>OY292521.1:2596483-3254277 GCA_958496365.1 Subacronicta megacephala
AGCCGCGCCGCCGCGGCATGCGCAGCACGCCGCGCGCTGGCAGGACCTGCACCGGGCGCTCGCGCTCACACACACAACACACAACTGAATGCGAACACAGAACGTTATTTTTTTCATCTCACCCCCCCCTTCCCTCTTCTAAATCGGAGCTCTAAGACGCACAGCGGGATGTCATCAATACTGGTTGATATGCATGAACGAATGAATGAATCTAATCATAATCGAGGGAAGGCAAGTTCGGTTTTCATTCGCAATCCATGAATATTTTCCGTTCTATAAAAAAAACTTGGTGTCATGATTTGCCAACTAAAATTCTCTTGCCGTGTCGTACCATGCCTTCATGCCTTCGGTGGCACCAACATAATCCACTGGAAGCTCATCAACAAATTTTAATGATCTTTCAAATCTAATTTAATCGTATTTGCCATCGCTGTATGGCGCTACTTTTCAAACATTCCATTGTTCTTCTATCGCAAGAACTTGCTCAGAGAAAAAGCAATTAAAGAAAGACAACGTGCCTTATTGATATTCTTATTTTAAATACATTTCATTCAAAATAATTTTGCGTGTCTGAAGTTAGCCGTTTGAACTGCCGCACAGGTAAAATCACTTAAAATTCAGTATTCCATACATAAATATCGAAAGTAGTAATATCACGAAAGGAAAACATATAAGACCTCAATTTGGCTTTATATCGACTTTACTCTCGACCTTATTGGTGAGATCCTTCAGAAAGGTCAGGTGCGTAGTACCCGCAACCGCGCATGTGTATGACAAGATGTATGAATGTGGACGAAGCAAAAGAAGTATGCAAGAATCGTAGCAGATCGCGTTCTGTAGTTTCTGCCTACCCCTATGGGAAAAAGGCGTGAGTGTATGTAATGTATGTTATCGAGTCTTTATCAGTATTTTTAACACTTGCGGACAACTTCACACGCCCACAGTTATTTTGAACGAATTATAAATATTTTAAGCTCGAATTTAATGATCTATGTAAATATGATTAGTTGCAAATTTATAATATACATTTATACTTTGTATTGTATACCTCCTATATCCTGTGATATCTTGCACTTGTTCATGGAACATATTTATATATATATATATATATATTATACATATATATATATAATGTCCTATCCAAAATCGAATATTAGATATTAAAAAATATAAACTTGAGTTAAGATTTTACCCATTGTTTACATTTATTATTAGGTTTTTTTTTAACCAGCCTTGTTCATTCCAATTAGTAAGTAATAATTTTATTATTAATACTCCTTTCCAACTTTGTACACATAGCTACATGTCAACCTATACAATACAATAAGATGCCAGGGTAAACTGGATTTGTATAGCTACACGTGTAGCCGTGCGTACACCGTCACCGATGAATACTGCCTCTAATTACCCCATAGTTACCCATTTCTAGATAGTCCTCTTGTTTTTACCTAACTACGAAAAAGGAAGAGTAATGAGTTTTACATTATACGTAAGTATGTATTCAACCAGGAACAGTAGTTTCAAGTTTTTAGTCAATTTTACCTGAAAGGCTATAATCTAATAACAGCGTCTTGAGGCGACGTCGCCTCAAGACGTAGAAGGTGGAAGAGAAATTCGACATCACAGGCAGTGGTCTCGGTAGCTTAGTTGGTAAAGCGTCTGGTGTACTTAACCAGAGGGACGCAGGTTCAAACCCTGCCTGAGATCGAATTTTTCTTTCACTAGAAATTTTCTTTAATTAGAAAATTCATTTCTTTGTGAAAGGCTATAAACTAGAACACGCTGTTCCTGCCCCTTCGGACTTAGGAAAATGTCGTTAAATTTATTTATTTATAATGATTGTCGTTTTATAATGATTAGTTGATTGTTTTCTTACCGTTTTCCAATTAGTACTGTACTTTTGTAGCTTCTTTGTTTGCTCCAGTAACTAACCCATAAATAATGACAGATTAACAGAAATGTATTTTTTTATTTTCTTAGCGTTAACTGCCATAATTTTAATCATTAGTTATATTTCTGCTAACCCCATATTATAAACTGTAAGTATATACGGGCAAGGAATTAATTCTAGCTATTTAGGTGTGATATGTTGTTATTGGTAGACCAAAATTGTTATTATTTTGTTAAATATACTATATTTTAACCGAAATATATATTTTCTTATTCTTATGTAATAATACACCCATTTTTAATAATAGTAATAATTTTTATTTATTTCAAACACAAGATTCCTATTACATTACAAAAAAAAAGAAAATAGAAAATAAAATACAATAAAATTATTTAATTTTTATATATAGAACTATAGAACTGAAAAAGAATGATTTCTGGATGTTTTGTCTATTTGTGGCGCGGAACGACTGAACAGATTTTAATTTTGTTTTCATAGTAAGAAAACATAAGCTCTAATTTAAAAACTGCGCTTTATCTTGTCTCTTTTTTTCTTTTTTATTAACAAGTTACTGAAGACGTTCTGTTATTTAACAATTAGATACAGCCGGCTAAGTTCGTCCCAACGTCCACCCAGTACCGGATTAAGCAAGCGCGGGCCACATGGCCGATTCAATTGAAGGGCTCTTGATCTACTGTAGATTATCAAGTAAAAAGTAGACATACAAAAAATTAATACTCAATAGGTACGTTTATTTGGAATAATCCTCTTTAATTCAAAAATATAATCTCGTGCGTAGGATTTGGGTACGCGGCGGGGCTCGTAGCATCTCTGCTACTCTTGCTTTAGATATCTATGGTTATAATTCGCCACTGACTCCACCACGCTGGCCCAGTGTATAAGATTTCACACGCCGAGCGCCCGCCGTAGAGAAGATATCTCAGGCACGCAATTTTCTCATGATGTTTTCATTCGCTATTAAATATTATGATTTCAAAAGGACGAAGGTATTTGCCTAGTCATCATCAGTGATCAAAACGAAGGCTTAGCTGTTTATATACCTATTTGATAGACTGTACAATACAGGGAATGATAATTATTGCGAGGTCTGTAATGGTAAACAAAACATTTCAATGGGAAAGAATAGAAATACCGTTCACTGTTTTAACTGAAGTTGAAAACAATACCATATGTGTTTGCATGTGTAAATACCGTCTCAAAGCTAGCCTTTGTAATGTTCAGTGGATTATGTGGAGTAGGTATAGGTTTCGACTTGACTTTTTTCTTTTTTACGTAGCAGCTCATGACATACTCTACAGAAAATGTATTTAAGTGGACTATCCGTAAACTGATTGGTTCTGCAATGCTTAAGATATACATCAATCAAATACATCATACCTATACATAATTAGGTCTACCGAAGATGATATAAAAATAACGCAATTGTTTACAATATGACCCTTACTAGAACAAGAGGTTGTGTAATCCCATCATTATTAAACTAGTAGTTTATAAACATTCTATTGTGAATTTCATCTTTGAGTCATCACAGCCAGATAGTTTAATCAATGCAGACTTTAGTGTTTGAGCCGACTCCTTCCTAGATGGAAGTGTTCGTACTAGCAGTGTGGCTCTGCGTCGCCACTGCCGAGCTCGCACAGGACTTGGCACACATCGAGGATTTTATACAACAAAAGAGATATCTCCTCAAGAAGAAGTACCGGCCGATGTACCACATATCCGCGCCGGTGGGCTGGCTCAACGATCCAAACGGCTTCATATTCTTCAAACGACAATACCATATTTTCTACCAGTACCACCCCTACAATGGTGCGTGGGGCCCCATCCACTGGGGCCACGTTATCAGTGACAACCTCGTCGACTGGGCGTTCTACCCCCCTGCGCTGGTGCCCAAGGACCACTACGACAAGCACGGCTGTCTCTCCGGCTCTGCGGTCGTTCACAACAGTTATTTGACGCTTTTTTACACGGGAAACGTGCTGGCCAACAACAAGACATACCAAACTCAAAATGTCGCTATAAGCGCAGATGGCATCATTTTTCAAAAGTATTTATACAATCCAATCATACGGGACGGTCCTTTTGGCAACGCAGACTTCCGAAATCCGAAGGTGTGGAGATTTAGAAACTCATGGTACATGCTCATCGGGACCTCGAGGTCACAAGAAGCATATTTATTACTATACACGTCGCCAGACTTATTTAATTGGAAGTTGAACGGCACTATAGCAAAATCTTACGGAGATATGGGGTACATGTGGGAAAGCCCAGACTTCTTTGAAATTGATGGATTTAACATCCTCATTTTATCAGTTCAAGGCATACAAGGCGATGGCCACAGATTTAGAAATTTGTACCAGACGGGATATGTAGTCGGAAATTTTAATTACTTAAACGGACAGTTCGAAGATTTAGAAATTTCCACGGCAACCTTCAATGAGTTGGACTACGGGCACGACTTTTATGCTGCGAAAACGATGCAGTCCATCGACGGAAGGAGACTGTTGGTTGCTTGGCTGGGTATGTGGGAGAGCGAGTTTGAGGAATCTAACGATGGCTGGGCGAGCATGCTGACGTTAGTAAGGGAACTCAAGCTCACATATCAAGGCCGGCTTCTGATGGTACCGGTGAGAGAAATTGTAGAGCTGCGGGCCGAGGTGCTGGAGGATGCGTGGTATAGTCCCGGCGAGGCGTTCTACGCGGGCTCCAGAGCGTTTGAGATGCTGGTCAACTCGAGCACGGTCATGTACGACGCGGCGATTGTTCTAGAATGGAGCGGCGAGCGACAGTACACCATCTCGTTTTCATCAGAGCGCGGCTATGTGAGCGTCGACCGCGGCGGGGTCGATGGCATCAGGCGAGCGGACTGGTTACCGGTTACCCACATCCACTGGCGTATTTTTGTAGACTACAGTTCCATAGAAGTGTTCTGTGGTTTGGGAGAGGTTGTATTCTCTAGTCGCATATACCCGAGGAAGTCGATGCGCGTGAGAATCGCCGGTGACACACAACTTCATGTGACGCAATATCGCCTCAGACGCAGCGTCGGTTATGACAACAAACTTCGCAAGCAATTGAAAAATCACGTCATCAATAGGTATCATTAGTGGATCTCATGTTGATGTCCTCGGGGCTTCATTGTTTATAATTAGGATGTGAAGAACATTGTCGTTTTTAGAATTTCCCTTGAATGTTTGCTGGGACACTTACGATAGATACCTATATGAATTAGAAAATGTCTGACACCATTAAAATCGTACTAAGTACTTGCCTATGTGGTTGATACTTGTTCTTATTTTTTGGTAGAATGGCGTATAAATTGATTAGAGTGTAATTATTAGATTTAGTGTTTTAATTGTGTTTGTTGACTGAGCGAATGAGCATTCTACAAGCGATGTTCCTTTTAAATTTTTCATCAATGTAAACAGCATCGACAGTCCAAGGCGTTAGATAAGTATTTGTATGTTGTATTTCATACAATAACATTGTATCTCATTCAAAATAAAGTTCAATAAATACATCTATTTTCAAATGACTTTAAATTCAGGAGTGTTAATGATACTTTTCGCCTTTACTATTTTCCTACTATCGTAGAATAGAATTAGAGCAATAGGTAAGAAAGGTTGCTTAGTAAAAAAGTGGGTTCCAGCGATTATCGTTAGCCTGACATGACGCTCGAGGCTACACATCAAGCTATAAATATCCAGTTTTGACTGACCTCCCATTGTTACGGTTTTCCGTGCGATTCGAGGCCAGCCTATACTGGGATTGTGTAACTTGATACATGTGTAGCCGTGCGTACGAGTTCGAAGTCACAGCACGCACCCTATCTTTTGCAATCCTATCGATTAACATGAACTAGATGCTGGACCAATTATCAACCAAGCACGTTAGAGAACTAAGTTGGTGTCTAATACTATTACGTAACACTTCCCGAGGATGCGAAAAATAGGTAAGATTTTCTATAAACCTATAATAGTATGCTCGGAGTCTCTCTGAGCGATCAAATCCGCAATGAAGTTATCCGTCAGAAAACTAAAGATACCAACATAGCTCAAAGGATTAGCAAGCTGAAGACTGAAGTGGCAATGGGCCGGTCACATCTGTCGGACAACTGGCAAAAGCAAGCGAGTTCTCGAATGGAGAATGCGTCTAGGCAAACGTAGTGTAGGGCGCCCGCCGGCCGGATGGAGTGACGACTTGCGGAAGGCAGCTGGCAGTGACTGGATGAGGAAAGCCGAAGATCGGGCTCTGTGGCGTTCACTAGGAGAGGCCTACGTCCAGCAGTGGACGAGTATGGGTTGATGCTGATGATGATGATGATAATAATGTGAGAAGGTATCCATATTGATCACTTACTACTGCATAAAATATAATAACATACCAACACACCTGTATTCTCAGAAGGGTTAGGCAGAGGTGTTCTAATGTACACCCATATTTTGCCGGTATTTTTAGGTCCTATGTAATAGGACTAATAGGGGGCGAGCCTATTGTCAATAACCGGGTACAAATCCAGACTCCGAGCTGCTACTGGGAATTACATAGAACAACCCAATAACACTGATCGAAACCAGGAACTCTAGTGTAGCAGTCGCGCATAGGACCACTAGACTAATGAGATAGGTAGTCATAAAATACGGGTACTTCGATATATTTTAGCCACATTTGGTTAGACTAGAAGCCTAATGCCAGCATATTATATGTAATTAGTTGACAAAAAGACTAGGACGCCAATGAGGAGAAAATTTAATTTATCTCTACGGAGCCCATCGCCGAATCAGAATGAAGTACTACCTACGTCGCACTTTTGCCTTTCATTGAATTAGGTACTACTAACGTCACTAAAAGTTCTGGTGACGTCATTATCCCATAGTCAATGAATAAATACTTCAGGCAGGATACACGTAACATGTTCTTACCTACTTCGCTACATATGATTGATTGTTGCGCATATTATTTATATCTAAAGTGATAGATGCCCTTTCCAAAACAGTTTCTGACAATGTGATTGGCGCAGTGATTGATTGATGGGATCTACGTAAAGGATCGCAGGTTTGATTCCCACAGAACACTATAAGTTTTGATTAATGCTAATATTTGTTTCGGTTCTGGGTAATCATCTGGGTTCTCATAAAACCTTTCCGTTTTATTCGTTACTTAGTCTTTGGCGCTCAGGGATGTTCGGTATTCTTGTCCCCCCAAATGAAGTAAATATTGTAATTAATTGTAAGTATACTGCTTTTATTACAGTTTGTTCGAAATAAGTAAGCCATTCGGAAGTTATCTGCAAGTGGTTTAGAAGTGGCAAATTTTAATAGAAAGAATCGGTGTAAACATAATTAGAGTCTTATATGTTTCACATTTTTAATTGTTTTGTTTACTAATTATTTTGTTTACTAATTTCGATATTTAAGATAAAACACTTAATTAAACGATTTTAACACCGCGGTAGTTCGGACGGCTAACTTTCGACAGGCTTTGTTATTTCGAACAAACTGTGCATAATGAATCTGTAATTAAACTACCCATTGGCTGTTAAATGCAGCTATATCCTATACAGTTTGTTCGAAATAAGTAAGCCGATCGGAAGTTAGTCGTTCCGAACTGACGCGGTGATAAAATCGTTTAATTAAGTGTTTTATTACATAAATATCGAAATTAGTAAACAAAATAATTAGAAATGTGAAACATATACGACTCTAATTATCTTTACACCAACTCTTTATATTGAAATTTACCACTTCTAAACCACTTGCAGACAACTTCCGATCGGCTTACTTATGTCGAACAAACTGTACCTGTGGTCATGTGCTTACGTTACAAAAAAATGCTCATACATGGACCCTTCAAATAAATGTTAAAAAAAATCCTGCTCTTCTAGACTATTCTGATAAAAAACGATGCTTAAAACACAAATCAACAGAGAAATGGGAAACTATTTTGGTGTAGTTTTAGGCAGTGTAAGCTTGTAACCCTAACATAAACTGTCAAAATCAGTTGACTTGTCGTGTCGAGGAAAAAGGTGAAAGGTTGTTGAAACAAGTTTCATAAAAGTTCGAGTTTTATCAGTGAATATTGTGTCAAGTGGCAGTGTGCACGTTACGTCTGGACAGTAAATGAAAATACATATTTCAAAAGTTACAAAACAACTGCCTGTGCATTAATAAACTATAGAAATCATGGCTAAATCAGTGCTATATTTTGCTGTTATGATACTTTGTTTTGCATTTGTAAACACAAAAAAAGGATTAAAATTTTACCAGGAAAAGGTCAGTACGGATATTGTAGTATTTATTAGTCATAACTTATCTGTTTTGAATTATACGTGTAAGGTTTTCATTTGACAGCAAGTTTAGTACAACTTTCGAAGTCATCAAATTAAAGTTAAATTTTTGTAAATAATTCATAAACCGATTCATCTATCGTGTCAAGGATGAACTTAAGTGTTAATTATATCCTCATAGCACTGGCAGGATAGTAATTGATTATGATATATTGCATATTTACTACAAATCCTGCATTTGCCAGTGCAATATGTTAGCTATCGTATACATTTTTATTTATAGATTATGATACCCTCAGTGAGAAATTTAGTAGATCTATTTTAGACTATGCTAGTTTAGATATTATGCCTTTGTTTTATCAACTTTTTTCTTTTTTGCACCTATTTTTTTTTAACCTTTCAGCAGTAACTAACAGATATATATACATTCAAACCTAAATATCATTGCAATTATAATAGTATCACTGCAATCAAGGTCTATTGTTAACTTAAAGCAAGAAATTATTTACAGACTAAATAGAAAATAAATTGTGTTTCGGTACCAACAGTCAGTGATTCACGAATGGCTGGTTTAACAAATCTTACAGTAGATTCCTTACTAGAGATAATATTTTGATGCAGTACAATAATTTTTCTATTGATCTACAGTAGAATCTCTCTGATCTAATTGGGACCGAGACTAGTTTGGATAATTTAATTATGGTTTTTTTAGGATGAGATGAAACAAAATCAACACCTTTTTATATTAAAATTTGGTGGATATATAAATATAATATATAATTAATTAATTTATATAATATATATATATATAAATCACCTGAAGAAAGTTCAATGCTTTTTTTATATTATTTTTAAGCAATATTCCATGAAACAAAACATTTCAACCCGCTTGATACCTATTCATGCAACATGTTCAGATAATTGAGTGTTTAGATAAACTAAGTCAGCGTTAGGATAATTGAGGACCATACTTTTAAAGTTTATTCGTAAACTTGTATTTCTTGCCTACCCCCAAGGTTAGGTTCTTTATCTGACTGTCTCATCTCTTTGTCTTGGTTGAGAATTTGCATATATTATATAGATTCACAATCCATTTTGTGCAAATTACTAACAATGATTTCCTAAATTGTTTCTGGTCTATTGTCCGAGTTCAATAGATTTTACCATTGTGTCAGTAATTAGTCTATGTCCATGGACATTATATTCTATGTGATCTTGAAAATAACTATTGTGTCTGAAATATGAGCGATTATTTTGTGTCTAGTAGTCGAGTTTGTTATATTGTCTGCAGTCTGTACCTATATCTATTTTTAATTTTTACAGAATATTCATGAAGCTCAAGAGTTGTCCGATCAAAATGTGAGAGACTTAGCAGCAATGACTGATATGGATCATTTTAAAAAAGTGTTGGATGTGATCCTAGTCCCCAGAGTTGTGGGTACTCCAAACCATGATAAGGTCAGCAACTATATTTCCCAAGAGATGAGGGACCTAGGATGGGATGTTACAGAGAATGAGTTCACCGACCACACACCTGTGTTTGGGTCTTTGAAATTTAAAAATATCATAGCCAAATTAAATCCTAACGCAGACAGATACTTGGTGCTAGCATGTCACTACGACAGCAAATATATGAGGGAACATGTGTTTGTTGGTGAGTGTAATTATTGTTATTAATTAGCTTGAATTTGCAAAAACCCACAAAGGCAACAATAATTTCCATAATGCGCATTTGCATCGTTTAGGCTGTATTTCTCCTTGCTGCTACTGCGGAGACGACGAACGATGGTCAGCGCGCTACGCATAGGTACATTTTGAAGCGAGCCCATGATACTCCATAGGCCCGTACAATTATTTTACAGTTTGGGGGGCTACCAAGTGTAGCAACCGTACATAATAATTACAGTTTGTTCGAAATAAGTAAGCCGATCGGAAGTTGTCTGCAAGTGGTTTAGAAGTGGTAAATTTTAATAGAAAGAGTCGGTGTAAAGATAATTAGAGTCGTATATGTTTCACAATTCTAATTATTTTGTTTACTAATTTCGATATTTATGTATAAAAACAATAAATTAAACGATTTTACTACCGTGGTAGGTCGGAACGGCTAACTTCCGGTCGGCTTACTTATTTCGAACAAACTGTATGTCGATTTTTATAAGTAATGTTGGCAAAGGCTGTGCTTTTACCTACATCATTTTAGTTGTGTTAGAATGGAAAAGATGCTGTAATACAGCCAAAGCCAAAGCCAAAACTGCCGCACAACCTAAACCACTTAATTAATTGTATTTATACAGAAAAGTCTAAATTGGTAAAGAAAATAATCACATCACATGACATCATCATATACACTGACTCTTTATATTAAATTGTACCACTTGCGGAAAACTTCACACACGCTCAGTTATTTTGAACAAACTGTACCTACTTATCGTAAACAACAACATTGCTATAATCCCTACATTTTGTCGAAAGACCTTACTGACATCTCTACTTAGTAGAAATTGTTTCATAAAAGAAAATTTCACGGTGTATATTATTATTATTTTTATATGGGCTTTGCACATGTTATGAACATCTGAAGTTAGCCGTACCGGCTGGTAAAATCGTTAAATTAAGTGTTTTTATACATAAATATCGTTTCCCACTTCTAAACCACTTGCGGACAACTTCAGACAAGCTTAGTTATTTCGAACAAACTGTAAGCAAGTGATAATCGGGCATACATACTTATTAAGCTGACCTACTTGTATGTTATGATGTGTGATTGAATTTTGTTTGTTGCCTCGAGATTGCGGCCACTCTGAAGGGTGCCAGGGGAAATTTACTCGAGACCTTATTATTTGGTTTACCGCAAACGCGTTCTCTGTGCTAGTATTGTTACCCTGCGATCACTTTCCGACTTCGATGAGCCGAGCCTTCTACTTTCTGAGTAAGCTTGTATTTGAGCTTCCCGAGTGAATATTCCCCGATAAATATAATCTGGGCGTCATTTAATCACGAGTGGATCGGTTCCGTCTAGGCAAGCACGCTCCTTCGTAGATCGCAGTGTCGCTATAAAAAATACAGAATTTATAGAATCTACAATTTCTTTCAACATTTACTGGGGTTTCTATTAGGAAAATGTCAGTGTCGGTTCGGAGTTTGGATAATTAACTCCCAAAGAATAGTTTGTTCGAAGTAACTTGAAGTGTGAAGTTAGCCATTCCGAACTATAGTACTGGTAAAATCACTATATTAAGTGTTTTATACATAAATAACGAAATCAGTAAGGAAAATAATCACGAATGCGAATAATTTACAACCCCAATTGTCTTTATATTAAAGTTTACCACTGCAAACCCACTTGCAGACAACTTCAGACTAGCCAAGTTATTTCGAACGAACTGTAACAAATTACAAACACAATACAAAGTATTAGAAGACAGTATATTATACAGGGTGGAAGGGAGATCGAACGGATCGTATGGAACAGCTGATATTTTTTTAAGTAACCGACGAAACATTTCAATGCAAGAGGGTACAGAATCGTGTACTGAATTCATGGTAAGCGGTTGTGCGTCAATGTCCCTTCCACCCTGTATTGATAAAGAAAAAATCCAGCTGGATTAAAAACGTCACTGCAACAACATTGCAATCTCTATGTAAAATCGTGAATTGTTCTGCCAGGTGCTACGGATTCAGCGGTACCGTGCGCGATGATGATAAACCTGGCTAAAGTGATGTCAGCGCAGCTGGAGCCGCTGAAGAACAACCGCCTGAGCATCATGTTCATCTTCTTCGACGGCGAGGAAGCGTTCAGACACTGGGGTCCCACCGACTCTATCTACGGCGCTAGGCATTTGGCGAAAAAATGGCAAGGAATGGAGTATAAGGATGGAGCCAACCATCTTCAGAGAATAGTATGTTTTTTTTTAATCCATCTTTTTTTTACATAAACCTTTCAGAATATGATGATTGGATTTCTATGACCCCACTAACGAAAACGACTGAAACGACTTTTCAGGATCGTATCTTTAATTTGAGTCAGTTCATCCATATTACTACTATTATCTTAAGTGATATGGATCAACTGACTTAAAATACCGATCGAGCCTTCTTTGGGCTTGTAGTTTAGTAATAACTAGATTTTTTAACCGATCCGCGGTCAGTCCGTTCATAGGTGACAATTCTGACGCCTTTTTACCTCAGAGAACACGTAAAGCCATCGTTTTGGATAGTCTTATCAACACCTATGACAATGGTAAGTGGTAGTCAGAAGCCCGAAAAGCGTCACAAACAGTTTTTCCTTAGAAAAGCGTCACAAACAGTTTTTCCTTAGAAAAGCGTCACAAACAGTTTTTCCTTAGAAAAGCGTCACTAACAGTTTTTCCTTAGAAAAGCGTCACTAACTGTTTTTCCTTAGAAATTGTCTAGAAATTGGGTCGTAGACGTCTGCTGGCAGTGGGTTCCTGTTAGTGTTTTTGGCGGCACGAGATTGACCAAAACCCGGATAGACTGGACTTGTGTATCTTTTCCGGACATGCTCTACAAAAGCCAGACCCATGGCAACCCTACCTACATCAAATAATCTCTTGATTATCACCATGAACTGGGGAAAATTGAGAAAATGATTACAAGTGATCAAGTGAATCATTGAAACAAATCGTTAGGTATTACAAAAGAATGATTTGCTTTAAGTATGTGTCTAGATACTGTTACATGATTGAAAGAAAATTGTACTTTATTTCAAATTTAATACCTCATGTTTTTGATTGTCTACGGTAGTTATGGAGTTAGCTCGACCATAATATCCATTATGTTTTCAATATACTAGGTACATTAAAAAAAACTTTTCATACAAAAACATTTGAACAAATTATTAAACACCGTCAAAGTCGTACTACAAGGGTGTTTGAGAAAGTATAAGGCAACTGTTAATCTGAAATGAATTTAATTCCATTGAGATTAAGTTTAATTTCAACAGTACTTAGGCGACGCGCGTTTGTCCAGAGAATACTTGACCACGGCCTATCATGGTTGTGGCTAGCGTTGCCACGCATCCGGATAAAGCCGGACATAGTTAGGCTTTTCGATTGTGTGTCCGGCCAAAATAATTGGTGTCCGGCTTTTGCTTATAATGGTATTTAATAAAAAAAGCTTGATTTTACATAAAAAAAATTGTCGTACCTATAAATACAGAGACAGAAAACCCAGAATTAAGTAGGGTGTCCATCCTTTTTACTCAAATGTCCGGCCAAACTGGCTGGTTTGTCCTGCTATTAGGTTTGGCTACCTGGCAACCCTGGTCGTGGTGAATGGCATGAATCCCATGGCCGTGACAAGGAAGGCAAGTGCGGTTTTTAGTCAGTACGAGTCCGATATACCCTGTCGCCTCCCCAGGTGGCGGACGATCCGCGGATTTTATGTGCTATAAACATAACATACCATCACGCCTGTATTCCCCGAAGGGTTAGGCAGAGATGTACTAATGTACACCCACACTTCGCCGGTATGTTTAGGTCCCTAGAGAATGCTAGCTGGCGAGCCTGTTGCCATTAAGAGGAGTGTCCCTCGCGAACGCAACAATGTTGCAGTGTTGTCGCTGTCTCTATCCTTCACGATACGAACGCATGCCCGGGAGGTGAAACAACAATACATTTGCAACATTTTCGCTCGTATTTCTGGCTCCGAAATTTGGAGATTACTCTTTTAATATAGTTATTTATATAGTTAATTGTAGTGTCTGAGTTCCTCATGAGTCAAAATGGCTCTTTATTGATACATTATCTTGAAATACACGTATAAAGTTGGGTCGTTTTCAGCGAAAATAACCAATCCTTGAGCTCGTGTAACTTTTTAACCGTGTATTGAAATGAAGTTTTACGTTCAAGGAACACGTATTGTAATGATAAGATTGTTACTGCAAATTTTCAAAGATTTTCATTTGTTAAAATTCATGATAAGTATGGTGCGCGGAGCGGATACTATCCTCTAAACCGGGCATGAAGCCAGACACCGAGCAGCCACTGAGAATATAATTTCATTCATAGAAAAATCAAATAACACTTTGTTCGACCTGGGGATCGAACCCAGGGACCTCTTGCGTCTCAGTCGCGCTTAGAACCACTAGACTAATGAGGCAGTCAGTACTATAAACAAAATGCTGTCTTTACGTAAACATTACCAATTATTGTCGGGGCAGAAAGCACAAGCTGTTTGCCGTGCCTCCATGTCGTACTGTTGCACGTGCTAAGTCGCCAATTCCTCGCACTATGATCTCTTGGATTCTAATCCAACAGATGATTTGTTTGCAGATGGATGGTCGAAGATTTTATTGGTATGTCAGAAGTACTGTGAGAGGAATTTATGACAGTGTTGTTAGCCGTTTTTGTTAATTTCGTACAGTTTATATATTATTAGTTAGTTATAATTGGTGTAATGGTAATGGTAATAACACAACGGTGTTTTACCGTTGTAATTAATTAAATAAATAAATTACCATGTTCTTGCATTGCGTTAATTGTTTTAATAATATTTAAAGCTTTAAATCAATTAACAATTAAATAAAAGTAGCACGTAATTTTAAAATGTAGTTGATTATCAACAATTGTGTCACACACTTTAATTAATACATTCATGTCCTATCAATATCCATGTTTCGGAATATTTAGGTAAGTATAATAAAAAACATCGATAGACTTCTACAATTTGTATGCAATACGCAATTTAAATAGTTTCCGACACCGAGACTGCCTCGTTAGTCTAGTGGTCCCAAACGCGACTGCTACGCTAGAGGTCCTGAGATTCCCAGGTCGAGTAATGTTATTGAGTTTTTCTATGAAATTCTTAGTAGCAGCTCGGAGCCTGGATTTGTGCCCGATTAATGGCAATAGGCTCGCTGACTCACTCCATATCACATAGGACCTAAACATACCGGCAAAGCGTGGGTGAGATCTATGAAGATTTGCTGTACTATAAAAAAAGTTAACACGATGTTGCTAACCCCGTTAAATAGTGTCCTCATAATCCATCAGTAATTTAGATAAGTTGAATCAAAGAGACGAACCTCATAAAAACCTCTATTGAAGTGCCTACAACATTATATCAATTCCATTTTGTATCTCTTATCGTAGCTCTATAATATCTTTAGTCTATGTTTCCATACTAATCCACATCCATACTGTCTAGTTATAAATGTGAAAGGAATCCCGTCTGTTTGTTTTCATAACAAAACCGCTGAACCAATTTTTATGTATTCCAATATAGAAAATAGAAAGGGACGTAAGCTACGTTCAAAGACAAAGACAAAGATATTTATTGCTCAAACTGTGTACAAACAACGGCATTATACGAAATATAATAAGTCTCAACAGCCTACCCAATCGGGTGTAGCAATTATAATAATAACTAATATATATATTAACTAGCTTTCCGCCCGCAGCTTCGCCCGCGTGGACAACGCGATTTTGACAGTTATTTTTTTTTCTATTTCTGGCGGGATATTGCAAATTTTCTAAAATGAAGACCAAATAATTTGCTCGACTATATTATTTTATTGAAATATAAAAATAACATGTAAATGTCCTATTAATTCATTCATGTCTTTTATCTAGAGCGATGGTCTATCATTCTGGAGGCCTCGTAGGGTGGATTAAAATTGCACTTCTTTGTATATGACATTGACGGTTTTTCTGTCTGGTATCAAAACGACCAGACTGCTATTAATACTGATTCAGTAACAGGCAAGGTAGAATTTCCCATGTGAGAAGCATTCTTCCCTTAAATCTATGCCTGCCACCCTTAATGACTCATCCTGAAATTTATTTATAGTCATTACAAAGCAATCTTAAGGGGGAAATGTAATCCAGCACGTCCAGTAATCACAGTGACCTTTTTTATATTTATGTGCAATGCTGATACTCTCAATCTAGTCCCGTTACATAGCTAAAATGGTTTAAGGAGACGCAGCAGATAAGGAACTCCACAGGATAGCAAACTGCTTCGTCCGCTTGAAGCACTGAATCCAGTTTCTGAGCCTTTCAACAGTTTAAGAAGCATGTAATTAATAGCAGCTGAACTGTTGTTTTTCAGTCAGTATTGCACGTTTGCACAGCCATTCTATAGACTTCGTTTGTTTATTAGAAAAATCAGGATACATTCTCAAGATCTGTCATAGTCACCGGTCACTACTGTATTCAGCAGAGATGGTATAGGTACACATATAGGTAATTTTTTTTCAAACATTTACAACAATAAACATTTACAATCTCTATTTCCTATTTTAAGTAATAACTCAGAAAACTGTCCAGCAGACGCCTCTCTCTCGTATTTCTATTTAAAGATAATCATTATGTTGGGCCATAGGTATGAAGATGCTCTGACTTCGTTTGCTCGGATTCCTCTAGGTACAACAGAATCTGATGGAATTCCTCTGCCAGCAACACAGTAACTCCACCCATCACTCTATTACTGCCTCTAAGAAGGGTTCTATGGTGTGCGTATAAATTACACCTTTGTGTGCCATAGAAAGCATTTTATATGTTTACTAACCAAACTTTTTTTTTTGTGGCAATTGAACCTTTCTTGAATATGAAGGCTTTTAAAAATCAGATTGAGTTTTCATTCACGACATGTGTCATAAGTCAAACTGAAAAGTAATTTAAATCAATAGCACTAAGGAGTATAGATATCAAATTCGAAGCAAACCACCCTTAAAATATTTTTTTACGCCTTTTTAACACCGTTAGGGGATGAATTTCAATAAAATACGAAACACGTATTCCATCAATTCTATTAAAGAACGTTTATGCAAAATTTGAAGCAGATTGGACCAAGGAATCACGTTGTCCCATACAAACTTTGCCCCCTCTTTTCACCCCCTTAGGGGTAGAATTTCGGAAAATCCTTTCTTATCGGATGCCTACGACATACAAAGAACACACCCTCCAAGTTTCAGGTCTCTACGATCAGCGGTTTAGGCTGTGCGTTGTTCCGTCAGTCAGTCAGTCAGTCATTCAGGACAAAGGATTTTATATGTATAGATGTTCTTATTTATTCATTTAAATTATATTCGTTCAAATTATAAAACACATTTTTAGTTAGATTTTTTTTAAAGCATTTTTAAACGATTTACCGTTTTGAGTCAAAAACTCCTTTTGGGATGAGAGTCAAGCTGCTCTACATTTGAAAAAAGAAAAAAATTTTTTTATCTTAACATATTTTTTTATCTGTGGCACACTTTTAATTCTGAGTAAGCTTACGTCGGACGTGGGTCGATTGGAGTTAAAAATAGCTCTTCACAGCTTGATATTTAACGCGCGTACTTTTCCCCCTAATGAACGAGGAAAAGGTAGAGTTACGGCTTAGAGCGGACTTTCTGATAGTTAATTAAACATTGTCTTTGTTAACTCCAGTCTAGCTACGTCGTTTAATTTTTAAAAGCTTTTAGAATATTTTCACAATAAGGATATTCTTGTAGCGTTCATTACTTAGTACCTAGTATATTCAACAAAAGAAAAAAATATACAGGCATGTCTGGTGGGATGAGTATACCAATTTTTAGTAGTAGTTTATACTCTGTGGTACCTCTGATTTCGAACTCGTGCTTTGGAAATGGTAATGCAACGAATGGCACTAATTTTAATCAAAAGTTTTGAATACAAAGTTAAAAATATTTGTGCAAATGAAGCTACTAAGTATGCAACTATGCATGTTGCGTTTAGATTCATATGTCAGAAAATTATTCATATAAATGACATTATTTATTTATTTATTATGGTTTTAACATAACATACCATCACGCCTGTATTCCCCGAAGGGTTAGACAGAGGTGTACTAATGTACACCCACATTTCGCCGGTATGTTTAGGTCCCGTGTAATAGTGGGGGAGCCTATTGCCATTAACCGGTCACAAATCCAGACTCCGAGCTGCTACTGGGAATTTCATAGAAAAACCTAATAACACTTTGCTCGACCTGGGAATCGAACCCAGGACCTCAAGCGTAGCAGTCGCGTTTAGGACCACGACTAATGAGGCATTATTATGGTTTTATAAAGATAATAAAGCCTTTCGCCTGTATTTTCCGAATGCCGACTGCCTCATAAGTCTAGTGGTCCCAAGCCCGACTGCTATGCTAGAGGTCCTGGGTTTTGATTCTCTGGTCGTGTAAAAAGTGTAGATAATTGAGTTTTTCTATGAAATTCTCAGTAGCAGCTCTGAGTCTGGAGTTTGCCTAATTATAATTAGGCAAACTCCAGACTTACTTACGTAAGACTGTGCTAGGTGCGGGCTCACCAATACCTCGGTTGTGTAAAACGGTCAATAGCTGCAGTGACTTAGTGGATATACATCATGATAGCTTAAGCCAATTTATTAAAGTCTTTGTTAATCTGAGTCCTCACATAAAATAATTTGTTTTTGTATAATGTCACGTATCTTTCTAATTTTAAATTCATATAGTTATTTATTTAAGTTTTTTACCTAATTTTGATTATATTAAAAAATTGGAGATTCCTTATATTTCACATTTAATTTTGATTATTTTATTTTATATAATTTGAGATAATATTCCTATAAATTTTTATTTTATTAAAATTTTGCTAACTGTTTTTATTCGATGATTTAAATTATGTTATGGATGAATTTTAATGATTTTTTTATATTATCATAAATCTAGTTTTAACATTTTTTAAAGTAAGTGTTTAATGAATTATTATTTTTTAGCCTAATTTGTTAATAAGTTTTCTATCTGCAATTATTTTTATTTTTATCTTGTTATTTTACATTATATGTTTACTTATATTTCTATTGATTCAATTTTATAAAAGTTCATAATTATTTTATTCTATATTTTTTCATTACATTTAATAATTATTATTGCAGCCGTTTATTGTACAAGCGGTGTTAACCTTTAATTAATTGTTACACTTGTAAATGTGTCCGAGCAAATTAATCTGTAAATGTATCGTGTAAACAATTGTTGGTTAACCTGAATTAAATAAATAAATAAATAAATAATTATACCGGCGAAGTGTGGGTGTACACCTCTGCCTAACCCCAAGGGCGAAGGGGAATACAGGCGTGATGGTAGATATATAAGTATTTCCCGAGGGGTTAGGCAGATGTATAATAACTAACGTAGATGCACATAGTTCGCTTATATGTTTTAGTTACCATGTAATAAGGGACGATCCTATCATATCCAAATTCAGATTAATACCTAATTCGCCTTGGTAATCGAACCAAGTACTTCATGATCAGCAGCCGCGCTTACTCACGCTAGAACAGCGAGGCAGTCTTGTTCTAATACCTATACTAATATTATAAAGAGGTAGTTTGTGAGTTTGTAGGGTTTGTAGTAATCTGTTGATCTACTGAACCGATTTTGAAAATTGTTTTACCAATAGTAAGCGACGTAATTTGTGAGTGTCATAGTCATAGGTTAGACAATGTTACATTTCCATATCGAAAACGAAATTAGATTAATCTGAAATGTATGGAATTGTCATAATCTTTCGATATGTCACGTGATGAAATTATGTCAAATCCATACATTTCGGATATCTAACTTCGTCATCGATAATGAAGATGTGACATTGTCTAGGGGCCCTGGTCATGTTGAATAAATGAAATATTTTGTCTCCAGGATGTTTTAGTACTTCTGGACTTGTTGGGGGCTCCAGATCCAGTGTTCTTCAGCTACTTCCAGGCTACGGAGAAGTGGTACGTGCGGCTGGCGGTGGCCGAGCAGAGGCTGGCGGAGCTGGACCAGTTCGAAGGCTACTCTCGAGGGAAGGTGGAGCAGACTTACTTCAGATTGCGAAGCTCTGGTGCCGTCATCGAAGACGATCACATCCCGTTCTTGAGGAGAAGTAAGTCTTACATGCTTAATCTTTGCCACAGAAAATCTTTAGCTATATAATTTTACAGGCAACTCTGGCGTTTCGCGCTGAATACATTTTATTTGTTTTTACGCAAATTGTTCGTCTATAGCACATTCTAAGATCATTTGCAGTAAGAATAGCGACAAAAAAATAGAGAAGGAATATAAGATGAAGGATTTGGTCAAAATTTACAATATTTACAAATTTGATGTCGCAAGTTTTTACTACCATGTTTTATAGACGAACCATTTGAGAAAAAATAAAAAGAAAGAATTTGGCAATCGAGTCGATCAGACTTAACAAAACGGAATTTTTTTTTAAGATAAAAGGTATTTAAAAAAAACCCAAAAGTATTGAGGAATTGGGGCCGAAAATGAAGCGGCGGTAGGGCTAATGGCTAGGGTTGGCCCGACTTGCGATCTTGTGGTTGCCGGTTCGAACCCACCCATTGCACTACAGACGTGAACCCACTCGTAATACAAGCATTTAGCAAAAAAGGTCACATTTTGGGAAAAACTTCAAAATGTGACCGGTCTTTGGGGATAAGACCGGACCGTGTGGTATTCCTACCCTCTAAAGCTCCTGGCACATACCTGAAACCATACCAACACCTATGATCAATCGTTCGTGAGAGTTCTAAGAATAAACTGTTTATCGAAAGGATTGACAATCTCTTTATTCTTAGAACGTCGCGGCGTTGGTATTGCCGAGAAATTGAATTGCGGAGGTCACTTCGTGTAAAATACTGATAGTCCGCCAACTGGCATTGGAATGGCAATAGGCTCACCCTCTATTACATGAAAAGGTACTAAAACCTTTTATGAGATTTTCTTGACGGCGTGTGAAGTCTGCCAACCCGCAGTAAACTAGCGTACTATAGACTTATTTCTCTCGTTCTGAGCGATGTTGCAGCGACATAGTCGTTGAAATAGTTTTCCTATTCACATCCGCCGATCGGCCTGATTTAGAATTTAAGAATATACTTCTTTGGGCTTCTACAAAAAAAAAACGAAGCGTGGCGACCTTATCAATTTTCACGTTATAAGGCGAAAAAACGTGTTATCTGACAATTGGACATTATCACAGCTAACCGATAAGTTTGTCAATGCATTATAGGGCCCTATCTATTTACATAATATGATTTTATAATAGTGATTACTTAGCATACCATCATGCCTGCAATCTCTAAGGGTTAAACATACCAGTGCTGTTATGCTTCTATAGTTAGTAGTACCGATGTATAATCCCAATGTAATAAGGGACAAACCAAATGTCACATACAACTCTGAGCTGCTACGGAACATGTCTTATACACACCCAATAACACTACGCGACTTAGGAATCGAGTCTAGAACCTCAAGTTTAACAACTGCGCTTGTGACTACTCGAGTATTGAGGGAGTTATACAGGTAATTGGTGTAATGGTGTATATAAGGTATATGTAACAATTTTTTCAAAGACACGATTCTTCTATACAGGGTTGAATTGGACATCGATGCACAATCGCCTACTTTGCAGATTTACAACCGCCCTTGCGTTGAAATTTTTCGTCGGTTATTAAAAAAAAACAGCTTTGCTTTTTGACCGTGTAGGTATTGCACTTTTGTAGGAAAAAGCAGTTTTTTTTTAAATAACCGACTAAAAATATCTAGTCCAGAATCATGTCCTGAATTCATGGTAAGCGGTCGTGCGTCGATTTCACCCTGTATATGTAAATAAATTTTATATTTAACTATAAATGTTCTATTGACATTTAATGTTACAATGCGTAGTAAAAGTACAGGTTGTGATCACAACATAAATAGCATTAACAAGGCCAAACGTAGAATTGACTATTAGCACGTATCTACATTGAATATGCATACTTAATAAATTTAAGTCATATTTTGCCCGTGAAGGTGGATCGTCTAGCCAGAAGTTAAAAGATCGATTGCCGCAGTTTTTTTTATTTAATATTTTTATCTAAATATCTATAAATCAAAACCGCGACGCGATGGAGAGCGGTGGTGGATCAGTGGTAGAGGCCGTTTCTTACGAATTGTTGGTCGTAGGTTCGAACAGAGACAGATGCTTTACTTTGTGTCAATTATTTCATCGCCACGCTTATGCATATGCTCCCAAAACGATGAAGGAAACCATCGTGAGGAAATGTTTCCTCACGTATCACATCTCTTCGAAAATTCAAAGATGTGATATCTACCAACCCACACTCGGCCCTCGTGGTGGATAACGGTCCACTCCCTCTCACCGAGAGGAGCCCTGTGTCCCAACAGTGGGAATATTATAGGCCGATAATCCTCACTTATTTTACGTATGCAAAACCGTGATGATTACACTCCTATGTTTACAGTTTGATAAAGATCGGCTGTACTAAAACGTGACAATGCGATTATTTCTAACGTGATACAATAATTTTTATGTTATGAGAGATGATGCCCTATTTAACATAATGTTTTTTTCAAATTGTTTCAGACGTGAATGTCTTACACGTAATCCCTTCGCCGTTCCCCAGCGTGTGGCACACCCCGGCCGACGATATGACGGCACTGGACTTCAAAACTATTGAAAACTTGAACAAAATCATGCGGTTGTTTGTAGCGGAGTACCTACACATCAAGCCCTAGCGACCACCAATCACAGGCGAGATCGTTATTCACCATTGTAAATGCGGAACTATGTACCTAGGATGAAATTATACTTAGTTTTAATAGGTCTAAACGCTCATTACATAATGCATTTTCTGCTAATACAGTGCATAAAAACTACCTAAAAAAACATTTTTTAGTCATCAGTTGGTAGATTTTTGGATCGGCTTGCGATCATCTGCATAGTGCTGTGACCATACAAGGTACCCAATATTAGTTTTTGTGGATTATCAATTTGTGATATGTAATTCATGATAACGCAGAAAATAGGGTGATGACCCTTCAGTAGACATACACATCTATCTAGCATCTTTTACAGCAGTTTTTAGGATGTTGTTTGTCGAGGCGTTTGCAGAAAAATATTTAGCCCGATAGATTAGCCTAGGGTAAGCATATATCCAAAAATGCTCTCAAGCAGACTGTATTGTAGTATTGCATAATGTAAAGAGCGGTCTTCTATATACAGTACCATAATTACTTATTTCTTTTACGGAGCAAGACAAAATAATTAAATAGGAATCTGGTTGAAGAGTGGATATATTCTAAGATGAATAAAAAACAAAAAATAACAACAATGACAGTTAAGACAGACTGACTGACTTAACTGACAGCCGACTAGAGCTCTATCAAGACCAGTATTTCTCCTTGTGTTGTCTTTAGAAGTTATAGGTATGCTACTGTATGAAGTTTTTTTTTAAATGTAATATAATTATGTATCTTAATCTATTTCTTGTCTCAAACTTTCCTAAGTCCTTCGCTTATGTTAAGGGGGATCGTCTCGCCTTGAGCGCAACACTTCATTTGGTTTTTCGCAAATTGTTCCTCTATATCTTTTATAACAGCTTCTAGGGATCATGGCAGGCATTTTAGTACTCAGTTGTGAATACATTTTAGTTTATGTGGCAATTCTTACTGCTATGACTAGGGTTTCTGATTGCTCGACAATATTTTTTTCTCGGGACTTGACAATTCTTCCGGGAATTCCCGGGAATTTTAGGGAAGAGAAATCGAGAAATAATGAAAGACACTTTTTGGGTAGATCTTTTCTATATTTGGTACCAGATTACGCCTTTCCTAATTTCCGCATTTCCTAACCCTAGAATGTGTTACATATAGGCATACAATTTTGTTAAGGACGCTATCACATTTTAAACTTGCTCAAGTTTAGGTATCTTATTTGCAACACAACAACATTACGCGCACGCACACATTGAAACCGCTGTCCGGACGATTTTATACGTAACTTAACTAATCTTGATACTTGAAGGTATTATTTTTCAATTTATTTTACTGGTATTAATTGAGTCAAATTAGTAATAAGTTTGCAATCGATTTTGGTGACCATGTAAACATGATTATCCCTGGTAGGTACCATCTGCGTGATAATCATGTTTTCAGTTAATTTTATAGTTTATCAATACTCATTACGTACATAATGTAGGTACCCAAAATAAATAGATTAATTACCATATTCATACGAAACTAACGACCATTTTACTATTACAAGGAAAACCTCAGATCCCCACTTTGAAAAGATGTAACTACTTATCTGCTGACAATTTAACTGCCTAATGCCTGACTGCTTAATGTAACAATATTTTCAAATATTAGCTTGGGAGTTTATACCTAGCATACTTTCGTTTTGATATTTAAAAATAATCATTCCCTTATGGAAACTGTAATTACCTATCTTATTTACTGAGATCAGTATTTTTGATAAAAATTAAAACAAAAGTAGGTAGTAAACAGTATAATGTATTGTAAATAGGCAGGATAAAAGTCGCAAAATGTATACCGATATTTATTTCTGTAAATAGATCTTTTAAAGACATTTTTACAAGTCGATTTTTTACCTTTTTTTTTAAACTAGGTGGCGCCGATATTTTCTTCCCTACGACTAGGGATGTGACTTTACGGTAAAAAAATCGATTATTTGAAAATCGATTTTTATTTCTTTAAAAAAAATCGATTATATAAAAATTGATTTTTCATAAGATAATAATCGATTAAAAAATCGTTTTTTTAATAAGATTAACAAATAATCGATTTTTTATAAATAATAATCGTTTTTTTTAATAATACCGATGACGTCCGAGAAGAATAATGTCGAAACAAACTCAGAGAACCATGGTCATTTTTACAATTTAGGGCAAAATCAGAACAAGCCTTTTGAAGAAAGATCCATAGCAGCTTTGAGTTGATCTGTCCTAACAGACGACAAAGAAGTTTTTGCAGAGAAGTTCAAAATTAAAATGAAGGCCAGCCCTTTTTCAACCGCACTCAAAAAAGAAGAAAGTCCTCAATTCGTCTGTGTTTTTTTTTCTTTTTTTTCTATGTTTGTTACGCTATATCCCCATGAACTATTCCTGCTCCTGAAAACAAAAAGGCAACATTAGTAGGTACCCAAGGAAAATCAAATAAACTTACAAGTGAAATATTATTTTGGTCATCATCACCTACGGAGACATTTAAGCTGCACTCCCCACTCCATAAAAAAACCTACTATATTTTCTAATATAAGGTATGGCATCACAAAACTCCAGAGTAGATTTCTGATTTCTGACTACTAACAGTCTCATTACTTTTTTTCATTGCTACGTGTGCAGTTTTTTTGCTCTTTGTCCAAATTTCCGAAGTCACATCTATAATATCAAATATCAATATTTTAGCAATGCCAATGCACAACAAAAGAAAAGCATACTTGGTGTCAAAAGTTAGTCATCAGGATATACAAAACTGTCAAATTTTTCCAAATTATTTTAAACCTTAAGAGTTGGTGATTAAGTTCAATATCGAGTGAAAAAAATTGTCAGTTTGTGGTAACTTGATGTGTTGGCGACCGTACCAACTAAGTCGATTTATCACAAAAACATTACATCCGTCGTCTTGAATAAAAAATTGGATGGTATATTCATAAACATCACCTCCACAATCTATAAAAATATAGATTTTTTATAAAAAAAATAAACCCGCCATTTTGAATTAAAACATAAATGACTTACACACGGCTACAGGTCAACCTATACAAAACCAGTTTAAGCTAAGCGCACTGTATAGGCTTTCTATACAATAAGAGGCCAGCGTACACTGGTTTTGTATAGCTTAATATGTAGCCGTGCGTACTGGTAATCATCACCCCCAAAAATCCCAAAATCGACTATTAGTATATACGGTATCGCATGTCTTAAAAATATTTTTTTACGCCATTTTTTTTGTACTATAGATAATAATATAATTATTTATATAAATCTTTATCCGTAATCTACATCCATTACTGCCTAATTAGTCTAGTGGTTCGGTCCAGAGGTCCTGGGTTCGATCCCCGGGTCGAGCAGTGTTATTGGGTTTTTCTATGAAATTCCCAGAAGCAGCTCGGAGTCTACATGGAACCTAAACATACCGGCGAAATGTGGGTGTATATTGGTACACCTCTGCCTTACCTTTCGGGGAATACAGGCGTGATGGTATGTACATCTATTATACAAAAAATTACAACTATGTATTTATTTCTAAAACAAATTTCAATACTTGTACTTACTTTTATTTCGGACCGAAAAAGTATCAACATTTTCGAGACCGAGTCCAACCAGAGTATACAACAGGGCACTCACCTTTTACGTAATATTTTTTTCGACAGCATGCGATACACCCGTGCTTCCGCGAGCGCGTTTGAGCGCGGAATGACGAACGGCGCGTAGAAATTGTATGGAGAAATTTGGGAGCGCTTCATATTTTTCTCATTAATTAAAAATTAATTCATTTGGCTAAAAAATTTTTAGTTATTCGTATAGAGGACTATATAAACAACATTTTTCTATTATTTTTATGTTTAAATTTGCAGTGGATTTAGCTGTACTGGTACCTATTCAGACCCCATTTTTTTCATTTTTTTGCGATTAGTGTGATGGTGAAATCGTATTTGTGTGAAAATGTTGTATAGCGTTATACAATTTTTATGGAATCATTGTGGAGATGAATATATTATCTTTAATTTGAAACCAAGATATCCTCGGAGTTGTGCTCCTTATTCGTTAAAATGGTACCGGAAAAGCACTGATATTTGTAGAAAAATGTGATAGCGTCCTTAATGGCAATAGGCTCGCCCCCTATTACATGGGACCTAAACATACCGGCAAACTGTGGATGTATATAAGTATACCTCTGCCTAACCTTTTGGGAAATGCAGGCGTATGGATTTGCGACAAACCCATAATTGAAATTTGGCGCCCAACGAGAGATGATCCACACTAGTTGCTTTGGCGTGATTTTATGCGCTTTCATGGCGGCCTAATATGCTCAAATTGTATCTTTCTGGCTGCTTATAATTGTACAAATAATTTTTTAACTTTGTCCGACGAAACCTTATCCGAATTTGAATAATCGATACAAGTTATGTACGTGCACCTACATAAATTAAAATAATCGTTAAAGCAATTCAAGCGTATATATACTTGATTTCTTCGATTTTTTTATAGAAAAACGATGCATATGAAAATTATGTGCTATCATGTTGTAAGGTGACAGTTGGTTGACCCATTTCTCAATTTTAGATAGGTAATTATGAGAAGAATAAAAAATAATTCAATTACCAACGGATGTTCGATTTAAATTACCAATGTGAATTTCTACACAACATGCACTTTTGTATGTGTTAAATATTTTGATTCAATATTTAATCAAGTTCCAGTTTTGATTAGAGAGATGAAACTTTTTACGGTTATGAATTTATTTAAAATTTTAAGTAATCAACCGTTATAAAGGTCTACACAGGTACGGTTAATGTCGAGCATGAATTTCCGCGTAGAGGGGAGTTTTATTTAGGTACCTATCTTACCAAAAATATTAAAAAAAAGCATGTCAAAAATATATTAAATTAATATTATTTTTATACAAAGATAGGTCTGCTTTTACCTACTGATATCTTCGTACGCATTGCTACACATCAAGCTATACAAATCCAGGATAGGCCTTAAATTTTACGAAAATTCTGTACAATGGGAGGTCAGTCGATATTGGATTTGTATAGCTTGATGTGTGGCCGAGTGTACCAGCGCCTGCGCAGGTGCTCTGCGTAGGTACACAAAGCTACAGGTCAACCTATACAAAACCAGTTTAAGCGGATCTCGCATTGTATAGACTTCCCATACAATAAGAGGCCAGCGTAAACTGGTTTTGTATAGCTTGATGTGTAGTGTAGCCGTGCGTACATGTGTTGTTCAGTCAATCCATTCCATATCAATTTAATGCCGAATGGGTAACAACAGTTAAAATTTAGGATTATCGTCGATTATTTCGATTGAATTATTATATTATTGTTTTTTAATGTATTACGATACGAAAGTATTACGCATACATTCCAGAAACTTTAAAATATATATTTTATCAATTTGAATTATATGTTGATAATATCAAAATTGTACGAAACCTGATTTTTAACATTGAAGAGATTAAAAAAAGCGATTATTGCTATTCTTGTCTATTTGTTAGGGCTTGGCGGAAAAACTACAGAACAGATTTGACAGGGGGCGGTATCATTGTCTTCTTTTATTAAAAAGAAGTAAACCATATGTAGTTCATTTATTTAGCGCCAGTATTGATTTATTACATTTGCTTGCGTATTGCGTGTATTAGGTATATTATATATATATTAGTTCTACTAGTTAGGCTCATCTTGATCAGATGTAGATGTATAATTTAAGGATTTTCGAGATTATGTTTTTAAGTAAGTTTAACTTTCTTACCGTTTACTTATCAAGGTAATATTGAAATTAATTAACAAAAAGTAGTTATTTTATCTTTTTGACATATTATATATCTTGAACTCTTGATTTCAATGTAATCCATACAAGGAATAGGTACTCATCAAAAATATGAATGTGCGATGTGTGAAATGGCCTTTTGATGAAAGAGCTATAACGACTTTGAGTTGACAAGTCCTACTTGGCGACATGCATGTATCAGCCATTGTATAGCTCACCCATATCGTACAACTAGATCAAAACTGAGACAATTCAAGATAAAAAAAACTAGGCATTTTTTAAATATTTTCTTGATCATTAATTTCGAGTTGTCATAGTTTTGATTTAAATATGCAATTTTATATATATAAAAAATATCAGATTATACATTTCCAGTGTAACCTGAGCTTGCATTGTAGGGATTTCCGTACAATTAGAGATCAGGTTGAAGTGGAAATGTATATGTTGACCTGTAGCCGCGTGTACCTCTACCTATGAAATTTTGGCCTTTATTCGAGATTATTTTAATTTTATGTATTTCTTATAGCACAAGCTATATAAAAATTCAAAAACTTTAATAGACTTCGACCAAATGTTTAACGTCTTGCAGTATTTTTTTTGTGAATTTATCACAAAAAAAATACTGCAAGACGTTAAGTATATATAAGTGTTGCAATTCGTTACTTATATTTGTTTATTTATTAAATAAATAGTTCTATAAATAAAACGCAGGAAAGTAAGAGAGGTAAGGGTAATTAAATGCATACAACTGGCCTAAGTATACAAATCTTTATTATATTATGTTTATATAATATATTTTATTTCGTTCCTAAATCGGTTGTGTCACCGTAAAATTGATTTACATAAACAAATCAAATCTTCACAATAAACTTATTGTAAATATGTATGTAAGAATCAGAAAGTAGCTTTTAATTCTTTTGTATAAAGTCGATATTACCTTAAAATAATATTTATTACAAGTATATACGATTGTAACTTATTTAACAAGCAAATTGTACATCTAATTTCACAGTTACAGTTTGTTCGAAATAAGTAAGCCGATCGGAAGTTAGCCGTTCCGAGCTACCGCGATGATAAAATCGTTTAATTGTTTTAATACATAAATATCGCAATTACTAAACAAAATTATTACAAATGTGAAACATATACAATTCTAATTATCTTTACACCGACTCTTTCTATTAAAATTTACCACTTCTAAACCAGTTGCAGACAACTTCCGATCGGCTTACTTATTTCGAACAAACAGTATTATGTAGTATTGGACAAAATGTGTAGACATGTTTTAGTTATATGTTTCTAATTCATTTAGATATTTCTATCTGTACCTACTATTACAATGATTGGACATCAATAATTCTGTGTTTATTCTATACAAAGAAGCAACTATATTATCGATTCCCGTTGTCCACTGGTAAGGGAAATTTAAAATATTTCTATATAGCTACCAGAAGTCTAAACACATCTTTTTTGTTCTGTATACTATAAAATAAACCCGAAAATGCGTTATTTAACACATAATTATTATTAACATCTTTCACTGTGGGATCTATCGCGGAAAAATAGCTGTTTCATAAATTTTGTTGAGATATGTGAATATAAATTAATGAAACACCAGTTTTTATTGCGAATATACGTTCGGGTTCATGGTATAAAAAATAACGTAATAAGGAAGTCCGTGGCCAACGGGAATTATTGAAAGTAACGTCCACTGAAGGAAAACAGAGACTTCAATGGAACTTTAGTGTCAGTTGATAAAATGAAACTTGTATCTCAATGGGATAACACGTCAATTGATAGCTGCCCTGTTCATTCTAAAACATACTTTGTATCGTTGATATAAGGTTTAATTTGCTTGGTAGTTCAGATCATTTTGAACGGTATGCTCGCTCTGATATATTTGATGCGGACTGTACAATAAACGTATCTGTAATATAATACTTTAACGCCATCTACGACACCAATAAAAAATATTACTACACTATGACTTAGCCAAATCCCAGATGGTTAAGGCTGATCATCTCTTTTGGGGCGACAAATTCTCTTTAGTTTTTTTGCAAATTGTATGTCTAACACATTCTGGGTCATAGTTCTAAGAATTGCGACATCAACGATAACTTATTCAGTACATTATTTTTTTTATCTGTAGTGTAAATTTGGCAGAATCTCCTATTTTACATTAGATACAGTCGCCAGCAAAACTGTCAAATTTCTTCAAATGATTTTAAAACATTTTTTTTTTAATTAAGTTCGAAATCAACTGAGAAAATTTGTCATTATTTGTTAACTTGATGCGCTGGCGACCGTACTATCTGTAGTGTAAATTGACGATTTTGGTAGAATTCTCTATTTTACAGTACAATCTGCTACAAGAACGATTTCTTAGCAAAAGTTTGAGTACTTGTAAATGAGCTATAGTTGATATCGTAATTCTTACTACAGTGACTCTAAAATGTGTCAGAGATGTACAATTTGCAAAAAAAAAAAACAAAAAAAGGCATCCGAGAGACAATCCGCCCTAAGTGAAAAAATGTACAAAACATCATCAACCTGTAATAAAGACCAAGGACATTCTGTAAGGGTTAATTTTCAAACAAATCATGAATCAATAGAATAAAATGTTTACGAAGTCATTTGAAGTGCCCGTCAGAATAGCTTGACAACAATCTGAAATGGTCTTCACGAAATGTATACCAAAAACTATATACAGATTCAGACCACTTTAGATTTTTGACAATTTATTCTGACAGACACACTTTTTATGTGTTCGTGAGGTTTTAACGTGAACAGAATGTCACGTGTCTACAGGTATCGATATTAAAAATATTTTATATTTAGTTAATTTTAAGTTACAAAAAATATATATTTAAGTAAGGTATATAGCTTATTTGGCCTTAATATCAATCTTCATTTGCTTAAAATGCAAAAACACCATTTATGAAGTTAAATAAGTATATATGTAATATAATATTTGTATGATGTGATACGACTATACACAAATTTTATTTCAAATTATCAATTAATATACTATTTTAAATTAAATATAATTAACAGATAAATAAATACGTTGATGTTTGAAACATGTTTTCATTACTTTTACCCTTTAGATATTTTTAAGGTCCTCGTAGATTATGTAAAAAAATAAGCGTGGGATTGAAAAGTTGAATGGTTAATCGATTTTGGGTGATACCCTAGCCCATACTGCTTCCCATCTCATTTTGTTTCCACATGCAGCCTAACAGACTAAAACAAGAATATTTCTTCAAAACAAGTCCTTCGCCCTGCCGCAGAAACCACGATAAATTAGGTTTATCGCGGTTTCTGCCTTACGTCTACCTGTACTGCTATCTACAACTGGAATTAAGAAAAAAATTGAATTGATTATCATGAATAAAATATCTTACTTGCATCCTGATCAACTTGATAAATTAAATCTGTGTTTTTCCGCAAGGTTATATATAACACTACATGTTGCAAACATCTATCTAACTGTCAAAGAGGGGATAGGTAGCTGTTTGCAACATGTTTTGTCGTCAATGAAATCAGGGTTAGCTTGAACATGTGCTTGTTGTATACTTTGTCCATTATGTGAACCGTTTTTTGACAGATGGAACTAGTGATTGCAGGAACGTAACAATGCGATTATCGTTCCGATTATCGCCACATTGATTACTGCCTAGTATTGATTATCGATTATTAGGTTGTCGAATCGAAAATGGTGCAACGACGACCAGTAATGAATAAATATGTATAATATTCATCTGATTATATTATTTTTTATATAATATTCATTTTCCATCCATTTCTTTTCAAAAAAATTGTTTTATTTATATTTTACTGATATTAGAGTGGTTGCCATTTTCCGATACTGATTTAATGTCATTGATTAAAATGATTGCAGCGAATACATTCGATTGCATCACTAGACACGGCAGAATGTGGTAGAATGTAACTAAATTTAAAACGCTTAACAATAATCTTTATTTTTTTGGAAAACCGTTACATTTATGGTATTATAATGTCTGCAAGGAATCATAATTAAGATAATTGAATAACATAAGGTAGATAATACATTTATTTTGTTACGCATTTCAAAGTTAACTTTTACGTAATCTAGAACAGCTACGCTCTAAGGCAGTCTAAGACATCTGTCAAAAAACAGTTCACATAATGGACAAAGTATAGCAACAAAGTGTCCCAAAGATCCCTTTACAGTATCCTAAAACTATATAGAGCCTGCTATTATTACAACTGTCACAGATCCGAAGTATTTACTTATTATGGTACATAAAGTTACTGAATACGGACTAGTATTTGTCTGAATAATTATTATTACATACATGCAAATGGTAAAAACATTTATGAGTAAACCTAACACAATCTTAACCTAACCTGTCTCCCACTTATTTAAAATAAACTATCTAAAAGAGATCCCTTAAATTTCTTTGCGACTTTCTCTTCATATTCTTTCATTTTATCATCAATAAAATTACGCTTTAAACTATTTTGTTCAGTATCTTTTGTATTCGATTTTTTATTTAACTCATGCGTTTTTACTTGTATTTCATAGTTCAGTATTTCTGTGTTGCTTTTATCTTGACTGTTTTTCTGCTTAACTTCTTCAGAATGATCCTTTGTATCCAAATCACGGAATCCTTTATTCAGTTCATCAATATTCATTGCATTGTCTTTCTGTCGTCTTGTTATTCTATCATCTACAATATCAGATATACTGATTTCTTTATCTAGATTAACTTTTTCATTCTTATTATCTCTCTCTGTTACATTTAAATTCATCGGATTGTTCCCAGAACATATTTTGGTCGAATCGGATGTCGAATCTTTTGTATCTTCAGTAGTTTTACTGGAACTGGTCACTATAACTTTAGCGGGTTCAATGCCTTGTTTATCACAATCAAAGTCTTTTGGGGTCACTTTCGTGATGAGAGTGTCATGTCCAAACACTAGAGTGTCCATTTCTTCTAGTTTGTCCACCATGGTCGTACTTGAATCAGCCTCATAGTATAATTTCAAGTCACTGTGCTCTTCAGTACTACCGATCTCGATTATTTTAAACGGATTCCCTTCTTTAACATTCCTGCCTTCTTTCATAACTTTTCTTTTGTAGTTATCGATGCTGAAATCTTCAGTGCTATCAAACATTTCACAGGATTTCGACGTTTCTCCAATAAGCGATGATATGCTGGGGCTGGGGGTTGGAGGTTTGTTTGGTTGACTCTCTACTGTAACATTAGTTTTTTTGGAACGCTTTATCTTGGTCCCCCCGGCATCTTTATTCTTCCTTGTTACAGTCGTAGTTGTAATAGTCGCAGTACTACAAGTACTAGTGGAAGTAGTTGTAGTAGGTGCTTTTGGTGGAGGCATCACATCTCTGCGGTATTTCTGTAAAAAAAGTGTCATAAAAATTTATGACGAAATACTTAATTATGTTGTTTAACCTATACTGTTTTGTGTACATACCTCAAAAGAGGAATCCAAATCAGCTCTCCTTAAAACAATATCTTCCATAAAGGACTCCAAAAGTATAGATTTTTCTATGATATCAACTGCACTGTCAGCATTGGGTATAAAATAATGTTTATCAAACAATTCATTCGGGTACAGCCACTCATATATTTGTGAAAATTTGTCTAAATTTTTCTGTAATAAGGACATATTATGTAATTAGGTTTATATTAGAATGGACAATTTATTTATATTTGAATGGATAGTTTATTTATTATCCAATTAATTTATATATTGCCAGGCCTCTTAGAAAAAATAAAAATACTAGATGTATTAACGAAATCCGAACCATATCACAAAACATTACAGAATAGTGTAGGTAAACGAAATATGTAATAAAAAGATACAGTCTCTTCTTACTAACTTTCATATCGACAGATGTGTTCCATATCTTGAAATCGGCTTTAAAAGGAAGCTTAAGTATTAGGTTGGTAGGGGTATTATCTTCACCGTCAATTATGACTATGCTCCACTCCCGATCACAGAATACAGGCAGGTTTACCATTGCGTTTATTGTGATCAGCTTTTTAAATGTGGGATTTGTTGATTCTACTGCGATATCTGAAATTATTTTGATTAGTATCGTATATGGCAGATCGGAAAATAAAAATTGGCGCCTAAGGCGAAAGCGCCGTTTTTCGCAAATGGTATGTCTAGAACAAATTTAGAAATCATCGAAGTAAGTATTGCGATATCAGCTATAACTTACTCACAACTTAGAACTAAAACTTGCTAACTGCAAATTATATTATTGTAAAGTAGATCATTCGGCCAAAATTGACAATTATTTATTATTACATATATTTTCTGGTACGATAACGATTTTTTTGGATAATTTTTAGTATTCAGATATCGACGGTGAAGTGCCAATACCTCCTAACTGACATTTGTTGAGAAATTCACTTTATCATTTTGAGTTTATTAGCGTTATTCGCCTTATTATTATAAAATGGATAAATTCAGCATAATATAAAGCATAACATTATTATTAATTCTAAATTAATAAACATAATAACTATTTTTTACTTGTCAAGAAATAAACGCGTTTTTTCCAGTTAGTGTAAATTTTTGACTTTGTCAGTTAGGAGTTATTGATACTTCGCCGTCGATATGAAAATAAGTGATAGTTGATGTAGCAAATCTTACAGCCAAGATTCTAGAAATGACTCGCGTCCTAAAGGGGTGCCCATGAAATGAGACATCTGATTTAAATATGCTGTAGTATGAATATATCTTTATTAAGATGCTAAAAGTAGTTTTGTATACAGGTTTTCGCTGGACCCCTTCAAAGGGACCTGAGTATCCCTATGCAGCTACTCTCTATTTTATCTATTTCTACTCATAGGTACTAATAGTTAGCCAAAGTGGTAAGCTACGGCTAAAGCTGGAATGAGCTTCCCGAATGGGTTTTCCCCGATGGATATAATCTGGGCATCTTTAAATCACGAGTGAATCAGTTTCTTTTGAATCAGGTTCATCTTTGTCGGCAAGCGCGCTCCATCGTAGATCGCAGTGTCGCTTAACATTAGGCGAACGGGCAATAAAGCGTAGGCCGTATCAGGAATTTAAAAAAGATAAAATATGGTAAAGGTTTGTCTGTCTCACCATCATACAAATCAGTCCATGTTTCAAAGCGGTCGATCCAGTTTTGTTCACCCCCCTCCTGGCAGAGTATAAGCACCGACTTGCTCAGCAATGGGCGCACAGCTTTCAGAAACAAGATTATTTGAATGTTTCTGCCGCAGCTGAATCGATCGTTTATTATCACTCCGTTTTTATGCTGAAATAGAAAATTATATTGAATATATCCTAATCAATACTATAATATTAAAAATTTTGTAACATTGTAGGGGGTAATCTCCTGATGTATTGAACCGATTTTGAAAAAATTCTTACACCAATAGAAAGCTACATTCTTCCTGAGTGATATAGGCTATATATATTATTCCGTAAAATCTTAGCATGGCAAATGCAAAAAGATACATAATGTATAATGCTTACCATTTTAAACTGCCTGTAAAGAAATCGTATGCCCTCTATGTGGTGTTGTGGTATTCTACAATTGTCAATATAGATCTCTTGTTCACCCTGCGACAGGTACAGCCTGTCTTGTGGGCCATTGTTCCGGATCATCTTGAACTACACTTAATGTATCTGAAATTGATGTTGAATGTATTAGTCATTATTATGAATGCCTTGTTTGTCTAGTGGTCACAAGTGCAACTGTGTTATTAGATTATCTCTGAAATTCTTAGTTGCAACTCGTAGTCTGGATTTGTGCCTGGTTAACAATAATAGGCTCGCAACTTGTTACATGGGACCTAAACATACCAGCAAAGCATGGGTACACCTCTGCCTAACCCTTCGGCGAATACAGGCGTGATTGTATGTTATGTTTTGATGATGATTGTATTGTATGTGATTTTCTATATCTATACTAATATAATAAAGCTGAAAAGTTTGTTTGAACATGCTAATCTGTGGAACAGAAACTAACAGAACTAGTTGGAATAGAAAAAAAAAAAATTGTACATGATAGTTGCATTCAGGAGGAAGGCTAGACTTTCTCACATCACGCTACAATCCTTAGCGGTGTAAACAGGTGGGGCGGGGCACAGCTAGTAACTAATTAAATCACGCTTAATTTATTCCAGTTTAATCCGAGATTACATGAACGAATAGTGACTGGTGCATAACCTACTGGGTCGTTTAGCCGTTTTGGAAGAGTTCACAGTGACACACACACATACAGATGACAGTCAGAGTCACCCAAAGTGCAGAATATTACCAACAGAAAAATATTTGGATTCCTGGACCTGCTTAAGTCAATGAAATATCCAAAACCTCAATGTGTGTCCAGGAAAGGCCGTCTTGGATGAAAGTGTAAATTTGAATTGTGCAGAAGCATATAAACCTGACTTTTTTTAAATGTCTTGTGTTTGGGACTGTGAAATACAAACTGGGTACAATCCAACTGGACAGTTATCGCGAACCTTCTTGGAATCAAATCTGTGGGTGGTTACTAAGAATAAACTTATTGATTTCTTCTTACATTCTATGTGGGTTTGTTTACTAGATATCAAGTCATAATAACTTATAAAAGTACATGTGCACAAGCTTAAAAGCTCCTAGAATGTGTGATAGGTTATTATTTTACAATATTGAATGTAAAAAGCATTAGAAATTTACTTTTAGATTTATAAATTCGATACTTACATATATATAGGTATATTTACGACAGTACGTGTTGATTTATTCTATTCAAAATAGACAACGCCATGATTAAAATGTACAGCATTTCTAAATAAAATAACGCCACAAACACTGATACACTAGTTTTGTGTACCTCTATGTCTTCAAACTCCTGCATGGTATGCCTATTTCGATAAACATGTTCCCAAAACATGGACATAAAAGTCCTAAAATAAGACTGTGAAACACTTGTTTACACACCGAAATACGCACAACTCACTATACTCAATTATCTTTGCATTATCAATCGGTAAAATAATTCATTTTAAACATAGTAAACACATTTATTTCATACAATAAATAACAACAAATACAACTTCCAGTTGGAATAAAAATAAAAAGGTATAATAATCAATCAATCAATGAATCAATCAAAAGCCAACAAGGAGAATAATATCGATAGTCCGACAAAATAGAACTTAATACATTGAGAAATAAATTGTTTTCTTAGCAGACACATCTAATTTTTGTCGCATAATATTTTGACAGTTACTATCTGTCTACGTTACTGTCAGTGTCATCATAGAACGACACCACAGATCTGACAGACCTAAGTACCTTCTAAGGTCAGATCTGCAAGCTAATAACTTAAGGCCAAAGCGTCAGCCTTGGGCGCGAAATTCAAAGTTTTGTTTTTCGCAAATAATTCGGCTATAACACATTCCAAGGTTCATTCACGATTGAGTATTAAAAATTTTGCTTAAAAATCGTTATCATCGAAGATTATGGTGTAAAATAGCGGATTCGGTGAAAAGTTCGAAACAGCTCGACACTATTTACTAAACTAGCATTCAAGTGCGGTAATTCACGGTTGTCTTAAGTCTTAAGCCCTCTCTTAGAGGGGGGGTTAAAAAATGCCAAAAATTATCACGTGATTAATGGATGGCCCCATAACCAGTCGATGACTCGCCGAGCAGCCAGGGCCAATTCGGTGACTCGTTCCCCCATTCGGATCGGTCCAAAGAATATAATAATATAACGGTCGGTCATATGAAGCCTATGATTCGTTATCGCTTATTCGCGGTTGTTGCCACCACACACCGAGTCGGGGTCAACTCGAGTTCAAAATTGTACGACTCGCCCGTACATCATAAAAAATACACACATACCCATAAATCGCTATCCAAGCAGATAATAGGGTAAATTAAAAATGTTGGCAGAATCCCCTTTTTTACTTCTATCTGCTACGATAAGTAGCTTTAGTAATCTAGTAATTTTATTGTTGTAAATAATATTAAAAAAAAATCGGACGAAAAGTTCCGTACCACTATCTATAAACGGCAAAAAATCATGTCTGTTAAATGGGAGCCCCACTTAAATATAGATTTTTCTGTTTTTATTTACAGTAATACATCATCTTTGAAAATGTTAACTGTCTGTCACGGTTCATGAGATACAGCCTGGTGACAGACGGACAGCGGAGTCTTAGTAATACCGTTGGTAGGTAGGTTGGTAGGTCCCGTTTTTACCCTTTGAGTACGGAGCCCTAAAAAATGAAAATATAATATTAAAAATCCAAAAATATATTCTTTTTATTGTAAACATAATAAAAATTGGATATCAGGCTATTAGTATATAATGGATCTACCGTTGTATTGCACCTTCGCTTAATATAAGGGAAACATGATTTGATATACATTTACATTTTATAAAAATTGGTAAAAAAACCCTATTCATTCTTGAAGTTTGGTGGCCTCTTCTCGATGAAGGCTGTCATGCCCTCTTTGCGGTCAGCCTGAAAAAGGAAGATTCAGATTTAGGTTTTTATATACATACATACCATCACACCTGTATTACCCGAAGGGTTAGGCAGAGGTGTACTAATGTACACCCACATTTCGCCGGTATGTTTAGGTCCCATGTAATAGGGGGCGAGCCTATTGCCATTAACCGGGCACAAATCCAGACTCCGAGCTGCTACTGGGAATTTAGTAGAAAAACTACTTTGCTCGACCTGGGGATCGAACCTAGGACCTCTAGCGTAGCAGTCGCGCTTAGGACCACTAGACTAATGAGGCAGGTTTTTAGAAGCGGCGATATCCTAATGGTTAGGGCGTCGGACTTGCGATCATGTGGTTGCTGGGTCGAAACCCACCTATTGCACTACCGAAGTGAACCCACTCGTTATACAAGCTCTCCCTATTAAAATTTACCATTGCTAAACCACTTGCGGCAACTTCAGACAAGCTTAGTTATTCCGATCAAACTGTAAAAATTATATAAACAGTAGTAGTAATGCCTGCTTGCATGTCTACATGCCAGCATGAATAGGTCGGCATGACCGGGGAAGTAGTACCCTCCCACAGAATATCGACGTCAAGTAGAAGTATGTATACTGTTGCGTTTCGTACGGTAAGTGTAGAGCACCAGAGGCCCAACTCCTCCCTCAGTCCTCTTCCTTCTCCTTAAATAGGCTCGGCAACGCATCTGCAACTCCTTTCGTATTGCAGATGTCCATGGGCGGCGATGACTACTTACTATCAGGTAGCTTGCCTGGTCGCTTGCCGAATAACATACCATCACGCCTGTATTCCCCGAAGGGTAAGGCAGAGGTATACCTCCTTATGTATACAGGTATGTCTAGGGCCCATGAAATGGGAGGCAGGCCTATTGCCATTAACCAGGCACAGATCCAGATTCCGAGTTGCTACTGAGAATTTCATAGAAGAATCGAATAACGTAGCAGTCTAATGAGGGAAATTGTAAGAGTTATATTAATATTCTAAACTCACAGTGGCAAAAGTTCCGTAGAAGTATGACTTCTCGAACAGCAGTCCAGACTTCAAGGTGGTCTCATAAGCCTGGTTGACTGCTGCCTTCGCCAGCTTCACGATGAGAGGGGAGTGGGTGCCGATCCTCTCAGCTAGTTTGATGGTCTCCTCGAGGAGTTTCTCAACGGGGAACACGCGGCTCACCAGACCTGGAGACGAATATTAGCACCTATTTTATATAATAATAATAGCCTTTTATTCCTGAACATAGGGTTACAAGAGGTCCCTAAGTTCGGTGTGCCTTTTGGCATAGGCCTCCTCCAATTCCTTCCAATGGGTCCTGTCCCTAGCTACTCTTAACCAGAATGGTCCCGCTGTCTGTTTCAAGTCATCTTCCCATCTCCTGACTTGACGGCCCCTGCTCCTTTTGCCGTCTCTTGGTTGCCAGAGGGTGACTTGCTTGCTCCATTTGTTAATGGGGTGGCGTAGCATATGTCCAGCCCATCTCCACTTCTGAACGTCTATCCGAGTGTTCTCACTCGGATAGACGTTCTCACAGATATTCTTATCTGTGAGATTTGTCTTTGTTCTTATGTCTACGTTACTGACTCTGTCTTTTATTTTTAAGCCTAGCATGCTTCTCTCCATGGCACGTTGGCATTTTATTAGCCTTTCCCTGTGGTAAAGTGTTGTTGACCAAGTTTCACAGCCGTAAGTAGGAACTGGTAGAATACTGGTCTCGAATGTTTTATTTTTTATGTGGTTGCCTAGATCTTTATCTTTAAAGATCTAGCACCTATTTTACTTCTTTTTAATATAAATATTGAAGGACTAAACTTTATGACTAGGCCTCCAATCGATCTAATTAATATAAGCAATGGCAGCTTGCAAAAACAATCACAATTTCATTCTTTTGATAGCATATTTACTATTAAAATCATTTTTAACAATTTTAAACCGTGAAAATTTAGAAAATTGCATGCCATTTATTTTTTAAACTTGTATTGGTTTTGTTTTTAGACTAGTTAGACTTGATATCCCCACGTCACTTTGGCTCCTCAAAATCAGCTTTGTCATGCAGTTAAAGCTGTTTTACAGCATAAAAAAGCTATGAGAGAGGCCAATCGCTAACATACTCGTAATACTCATACTCTGTTTTTTATTCAATTTTATGTTGTGTTCGCAATAAATATTTCTTTCTTCTTTCTCATTGTATACGGTTGAACTAGAAATAACTTTTTTTTTACTAAGAATCGAGTGTCAGAATGTCCTGGAGCTGATAAAATTTTCGCGACGTAACTTGGGTTGGGTAACATTGAAAATTAGGTAACAACGATATTTAACAAAAAAAAAACTCGTTTACTAGAGAAAAACCCCGTGTAGCGTAAAACATACAATTATTAATGAACACAAAGCACATCCAGACTCGATTCGACTCAAAGATCTCAGAACACAGAAATATTTGATATGATATAGGATAGGATTGACATAATATCTTGACATGGTACATTATTATTATTGCATAAAAAATAAATTTTCAATAAATGTTTGCACACCATAGTGTAAGGACCACTAGAATTTAAGATCATACTTGTAAAAGTACAACTACGTTCTGGCAAATAAATAAATTTGAATTTGCTTCGGGTGGGAATCGAACCCACGACACACGGCGCGGCGGTAGTCTAGTAGTAGGGCTGTCGAAATTAATTGTTATAAACATTATTAATTACAAATCACTTACCCATTTTTTCTGCTTCATGAGCGTCGATGAAGTTGCCAGTGAGAACAATTTCCATTGCTTTAGACTTGCCGACGTATCTCGGCAGGCGCTGAGTGCCGCCGGCGCCAGGAATGGTGCCGATGTTGATCTCTGGCTGTCCGAATTTAGCCTTCTCCCCAGCATAGATAATGTCGCAAAGCATAGCCAGCTCGCAACCACCGCCAAGCTGTGTAAGAGTTTAGTGTAAGTAAAATGTTTACGGCTAAACATACCAGCGAACTGTGCTAACCTTTCGGGGAATACATGTTCCATACATGTGCGTGATATTTTGATGTACAGCTTGTTCGAAATAAGTAAGCCGATCGGAAGTTAGCCGTTCCGAACTACCGCGGAGATAAAATCGTTTAATTAAGTGTTTTAATACATAAATATCGAAATAACTAAACAAAGTAATAAGAAATGTGAAACATATACGACTCTAATTATCTTTACACCAACTCTTTCTATTAAAATTTACCACTTCTAAACCACTTGCAGACAACTTCCGATCGGCTTACTTATTTCGAACAAACTCTATATTTTTTGTTTTCTATCATGATTATCATCAATTGACTGCCTTATTAGTCTAGTGGTCCTAAGTGCGATTGCTACGCTAGAGGTCCTGGGTTGGAATCCCAGGTCGAGGAAAGTGTTATTGGGTTTTCCTATCAAATTCTCAGTAGTAGCTCGGAGTCTAGATTTGAGTCCGGTTAATGGCAATAGACTCGCCCCCTATTACTTTAGTACACCTCTGCCTAACCCTTCGAGGAATACAGGCGTGGTTTGATAATCAATTGATAGATTTTGTTTTCTTTGTTTCTTTGCTAGCCATCGCCGCGTGAGTTTCTACTAGTTATGAGATTCTAGCCGACAAGAAGCACAGCGACACTTACACTCAGATCAAATAAAAAGTAAAGATGGAAATTTTCGAACCAAGACGTGAGGCTGGCTAAAACTACGCCTCGCCGTGTCCAACACACAATTACCCGCGCACACGTATACCGAAACTATGCCTTATTTGTCAGTCGAGATATCGAGCTATCGAAAGGACGACTGACAAGATAAGGCTTAGTTGTGTGTTGTACACGGCAAGGCGTACTTTTAGCCGGCCTCACTTCTTTGTTCGCAAAGTTCCATCTTTACTTTTTATTTGATCTGAGAACTTACAGCGAATCCATTGACAGCAGCGATGATAGGTTTGCCGCAGTTGGAGACGTCTTCCCAGTCCTTGAGGAACCCTTTCTTCTGGTTTTCGCTGTATGTGTTGTTTTGCATCTCCTTAATGTCAGCACCGGCAGCGAAGGCCTTCTCGTTACCTTCGGAAAATTATACATTTTATTATCGACTGCCTCATCAGTCTAGTGGTCTTAAGCGCGAAAGTTACGCTAGAGGTCCTTGGTTCAAGAAAAGTGTTATTGAGTTTTTCTATGAAATTCTCAGTAGCAGTTCTTTATTTTATTATAAAGTCCTTTATTTGCAGTCAGTACTTTGTTCTGACGTCATCCACGCCAGGTCTCAAGTAAATTAATAAATTAGCTTTCCGCCCTCGGCTTCGCCTGCGTGGTCTCTCGGTATGTATTATACATATAAACCTTCCTCGAAAACCGCTATCCATTGGTGAAAACAGCATGAAAATCGGTGCAGTAGCTTTTGAGTTTATCGCGAGCAGACCGACAAACAGACGCGGCGGAGGAGTTTGTTCAGTGATATGTAGGTATTGCTCATCATATAAAAAAGCAAACCTGTGATGATGATAGCGGCAATCTTTTCGTCGGCATCGAAGTCCCGGACTGCCTTGCCAAGCTCCACAAACAGAGGCCCACAGAGCGCGTTCAACGCCTTAGGCCGGTTCAGCTGAATGATTCCCACATTCTTCTTAGCTCCAACTACATCTATCTTGATGTTTTCGTAAGCTGGGCCTAGAATATTATATTGGCTATTACTTACAAATTATTTTTTAACAATAAAAACTTAAAAAGTTTCTTCATTTGTGAAGATTTAGAATTTCACTGATATTCAGGGAAATTGTAAATCATTGGCATAGGTCAACTCATAATCAGTACGAGCTACAAAATAAAATAAACATTGGGGTGTATCTTAAGGCTAAACAGCCTGTATCTTCGGCGTCAATTTCATATTTTTTTGGGGTTTCGCAAATAGTTAGTCTCAAACACATTCCATTATGCAGTGCAGTGATAGCCTTGTGATATGACCATGGAATACCAAACTCGAGGTCTCGAGTTCGAATCCAGGGCATGCACCTCTGTCTATTCGAAGTCATGTGCGTATTAATAATTAATTATCACGCGCTTAAACGGTGAAGGAAAACATCGTGAGGAAACCTGCATGCCTGAAAGATTTTCTTGGCGGCATGTGAAGTCTGCCAACCCGCAGTAGGCTAGCGTGGCGGACTATAGCCTAATCCCTCTAGTACTGAGAGGAGACCCGTGCCCAGCAGTGGGACAATGTAATGGGTTGATGATGATGACATTCCATTATATATTAGAAGATAAAGCAGTTTCCGTTAAGTTCCGTTCTAAGTTCTTAGATTCTCATATTTTTTTTATTTTTTTTTTATGAATGAAGTCACCCCATGTAAAGATTATTATGAAATATAGCGATAGATAAACTTAAGAAAAAACTACAGATAAAGAACATATTTTGTATTGTCAAGGCCAATGCCAATGTGATAAGCAATGCATGGTAACAGAATTGTGTAATTAAATACAAAGTGTGTATGTATAAAAAAACCTTTAGCCACAAATATAGGTATTAGGTTGCATTTTGCAGGGTAAAAACACGATTAAAGACCTTCTACTGATTAGATTCTATACAATGACCAATAAATTATCGAAGTGTGAGCACATTAGTTTTTTTCCATTTAGTTGGTTGAGAAACAATTTTCTCAAGCATTTTACTGGTGCCACCTAGGTACTAAATAGTCAAAAGTTAAGTAAAAAGCATGCGCTCCCTAACTGCAACCAATGACCTGGTGAGATTTAAAATAAAACGATATTTCATAAACAGGTCTTATTTATTGAACACATTGTACTCGGAGGAGTACTAAACAACACCCAGCAACCTATCCCTAGGTTTGTTCATTATTAGGCAAGGTTTTAACAATGACTTGAAAAATATTGAAATTTGTACTGTAAGAGTTGCTGGAAGGAATTGGGGGGAGGCCTTTGCCCAGCAGTGGGACAGTAACGGCTAGAGTAAAAAAAGAGTTGCTGTAAATAGGTATTCTACATTGGTTGCAAAACTGTTGGATGGATGGATGTTTTGAGATGTAGTACTTGGTGCAGTAGCTTAGGCATATGGATGATGCAAATGACTTTTGGTGCTCCATGTGGTTGGATTTTACAAGATGTAATACAGTCGCCAGCACATCAAGTTATACAAAGCTGACAAATTTCTCCAAAGGATTTTAAACTTTAAAATCTTGATAGTTAAGTTCAACATCAACTGAGAAAATTTGTCATTTTGTGGTAACCTGATGTGTTGGCGATACTTTAGTCAGGATGAAAAAGTTAGAATTTGAACTTGCTGTTACATAAACTTATGGCTGTATGATTATTTATTTGTGAAACAAATATATTAATTGCTGGATGTTGCAAGTAGGTATGTTTGCTAATAAGGCTTAGTGCGAACCTGGGTTAAAGTCTCAGTTGGACAAAGTATTATGAGTTAATTGAGTTTTTCTAGATTAGAAAATAATATAAATTTTAATTAGTTGTTTTGGTGTGCGAGCATCTTAGTAGCAGTTTGGCAATAAGTTTTAACCCAGTAACTAATTATTGGGCCCATAACATAATAAGCTTCAACAAATACAAACAGGGGTTTAAAAATAATTTTGGTTAGTGATCTTGTTTCAAATTGATTGACCGATCTCTATACATGGTCCTTGATAACTTTGATAAACTTTGTATTCTGTTATCACATCACTAATTCCGAACACGAGAGGACAAGACTTAAACTAGCCAAATTATGTTACTTACCAGTGCTGTAGAATTTAACAAAACCGGTATTGACGGCTGCTACTTTGTTAACCACATTCTTTCCCAACAAAACACGCGTTACAGCACCGACTGAAGCCATTTTCGCTAATTGGATTTATCACGTCTATTACGCTACTTTACTTATCCAATACTGAACGATATAACGGCCGATAAAAGTAAAACACCGGCGAAAAATACTTCGGAAGAATGAACTTTGATACTACGACGATAAGTAAATGAAAATGAATGATAAGAAAATAGACAAGTATTGAGAATGAGATGAAAATATATTCTAAAAGTAAGAGTAAAAGAGAGAAAAATAAGTTTATACCCAACCAATCAACCACGGAAGTTTCGTAGATATGTATCTCCTTATGTCGTTACGTTTAGCTGTATGCATTTTACATTGCCTATGTATTACATCAAATATTTCTACATGTAACATTTTGTGATCGGATTTTATACCACTCATTGCCTCCAAGAGTAACCAGATATATTAAAAACAATCAGTTTGTGTAAAATAATTAAATAATTATTAACTTTTGATTTTCAAGATTTTTCTTGGTTATGCATTATGCGTTATTATGCGCAAAGAAGAAACTAAATGTCGTATAAATACAGAAATGTCAAAAATGACTTACCATAGGGATGTAACTTCCAACATAAAAAATCGATTTTTGTAATACAAATAATTGAATTTTTCCTTATTTTCTTGTGAGATCAAATTAAACGCCTGAATTATCCATAACCATGACATTATATATAAAATAATACACAGTTATCATTTCAATAATCAGTCAGTAATGCTACCGGTTTTACCTTGGCCTCCTTGACATTGTTCGTGTCAAAAACCACTCAGGTACTCATAATCAACTTATTCCGCAGATAACACTTAGATAATTTATATATTTTTACGTGAAAATGAAACTTCCAAAGTTGACAAAGAAAACGGATCCTAATCTGTCTTGCAATTTAGTATAACAGTCCTTGTAATATGCATGGCATGCCGTAAAACAGTTCAGCAAACTTGATTGATTCAACAATCATTCGAGAAAAAAAACTTGGCCTCTTTTTTACTGAAATATGAGAATGAATATTCTCAAATAATCCATAATATTAAAATTATTTTTTAAGTTAAATTGATTTATCCAGTCAAAACGTTGAGTCAATTTTGAAAGGTTTGAATTCTTCAACGAAATATTGTTTTACAAGTTAGTACAGGATATATACATATAAACATACACTCACGCTTTTTTCCCACGGTAGTAGGCAGCAACTATAGACCGCCACTTGCTACGATTCTTGCATATCTCTTTCGCTTCTTCCACATTCATACATAGAACAGTAGGGGTGATATAATAACTTCGTAAAACAGATGGTGTTGTTAAAAATCGGCAGTCAAATAAATTACTTTTAACAAAAAAGTTAAACCGCCTTCAAAAAATAATAAAATAATTTTGTCTAAAACAGTTTGGGAAGTCGGTGACTTCTATTTGAGTGGGTCTTTTATTTTCGCCACCGACTTCCCAAACTGTTTTAGACAAAATTATTTTATTATTTTTTGAAGGCGGTTTAACTTTTTCAACCGACTTCAAAAAGGAGGAGGTTCTCAATTCGTCTGTATGTTTTTTTTTTTTTTTTTTGTTAAAAGTAATTTTATTTTGTAATTTTTAGTGGAAAGTTTTGTTTAGAAGTACTTGTTAGCCAACTAAACGCACTGCTCCAATAAGATAGCGATGTTTCAGAGTAACCGATAATATCATCGATGTAAACAATTTTTAGATTTTTGTTGATATTTTCAAAACTGCTCAACCGATTTCAATAAAATTTAAACGGGACCACCTCTAAAGTATGACCTACCAAACAAAAAAACAATCATTAAAATCGGTCCACAACTGGCGGAGATATCGCGTAACAAACATACAAAAAAAAAAAAAAAAAAAAAAACATACAGACGAATTGAGAACCTCCTCCTTTTTGAAGTCGGTTGATAAATCGATTTTTGAATTAATTTTTTTTTAATAACATAAATCGATTTTTCAATATATTTTTTACATAATCGATTATTTTTTTACATCCCTAAATTATTATGACATGACAACAAACCAAAAGTTAAAACTCTAAAGACTAAAATTTGTAATATAAATTATCAGGATTGTGAGCTATTTATCCAGTTTTACGAGATCTTCACTTTCCAGTGCCTTTCTGTAGTTTATTATAAATAGAACACAAAGAACAGCAACCTAGAATGGCGACTAACAAATATAAATTTTTCATTCTGACCGGCGAACCTGGTTAGGTATTGACTGAATTGAAATACAATAAAGCGTTACCTATTTAATCAATATTGGGAAATATTAAATAATAATAATATTTGCAGGTGTTGGTAAAACAACGTTGACAAAGAAATTATCAACAGAAATCGCAGGAAAAGGTATAAAGACTACAGGTTTTTATACTGAAGAGGTTAGGAATGGTAGAATTCGGGAGGGATTTGATGTAGTGACTCTGGAGGGTACTAGAGGCCGTCTGGCAAGAGATCAGGCTCTATTAGACAACCCTGTGAAATGTAAAGTGGGAAAATATGGTGTATTAGTGCAAGAGTTCGAAGATATTGCACTGCCATCATTGATCAAGGTATGAACATCTTTATATTGAATCATAGCCAATTGTGTAACCAACTATGTTTTTGAAATACTCTTACTCCCTGTTTTAACCTACTTGAGGTTTGATATGAGCATCTCTACTTTTCTACATTATCTGTATATTCTAACATTCAAACAGTTCTAAATAAATCGGAGTAATGATCACACATCTTTTAACTTCAAAATCTCCCACATGCCATAATAAATCTTATTACTATCAACACTCCCTTTTCTTAAATGGGGATGACAGGCACAGCACACTGGTTATTATTTTTTGTGTAATACTTTTACTTCATCTTTATTTAGAAATCTGGTTGCTTTGTATGGCGACTTAGCATGAGTTTTATTAGGGAATACAATAAATCGCATAATGGCATTCGATTATTATATTTTGTAGTCTGAATTTGTTCGTTGACAAGTTTAGATCTTGTAGAAGCAATGTAAAAGTGAAAATGACATATTAATATTAAAATTTTTGTTCCAGTCAGCGAACACACAGCCACATTTACTAGTCATAGATGAAATAGGCAAGATGGAATTCTTCAGTCAATCATTTAAGGCTGCAATTCAAACAATATTTAGTGCCACATCTAACTGTACGGTTCTAGCCACAATTCCTGTTAGAAAGGGAGATCCTTTAATTGAGTCTATAAGGAATCATAGTCAAGCAAAAGTATGGATGGTAAGAGATATGGCTTAAATTTTCAATATTTTTATTTTAAATTTTGTTTCTCATTATTTTTAACCTAACCTTTTAACCGCCACTTCAAAGTGCAAGACCATACCCTCGGTACCAAGCATTAATAAAATGATGAATAGAATTATGTTATGACTTGGTGTGCTGGGCACATTTTGGTTTGTCATCTATACATGACTGTGGTGGTCAAAATGTTAATTTAATACTATCATTAGCCTATGTTATATTACTAACATTATATGGATTTATGTCCAAAATAAATATTTGAATTAGTAATTACCAAAATTTTTTTTCTTATCAGGTGACTAGAGAAAATAGGAACAGCATCCACAGTGAAATACTGAAGGAAATGAAAACTGTATTAAACTTTATGTAAAGTTTTTATTTCATAGTTAGTATTTATTATGTTCTGTAATACAAAACTTTGCAAGTTTTTTAATTATTTTTTTATTATCCATGGTCCCAATATAAAAGCAACAAAACATGTTTCAAACAGCTACCTATCTCTTTCACTCTTTGAGAGTTAGATAGAGTAAGATAGATGTTTGCAACATGTTTTGTTGTCAGTGGGAATGTGGGTTGATAAAGACCAATATGTACATGTCCCACTAAAACTAAAGATCTCTAGATTTGCCTGCAATATAAACTTCTGTTCAGCTACATAATTAACTGAACGGCCACTTATACATGAGATCACATTATAGCAAAGACTGTGAAGTTAGTTTTGAATTATTGCATTTCAAAAATCACCCCTATCACGACGGAATACGGGTGGTACAGACAGCTACACATCAAGCTATACAAAACCAGTTTAGACTGACGACTCCCATTTTAAATAATTTCAGCACAATTCAAGGCCAGCCTATACTGGTTTTGTATAGCTTGATGTGTAGACCCGTGTGTTCAAAACTGAATAGTTTTTTTTTCTTCCTTGATGGCTATGGAGTCGTTGTCGACTATTCTGCTCTTCGAACAACTGTTGACTTCGTGGTAAGTTTTAGTCTACAAGATCGATGTGTCGGCCGTGTGTACAGTCGCCAGCAGGTCAAGGTATACAAAACTGACAAATTTCTCCAAATGATTTTAAACCTTAAACTGTTGAAGATAAAGTTCAAAATCAATTGAGAAAATTTGTCATTTTGTGGTAAATTGATGTGCTGGCCACTGTACCTACTACCTGTCAGAACAGTATAAATTTTATTATAGTTTAATTTTCTAATTAAACTAGTAAAACACTAACAACCGGGAACCATGCAGTTGGCTTTGACGTTTCAATAGTACACAAGGCTACAGGTCAACCTGTACAAATCCCGTTTAACCCTTTGACCGTCATGGTCGGCTATACTCGACAAATCAGAACGTGCTCACGACGCTTTCGTCGGCAAATGTCGACAAAAATATAACTGAGCGTTTGTAGCGTGGCGCAGGGAACATTTTTTTTCTTTATTGATGTGGCGGTCAAAGGGTTAAGCTGATCTCGCATCTGGCTTCTCATACAATTAGAGGCCAGCGTTAATTGGATTTGTATAGCTTGATGTGTAGCCATGCGTTCCTGTAAGTAGTAATAGTCTAAAAATATTTTTTTTGATTTGAAGCTACTATCCACAATATAAAGATGTAACAAGATGCACAAATTATTACTATAAACTTTATCAGGACTAACAGATAAAAATACTTAGGGAATTGACACATGGAGAGCTGCCGTCTTTTCACTGTGAGATCGTCAAGCTTTATAAATCTAGTACCTATAGGGTGTCATCATATTGTTCAAAAAGCCTTTACAATGAGCTAAGCTCATACTGTATTTGTATAGCTTGATGTGTCGTTACTTCATTAGTAATTAGCAACCCATTACATCATCGCACTCCTCCCGCAACTAGAGGGATAAGTCCACCACGTTAGCATACAGTGGGTTGGCACAAAGCCTCAAATTATAAGATTTTTTTTTTTAAACGCAAACCCTACGAATTATTTTTATAGCATTTGAGTGGTGATCTTTGAATAGTATATTCTAATAGTGGTATTCATAAAAATATATTACGTCCAATAAACTACCTATAGCTGTGTATTGTCTTCTTTTTACATCGTCATCGTTACAAAATATCACGTGTCCAAAAAAGACAAAACACAGTCACAAATTCACAATACATAGTTCTAAAAGGCTTATTAAACTTTTATATTTTTATGAATAAGACGAAAAACACCCTGTAATAACATTAACAAGATAAAACCACAAATGGCGTTAATAAAAGGCCTCATTATTTTTATTAACGCCATTTGTGGTTTTATCTTCCGTACATGGCGTGAAAAACTTGTAATAGGTCGAAATATTTTGTTTATGAAATTTGAATGTAGGCCATGTCTAAGTCTGGTTTAATTTTGTTCAGACTTTACTGAAAACTTATCAAGTTATTAACGCCATGCACGGCATTAGTCTTATCCTAAGTGCGAATGCTACGCTAGCTTTTCTATGAAATTCTCAGTAACAGCTCGGCGTATGGATTTGTATCCAGTTAATGGCAATATTCAATGGATAGCTAGAGCAGTCCTATTGCTATTAAAAGGAACACCCTATTGCGCGGTATTTTATAAAACTTTCACTAAACATGTCAAAAAAAATACCAACCCAATTTTCGGAAGTAAAGGCTAATATAATATAATAATGGCACTATATGGAACCTAAACATATCGGCAAAATGTGTGTGTACGGGCGCCAGCACATCACAAAATGACAAATTTTCTCAGTCAATTTTGAACTTAATTGTCATCACTTTAAGGTTTAAAATCATTTGGAGAAATTCTACAGTTTTGTATAACCTGATGTGCTGGCACATTATAAAGCTCTGCTTAACCAAAATATTATTAATATCATATAATTATAAGTGCAACATCTTGATTCGGAGAATCTGCAAGGAACAATTTTACCTGTATTAAATTGGTCAGTTACATAAGTGTGTGATATGCTGTTGGAGTAATGACTAATAATCAGCTGTCATCGTCAGAATAATCATCAAACTGTCCATCAGATTCATATTCTATTGGCGGATTGCATTTTTTTTCATATTTCACTAATTCTGCAATAGACACTGGATGGGCATCTATGGGACAAAAGTTGCCTTCTGCTATTCTCTTCTTGACGAAGTAGAGCCAGGGCAGGGGTGTACAGGGAGGTACCACCGGGTCGTATAGAGGAATCCAGTAGTCATCAGAGTCCCAATCTTCAGGAGAACTTGACCTGCTTTTTGCAAGTTCTGAAAGAGATTACATAACAAATTTTTTATCATTGTATTCTCACGGTGTACTTATGTACACCCACCGTTCGCCGGTGTGTTTAATTCTATGTAATAGGGGGGTGCCTATTGCCATGAACCGAGCGCAAAGCCAAACTCTGAGCTGCAACTACGAATTTCATAGATCTTATAACACTAGCAACCAAACCCACGACTTTTAGTGTAGCAGTCGCGCTCAGGACCACAATTTTTTAACAACATAATGCTCCCTGCATAGAGCAGGGCCATTTTATAACAGTTCTTTATCATACAACAGGGCCACCTGTTAAGTACCAATATTCATGCTTTGTTAATAATTAGGATACAAGTCGCGGCGGTATCCTAATGGCTGGGGCGTCGGACTTGCGATCATGTGGTTGCCGGTTCGAAACCTACCCATAACACTACCAACGTGAACCCACTCGTAACACAAGCATTTAGATTGGCACGAGGAGTTAACAAGAATACTAGTAATGTGCAACCCACATTACTAGTAAGCTTTTTTGACTGACGACAAAACATGTTGCAAACAGCTACCTATCCCCCTCACTCTTTGAGAGTTAGATAGAGTAAGACATATGTTTGCAACATGTTTTGACATCAGTAGGAATGCAGGGTGACAGAGATCAGTTTGAAAATGTTCATCATAGAAAGCAATTTAACATTTTACTATGTGACTCCCTCCCTACACTCAGCTTTGGGTGAATAAAGAGACAGAAGAAGTAAAAAATACCCACCTTCATGTTTCATGTCATTAGAATTTAAACTATAAAGCTCATCATCACTTGGCACATCACTATGTTGACTGTATTCACTATCCTCCTTGACTGTCTCGATTTTTCTGAAAAAGTATTTTAACTAGTAAGTTTTAAGATTGTATTTTGTGTGGCATATGTATTTTTTTATGTTGAATGCATCATCTACAGCTTGAATCTACACACTGCCAAGTATAGGACTCACATTATAATTTGTTCAGTTTTTTGCGATTTTTCTGAAAAAGTATTTTAAATAGTAAGTTTTAAGATTGTATTTTGTGTGGCATGTGTATTTTTTAATGTTGAATGCATCATCTACAGCTTGAATCTACACACTGCCAAGTATAGGACTCACATTATAATTTGTTTAGTTTTTTGGACTAATGTCATTGATTCTTGGTTGCTTGATAAATCTAAACTATTCTACATAACATACCATCATGCCTGTATTCCCTGATGGGTTAAGCAGAGGTGTCCTAATTTACACAGTTTGCCAGATTTTAGGTCCATTGTAATAGGGGGACAAGCTGATTTCCTTCAACAGAGCACAAATCCAGACTGAACTGCTTCTAAGCATTTCGTAGAATAACCTGATAACATTTTGCTCACCCTGAGAATAAAACCTTCTTAGATCTAACTGGTTCTAATGGTCCTAAGCATTAGACTAGTGAGCTGTGAGTCATCCCTGGGGCTTGGAAAGAGAAGAATTAGTATAAATAGAAAATATAAGAATGTATATTCATCTTGAAAAATATTTTTATAGTTTTAATTCTTAGGCAGATTATTAGCCTCTATAATATAATACAAGCTGTTGCCAGCAATTTTATTTGTATCTTGTAGGACTTATTTAGACAAAAGATAGTCCTTCCACAGGCTGCAATGAACCTCCTAGCCAAATTTTATTAAAATCTGGACAGCAGTTGAGGCATGAAAAGGTAACAAACAGATTTTTCCTATTTATAATATCAGTACATATAGATGAAGTTTGCAAACATACCTTCCATTAATCCTATCAATACTATTTACTCTTAACTTTTCCTTTTTCATCAAATATTCTTCATCATTTGGCTCTTCACAGTAATTTTGAGCAACATCAACTTCTTCCAAATTCTTTATACTATCTAAGGTTTCACATAAGTTATTGTTGTACAGGTCTAAGGACTTCAAACTGGGCATTTCATTCAAAGTCTCCGGAAGCATACATAGTCCATTGTTATCTAAATTTAATCTAACCAATTTCCTCAAATTATTTATTTTATCGGGTAGATACAGAAGCTTATTGAATGATAAAATACACGTCTCTAAATTCTTCAAATTGCAAAATTCTTTCGGAAGACTGTTTATGTTGTTTTGTGCCAAGTTTAGTTGTCTGAGGTTGTGATAAATGTCTATGTTAGAATTTATATAATATAGCTGTGTATTGCTCAGATTCAACCTTTCTACATCATAGCATTTATCTAGTCCCTCACAGGGTACATGGTCAAGATTGTTAACATTTGAATGATTATAGTTTTCATTGCCTAAACTTATTACTTTTGCATTACAGAATGTGGCCATAAAATTAACATGTTTACCTAGTTTACAATTATGTACATCTATTTCACTGACTAGGGTTGTGCATTTAGCTAATTCCTCCGAATAACCATTCGTAAAACACATGCATATATTTTGGTTGTTACTTAAATTCAAATATGCTAATTTTTTGGGCTTTTCAGCCCAGACCCAATAAGGTGGTCCTTCCAGTCTATTATTTGATATATTAAGCGTTTTTATAGTATGGCAAAAACTCGGTGTATCATCAAAAAATACGATCCAATTGAAGGAAAGGTCCAATGTTTTCAAATTATCTAGATTTAACACTTTATCAGGCACTTCAGTCAACTTATTGTTAGATAGGTTAAGATGGACTGTGGTCGATGGTAGCACAATATTGTCACTGAAACTTGATATATTTCCATTACTTAGATCCAGTTTAGTGATATTAACCAAAGATTCTGTTGTGCGTAACACAATATTTTCAAGTATTATATTTTTTGAGTCAGCCTTGTATTTCTTGTTCGTATCACTACTTCCCACCATTTTGTGATTTTGCAAATACTGCTAATTCGTTGTAAAATCAATTGTTTATTTATCAAGTACACATAGTAACTAATGCGTCTTATACTTCAATGATATTTATACTTTAACTAAAATTAACTGTTTTTTTAGGAATTCAGAATTGAAGACACAAGACAGACAGAACTGACTGACTGATGACAATTATTGACATTTGACATTGACATTTGTTTGTTGAATGCTCGTATATGTCATCTCTTTTTTTTGATATTGGGTTCCTGGGTTTCAAGCCCTAATTAGAATATTGGATTTTTGTCTTTAAGATTAATCATCTCTCCTTGGGCGCTAAATTGTACATCTCTAATACATTCAGGATCATGGTAGTAAGAATTACGACAACAACTATCGCTTATTCAATTTTCTCTTCATTCCTGCCTTAAGTGGACGAAAGCACAATCTATCTATTTATATTTTTCAATCTAATAAAGAAAGTCATATCGTGTTGAAGTACATGAACATTTTATGGTTAGTTCAACTAATGCATCTAGTGTACCGAATAAGCTAGTTGACTACATACATACATACACTCACGCCTTTTTCCCACAGGGGTAGGCAAAAACTATAGACTACCACTTGCTACGACTCTTGGATATCTGTTTGGCTTCTTCCACAGTCATACATACCCACGCACCGGTTGCGAATACTACGCACCTGACCTTTTTAGAGGACCTCGCCGAGAAGATCGGTGTACGTCCTTCTAGGACAATCTCTCTCAACGTTGCCACTGACATTGGCCTTATTGATTCCATTTGTTAATCGTCTTTCATTCTCTCAACATGCTCAAACCATCTTAGCATATTCCTTTCAATTCGTTTCACTATATCATCTTTCAGTCCACAACGTTGTGTAGCCACACAATTTCTCGGTTTATCATTCCTACATAGTTACACCGCACATGCTACGCAAGAAACACATTTCCACAGCATTTATTTTACTTTCATGTCTCTTCTGCCACACCTAACATTTAACTAGTTGACTTATATTTATTTTATGCACCCATAAATAGAGCAAAAAAAATTATAATAATTGGTTCTACAATTAGGAAGTTATAAGTATTTTTATGGGCTTGGGACGTCACAATACGATATACCTTTTGCGGGGACAGGGTATCTCGTCTCAATCCTAACCAAAAACTTTAAAGTTAGAACTTTATTAGTCGATTTAAATTATTTTATTGTATACCTACATTTTTATTTTATCAAAGGCCTGTTATCACTATCACTACATATTATAAAACCAAGTACTCCGCAGCGTCTGTCTGTCTGATCGCGATAAATTAAAAAACTACTGCACCGATTTTCATCCTGTTTTTACCAATAGATAGCGTGGTTCTCGAGGAAGGTTTATATGGGTTATGTTTTCTGTACTTAAGTACAGAAACATACATATTATAGTACAGAAAAGCCGAGAAACCACGCGGGCGAAGCCGTGGGCGGAAAGCTAGTTTTCAATGAATTCAACACCAGTCAACTATGTACCCTATTATTGGAGAACACACGTTCAAATCCTGCCCGAGATCTTTTAATTAGTTGATATCGTTAATTTCTTAAAAATTATCAACATACCTACATAATATTATGGTAAATATTACCTAACTGAATCATTTTTTGTCCAGTAAGTTCTGATAAAATATTGTAGGTACATAGAGACGTATACGGTATATGGTACCTATGAATTGCACAATGGTATTATGCTAGTAATAGAAGCTTTTCATAATTTACAAACACGGTCTGAAGTAACAATTTATATTGTTTCTAAGGCAAGGCATAAAAGTGTAAAATTTACCCAGGGCAAGCAATGTTTTGTAAATAAGTTACAGTCAAAAATCATATGTTTTTCCTCTCTTTACACAAGTCGTTGACGCGAGTAGTCGCGTTTCGGAGTTAGAATGATTTTGAAAAATTATTTCATAGTTAAGGTTATTGTTACAATTTTATTCGTTACGTTTGTTCATGGTGCTAAAAATTCAGATGAATATAGCAAGCCAGAAATCGCTAGGCAAGGGAAAACGAAAAAAGCTAAAATGAGTAAGTATTAGTGAAACAACTAGCAAAAGACTAGACTTGACTGTGCGGTTTTGGCTGCAAAAAAAGGTACAAGTGACTATTGCTTGTTACTATGCCTTAATTCGAGGAAAATTCTTCCTCGATATTGCCAAATTCCATCAGACATTCAGCCGTTATGATATATTAAATAACAAAAAATAGGTGAACATTCTAACCATACCTACTAATTTTTAGCTCAAAAAACAGCAACAGGAACATTTTCAAATGTAATAACTCAAATACAAAACCTACCAACTATGGACCTCGGCAGGAAGTTTCGGACGCCGTGCAAAACTGGGAATCGATGCGGAAAGGTATATTTTAAGACCATTTTAATTTACTTTTTTACGAAAATTTTGCAACTGTTTCATTAATTTAGTGGTCTCAAGCGTAACTGCTACGCTAGAGGCCCTGCCCGGCCTGGTTCGTTTTTGGGCCGACAAAGTGTTATTGGGCTATACTGTGAAATTCTTAGTAGCAGCTCGCAATTTGGATTTGTGCCCGGTTAATGGCAATAGGCTTGTAGGTAGTTGAAATAATGACTTACCTACGAGTAAATCCCGTTTTATTTTCTGGGGCAAGACGTAACAAAACATGAGGCGATTTGTAAGAGCTTTTTTTTCAATTTTTGAGAGATGTCACTAAGTTTACGAATTAGCTCTATACTCATCTGTTAATAAGATGGTAATGCACGTTACGAATATTTGACTTCGGTATTAGGAATAATACCTACTTTTTACATTACTGCTTAAAACTTCTGTAGATCTCTGCATTTTGTTAGACTGTAAATTATCACCTCTATAGTTATAGATATAGAATAGCCAGGGCCAGATTTGGAGGTGTAGAGGCCCTGGGGCAACTAAGGAGCGGAGGCCCCTCATTGTTTTCCGAATAAAAGGAACTGTAACGGGCTTACGGGCCCCTCTTGTACAGGCCCCAGGTAGTCCCGCCTGTCCTCACCCAAATCCGGCCCTGAGAATAGCAGTGTATTCGTTTTCTTAGGTGATCAAAAGGTTGATGGTGCCAAAACTGGCCCAGTTGGAGAACACGATAATGGGGATCATGAAGGAGCTTGCCAAGCTTCCACCCGGCGCTCGGCTTCCGGACAAGTTTACGAAAACGGAACCCATTAAATTGTTGCTGGATCAGAATTATAAGTAAGGATATCTTTATTGTGATGAATGATAAGCTAACCCTGCGTTGTCACTGATGACAAAACATGTTGCAAACATCTATCTAACTTTACAAGAGTGAGTGGGATAAGTAGCTGTTTGCATCATGTTTTGTTGTCAATGGAAACGCGGGGTAAGTAAGAAATTCCAACAATTTTAACAAAAGTTTGAATAAAAAAATTATAATGTATCAAAAACCTGAAAAGAGTATCAATTGTTTGAGCTAGGTTTGCACAAAAGAGGTTTTGTTATCATGTCAGATTGTCTTGAAGTTCGTCAGCGATATTATGCTATGTGTTCAGATTTACCAATCAAGATTTTTCAGGGAGGACGTCTGCATGGACAAGCTCGAGTCGTGTCTAAAAGAAGATAAGCGACGCAAGCGCATCTTAAAGAAACTGTTCTTCAAGAAATACAACTCACTTCGGCAAGATTTGATTGGCTACGGCGGCAGAAGACTTTGGGGCGGGGAGGGAAATCTGTTCTATAGGAAATAAATTGTTAATTGTAGAATTATATGTAACGACTTGTAAAAACCCTGTATTTATTTTGCTTCGAAAAATCCTTATTATTAAAGCAACATTTCACCTGTATGGTTAGGTCCCATGTAATGGGATGCGCGCCTATTACCATTAACCGGGCCTGCTGAGTCCAGAAATGTTTTTTTTTTCTGAAAAAAGCTGCCACTGAAAATTTTTGCGTGACCTGGGAATCGAACTCAGGACCGTGTAGCAGTCGCGCTTGAGACCTCTAGGCTAATGAGGCAATAATGAGGCCTTCGGGGAATATAGGCGTGATGGTATTATGTAAAGCAACAACTAATAATTACGTACGGTACCCCGTGCAGACTATCTCAGTCTAGTGGTCCCAAGCGCGACTGCTACGATAGAGATCTTGGGTTCGATTCCCAGGTCGAGTGTGGTGTGTCAACTGTGGTGCCTAAAGCAATTTTACGGTCGATTATACATCTGATGATTAAAATGAAGGTCACGCTATGACGTAAGAGGATTATTAATTGAACTTTGAGTTCATGAATAAACTTATAAAATAGTGAATGTATTTGACAACCGTAGAGGTGATTATAGGTTATTCATATTTAAGTAAAGATAATAATATTATACTAGAGATTATAAGATAGTTCTGTCAATAAAGTTATTACATACCATCACGCCTGTTTTCTCCGAAGGGTTAAGGAGAGGTATACACCTACAGTATGCTTACGTTCCATGTAATAAGGGATGAGCCTATCACGATTAACCTGGCACAAATACTAACTCCGAGCTGTTACTGAGAATTTTATAGAAAAACCCAAATAATATTTATGAAATAGAAAAATAAAACTGAGATTCATAATTCCACCAAAACTATTTTCATATGAAATGTTTCCAAGACGAGACCATATGGCTCGCACTTTAAAAAAATGATCAGATCTTATGTAGAGCCAAGCTTCTATGGAATGAAATGAAATTATATTTATTTCTGTAAATGGATCTTTTAAAGACACTTTTACAAGTCGATTTCTTACATTTTTTTTAACTAGATGGTTCCGACGTTTCCTATCTGACGACCTCTGAGAAGAAACGTCGCAACAAACTCAGAGAACCATGGTCTCTTTTAAAGTCCAGACAATAGTTATGTTATTAGATATGTGAGTTTAACAATGTAGGGCAAAATCTGAACAGGCCTTTTAAAGAAAGAGCCGTAGCAGCTTTGAGTTGACCTGTCCTAACTGACGGCACGCATACATCAGTCATCTAACTCTACATATCCTAAACCTACGAGCTCTAACTTCACAAACTAGTCAACATATATGTGGCTTGGCTGTTTCGTAACTACAAGAACATAATAAAGTTGACAGAAGTATAACGAACGAACGACAGAAGAAAAGTAATGTACAGTGAATTAATTTAGCACCTTACGCCCATGTAATGTGACGGTAGCGAAACGGCCAAGCCACATATTTTGACTAAGGTGTAGAGTTTTCTCTTTCAGGGGCAGCTTTTTACAGAATTCAATAAAATTTATTTAGGGTAGGTTGGTACATATACAGAATGATTATAACGATAACGATAATGATGATAAATTTAGCACGATGAGTATAATGTAGGCCAGATATTATGCATTCTGCCACTATGACGGATGCCTACACGGTGGGGTTATATTTCTTGCAAAGGCACGTCATATAAAGCACCTCTACGCGATTTAAAGTCACGTGCAAGAAGCCTAGTTACACAATCCATTGTTCATAATGTCTATGAAAGAACCGCTAAAACACATAGGCAATTTATTAAACACACAATTTTGTTTTCCAAACCTTTACGGTAACGGAAGTCGAAAGCCTAAACTCGATTCAAAATTAGAACGAAACTTTTTACAGAACAACCTGTTTGCAGTGACTGACATTTAGTTATTTTTTTAATTATGATTTTTAGGTTGAGGTGTTAAAAAAAAAGTATATTTGTGGCCAGTATATTCATAGTTTAAAAAGCAGAAAGACTTTAGTTAATTTAGTAAAATGTGTGAAACCAAATTAAAGTTACAAGTAGTTTTAATAGTTTTATGTATGGCGTTTAAAGGGCTGCAAGCTGTTGATGACTGTAAGTACATATGGTAACTGTAAATAAATAATATCAGGAATGACTTGAAATTACGACAATATCTATATTGTCCCACTGCTGGGGAAAGGTATCCCTTAACTTTCTACATGCTCGTATTCTTATTTCTGTGGATACTTCTAAGTTAATACTCTCTGAATTTGTATGCGCTTCCTTACTAGTTATATTTCAGACTCAAAACTGTCCCACAAGCACGGTTGCTGAGCGTGAAGCCCTGTCTTCGATCCTTAAGTCGAGGAAAGTATAAGGTATTAGGCTTATTTCCTAGCAGCAACTCGGAGTTTGGATTTGTGACTAATCGATAGCAAAAGTTTGGCTCTCTATAATATGGTTTCCAAAAATATCGAGCACATTAGCGTACCTAACATATCCGGAGTGGATTTTTAAGGTAAGTCGTCGATGCCGGGGTAGACCCAGGAAGAGCTGGCGACACGATCTGAAAGCGTTTATGGCTGACTGGCCAGAGAAAATGACAAACAGGAGAACGTGGAATGTTATAGGGGACAACTTTGTTCCGCAGTTGGAGAGTATAAGTTAATTAAAAAAAAGTACCTATCCGTATTCGCGGATCTAGACATAGATAAATCCAGAGAGACATTTTTAATCATTTTTGTTTTGTTATTAAAGCTCTATTATTCACTGTGACGCGAGCTCCACGGTACTTCGGTATACTCCAGGACCACAGAGGGCAACCATTATCAGTGGAGGTCTCAGAAGAATATATGGACCAGGACTACATAGCCACGAACAGGTAATATGACCTACGTTGTATAGTGTAATAGAAAAAAAACCTTTGTAGAAAAAAAAAATTCAAAAGGGTTCGAATCGTCTGGAATTAAATAGTTTCAATATCAAGTAAGAAAATCCATAAAAAGTGGCTGTATTTCAATATTTAAATATTTGTTCAATTGTGTCAGAAACCACAGAATAAAATAACATTATTTTTTGTAGGAAACGTCACAAAATCGACTGGAACAAGTGAGTATGATTTTAATGTAATATTTATAATTTGTAGACGTGCAAATGTTGCGCAAGCAGGTATTATCGATATGTGTACGTACAGTGGGTTATAGCTGTTACCTGACCCACCGAGACCCCGCCGTCGCACCTAGGATGGGTCAGGTAACAGCTATAACCCACTGTACATGTGTGGGACAAAGGCTTTACACCCACTAAGTCTTTACACAATGTCCTCTTGGATCGTCTGCCGTTTGGGGAGGCAGCAGGCTATATCCCGTATATCGGACTCGTACGGACTAAAACCCCCACTGGCCTTCCCTTGTCCTGTAGTTACGGCGATAGGATTAGTGACATACTTATCCTGCTTCGCGTTCATTCGTCCCCTGATATTTTTTTGGACTAACTACGTAAAGCAAAGGGCTGTCTACAGTTAGGCACTCTACACAATGAATCTGCTAACACACCGACATAGCCTAGCAGATTCGGTGTGTAGAGTGCTTTACGGAGGCTGGCCATTCTGTAGTTAGAGCCTACTAGGTAATGGTTATTCTTTGTTCCAAATACAAGATATAATTCTAACGATGACGTGTTCTGCCGGGACAGGATTATCGCCTTTATATACCGGGGCACAATTTCGTTGGGCAGACTTTGTTCGAAATAACTCTGCTAGTCTGAAGTTAGCTGTTAACAACTGCGCTGGCAAAATCGTTTAATTAAATGTTTTTATTCATAAATATCGAAATTAATAAAGGAATGTGAAAGATATAATGATTAAGCCAATTGTCTTGACACCGACTCTTTCAATTAAAATTTACCACTGCTAAACCACTTGCGAACAACTTCAGACAGGCTTAGGTAGTTATTTCGAACAAACTGTACTTACCTTGTAATGAGAGCTGTGTCAAACGTAATAAGTGAACCACTATAGCGGCAGTAAATTGACAGATTACATAACATACATGCATATCTACATAATCAGCCTACAATGTTCCCAGTCCCACTGCTGGGACACAGGCCTCCTCTCGGTGAGAGGGAGTGAGCAGTAATCCACCACGCGGAGATGTACCATGTCTTCGAATTTTTCGGTTTTAGAACATCGTTTCCTCACGATGTTTTTCTTCACCGTTTTCGGAGCAGTGATGATGAAATAATTTAAGACATACAACTTGTAAGTTGCGGCTCACATAGACAGTTTATCTATATGTTAGTTATTAAATTTTTCCAGGAATCCTTTAGACATGGATGATTTTGACGATGATGACACTGAAGAAATATTCGATGATAAAGACAAAGATGTCAAAGTGCCAAATAAGTATAATTTACAGGCGGGTCCTGTATAACAACCTATTCTAGTTTTAGTATTAAGATATTTACGTAACTATAAATAAAGTTGTTTAACCTTATGTGTGTTTTACTCCCTGATGCAATACTCGCTTTAATTCACGCTTTAAAAGTTCTTCAAGAGATAAAAGCACTAGGCGTTTTTGTTTATCCCTAATTATGTAATGAAACTATTTGAAATGAAATGAAATGATATTTATTTCTGTAAATAGATCTTTTCAGGACACTTTTACAAGTCGATTTTTACATTTTTTTTTTAACTAGATGGCGCCGACGTTTCCTATCTGACGACCTCTGAGAAGAAACGTCGAAACAAACTCAGAGAATCATGGTCTCTTTTAAAGTCCAGACAATAGTTGTTGTTAGATATGCGAGTTTAACAATGTAGGGCAAAATCTGAACAGGCCTTTTGAAGAAAGAGCCATAGCAGCTTTGAGTTGACCTGTCCTAACTAACGGCACGCATACATCAGTCATCGTGTAGCTCAACCATTTTATAGGGAGCTCAACGACCCGTCGCACAACGATACCAGATCAGCAGGACATTTGTGTAGGTCATGTGAAATACTCAAAACTGTCAGAGAAGTTTATTATACATCTGATACGTGTTAAAGCTAACCTACATAGTACTCACATTTACATTTTAGTATCGTACAATTAACATTTTAAAACAAAATAATATTATGCATGATTACTAGGACCTACAAGGCCACCCAGTCAACTTGTGAATTAAAAAAGGGAAAAAAAATAAAAATAAATAAATATACATATTTAAGACACGATAGCCAGCAAGTCGACCAGTCACCACAAGCAGCACCCGTTCACGAGTATAACGCACGGATCAGCCATCACCCCCCTCGCCATTTTAGAGGGAAGGGGGACCCGACCCGACCCGACCAATGACGCTACCGCAAGCAGTGACATCTAAGGGAGCATGACGACATTGCAGCCAGTGTAAAAATCATGTTACAGAAATGACAGACATGTTGAACTGATGACCGAGGCCACTTGTATCTGCATTGCACATAAATGTTCACAATAATTTGAAATTGTATAAGAAATCATAGATGTCATAATCAAATAAATTGGGTACATGTCAATTGTATAAAGAAAATAAGTGATAATCTAATAAATTGGGTACATGTCAATTGTATAAAGATATAATGTCAGTTGTCAAATCCGAAAAAAAATAATAATAATAAAATAATAATCAAATTTAAGTTTAATGTCAAAAATCAATAGCCTAGTTCATTAAAACAGTTCAATCCCAAGCATTACTGGCATCCATATAATCTTTTACACTATAGAAACCTTTAGAACTCAGTTTCTGCTTAACAAATGATTTAAATTTGTTGATGCTTAGGTTTTGAATGTTGCTTGGGATTTTATTGTACAAGCGTATACATTGGCATTTGAATGAATTACTTATCTTCTGGAGCCTGGTTGCAGGAACTATAAATTTATTTTTATTCCTGGTATTAACATTATGCGTATCACTACGTTTTTTAAAGAGATTAATATTCCTGTGGGCATACAATAAATTTTCATAAATATACTGTGATGGAACAGTCATAACATTAATCTCCTTAAATTTATCCCTCAGTGAATACCTGGGACTTAAATTATAAATTGACCGAATTGCTCTTTTCTGCAACACAAAAATAGTTTGTATGTCGGCCGCATTCCCCCACAACAGAATACCGTACGACATCACACTATGAAAATAGCTGAAATAAACTAGGCGAGCTGTGTCTTCATCAGTTAAGCCACGTATCTTTTTAACGGCGTATGCCGCAGAGCTGAGCTTTTTCGACAATTTGTCTATATGTGGGCCCCACTGAAGTTTAGAATCTAAAGTAATGCCTAGAAAAACAGTGGTGTCCACAAGGTCCAACTCTTCGCCATTAAGAAGTACACTGGTTTTCACCTGTCTTACGTTGGGTGTTGTAAACTTAATACATTTAGTTTTCTTTTCATTTAAAAGTAGATTATTAGCATTAAACCAGTGTACCACTTCTGAGAGAGCACTGTTTACATCATTAGAAAACATTTCTTGACGCTTAAGTTTAAATAATAGTGACGTGTCATCTGCAAACAACACTATTTCTTGATTCTCTCTTATTAGATAAGGTAAGTCATTAATATAAATCAAAAATAAAAATGGACCAAGAATGGAGCCCTGCGGAACTCCCATTGTAACCAAGGACCCCGGAGATCTCTTTCCATTGACGTCCACCTTCTGAATCCTGTTACTCAGGTACGAAATAATAAGATTCAGAGAAGTGTTTTTAACACCATAGTGGTGTAACTTCCTGATCAATGTTTCATGAACAACACAATCAAAAGCCTTGGATAAATCGCAGAAAATACCCAAAGCATCGTGTGATTCCTCCCATGCATCAAAAATATGCCCTAACAGTTCAACACCGGCATCGGTTGTGGAACGACCCCTTGTAAAGCCAAACTGTTTTAAATGTAAAAGTTTGTTTCTATTAAAAAACCTTTGCATTTGGTCTAAAATAAGTTTTTCAAAAATTTTACTAAATGTAGGTAGCACGGATATAGGTCTAAAATTTGTGGGGTCAGATGTGCAACCTGATTTAAACAAGGGTGTAATCTTACTATTTTTCATTAGATCGGGAAATTTTCCACAGTTAATACAATCATTAAAAATAACAGCTAGGGTAGGTGCTACAATTTCAATTATCGATTTAGCAACGTCAACAGAATTTCCCCATAGGTCCGCAGTTTTTTTCACTTTTAACATACTGAAGGTCTTTATAATATCTTTATAATTAATATGATTAAATAGGAAATCAGTATCGCTAGCTTTTACATTATCTTTAAGTAAAGATTCTGCAACAGTGGGTGATGAATTTAAATATTTAGTAGTTGAAACAGGAATGTCAGAGAAAAAGTTTTGAAATGCTGTGGCTACTTATAAATCTGATTTAATTATCTTACTATCGATATTAAGGCTATAATCACCATTTCGTCTATGAACCCTTCCTGTTTCACTGTTGATAATATTCCAGGTACTTTTGATAACATTATTACTGTTTTTTATTTTTGAACCTATATAACGTGACTTGGCTACACAACAAATCTTTTTAAATAATTTAGAATAACTTTTGACATAGTTATTGAACTCAGTGGTGTTGACATATATTCGCTCATTATAAAGTTCATATAGTCTTTTTCTACTTTTATGGATTCCAACAGTGGCCCATTCACTGAAGGATACGTTACCCTCAACTGTAATCGTCTTGGGTATAAAGGTGGAGTCAAGCTCCTTACAGTAAGAATTAAAAAAAGTTTCATAAAGTTTATTTGGATCATTATTGTATGGTAAAAAAGGTAGTATGCAAATAAGTTTAGTTTTAAATAATTCCAAGCGACTTGCAGTTTTTGGGTTAACAGTGATTTAAGAATGGAGTTTAATTACATAAGTTTAATTTTATAAGGATGACGTTTTATTTTAGAGACTACTGTTTTATTTCATTTTATTTCATGCGATAAAGATTTTATTCATAAGAATGATGACTTATTTCATGAAAATGGTGTTATTCTGAAATTGAAATTGTATCTAACCGTAGCTGTATACTCGATGTTGTTTATGTTGTCTATATATTTGTGCTAGTTGTTTGATTACCTGTATTTGAGTTGACATTATGTGAAAATTGAGGCTTATTTTAGTTGTTTATTAATAATATGTTAATTAGGTGGTAATCTTTAAGTTATTTACTTAAAGATAGAATAGGTAACACCAAGACTGCCTTATGAGTCTCGTGGTCTTAAGCGCGACTGCTATGCTAGAGGTCCTGGGTTCGATCCCGAGGTCAAGCAGTGTTTTTGGGTTATTGTATGAAATTCTCGGTAGCAGCTCGGAGTTTGAATTTGTGCCCGGTTAATGGCAAAAGGCTCACCCCCTAATACATAGGACCTCAACATACCAACGAAATGGGTTTACATAAATACACTTCGGTCTCATCGGCCGCGGCAGATCAGATCACACCAAACCGACAACACACAACAACGCAACTTTACAAAAAAATATTTAATGAAAAGTAAAAAAAAATATATAAGTATAAAAACAACTAGATATCTAAGTCACTGTACATCTTGTCTAATCGTTCTTCTACTGACGGGGGGACGTCGGCCGGGAACAGAGGGAGTCGAGCCATTTCTAGGGACTCTCCAGAGTAATCATTTGATTCCTCAGAGTACTGATCGTCTAAGTGGTCTTGGTAGATCTTCTCACACTCGCTGGGATGTTCACTTTTTATCGTGCTAGGGTGGTACCCTATGGCTTCAATTGGTCCTAGCGTCAGGTAAGGTACGGATGTCGTCACTTGAAAATGTTTGTCTGAAAAAAAAAGCACGTCATAAATCAAAGATTTTTGATTGGAAAGCGGCGGTAGCCTAGTGGTTACACCGTGAGACTTGCGATCATGTGGTTGCCGGTCCGAAACCTACCCATTGCACTAAGGAACGTGAACCCACTTCTAATACAAGCATTTAGCGAGGGGTTAACGAGAATACTAGTAATGTGTGGCCCACATTGCTTGTACGTTTTTTTTAACAAAAATAATGGTGGCGGGCAATAGTTTACACTTGAGTAAATACTTTACAGATATTTTTTTAATATAGTTGATTATTGGTTTCTGTTAATAGATCCTCGAAATATAATTTTTCAAGAACAAAGTTATGCGTTTTCCTTTAAACTTGATGGCGCCGGCATTTCATTGACAATGAGAAGAAAAACCGAAACAAACTCTGATAATCATAGTCTCTTTTAAATTCCAGTCATACCTGTAGTACCAATATATTTTTATTTTTATTTTATTTTATTCTTTCAGGAAAACTTACAGCTAACAATTCTTATAAATAAAAACATAGTAGCAAATGGCCAATTACAAGTTTTCACATATAAATAGTAGGTATTATAATAATTATTAACGCCCATAAATACAGCGATGTGTGACCTTCAAGTATACATGCTACACTATTATTTATCATTCAGAAAGTAAGAGAAATGGTATCAATTACGACTCAAAGAAACGTTTACTAATGTTTTTTTTTTAATGAGCAATACTTGAGTGATATGAGTGTAATCATGCAGGGCAACGTCCGAGATATCTTTTTGAAGGAAGAACTATAGCAGCTTCGAGTAGACCAGTCCAGCTGACGGCACTCATGCGTCAGCCATTATGTAGCTCGACCATGATTATAGGGAGTGATTATAGGTTCAACAACCCATTGCACGACGATGTCAGATTAGCAGAACATTCGTATTGGCCACAAAAACATATAGCTACGCTTCGATTGAGCTCGGAGTTAGTATTTGTACCTGGTTCATAATAGGCTCGCCACCTATTACATAAGACCTAAACATACTGACGAAGTGTGGTTGTACATAAAAAAAAATAGTATACCTCTACCTAACCCTTCCCGGGGATAAAAGCGTGATGGTATGTAATAAATTGAATGAAATAGAACTTACGGTCAATATGGTCAGGAAAGATCACAGTTGCTACCGTTTTCGCGATTTTCTCGTCGTAGTACTCCGCAAATATGTCAACTTTCGGCCCTTCATAGTACGGCTTGCCAGGCGCCTTCGTGTTGCAGTCATCCACCAGATGTCGCCTGGCTGAATCTGGTAGTTTAGTCGTTAAGGTGTACGGAATGAACGGTGGTGGTATTTCTGTGAGTGGTACGAAGCTCTGCCCCACATTGGCACCGACAGGCCGCACCTTGGAGAGTCTGGTGATAAAGTATTTAAAAAAAAGTCAATTGTTAATTTCACAATTAATCAGAACAATGGCAAAAAAATGCTCACAGGTTGAAGGAGCTCAACTTTATAATAAAATAACGTCACGAATAGGAAATATTTACTCATTCAATTACCCTGTACCCATATTTAAGCAAATAAAAAAATAAAAAAATTCAAAACTTAGTTTACGTATCGAAAAAAAAAACATAAGAAATAATTGCATTGAATGGGTACCTCATTACCTAATTTGTTGTGGATGAAGACAATCTTTTTGTAATGTAATAAGAATAAAGGTAAGCGACTGTTTGTATCTAGAATAAAGTTGTGTTATGATGACACCAAGACGCGTCTATGTTTTTATTGAGAATATCTGACCTCATATCACAAATAACGTAGCTTACTATTAGTTGTTTTTTAAATCGATTCAGTAGTTCCGGAGATTACCCCCTACAACCTCACAAAATCACAAACTTTACTTCTTCTTATTATAAGTTTTTTTAATCGGAATAAGATCACTATTACAGGTACTTTAAATTGTCAAAAACTTGGTAACTAAACGGTTAAAGTAAACTTAACGTTACTCCTGATTCGTGTCACCTCTATAAAAATACCTAAATCAAAATTTAAATTAAAATAGGTAGGTAATAGAGTTCGTAAATAATCGAACATTCCAGGATAAAAATAACTTATAATATGAACACGTGAACAGTTATAGTAATATAATAACAGGTATTATTTCGTTTTTCACTCATTTTGACCATATTTCAAAAAGAAATTGTCATCAGTAGAAATTATTCGATCCATTACAATAAGACGGTTACGTAATCTGTTAATCATTTTCGCTTTTGGTATCGGAACGTTTACAATGGCGTACTTTTTGGAGTGAAAATAAAATCAATAACGAACGCAACGATTCGAACCATCATAACAATTTAAACCTTATAACAATGATAAAGTTTAAAAGTGCATATAAAATCTAATCAGGGTAAACAGTATGTACGCACGGCCAAGCTATACAAACCCAGTATACGCTAGCCTTGCATTGCACTATAAGACTTTAAAATATGAGGTCAGCCTTTACCGGATTTGTACAGCTTGACGTGTAGCCGTGTGTTCTCCGTTACTGCTATTTTTGAAATTCGAATGACACATGGGACAAAAAAAATTTAGGTTCTGTTTTTTTTTTAAACATAAGGGCTTGCTTGCCGGCCACAAGCTGGTAGGGAAGCTGATAGAGAAGCGGATAGATAAGCTAAAACAATGCCAGTAACTGGCGCGTTACAACCCTGAGACGTCAGAATTTTAAAATATAATCTTCTATAAGTAGTGTATTGTACTTACTTGTTCACCAATACACTGCTTCTGATTTCAGATGAAGCATAGTAAACTTGCAACAGAACTGTGAAGTACAAGAACTCCATTTCGTTGGTCACTAACCACTACAGCATTTTCACAATTCAACTGACCACCTGGACAGGTCTTATAAAGCCTCTACCGATAGTAAAACAATGAATGAAACTCGCATTGTTGCTGCACAATACAACAGGTGGTGAACTAACCTTTTTATTTTTAATCCTCTTTTTGGTTTTGTCACATTGCCAAACTGCTGATATTATATCAGTCACTTTTTGGTTGAAACGTGTTTTGTTCTGTATTCCGTTTGCTTTGGTTGTATATTGGAAGACTTTTATGTCACATTAAATAATATTTTCTTTTTGTAAAGGAAAAATATCTTTATTGTATTAGTTTTTGTAGTAGTAGTGCCTCGCTAGCATGAATGGGTCAGTTGACGGGGGAAGTACTACCCTCCCACAGAATATCGACGATAAGTAGCAGTATGCATACTGTTGCGTTTCGTACGGTGAGTGTTGAACGCCGGAGGCCCTATTCCTCCCTATTTCTCCTTTCCCTTTCTTTTTCCTTAAATAGGCTCGGCAACGCATCTGCACCTCCTTTGGTATTGCAGATGTCCATGGGCGGCGAGGTAGGCAGGTAGCTCGCTCTTGCTCATTTGCGAGTTATCCCATAAAAAAGTGGGCAGCGGAGAGCCTTGAATCCTGGTTCCCTACGATGGTGGAAAGAGGAATAGGTACCGATATTTTATCGGAGGACCGTAAGACTTTATACCAGACTACTCTCAATTAAAATCAACCTTTGGTTGAAGTCATTCGTGATTGTCACCTTTCCCAGACGGGAGGTTTTCTGAGGGTACTCAAACCTTAGCCCGACTGCTACGCTAGGTCTTGGGTCCGTTTCCGAGATCGAGTAAAGTGTTATTGAGTGACTATGACATTTTCAGCAGCAGCTCGGATTTGGCATATACCTAACAATCGGACTCTTGATACCGATGTACCTATACCCAGTGAATGGCAATAGACTCGCCACCTATCACAAACCGGCGGTCTGTGGGTGAACATAAGGTACAATTTACATCTCTGCCTATGCATGATAATGCAATTTAAATTCGAGTTTGATTACCGCATTGACAAATATTTTTATGGTCTACTCACGGTTACACATGACATACATACCAGCCATACACATCCAGAATAAGCTGATTTCGGATTGTATAGAAATTAATAGCCTGGTGTGTATAGAACGTCTGGGTATTTCCACATTATGAGAATTTGAACCTCGACTTACAACGAAAAGGCTAGTGAGAAGGAACATAACTATACAAAAAAGTATTTACTCAAGTCAAAACAAACACTGAAAGGCTGAGTAGTGAGTACCATAACTTTTATTTAGTTTAAAACTAAAAGAATCTTCCCTTCTTCTTCTTGTACACGATAGGGTCCAAGTGCCAGGTCTGGTTGCCGCCACAGGAGACCAGCGTGAAGCAACCTCCAAAGACGATGGGTGGATCGGTGTCCGGCACGCAAATGTTATCTTGGCAGAATGTTGCAGTTCCTGGTGGATAAAAGTGTTAGAAAAATTAAAAAAGAAGATGAATGTAATCGGTTATGTTGTTCTCAAGTTATGGCGTGACAAAGGAAAACATTGTTTTGCCATACTAAAATCTTGACAAAATGGGGGTGATGGGTGTATAAAAAATAGCCTACGACCTAAAGACCAATCTAATAATATACACAGTAAAATCATGAAAATTCGTCAAGCGGTTTCATAGGAGTTCGATAACAAACACTATGACACGATATTTTTAATTAGAAGAAGAACGATGTCCTTAGCAACAAAACAGAGAGAAATGGAAGAAGAATGAAGAGGCCTTGTTCTACTGGGAGACTGTAGGCTTCTAAATTATAAAAAAACTGATCATAGTATCAGTTTATGAAAAGTTCGTAGTTTACGAGGTCTTTTCTTTCTTACAGGTCACCCTGTATAGATTAATAAAATTACAATCTCCTGAGCATAGATAGAAAGAAGAAAAAGAAGAGTGGGGATGGTCCATGATTTACTGTGGGATACTGTTTTTAAAAATCATTATATAAAAAAAGTTGCTCAGCCAGATATGAGCTTACAAGAAGTTCGTAGTTTACAAGGTCTTTTCTTTCTTACCGACATATCCCGTGGGCCTGGCCTGTCGTTTGTTCTTCACGTAATCCACCACGGCCTTCGAGAGCGCGTAGAAGTGTTTGCTGGCCTTATACCTCATCTTGGCTAAGGCGGCGTCACAGTCGCTCTTGTCAGCTCTGCAGTGGTACACCAGGTTCCGTGTGTTGGCTTTCACCATCTCTTCTCTCAATACTTGGTACTTGCTGTCAGTATACAGCATTTGTCCGAAACGGACGTTTACTGGGGGTATATAATCGGATGATTGAGTAGCCACAGGTTCTAAAACTTATTTTGATCACTACACAGACATATTTTTTTCAGTAAAGCAATAGTTTGTTTCTGATGTGTTTTTTTAAATAACATTCGTAATACTAGGTAAAGGATTTTAGGGGGCCTATTGGGTCTAATTATTGTGAAGCTAAACTATCACATTAAAAGAACATCAAAGAATATTTACAGAGTTCTATACCTATACAACTAGAGGTTTGTCCACGGCTTAGCCTGCATAGGGATAAGATCCCGTTAATCCCGCGGGATAATACATAGCTTATGTTAATTGGAAATAATCTAGCTTTCTAATTATGAAAGAAGAAAAAAAACTTAAGATCGGTTTAGCAGTTTCAGAGTATATATCGATTACAAACTAGTTAGCAAATCTTTTCTCTTTAAAATATTACTAAAGAAAATTCACGGCATTTAAACAACATCAGGGATGTTGCTTAATTGTAATAAGTGATAAAATGATATAAAATAAATATTCTCACATCCAGCTCCAACAATATACGCGTCCAATACGCCAACATGGTTGGCCACACACGCCAGCACGGTGGCCAACACGAGTCTCCTCATGCTTGCAGTTTTCCCAACTGACCACGTTGAGCTCAAGAGGGCAATCAAACAACATTTTCATGGCCCAATTTATATTAACGACTTGCAAATTGGCTAATGAAGATTAGAAATGTAATTGGAATATGTATGGAATTACTGGTATTTTTTGTATTACAGTATTTTTGTTTCTCAGGTGATCGGTTTTGTTATTCTAGTGTCTAACTGGAGACGCTAGTTTAGTATAGGCGCTATCCAAAATCTCATGGTATAAAGACAGAGTTAATAATTAGGTACTCTCAGGAAATAGACACATACATACATTCACACATTTTTCCTATAACTACAGAATCTCTGTTTGCTGCGACTTTTGCAAGAGACACGTACATCATTAAAATATTGAAATGATTGCTTTGTGCCAAAGAAACTGAATGATTGTTATTATTCAACATGTAAAAACATTGTATTTATATATAGTTTTGGCACAGCTGCAAAAAACATAGATTTTTTACACATCAAAAATAATTAAAAAAATATAATTAAATGAATATATCCACAGATTAAGACAGATAGAGTATGCGCAACAAACGATGTGAAGTCACATAATATTTATGTGTGCGTGACAGCTCGGAGCGGCATTGTAGGGACACGTGCATCTATGTGTGAGTAAAGTTGCCAGATATTGGGAAAAACTCCCACATTTTTTTCTATTGTTCTCAATTATTGTACAGTCGCCAGCAGGTCAAGGTATACAAAACTGTCAAATTTCTCCAAATGATTTTAAACCTTAAATTGTTGAATATAAAGTTCAAAATCAACTGAGAAAATTTGACATTCTGTGGCAACTTGATGTGCTGGCCACCGTACCTATTAATGTTTAGAATTGGAAATGTGCTTTTACTTTATAGGTACTTAAATATAATTTAAACGGAATAATTATTATTAAATAAATTACGGTGGAATAAAGTTAAATACTTACGAGTATTTAACTTAAGAAAATATAAAATAATAATACAAAATATAAATATTAGTCTATTATACAATGTTAAACTACTTCATTTTGCTGCTCAATGCTATGTACGTAAGTGTCATACATGATGTAGTAGTACTCTGTGATATATATTTAAATATTGTATAAATATGTATGCTGTACACACGGCTACACAAGCTATACAAATACAGTATAGGCGGGCCTCGCACTGTGGATTTATATAGCTTGGTGTGTAGCCGTGCGTACTATTTAATAAATAAATAAATATGCATAATTACTTACACTTACCATATTTAGGTATATTATCATGGAAAAACATAAAAAAATCCAACATATTTATTACAATAATTTTACACACATAACATCTTAGCAGCCTTTGTTCTGCACCAATTTCTTATAGTATTGCCGTTTAGCGTCTGAACATTGAGCATTCGTTTCTAATTTCGCTATATAGTGCAATCGTACCATCAAATATTTTTCGATTAAAATGTACCTACGCCGCCTTGGATTACGAAATTAATTTCATATTCTATATTAGCACCATGAGAACCTTGCGATGGACACCCATACTATTTAGAAAAATAATATCCACCATCTTGGATTTCAAAATTAATGCTATTTTCATAATCAGCTCCCTAAAATACCTTGAAATTGATACCCATATGACCCATATGAATTTATTTAGAGAAATATATATCCGCCATCTTGGATTTCCAAACTAATGTCATTTTTGTAATCAGCACTCAGGAAAACCTCCGAAATGACACCCACATTCATTTATTTACATATAAATAATGTCCACCATCATGGATTTCAAATAAAAAAATATAATACATGCAATCCAATATCAAATAATGTCCACCATCATGGATTTCAAATAAAAAAATTATAATACATGCAATCCAATATCAAATAATGTCCACCATCATGGATTTCAAATAAAAAAAATATAATACATGCAATCCAATATCAAATAATGTCCACCATCATGGATTTAAAATAAAAAAAATATAATACATGCAATCAATCATGCATCCATTATCAATCGGAAAAATTTATGATTATTATGTAATAATAATAATCATAAATCACTGATTATGATTACTTTTGTTAATCTGTAAGCATAATTGATGATAAAAAAATATCGTAATCGTAAATCATTAAACTGATTACATTGTGCCCAACTCTGAACGGTTACATATAGGTACATTTAAAGAAATGAATCGATCTTTTTACACACAACGTACATTACCCAAATTCAAGTAGACCTATTTCGATGTAAACTGGCAACCCAGACCAATTACTGTCGAGGTTCTGTGTTCCAAGTGAGCCGAGAAATATTAGAGGGAAAATAAATACCAAAACAATAATCTAAACAATATTTACCTGTGGAAAGATATTCCATCTTTTTTTCTTTGTTTTTGGGAACAACTTTTACAAAGTTTAAAAACACAAGACGGCATGTTTTGAAATAAAATGGTAACTCATTTGAGACGTACAAGCAGTACGACGCGCAGCTAAGTACTGACGTGAGTTTGTATTCGCTTTTGATTTTGTATTTGCTTTGGTGGCTTCACTCTCGTGTTCTACGGGCTACGTCTGCCTATTTTACTAGTCTGAGAATATATCTATATACTTCCTATGTTCCTTCAATATAATTAATGTAACTGGATAATAAATATTCGACTCGATCATATTTGTGGATTTTTCCCATATCTCTTTACCATCTAGAAAAGAGCTAAACAATTTCCTTGATTCGTTGCTAAAAGAAAAAAAAACTAAATCGGTCATCAGTTTGGGAGCTCCGAGACACTCCTCTGTTTGCCTGGACGGTAAATGACTAATTTTCAATTAATTAACATCTATTTTCGCGCCATACAAATACCATAAACGAACACAAACAAAAGAGGTTTAAGACCAGAAACAATTAACAATGGCTTACACAATCGTGCGCTGGCCAGCATTTAATTGACCCCCCTCCCCCTTGACAGCTGATAGCAACACCAAATTATACCAGCATTTCACGCTTCACCGTAATCTTAACTCCATTTAAGGTGGCATGAACTAATTTGTAGACTTATAAATCTCGTAGATAGGAATTAAAATTAGAGAAATAGCTTGCAAAAGTGTTTAATTTTTGGGATTTGGTATTTTATCTTTGATAATTTCTAAATAAAGTTAATAATATTGTTAAATTCTCATTTTATTAGTTGTTCTGCTGTTTTTAACTTTCTAGAAGGGCCACATTTCTAGACATTGCCTAGACCCCTAGGTCTAGGCAATGTCTAGAAATGTATGGATTTGACATAATTTCATCACGTGACATATCGAAAGATTATGCCAATTCCATACATTTTAGATTTATCTAACTTCGTTTTAGATATGGAAATGTAACATTGTCTAGGCCCTCTGGTTTGCCCAAGGGTCCCAGGATGGCTTAAGGCGGCTTTGCTAATAAATAATATTATAATGATAATCGTAATAAAACATTTATTTTAAGGCATTCATGGCCCATAGATATTACAAGCTAACGCTATACGCCTGTATTCCCCGAAGGGTTAGGCAGAGGTGTACTAATGTATAGGAATCGGAATACATTATAACCTTAATACCAGGTCGCTTACAGGACAGGGAAAGCTGTGATATTTATTATATCGATTTTACCAGTTTCTTTAATAGCTACATAACATAACATACCATCACGCCTGTATTCCCCGAAGGGTTAGGCAGAGGTGTACTTAATGTACACCCACAGTTCGCCGGCATGTTTAGGTCCCATGTAATAGGGGGCGAGCCTATTGCCATTAACCGGGCACAAATCCAGACTCCGAGCTGCTACTGGGAATTTCATAGAAAAACCCAATAACACTTTGCTCGACCTGGGAATCCTACCCAGGACCTTTTGCGTAGCAGTTGCGCTTGGGACCACTAGACTAACGAGGCAGTCATACATATTATAAAATATATACAAAATATTACTTACATTAAATGTTTGGTGCGCCATGGTCTATAAGACGTAACTCTGTGTTAGCACCGAGTAAGGACAATATGGACGCGTGCTATCGCTCCTGTCCATCGTCCATAATATTGTATGGCCTCTTACATGGTTCCAGTTTCTATTTGCTACGCTTCTATACACTACTGCTATCCTAGAACTCGAACGTTCTGAGATTCAGGGAATTGTAATATTTCATTCTATCACATGTTTTGTAGAAGTAGTGTCTTCTACTTCTACTTCATTAATGGCTCTCATAGAATATTAACGTCAAGGAGAGTCAAGTTGCGTTTCGTACGGTGAGTGTGGAGCGCCGGAGGTCCAATTCCTCCCTCAGTTCTTCCTTCTACTTTTCTCCTTCCCCCCCTTTTCCTCAAATAGGCTCGGCAACGGATCTGCAGCTCCTTTGGTTTTGCAGATACCCATGGGTGGCGATGACAACTCACCATCAGGTTGAGTGTGGTGCTTTCCTGGTCAAGCCGGCCCATTCATGCTGCGAACAGCGTGGCCCTACCACAACAAGACTGTCTATGCTTGGCCATTGTGCAAGCCCGACAGGCAGTTTATTCTTAAGATTCGTATATTGCCTTATTGGGTGGAGGTCTCACTTATTTAGGGTAAAGAACTGATATTCCGCCACATCTGGTAAAACTGGGATTGATCCTCACATAAAAGTTAAAGTCTCAGAGCACGATCATGATAGCAATAATGTCTGAAAAAACAACAGCTTGAATCAACAATATTTTTATTAGCCAGCAATGTATTCTTTACACACAAATACAGTCAGTTAGCGATATATTCCAATAAATTGCGAACAGTAACAGACGCACTAATTGTCTAACAAAATAATGCATCAAGTTTATCTGTGGTCGATACAGCGGCGCCGGCCACAATATAATTAGACGATTGTATCCATTGTCTATGGTATCCCTGATATATTGTTGCGGAATTCAAGTGTTTACCTGTTTGGTGATATTTCAAAACTTATTGGTCAAGAATCAGTGGTAGGATAGTGGTTAGAACGGTTGATTTGTGTGTACAAGAGCAGGCAGGTGCACTGATGTACACCTAGAGTTCGCTGATGTTTTTTAACCGACTTCAAAAAGGAGGAAGTTATCAATTCGGATGTTATTTTTTTTAGGTCTAATATTTGTAGTTACTGGACAATTTATTTTGTTATTTTTATTAGAATATTTGACTGCCTCATTAGTCTAGTGGTCCTAAGCGCGACTGCTACGCTAGAGGTTTTGGGTTCGATCCCCAGGTCGAGCAGTGTTATTGGGTTTATCTATGAAATTCTCAGTAGCAGCTTGAACTCTGGAGTTGTACCCGGTTAATGGCAATAGGCTCGCCCCCTATTACATAGGACCTAAACATACTAACAAAGTGTGAGTGTACATTAGTACATCTCTGCCTAACCCTTCGGGGAATAGAGGCGTTATGGTATGGTATAAGAATATTTCAATCATAGAGAGCTACTTAACCATTTATGAATACAATAAAAGTTGTATACATATCTACTTTGTTTGTGAATAGTTAACAGTAAAATTAATTAAGTTAAGAGTACCTCACAGCAAATATTTACAAATGCAAGCGGATTTTTGTTCTATCAATGACAAGCCATCGAAAGCCCCTATTTGATGAAATGATGACTTTCCATCAACAATAAATTATTCAGTTTCTAGATGCAAAAAGCGTTGATATCTTGTTCTATGAGAAATAAACTAGTTTTATCGGTTATAATAATTGCAGGTGACACTACGTGCAATTATGTGAATACCGATTTCAATAGGTACAGGTATCCTTGTGGGTGTCTTGCCGAGAGTTATGACAGACAACAACCTGACATCCTGTAGTTGTACTAGTGAATTTATACCCCTGATACCTATTAACCATGTACTGAAATGAATGAATTATCAGCAATCTTAATAATACAGCCGAGAAAATACAAAAATGGTCCTTATGCCGTTTTCACTAAGGCTTGTTGCGATTTAAGATGGGTATTATATTTAAAATTGTAATATTGTAACGTCTACAGGGTGGTCAAGTCGATAAAACGGTTTTATTGGTGGTTAATATTAGGGAGGGAACAGAACTATCGGCCGTTGTAATTATTGCATGCAATTAAAGGTACTGCTTCGAGTATACTATAATTAAGAAGAGAAATAAATAATAAAACATATGATTTCCTGCAAAACAAGATGAGATTACTTATAAATTATTTAAATACTTACTTTTAAAATGATTAGGCATTTAAGCTGTGAAATTATGTGTGGAAAGTTCAACCTGACGCTTAAATAAAATACTGGCAAAGGACGTAAACTGTAAAGGCAAGTTTAAAAAAAGAACGGTTTATCGAAATAAATTGATTTCCGAGGAATTGAATGTGACCTTTTTTCCGTTTGACTCTGGCCTTTTCAGACCACTTGTGGCAACTTTTTATAAAGTTTATCCTGATTGTTCGACATTGTAATACTGCCATGAGAAGGATGTTTGTAACGCATAATTTCTCATAAGGAGTCAATTTTTATCTTTTTAATTTCCGCGGAGTTATAATTACCAGCGCACACTATATTTCATTTAATATTGTAACTGTAATTAGCGGCTTGAAGGAATAATTAGGTAATGTTTCTTTTTTAAAACTTGTTATAAGCTAACATTTTATTATGTTAAATTTTAATGGTGCGCTAAGCGATATTCTTAGATCAAGATTGAGAACTAGACAACGGGACGTCTACAGGCGCACTGTGGTCTATAATTGGTGTATTCACCCTATTAACTATGAATTATTACATGTTAGCAAGTATTGAGGAACAAGTATGATGCCTATATTTAACCGACTAGGTATGCAGATTAGGATTGCAAAAAAGCGTAATCCAATCTATACAGGGTGGAAGGGACATCGACGCACAACCGCTTACCATGAATTCAGTACATGATTCTGGTCCCCTTTTGTTGGGTTGGCTTGCCTTTATATTTTTCGTCGACCGACGTGCGAGACACTAAAACCTTTTAGTACTACGCTTAGCTAGAGATGTAGTGGCAATTTGAAGGTTATTGTCGCTGTGACGTAGTAGTGTGTAACTATTTTCTAGATCAAATTGTCCGCTATCATCAGGCACCCCTTTTATGGCGTAAGAGCGTGACTAACACTGTTTAGTATAAATCAAGCAAGAACAAGTAGGACCTCATCGTAGATTACAACAACAGAGGTTTGTAGCACCCATAATTTGTATTTAACGGTTTATCAAAGTTGAAGCAGCCCGATTCCACAATAAGAAAATTAACTAGACTAATAATAAATCTCTAGTTGAATAATAACAATCTAAATGCTTTCAAAACTAGTACATTATTCAGAATCCGTGCGGAATAATGGAGTTAGACGGTTATCTCGTCTATTGTTGCTATTAGCAGCCATCTTATAACAGCATTGTTTCCACCAATCCAAAGTGCACGAGCGCCGTAGATTGTCGGAGATGCACGAAGTTCAAATTTAAATGTGGAATATTTTTTAAACTAGTCTTTGATACGATACAAAAAGGATCATCGAAATGGTTACGTACATACAATCATCTGCATGAGATATCTTTTAGAAAACACATAAACTCGACATTGACGTAAGAATATAATTCTAGCTGCACAGTATTAGGAAATCTGACAGAAAATATCTGATACGCATCGGAAGGCACGCTGCGCAGACATTCTGTGATTTCTGTGAATATAATAGACTGTAATGCGCCATGTTTTTAGTAAATGATATTTAAAATCTTATCCCGCGACAAAACAGTTATCGCATTTACTTGTCAATGCACCCTTCTGCATAATAGGTGGGTCAACTGCAATATGTCACACAGTGTTTACAAATTGACCAAGATTCAAATCTTCACTTTTGGGAACTAACAACGCGTCTACTTCCTACTACATAATATCATTGGTTGACTGTATTAGCATTGCCATTAAGTGAGCTTTGGAGAATCATTTTCCAACAATAAAAACACAAAACATATTTCCAAATCCTATAAAATCTGGTCTAAGTGGATAATCCTGTCTTCTACAGTGTTCACCCAGTAGATCTTACTAGTTTTGATATAAATGTCTATTTCATCATGTGAATCTATTAGATGAACTGACCGCTTGGGCCTGCCCACTGCACCATTTAGGTCGTGGACGGCGAAGCTCATAAATAATATGATTTATAGCCAATAAAGGGCAAAGTATTAATTTTATAAAATTGTTTCCTGATCACCTAGAGGTGGTTAGTAGTCTTATAAATTATGTTTACATTCAGTTACAAATTCTCAGTACATAAATAAGAAATTCAATTCGAGGAAAAATACACTTCAAAAGATGTGAAATGAGAAAAATTCAAAAGATAAATGTGGGACGCATAAATTGCCAATAGAGTATCGCTAAAAGTCAAAAGAGTATTGACAAAAGTCAATAGCGAGTAGAGATAAAAGTCAACAGAGTATTGACAAGAGTCAATAGAGTGTTGACAAATATTAGATTATTGATAATGTACCTGACAAATATCAATAGATTGTTGGCAAAATAGTTATTGACAAATGTTAATAGTGTGGAGATACGTGCGTTTGCGAACGCTCTATTCGATCATCCGTGAAACGCTGTTGGTACTCACGCCATCAGAATATCACTTCCAATCGAAGCTGGTCCAAGTGAACTTTTCGCAGACAAGTATTGAGATCAGTTCATATCACCAGTTCCTTCCTTTCGTAGTTCCGTACGTTTCGGCACAGCAAAGCGGTTCGTGTTGTTCAAATGCATTGTTTACTCGACATTACGCCCCTACTCTTTGTGTATCGTTTATGGACATAAATAGCATCGAACAGTGGGCCCAAATTAATTAGTATTATGTACCGATTCAATCGCTAACGATTGTTCCGAACGCTTTGTTATTGTTTTGTAGTTTTTGCTATACAATTCAATGGTGTTGCTTATAAGTAACTTATGCAGTTAAAAGCCGATTTTCTATATAACTATATTCCTATGTTTTTTCTCAAGCGACAGTCAGCAGTTTTGTCTTATGAATGAAAGATACAATTTGTTTTTTTATATATATTGCGATACAAAGGTAAAATTTTTTGATTTTATTTCGAAGGATTAGTAAAAGTCTTGGTCTTGCTCAACATGAAGACTGACTGAGGCTTGTTGACAACACACTAAATTATTTAAGTCCATCTATTCCTGATGAAGTAAAGCAGAATACTTATTTAAAGGCGGCGTAATTTTGAAGGCTAGGCTACCGCCGCGGCAGTAGCCTAGGCTAGGGCGTCGGAGTTGCAATCATGTGGTTGCGGGTACGAAACCTACCCATTGCACTACCGACGTGAACCCACTCGTAACACAAGCATTTAGCTTAGCACGAGGGGTTAACAAGATTACTAGTAATGTGTTTTTTTAAAAGCTTACTAGCAACCCACATTGCTAGTAAGCTTTAAAAAAAAAATGTAGAACATAATGTGTCTAATATTGTACATAATTGCGTCAAGTCAGATATGATGGAAAAGGGATTGTATGATGAGATGATGGCTGACAGGGATGAATGGAAGGAAGAAAAGGATATAATGCTGCGCCGACCCCAAATAAAATTGGAAAAAGGGCAGGAAGATGATGATAATGTGTCTAATATTGTGTCAAGTAACGTTAGCACGAGCCTGTGATGAAGGCGTTTTAACTTTTAAGTTGATACAGTATCAGATACATTACATGCTATAGGTACTTTTAAATGAGTGCCTTATAATGTTAAGTTTGATTTCTCGATGCCTCTCTGGTTCCTTTATGTACATAAGCTGACAGTTCGTTCAGAGAGCGTTATGTAACAGAGGCAATTCCTCTAAAAAAATATCTTAACTGTCCCGAAATGAGTGTATATTAATTATTATTTAAGACAATTATATCTGTCAGTAAATCTACGCAGTAATATCGGGGGCCGTGCGCAGCGTGTCGTGTACAAATGCTGCGCACGCGCGTAAACACTCGATATATTTTACGTTCGTGCTCCGTGCGAGAAACCGTGTAAGTTTTAAGATATGGCGATTAAGGAAAATGAGTCAGCTTGTGTTTGTATCTACTGTATTATATCTGCAGACACCAATAATTGCTGTACTAAGATTATTTTAGTTAATATAATGTACCTATACGCTAATATAACGAAGCTGAAGAGTTTGTTTGTTTGAACGCGCAAATCTCTGGAACTACTAGTCAGATTTGGAAAATCTTCTTTTTATCTTTCTTATCATGTAAAACTTATTATGTGAAATTGTAATATCGTTAAGTTTTCGAAATGTACCCAGACAATAATTTTGTTACAAAAAAAAGCTTGGGGTGCACTTTAAAACATTTGCACGTGTTAAAAACGCTACAGCTCAAGTCATGTGTCAAAACCGCTACATCTCTTCCTCTGCACCACAGTGTAGATCAAAACCAAACTATTATATCGAACATCTGGGTGTTCTGACGCAACCAGCCTACTCTTAATGCCTTCAATAACTTTGCTTTACTTCCTTTTAATATTAGGAGCTCCTGATTGCAATACTCGGCTAAAGTTTAACTTCGTGATCGCTACCTGTGGTGTTTTATTTATCTTTTATCTTAAATGCAATAAAGTGGTTGCTAGCTGTACTACTGAATGTATACGAACTAAATTGTTAACTGCTTAGTATCTAGAACCAATTTGTAGCATTTCTAAATACACCAGATTATTTTTAATCTGGGGATTAAAGTTTTTGCGATTTGATTGTTTTTAAGCATTATACTTACGTATAGGGCCTTTATTAAAGATTAAAGAGTCACTGGGATTAAACTTCTAAGGTTGCAATTTCCTACTACAAGCCACTACTCTGACAATAATTCTAAATTGCTAGAGGTTCTTGGTCGGTTCCTAGGTCGAGCAAAGCATTATTGGGTTTTTCTATAAAATTCTCATTAGAAGCTCGGAGTCTGGTATGTGCCCATGTGGCAATAGGCACGCCCCCTATTGCATGGGACTAAACATGTCGGCGAACTGTTGGTGTACATAGCAGAGCTCTACCTAGCCCTTCGGGGGAATACACGCGTGATAGTATGTTTGAATGATTTGGATTTCCGGGATACCTATTTTCGGTTTTCCTAGATGCTTCTGTATTTTTAAGGTATAAAATGGGTCCCAAAAAACTATAATTTTGTTTCAAGCAAATAATACTCATCTCTCTTAAAATTTTCACTTGATCGAGTACTCTAACTTCTACTTATTCCGATTGACAGTGATGCATCAGTTCCGTATCTTACTTAGTTTCCTTCATTCCCTGGTGCTGGAGATCATAATGATCACAATCAGACAGATCAGATAGTAAATAGCAATGTTTTGTGTCGGTTATAAAGATGGACGGCGAAGTCCTGTGGAGTTGACCCCTGTTTCTTTACTTATTATTTATGTTTGTCTGTCTCTAATCTAGTAGCTCTTCTCCACCATTTTATTTCCTAGTTTCTAGCACTGAGTTGATTGTATGGCTAGTGTAATGGAAAACACCAACACTAACATTTGAATGTGTAACTTCAGCATATCTGCTAAGTCCTCATTAATTAAAAAATACCTAGTACAGAATTTCTATGAAATAAACTGCTAAGTACCGAAACGTCGGGAATTTAAAAATATCAATATAACGCGATAAAATCCGTAAAAAGTAGTTTTATTTCAACTGCTAAGTAATTAAACAGTTCTAATTAATTTAATTTATTCAGAGTTGATGAAATCCGGCCTTAGACAAACAAATTTTGCTAAAATGCTTATATTCAAAAATGTTTAATATCTGCTCACATTATTAATGTGAAAGTGTGTATATTTGTAGTATGTTACGTTTTCACGTCAATTCGGATAGATAAATTTTTGAATTGAAACAGATTTATTGATTAGACAAAGGTTATTATTATTAGGTATATAGGTATCCTTTATAAAGATAGAGGATACCTATATAATTATTCCCTTTTTTCTAAAAAAGTTCTTTGGGAGTCTAGTCTAGAGCAACCGCAAGCGCAATCAAAGTGTCTTGGACTTGGAAGATCAAATTTTACTTACTTTATGATTATAAATACGAAGGCCATACTTTAGTGGTTCAGAAATCCATGTCATAGGGGGCGGGCTTATTGAAATCAACAAATTAAATATAGTTTATGGCCATATTTGAAAACTTGTTTCCCTTAAATACGAGGTAACAATAAAAATCTTATACCCTGTTATCGTATTAAAATAAAATCTCATCACAAGACAGTCCAAGTTGGAATTGTAAAGTATGAAATCTGAATCTCTTAATCCTACTTCGTTATCGGGGATCCTCGGGTGTTATCGGCAATCTTCGGGTCAGCTAGCAGGTTGAACTGAGACAAGATCGGTACATTTAAATATACCTGGGGCTGAATGTAAACAGCTGGTATCTGATTACAGGTTCTAGGATTGGTAACGTTGTCTTTACTGGTTCTCACAATAACTATGCGAAATAAATGATAATTTTTATTTGAATGTTTTTAAACTAGATGGCGCTGCCATTTTTTAAAAGGCTTACTAGCAATTCGTGTCACACATTACTAGTATTCTTGATAACCCCTCGTGCTAAGCTAAATGCTTGTGATACGAGTGGGTTCACGTCGGTAGAGTATTGGGTGGGTACGAACCGGCAACCACATGATCGCAAGTCCGAGGCCCTAGCCAATTTTACTTTTTGTATTTTTTAGGCATTTTCCATGCAAAGATTATAAACTTATTTTAGTGAAAGAAAAAATCGACTGTGGGGTTAACAAGAATACTAGTAATATGTGACCCACATTGCTAGTAGGTAACCTTTTTTATATAAAAAAAATATTCAAATAAAATGGCTAATTCTAACTTTAGAGATGAGTGTTTTCTCTGAAAGTGGCTTTTGAGAAAATAAAATAAAGATCTTTAACCGTAATTTGTCACGCACCTTGTCCTATACATTTTAAATCCTTCTCAAACACACAAAATCACACCTACATAATACACTGACACACCGCACGCACACTCCTATAGATTTTACTACTGTTTAGCAACTTTGTTGTATTCCACGGTTTGCGTGTATTGCTTCCATTGTAGCAGTAACTAAATATCACGCCTGTTGTCCCCGAGGGGTTGTGCAGAGCTGGTATATTAATGTACACCCACAAAACAGTTAGGGCATAACCCTATTGCCATTATCCGGGCACACATCCAAAATCCGAGCTGTTACGAGGGATTTCATAGAAAAACAACAATAACAGTTTATTCGATTTCGGAATCGTACCCGAATGAAATTGCGTCTAAAAAAATATACTTAGTTTGTTCCAAATATAATTTAAACTAGTACTTGATTGAATGCAAAATAACTTAATCTAGAATCCTGGAAATAACTTGTAATAATTATTATCTAATATCATAATCATAACGGACGTCTCGTTTAACAGATTCAACATTTTATTGCTCTGCATTGAGCTAATACATGCTCCACACTAAACGATACAGCGATTATAAATTCTTTCACGAAAGGCTTTTTTCAAAAAAGGTCACAAGTAGCAATTCCCCTTGTATCAATTTAAATTTAATATTTGACGGATGTAATTAGTAATTTAAATTAAAACTTGTGATATGATACACCAAAGAAAATTGTTAGAGGGCTCTAAATATGAATTGATTTATTAGAATTTCTATTTATTGACCAGCTCATTAGTCTAGTAGGCGTGTCTGTTAATGCTAGAGATCCTGGATTCGTTTCCCAGGTCTTGAATTTCTATGAAATTCTCAGTAGCAGTTCGGAGTTTGAATTTGAGACCGGTTAATGGCAATAGTCCGCCTCCTATTACACCTAAACGTAGCGATAAAATGTGGGTTTACATTAGTTAACCTCTGCCTAACCCTTCGGGGAATACTGGTGTGATGCTATATAGTTTGAATTGTTAAAATTACCATTTAACGTGTCAATATTATGTCATATAGAATTACAGTCAAAGACAGTTACAGTTATAAAGTTACATTTCAACTTTTAACACCTCTCTTTTTGCTTCGAGGTTAGACGTAATTTTGCACCTGCTAAATGTTTTGGCATTTACTTAGTATTTATGTATTTATACTTTAGTAGAACTGTACAAAGCGGTTTTAATGCCTTAGGCATTTTCTACCAGAAAACCTTTGGGTGGTACACACAGCTACACATCAAGCTATACAAAACCAGTATAGGCTGGCCTTGAATTGTACGGAAAATCTTTACAATGGGAGGTCAGTCTAAACTGGATTTGTATAGCTTGATGTGTAGCTGTGTACAGAGACGACCACGATCACTAGTACTAATAGTTGTTTTGAGACGGCACTTAATACCTCAATGTTACTATGTGACATTTATAGACCGAACTATCAGGTGTATTGCTGTAAAGCGATCAAAACATGCAGTTTATAGATTCAAAAATTTTAATAATCACTTTACGTTTACTCTTACTCAATATATTTTATTCTTTTTCTGACTCTTAATTGAATGGAAACATACATATCAAACAAACATACCATCACGCCTGTATTCCCCGAAGGGTTAGGCATAGGTGTACTTAAAATACACCCACAGTTTGCTGGTATGTTTAGGTCCCATGTAATAGGGGGCGAGCCTATTGCCATTCACCGGGCAGAAATCCAGACTCCGAGCTACTACTGAGAATTTCATAAAAAAACCCAATAACACTTTGCTCGACCTGGGGATCGAACCCAAGACCTCTACGGTAGCAGTCGCGATTGGGACCACTAGATTAACGAGGCAGTCATGAATGGAAACATATTATGTAGATAATTTCTTTAAGTGTTTTAGTAGACATAAATAATCTTTTAATAACGTTTTTTTATAGATTCATATTTACTCTTACGAAAGGAATAGACGGAACATAAACCGGTACAATATTGTTTTAATTTACGAATTGCTTTCTATATATCAATCATTTACGCGTTATGTTTCTGAGTTTCAGGTAAAGTAATAGGTGCCATATCCTCCTTTAAGTACCAATAATATGTTTGAGCTATATACTCCCACATAAGCACCAAACAAGCCGCAATAGGAACGCGTGGTGCACTTTAGTATAACCTCTTTCACTCTAAGAGGATACCCATGCTTAGCGACATTTACCTAATGGGTTGATGATGATGAAATAATTTAACCCATTTATTCCCACTCGAGTACCCAGCTAAAATATCCTATCACTTCTCTAAATGATGGTATGAAAACTTTTAACCATTAAAATCTGCATTAAAATATCTCCGAAGAGTTTAATATGAGATGGAAGGATAAGCATAATCTCCATTGTTCCAATTTCTTCCGTAACTAGTGTTGTACTAAACATAGGAGCTTCCAGTGCCGGCTATATAAGGTCATGGAACCAATCTGTAACAACTGCTTAACGTCACATTGGTAGGAAATACACGAGCTATTATTATGAACGCGGCCGCCGCGAGCGTCATTGCAGAGTTTGTACAGTCACCATCAAATATATCAGAGCAAACAGACCGTTCATAATTATCTGAGCAACGAGAGAAATTAAACCTTATCTTAGCGACACAAAGGATGTTTTAGAATGAACACTACACACGGCAGCTGTCATTTTGATAAGTATTTTATCCCATTGTGATATAGTTTAATTTCCCTAGTTGCTTAGATAATTATGAACAGTCTGTGTGTTGCGATATATTTGATGGTAACTGTACTACGGCTAGCAGTGTTAGTTCAAAACCTAGGTCATGTCTCGGATCCATGCTAGGAGGATCTAACAATCATCACGTGTCGGCTCCCAACAGTTACACTGTGTTCATCCGTGTGTATATGTGAGTACGGTGGCAACAAAGAAATAAAGTGTATAATGACGATCGTCGAAACAAAAACAACTAACAAAACATTAGTTCGGAAAAATATTCGCTAGAGACTTATCATTTCGCCTTGGGAGCCTAATTATTTTTTCTCTTGGGAGTCGCGGCAGTAATAATTGCGACAACTATAATTTATTCACAACTGATAACTAAAACTTTTACTGATTACAAATCATTGATTTTGATCAAAGCCATTGTACCCTTAGCATAAATATTTCCTTATTAATGGTGCTTCTTATTAATGGTGTACAATAAAGATTATTCTATTCTATTCTATTCATTGTAGTAGATAGTAGTGTAGGTAAATTGCCTCTTTTGGAGGCATGCTCTATTTTACACTTGGTATTAAGGTTTTAGTAATTAGTTGTAACGAAGACGTCCACCGACCCGCAGCCTAGTTGTACACGCTCAAACTATACACGCGTATTTTTCCACATAATGTCTTATTTACGAATAATTTGCAGTGCGTTTCAATAAGCGTGCGTGCGTACCCGATGTGGTAATTGTGGTGGCGTTACTGTAAGGTTATGTTGAAGACCCAGGTTCCCTGTGGCCATAAAAGATATGTTCGTTTTATATCCAAAAACTAATGTAACAACAAATACAGGGTGGGGATGATAATACAACGTTTATCTAAACCACACAAAAGAACCAATTTATAGATTGAAATAGTAATTATACTCGTAATAAAAAATAATCAGCTTCCTATCGACTTCCTTCCCTTTGGAAGTGGCGATGCTGCCGGTCGTCGGGGACTTACCCAATGATAGCGATGTAGAGGAGTACTTTGACGTGTACTTACTTGGGCGTGAAAATTTATTTTTGTATTAGTTTTTGTTTTAATACCTAATACCTGATGGTAAGCGGTCGCCATAGTCTATGGACGTTCGCAATATCATGGTTATCGCTCGCGTGTTGCCGACCCTGTAAAGGAAAAGGGAGGGGAAGGAGAAAAGGAGAAGGAAAGGGAACTGAAAGAGGATTTTGACCCCCAGCGCTCCACACACCGTAGCGCTTGGGATCACTAGACCAATGCAAAGCTGGTATGGTTCTTTCTTCAAAAGGCCTGTTCAGATTTTGCCCTACATTGAACTCGCATATAATATAACTATTGTCTGGACTTTAAAAGAGACCATGATTCTCTGAGTTTGTTTCGACGTTTCTTCTCAGAGGTCGTCAGAAAGGAAACGTCGACGCCACCGAGTTAAAATAAAATGTAAAAAAACGACTTGTAAAAGTGTCTTAAAAGATCTATTTACAGAAATAAATATCATTTCATTTCATTTCATTTCAATGAGACAGTTAGTCAGTCAGACAGGTACTTTAACCAGTCGTTGTTATTACACTATATTTCAAAACTGACTAAACACAATTCCTACCTGCATCCAATAATATTGAGAAAATCTGATTTTTTTAGGATGCTAGACGCAGCATGAGACCAAAACACTATGTACCCATTTTGGTACACAATTTACCTAATTATCTACGAGTATTAATGAAACTGGTAAAATCTATATAATTAATATCACAACTTTTACTATCCTGTACGCGACCTGGTAATGTCGCGTCAAAGTAATAATTTATTCCGGTTCCGAACATACCTTGTCTTCACCTTGATTGGAATGAAATTCCAGATACGCCCAACATTACCCTCACCTCACACTAGACTCACTCTGACGCCATACCATACCAGTGAATCAGTTAATAAAATTTAAATTTTATTAGCAAAATGTGAACGCCACACAATCTCTTGGTCCTAAGCAAATAAATAGCGAACTAAGTGCACAATTATGCACTTTGTCTAATTAAGATCTTAATGATGTCATAAATTGACGTAGACACGTCCACATGGGTCGCGATAATGGTTTTATGGCTGCATACTGAGTTTTCAACGGCTTCGAATAATTTATGGGGCAAAAAAATTGCCTGCCTCACCCCTTGGACTGCCTCATTAGTCTAGTGGTCCTAAGCGCGACTGCTACGCTAGAGGTCCTGTGTTCGATCTCCGGGTCGAGAAAAGTGTTATTGGGATTTTCTATGAAATTCCCTCAGATTAAATAGAAAGTTAAGATGGAACTTTGCGAACAAAGAAGTGAGGCCGGATAAAACTACGTCTTGCCGTATACAAACACAATTAGACGCACACACGTATACCGAAACTACGCCTTATCTTGTCAGTCGAGCAGAGTCGAGCTATCGCTACACGTCTATCAAAACGTCATTAACGTATCACGTGCGTGTGTGTGTTATTGTGTTTGTACACGGCAAGGCTTAGTTTTAACCAGCCTCACTTCTTCGTTCGCAAAGTTCCAACTTAACTTTTTATTTGATCTGAGGAAATTCCCAGTAGCAGCTCGAAGTCTGGATTTGTGCCCGGTTAATGGCAATTGGCTCGCCCTCTATTACGTGGGAACTTAACATACCGGCGAAATATGGGTGTATATTGGTACACCTCTGCCTAACCCTTCGGGGAACACAGTCGTGATAGTATGTCAAAATTACGAGTTGTAGGTCGTAGGTTCGAATCCGCAAAGGCGGTTTATTTTGTGTAAATTATTTTCATCACCTCTGCCTCAAAACGTTGAAGGAAAGCATCGTGCGGAAACATGTCTTAGAACCAAAACTTTGAAGATATGTGACATCTACCAACCCGCACTGGACCCGCGTGGTGGATTACGGCCCACTCCCTCTCACCGAGAGGAGGCCTGTGTCCCAGCAGTGGGAACATTATGGGCTGATTGTCCTTGTTGCTTGTAATAACAGTAGTTATAGGTGCAGGGACCAGAGCTGAGCAGAACAAATTGCGACCCACGGATGCCGCTCAAGTTTAAGGGCAAAATATACTAATCCGTCATAAGACCTGTCATGTTGTATGGATCCGAGTGCTGGGCCTTAACCAAAAGAGTTATGAGTATAAATGTGGCAGGATGGAGGGGTAGAAGGAGACCAAGGAAAAGATAGATGGATTGTGTGAAGGCAGATATGATGGAAAAGGGATTGAATGATGAGATGACAACTAACAGGGATGAATGGAAGAAAAGAACAGGCTGCGCCGACCCCAAAATAAATTGGGAAAAGGGCACGAAGATGATGATGGTATCACCAACCGCTTTACCTGGCATAAAAGCAGCGATAGTCTACTAATATGATCATAGGACTGCCTAGTCAAAGGTCGCGAGGTCCAATGTGTGACACGCACCTCTGCGTGAAAAATACGAAAACCTCATACTCGTATCATCTGCAAAAATAAAACATTGACTGTAGAGTACGTATATTCTCACGGCATTTGTATAATTATAATTATCAGATTGAAGGTTCTTTATTTATTTAGATCAAAATGACCGGTACCTGCCCATATTTATATGTCATCACTTTGAATTTTTGCTTCAATGTATAGTATAAAAATTCGCGTGAGAAAGTTGTTAGGACCTTATTTCGATGATAAAGATATTAAAGTGTTTATCTAATCAAAAATATCGTGGGATGAATCTCTGAAAAAAGTCAGTGAAACCACCTAAGAAATTAACCGAAACAGTAACGATGTACGCACGGCCACACAACCTGTTGCGAAATTTAAAAACAAACTCTTCACCTTTTTGATACAGAAAAAATACTACAGCATTAATGAATATTTAGAAGATAAGATATTATAAAACATAAATGTAAGTCTTGTAGGTTATAGAAAGATTATTTAATATCTGTTAAATTTTTCTTTTTATTAATAACAACAGTCTTACTTATTATTATAATTATATATATTTGCACGCCTCCTGAGGCAGAATATGTCGTACTTTAAAATTAAGACCAAAGACCTGTATTTTTACGCATACCATATTTTAGCAAACAAATACATTTGATTTTTTTTTATGGGATAACTCGGCAAACGAGCAGGCGAGCTACCTGATGGTAAGTAGTCATCGCCGCCCATGGTCATCTGCAAAACCAAAGGAGTTGCAGATGCGTTGCCGAGCCTATTTAGGGTAAGGGAGGGGAAGGAGAAAAGGAGAAGGAAGAGGATTAGGGGAGGAATTGATTTGATTTGAAGCTATACATATAAACATACCGGCGAACTGTGGGTGTACATTAAGTACACCTCTGCCTAACCCTTCGGGGAATACAGGCGTGATGGTATGTTGAAGCTATACAAAACAGTATAGGCTGGCCTTAAATTTTACGGAAAGTTTTAGTACTCATTTGTAAATAAGTTACAGAATAAGTAATAGACTGCCTCATTAGTCTAGTGGTCCTAAGCGCGACTGCTACGCTAGATGTGCTGGGTTCGATCTGCAAGTTGAGCAGTGTTATTGGGTTTTTCTATGAAATTCTCAGTAGCAGTCGGGCACAAATCCAGACTCCAAAGTCTGGATTTGTGCCCGGTTAATGGCAATAGGCTCGCCCTCTATTACTTTGGACCTAAACATACCGGCGAAATGTCGGTGTACATTAGTACACCTCTGCCTAACCCTTCGGGGACTACAAGTGTGATGGTGTGTATGTATGTATACAGAATAAATACAAATAATTCACGACTGTACGTGAATAATTAATGGTTGATGTCGCAATTCTTACTGCCGTACCCAGAATGTTATATAGACCTATAATTTGCGAAAAACCCAAAAACACCTAAATGATTTTGGTCCCCAAAGCCAGACGATGTGCCTAAGTTTGTTTTGTTCTTCTCACGGTGGGAACAATAGCCCGATTCACGTAATTAAAACCGTAGCGATATCACAGTGACTTAATCGTGGAAACAGTTTTCCAGTGTTATGTGAATACTGTGAAGCCAATGTTTTAAAACGATTCTCGCCCAACGAACATGTGTGACTACTGTTCAACCATTCTTAATAGGATGACTCCTAAATCGGTTCGATCGAAGGATATGAATAAGAAAACTGTTTCAACGATTAAGTCACTGCGACATCGCTACGGTTTTAATTAAATGAATCGGGCTACAGGACAGCAAGAATCAAGATGAGACCATCTCCGTTTGAATTACCACAACTGCCCTTTATTTGAGTCTAACCCTCGTTTGTTTGTGTGATAAACAAATAAGATACGGTGTAAGCAACAATTTGTATGCAAGATTACCGACACAACAACTGACGCAATTTTAACGCGAACTTAGAAACTTTTTCGCTGTATTGAAAAAATAAGTAGGGTCGTTGTAATTTTAAGTTTTTTTAAATTATTTTGCAACGTATTTATCTGAATTTTAAGTGGGTATAGATAGAAACTTATTGCTTATTTTTATTATATTTTAGCATTAAATGATGCGAAATGTTCACAAAGATATGAATTTTCTAATGAAAGAAAATTTCCTAGTGAAAGAAAAAATCGGTCTGCGTCCCTCTGGTTAAGTACACCAGACGCTTTACCAACTAAGCTACCGAGACTGCTGCCTGGTCTATAAGACCAAAGCCTAATCCTATAGGACTATAGCCTAATCCTATAGGACTATAGCCTAATCCTATAGGACTATAGCCTAATCCTATAGGACTATAGCCTAATCCTATAGGACTATAGCCTAATCCTATAGGACTATAGCCTAATCCTATAGGACTATAGCCTAATCCTATGGGACTGTAACCTAATTTCTCTCGTTCTGAGAGGAGATGAGATATGATTGGTAGAACGAAACAAATATACTTATGTACTCCCATTTATAATATTAATGATCCCATTTTTATATTAAGGAAAGTATAGGTCTTTTTGTGTTACTATTTATTTGAGTTTAATTATTTTATACAACACTGTTTGTTTCTTTCCTAAATAAATCAATATTATGTGTTAGTTTTCGCTATATTTCCTTTTAATTTCTGATATTATCTGATCCATACAGTACGGTATTTTATATCAAAATAATTTTAGCCTTACTATTCTATAGATTTTTGTGCTGAGATGACATCTGTGGCGTGAAGCCAGTCCATTACAGAATATCGCGTTCGTTACCAAGACACATTCTAACTAGTTACATTAAGGATCAATATCACTTGCACACTCAACCGTCCGCCGTCGAAACACCACAATACTGCACTTAATCTTCAAATGAATATAGACTTTATTGCTTAAGGAATTCTTCAATTGTTTGACATGTCGAATAGTCATTGTGGGCCAATATCTATTCGGTGTACAAAGCTTGATTTACATTTGTATTAACATAAATGTAAGGGACTTTCTGCTTTATTTCTTTGAGGATAAGAATAATAAATTCATTTTGGTGTCGATGAAGGTTTTGTGGGAGTATATGCCACCCGCATTAGGATTGCGTTTGATAAGAATTGTCGGTAATGGGATGTTGTGGTTTAAGTCTGGCGAACACCCGGCTATCTCAATCATTTAGGTATATAAACGAACCGGCAAAATGGTCACTTTTGAATACAAATGAAAAGGTCATATTATATCCTGCATATATGCCTAATTGTCTATATATACTGCTTCGTTAGTCTCGTGGATTTGTGCCCGGTTAATGGCAATATTCTCGCCCCCTATTACATGGGACCTCCTAGATAAACACATTACTACACACCTCTGCGTAACCTGTCGGGGATACAGGCGTGATGGTATTTTATCTACAATATATTTCAACCATGACTGACAATACTGAAGATTTACAAAGCAAGTAGATTCCTTTTAATTTCCATAATGCTTATTTTATCACCTCTTCTATAATTCAACTTTACTTTATTATGATATCACGCATCGCATGCGCATAGCTAGGATCATACAGTAACATTACAAAGTAAGGTCTTAGGGTGTCTACACACCAACCCGGGCAAGGCCAGTGGCCTTATAAGCCAGCAAGCTTATTCCAAAATGAGGCAGGCTGTCGCATGCCGCCGTTGGTGTGTAGAGATCTTTAGATAGTACAGTTTGATCGAAATAAATAAGCACATCTAATATGTCCGCAAGAGGTTCAGTAGCGGTAAATTTTAATACAAAGAGTGTAAAGACGTTTGGGGTCGTATATTATATGTTTCGCATTTATGATTATTTCTTTACTAATTTCGATTTTTATGTATAAAAACACTTATTTAATTAATATTTTAGGCTCTAGACAGACGGACCGCATTTCAACTGCAATCCAACCACAAATTGCAGTTCGGATGCAGTTGACACGACTGCAATAGAACTGCAAACCAAACGTGCAGTCCGATTGCAGTTCAATTGCAGTCGGCGTGCAATCGTGTGCACGTTTGGTTTGCAGTTCTATTGCAGTCGTGTCAACTGCATTCAAACTGCATCCGAACTGCAATTTGCGGTTGAATTGCAGTTGAAATGTGGTCCGTCTGTCTAGAGCCTTACCTGTGCGGCATTTCGGAACAGCTAACTTCAGACAAGCGTAGTTATTACGAATAAACTGTCATACAAATTGCTCATTCCTTAAGGGTAAAACCGTCAAAACTGGCGTATCAATAAAAAACTGCGCAATCCATTTCCCAGTGGTCGCCCAATTAAGAATAACCCGTCCGAATATAAACAGTCGGCATCACATTCGCTAGTTTACGACTCTACAAGCAATTTATTGTGAACACGACGCCATTTATCCTCGGTCGGTTAATCATGGTAGGGCTATGAATTAGAATCAACCTGCTGTTGATCTGCATCTATCATAATTATTCGTTTTGCTTGTAACGCTTTGGCAGTGAGTTGTAGTAGGGTTATTATGTTTTTTAGTTATGCTGTTGTTTTATGGAAAGGATACGATGTACGAGTATGTTAATTCCAGTCCTTATTTAATACCTTGTCCTTTCCCTCACTTTTTTATAACGGGACTTGGTTGTGATTTCTTCGCATCACACGTTTAGCTTTAGATAACAATAAGGTACTTGGATATAAATATATTAATACGATATCACTACATCATTACATATTATAAATATATAATATGTAATGATGCGATAAACTCAAAAACTACTGCACTGATTTACATGATGTTTTCACCAATGGATAGCGTGGTTCTCGAGGAAGGTTTATATATTGTACATTGCGTGAAACCACCTGATCACATTAATGCTAGACGTTCAGCCTTGGGCGCAATATTCAATATTTTTTTGTGTTTTCGCAAATTGTTGAGCTATACCACATTCTGCGTAAGGGCAGTCGAAATTGCGACATCAACAATAACTTATAATTAGTATTAAAATTTTCTGTTAAAAATCGTTATCATCATCATCATCAACCCATTACATTGTCTCACTGCTGGGCACGGGTCTCCTCTCAGTACGAGAGGGATTAGGCTATAGTCCACCACGCTAGCCTACTGCAGGTTGGCAGACTTCACATGCCGTCAAGAAAATCTCAGGCATGCAGGTTTCCTCACGATGTTTTCCTTCCCCGTTTAAGCGCGTGATAATTAATTTATTAATACGCACATGACTTCGAAAACACAGAGGTGCTTGCCCTGGATTCGAACTCGAGATCTTTGACTTGGCAGTCCAATGGTCATATCACAAGGCTATCACTGCACTTACTATATGCTAAAATCGTTATCGTAGGAGATTTAGTTATAAGTTGTATTTTTTGGCGATATAACGATTTTAAGCAAACGTTTGAATACTCAATTATTGTAACTAAGTTATTGTTGATTTCGCAATTTCGCCTCCTACGTACCTAGAATGTGTTATAACCAAACAATTTGCAAAACGAAAGTGGTTTAAAAATAATTTAACAACGTGTCTTTGGGGGATTATCTTGTACGGACAATTATATAGGTAGTTAATTAGTAACAGCTGAAATGGTACATGATAATTATGTACATATTTTTTTTTTATGGGAATGCAATTGTGTTACACTTGTTAACACATTTAAGACTTAACACGTTAAACAGAGTTTATAAGCTGGAGTTAAAAAACCTGGTGTCAATTTACAGGTAATAGACCATTTTCACCTGCTTGTGGTAGTTGTTATGTTTATTATTAAGGCCATGTATTTAACACTGTCAAAACAAATTAAGGTACATGCGAGTTAATTATAGGCGTGCGCGCAAGAGAGCAATTGTCAGTGTCAGCTTTGTAAAGGAGTTATGTTTAGGGTTCCAGGCCTCAAAAGATAAAAACGTAACCGTTTCAGTATTACCCGTCTATCAGATGGACCCATTTTCTCAAGAACAGGTAGAGGAATCATGTTGAAATTTAAATTACCTACGTTCTGATTGGACGCTTGATGCTGCACGACAACTTTTTTTAGTGAGAAGATGGCAATCTTTAAGGAAAACGAGAAAAGGGAAGACCTAAGAAGAAGTTTTATCGAACAAGTGAAGGCAGAGAATAGAGAAGAGTAGCGATTGTCATATGACAGAGACATACTGAAGTTTCGATCTACTGATCTCGAAGAATAGTTCCATCTTTAAGGATACTATTTTGATCCTCAAAGTCGACAAAATCCAAAGCTTCGTTAATTTATTAAGCGGCGCCGGCGATAGCCTAATGGCTTGGGAGTCGGACTTGCGATTATGTGGTTGCCGGTTCGAAACCCACCCATTGCACTACCGACGTGAACCTACTCGTACCAAAAGCATTTTAGCTTAGCACGAAGGGTTAACAAGAATACTAGTAATGTGCGAACCACATAGCTAGTAAGCTTTTTTTAAAAAAAAACCCGTTGACCTAGAATCACGAAATTTGGCAAGAAGCAATGGCTCTAAAATTCATAAATTAAAGAATATTAATTTTACAATTAAGATCTCAATATTTTCCACACACTAAATACGCAATTTGTCGTGGAGTTTTGGAAAAATTCCCGCTTTAAAATAGCATCACATTTCATTGCAATGATAAATATCAAATATAAAGATAAGTTCGTTTTTAAAAGGGAACGAGGTTGCGGAACATTGCTGCGTGAGTCCAACTCGCACTTAACTTGTTTTTCATTACCATTATCATAAAAGGCAGTGATAGTCGAAGTTTGCAAAGCAAATGTCAACACATTGCAGTGTCTTTGAAAAATAAAAACCGGCCAAGTGCGAGTCGGACTCGCGCATGGAGGGTTCCGTGCCATTACGATTTATGACGTATTAAAAAAAACTAGTAACTAGATCTCTTCCAAACCAATTTTCGTTGAAAGTTTACATGGTAATGTAAATCATATATTTTTTTTAGTTTTATCATTCTGTTATTTTAGAAGTTACAGGGGGGACACATTTTACCACTTTGGAAGTGTCCCTCGCGCAAACTATACCGTTTAGAAAAAAAATAAATTAAAAACCTCAATATCATTTTTGAAGACCTATCCATAGATACCTCACACGTATGGGATTGATGAAACAAAAAAAACGAGTTTCAGTTTTAAGTATGGGGAACCCCCAAATTTTTTTGTTTTTTTTTTCTATTTTTGTGTAAAAATCTTAATGCGGTTCACAGAATACATCTACTTACCAAGTTTCAACAGCATAGCTCTTATAGTTTCAGAGAAAAAATTCTGTGACATACGGACGGACAGACAGACAGACATGACGAATCTATAAGGGTTCCGTTTTTTGCAATTTGGCTACGGAACCCTAAAAACGTGTCGTCATTAGACTCGGTACTTGTTTGGTAACACATTATCTACTAATTTTGTCACCTATTAAAATCAAGCCGTATAAAAGTGAGATAGGTTTGGTACTTCATCGAGTCAGTGACAGGTGGGTTACCTAAGTACGTGTGCTCATTATAATCTTGAAGTATAATCCTATTTATATCGGTAAATTTACTAAAAGAGAATTAAAACATACCATCATAACCTTTCGCGGAATATAACCGTGATGGTATGAATTATTATTAAAAGTGGCGGTAGCTGATGGCTAGAGCATCGGACTTGCGATCACGTGGTTGCCGGTTCGAAACCCACCCATTGCACTACCGACGTGGACCCACTCGTAATACAAGCATTTAGCTTAGTACGAGAGGCTAACATGAATACTAGTAATGTGCGACTCACATCGCTTAAAGCCTTTTTTAATTAAAAAAAAAACTTTAATAGTGGAGAGGTGCAAAAATAATATAGGTACCTATGTTCTACTAGTGAAAGAAACTGACGTCACCTCAAAGACGGACATTAAGATAGTGAAGACAAATTTTGACCTGGCGGGTGGGACTTGCGGTGGCTTAGTTGGTCATAGCGTTTGGTGTAACGCAGCTTCGAATCCCGCCTGCAGTCGAATCTATCCCTCACTAAAATAAGTTTCTAAAAAGTTTTGAAGAGACTGCCTCATGAGTCTACTGGTCCTAAGCGCGACTGCTAAGCTTAAGGTGGGTTCGATCCTCAGGTCGAACAAAGTGTTACTGGGTTTTTCTAAGTAACATCTTCCAAGCTGCTACTTATAATTAACCTATAGGCTCGCTCCTACATGGGAACTAAACATACCGGCGAAATGTGGGTGTACAGACTACAAATAGTAAGGTATGGTAAAATAAGTTTATAATCTTAGTATGGAAAATGCTTAAAAAATACAAAAGGTATCTATCGGTATACCTACAAACGAATAAACCACTTTTAAGTACACATTTATTCTGTAAAACTATCGTTTCCTAAAATACATCACCTAACAAGCCATGATTAACGAAAATTCCACGCGACAACCTTTCGGCGGGGTACTTTTTAATTTACGAAGCACACGCCGTATCGAGACTTTATTGTCGTTCGCGATGCATCTCGATCTGTCCATACTAGATGTTTGTAGGGTTATCAATTCGCCATGCCAATTAAATATTCGGTGCAAAATATAATTCTGTTCTTCTTCTTCTTCGTGTCGAAGGTACGTATTTTTTTATTTATTTAAAGCCACATATTGTTTATTATGTTATAACTAACAGTAAACTGTAGAAAATACGCATTTAAGGTTAAATAGGAGTAATCTAACGACGCTAAGCATAATATTTTAGTAACAAAATTAAAAACACAATATAAAAACTGTTGTTTTCAGGTGCAAGAACCTTTATGGGATTTACTGAAGTCTTTCGGTTACAATAGGTGACAATTGGTTTTCTACTCACGCCAATCTTACAGTTTGTTCGAAATAAGTAAGCCGATCGGAAGTTGTCTGCAAGTGGTTTAAAGGTGGTAAATTTAATAGAAAGAGTTGGTGTAAAAATAATTAGAGTCGTATATGTTTCACATTTCTAATTATTTGTGTTTACTAATTTCGATATTTATGTATTAAAACAATTAAACGATTTTATCACCGCGGTAGTTCGGAACGGCTAACTTCCGATCGGCTTACTTATTTCGAACAAACTGTATGTTCGTTTAGAATTATTAGATACATTCTAATTCATAACTTGGTCTTTTATTTAAATATTCACAAAAGGATTGTTACAACAGTTAAGATAACCTTTAAATTAAAAAAAAATCAATATTTAATTGTACATTTGAATTATATTAAATATTATGAAAGTTACATACCATCAAGTTCAGCTTACTTGGTACGGGTGTCTGTGAATTAATATTTTTCACTTAATGCAAATAACGAATAAACTAAACTAATTCTGCTTGTGCTTATTTTTTATTATTTTTTAGCATTAAATATTGCGAAATTTTCACAAAGAAATGAATTTTCTAATTAAAGAAAATTTCTAGTGAAAGAAAAATTCGATCTCAGGCAGGGTTTGAACCTGCGTCTCTCTGGTTAAGTACACCAGACGCTTTGCCAACTAAGCTACCGAGACCACTGCCTGTGATGTCGAATTTCTCTTCCACCTTCTACGTCTTGAGGCGACGTCGGCACCATCTATTGAAGACATTACTATGTCTTTCAACCAACACGACTGCCTTTACAGGTAGTTCAATGTCGAACGATGTTGCCTTACCGTATTATGCTTATTTTTTATTATTTTTTAGCATTAAATATTGCGAAATTTTCACAAAGAAATGAATTTTCTAATTAAAGAAAATTTCTAGTGAAAGAAAAATTCGATCTCAGGCAGGGTTTGGTGTACTTAACCAGAGAGACGCAGGTTCAAACCCTGCCTGAGATCGAATTTTTCTTTCACTAGAAATTTTCTTTAATTAGAAAATTCATTTCTTTGTGAATAATTCTGCTTGTGTTCTAATGTCTCCGAAGATCTATTTACAGAAAAAATATTATTTATTGTTTACAATTGTAACTTGCAACGGTTAATTTCAATGGGATCTTATCCTGGACTTTGTATTATTTTCTGTTGTTTCATGATAGATTAAAGCCCAGAACATCATTAGCGTAGTTATTAAAAATGAAGTTACACATTTGTTTAAATGTGCGTGCCAGTTATTTATAAAGACGCCAGACAAATGTGTTGGTTTGACACCCCTAAGTGTGAGTTGACAGTTCACACCTCGTAACAAAGTCACATCGTCCGCTCCTCTGTCAATTAGCTAGCTTTAGGCTATGAATACTCAATTACATCGCCTTAAACGGGTGACACAGTGAAATGCCCAATTATATTCACAATAGACTAGAGATAGTGCGGTGTCGCGATAATAAGACTGTTTCTTGAACTTTCGGTTTGCGTATTCAAATGGTTCAGGATAAATAATTATGGATATTTTTATTATCACGAAATGTCACAATATAATCATAGTGGTAATTTTTTCACATTATCATGGAGCATAATCAGTCAAAACATTTAACACAACATTACGATTATTTTTTGATAAATGTGTCAGAAGATATGCGAACAGCATCTGTTGTGTGTCATGATACCAAATGTCAAATGTCACATTTAAGGGTTCGGTCGCATGTTGCGTGATGTTCGCGACAAATGTGTCGCATGAGATCCCGCAGCAAAGGATATTAAAACAAGGTGCTATAAAAAATATCAGTAATTAAAGGTACGACTGTATTGTGACTTGTGAAATACGTGCATTTTTTTAAACATGTTCCAATTTTAAACCTTTCAACGTGTCATGTTTCAGATAAGCCTACTTATCTTGAGGACTGAGAAACCTTCTAAATGGTATTAACACTTTTGTCGACCTTTTAACACATTTAACGACAAATCTTTTAATACAAGTTTTTAATTAAGAATTAAATTGCACAGAGGAGTTATTTAAAAATAAAATATATCCATAAGTATACTTATAAACAAAAATTATTATGTTTATTTATTTATATCTGTAAGTTCGTTGTCGATTGGTTTGAAATTTTGATACAACATAGCATTCCAATGCAATGCATATCTAATTTCTAAACTATAACAATGCGTGTTCGGCTATAAATATAATGTTTATAGATAAATTGACTTTTCACAGGCAAATAGTTATTTTATAGATAAATAAAATAAAATTTTCGTAGATATATATTTCATACTCGTAGTTTTAAACACTTATTTTTTATAATACTTTTATAAGAATTATACAAAAAAAAATTTTTTTGATTTAAACCCTTTGTTATTTCCGTTAATTCTTAATTTTAAATATCTTTACGTTTATACCCATATAAATAGATACTATTAAAACCAATCTTATCCGTATCTCCATGCGCCGGCGCAGCTTAATAGTATTGTTTAATTGTATTCGCAGGGCTGTAAAGAATACTTATCGTGATCAAGTGAACTTTATATGATATCTACTAATGCGAAATCGTGTGTGCGTTTATCTCGAATTAAATGTAAATGCGGTGTAAGGATACTGTGGGCGTCTATGGGAACCATTTGGTTTAATAGGCAATTAAATATCTCTTTTGTCAATGTGCTGAAATCCTTATTTCATTGGTCGTTCGTGAAGGTTACAAATAAATAGTAAGGGTTAAGAGAGCAACACAAATGTTACTCTCTGGATGACTCTACTTTAACTCTACTCTCTAAAACTCAAAATCTTTGCTATTTTAGGACGAATATCACTCAAAGTTGTCTTTCAAGAAGGTAGGACTAAAAAGAAGGAACTCGTTACGAATGAACCCTTCGTTAGGAAACACTAAGTACAAATTCAAGGTTCAAAGATACAGCAGACTATGTAGGTAGTAGATATCTGTAAAAATGCAGGTACTGTTACTTAATTATACTGTCAACACTGTCTAGGTCTTAGAGGATAGTTCTGCAAAAATACGTAGACGAACAATTATTTTTTCACGACAAGCTGGAGCAACTTTTTTGTATTTTGGTGTCTTAGCTAAAATAAGTATTCAATACCAGGCGTGTAAGGCAGACTAGTGCTAGTATGTAACATTTGAATTATACGGAGCCAACAATGGTCATTGTGGAGAGATTGATGTGTGTAGCTACAGTTCTAAGTATTACTGAGCTATCTTATTACCCCACTGCGAAGAGCAGAGGCAGTTCAATATTTTATTGTATAACCTATGTCCACACTTCCCCTTTATTCTAACGGTTTAATGAAATTATTTTCTAAAGTACAGACTTCAAACAAATTACCAACACATTTAAGTAAAAAATAGTTCTAATTCAACCCAGAACTTTCATTAGATTAGCACGACCCCTTTGAAGACCTCAATATTTCTGATTCCGTAATTTCATCTTTCAAAGTCGAGAGCAACGCAAAGGAAATTATTGCAAACAGCCTCCACGGTTGCTTTAATCTGTGGTCTGACAGTTTATAAGTACCGCTTAATTTGCTAAGACATCCCCTTAAAGGGGGCGTTGTGCTTGTAATCCATCATCGTAAGGCGGCAGCATTGGTCTTATAAAGATTGTGGGACAAGTGAAATAAATAAATTTATTTATTGGAACCTTAACAATGTTTACAGTAATAAAATGTGCACGATAATAACTACATTAGTGCAAAGACTGTGTCGTAGCCACTAACGCCCACCTCCAGAGACGGCGGCGCAGCGTTCCAGAAAATAATGATTATACTAAATAATATCTATTTCTAAGTAGGTATGTTACATTTACCAAAAAATATTTTAATGAATGAGTGTGCCAAGTAATATATAAGAATAAATGATAGTGTGTGTGCATGAGTGAGACTGTGTGTATGTGTGTCTGTATGTATGTATGATAAGTGAAAGACGGTTCTTAATTGTGGCTATGTCTAAAATTCTAACGTCCTGCTGTGTGTGGAGCGCCGGAGGCCCAATTTGTCCCTCAGTCTCCTTCCTTCTCCTTTTCTCCTTCCCCTCCCGTTTCCTTAAATAGGCTCGGCAACATATCTGGGCGGCGATGACTACTTACCATCAGGTAGCTCGCCTGCTCGTTTGCCGCGTTATCCCATAAAAAATAGCTTTTTTAAAGAAAAAAACCCACATCTTCGCATCCATACGCAAAATACGCCCTTAATCATGGGGTTGCGGAAAATAACCCGCTATATTCCGCTTACGACTTAGATCGTATAATTGGTATCGCCTTCTATCAATAACACACAGGTATCATAAAATGAAGTCCTGATAACGTCATTAAAGATGTTGCAGCTCTATTCAGTGATAATAAATCATGTTCCGATGGATTATTTTATCGACACGGACTTGTATCGATTTGCATGTTTGACCTGCTTTGGGTTCATGACAAATTCTATGCTTTTAAAGCAATCTTTGGCATTATTAAGTGGGTTATGCTAATAATTAAGAAAAATTAAAAATAATATTTTCTGAATAATTAATTAATTAAATAATGCCAATTTTGATAACTTTTGCCTTAGTAGTATTTGGTGCGCCACAGGCCTGGGATTTGATTTCTGGATCTAGCAAAGTACATATAATTGGATTTTATGAAATTCCAAAATTCTGAGTAACAGTATACAGCGTATTGTTGGTATGTCACCAGTAAACGTAATAAAGAAAACGTTATGAGAAAACCTTTGGGGAAAACGTTGGTGGTTTTCTAATTTATTTATTTAAATTTATTGCAATAAGACTCTTTCTTCGAATAAAGCTTCTTTAGTGCTTTAATAGGCTGCCGTTTTCAGTTTAGTCAATGCCAGTGTCACAGCAGTATTGTCATCTAATATTTTAGTTTACTATCCACTATTAAAAATTAATCTACAAGTTTATTGTAACTTCAACTTATTTCACTTTACGTACCTATAATCGAAGCAAGAAGTGTTTAATTCCATAACGGCTATGACTTATACATATATTTACTTCATCGCAATTTGGTATTTAATCGGAATTCCATCAGAATTGATCAGTTGATCACTTAAGGCTGCGCAGACGCAACCAGTTATTTCAACAATTTTCACACCTACCGCAGTGGGCAATTTCAAGGCATAACTTAAAGAAAACTAGGTCCAACGTAAATATAGGTTTTGTTTTAGCCTCGTTTGAGTAAGCTTTAAATACCTGCAGATGTTACAAATTTAGACGGAATTGTATTGTGGACTAAGTATAAACTTTACGTATAGTTTATAGGTCAGCTTATACCCACTGGAAACCATAAAATAACATAACATACCATCCCACTTTATTCCCCAAAGGAATTTAGGCAGAGGTGTACTAATGTACACCCACATTTCGCCGTTATGTTTAAGTTTTGCAGCCGGGCGAGCCTATTGCCACTAACCGGGCACAAATCCAGACTCCGAGTTGCTACTGAGAATTTCATAGAAAAACCCAATAACACTTTATTTACCTAGAGATCGAACCCAGGTACTCTAGCGTAGCTAGTAGTCGTGTTTAAGACCACTAGAACAATGATTCTGTCCACCTACTGGAAAATTATGGGCATTTTAGCCTATACCATGTAGAGATGTAATAATGTACAGTTGTCAGCATTTCAGGTTATACATAAAATTACTTTTAACAAAAAAGTTAAACCGCCTTCAAAAAATAATAAAATAATTTTGTCTAAAACAGTTTGGGAAGTCGGTGACTTCTATTTGAGTGGGTCTTTTGTTTTCGCCACCGACTTCCCAAACTGTTTTAGACAAAATTATTTTATTATTTTTTGAAGGCGGTTTAACTTTTTTGTTAAAAGTAATTTTATTTTGTAATTTTTAGTGGAAAGTTTTGTTTAGAAGTACTTGTTAGCCAACTAAACGCACTGCTCCAATAAGACAGCGATGTTTCGGAGTAAAACATAATATCATCGATGTAAACAATTTTTAGATTATTGTTGATATTTTCAAAACTGCTCAACCGATTTCGATAAAATTTAAACGGGACCACCTCTGAAGTATGACCTACCAAACAAAAAAACAATCATTCAAATCGGTCTACAATTGGCGGAGATATCGCGTAACAAACATACAAAAAAAAAAAAAAAAAAAAAAAAACATACAGACGAATTGAGAACCTCCTCCTTTTTGAAGTCGGTTGAAAACAGTGAATGCTCTCCAAATGATTAAAAAAATATATTTTTACGATTAACTTCAAAATCGACTGGGAATTTTTTTAATTTTGCGGTTATCTGATGTGCAGGCGACCATTATCCATAGTTCGCTAATATGATTTGGTCCCATGTGGGGCGCAAAGTCCAAGGTGTGCACTAATTGCTCCGAGACTGAAGACTAAAGACTCCGAGCTGCTACTGGGATTTTCATAGAAAAACCCAATAACACTTTGCTTGACCTGGGAATCGAACCCAGGACCTTTAGCGTACGAGGAGTCTGGATTTGTGCCCGGTTATTGCAATAGGCTCGCCCCTTATTACATGAGACCTAAACATACCGGCGCAGTGTGGGAGTACACCTCTGCCTAACCCTTCGGTGAATACAGGCGTGACGGTATGTTATATTATATAACATTTTATCATTGTCATGATCAAATCTTTGATTCGTGACGATATTATTGTTTCACCTTTTACTTTTATACGTACCTATTTCATTTCTAAAGGATTTAATTATGCCTGCCATTATTTCAGATTTCATGTTTATCAAAACATTACATCTTAGTGTATTGCATATGTAAGCAACTTACAAGCCATTTACATGTAAAACAGACTATTAAGTAGGGTTGGCACACACTGAAAAATTCATAAGTTGCAAAACAGTATAATTTTAATTATAATACTGAGAGGAAAGGAAGAACTGAGAGTCTGAATTGATTTCACCAACTGCTGAACTAAACTGCTTCTGTGAGGTTGCCACTGAAATGCGATAAGTATAAGGTAATAAAAATCCAATTTAAAATGTCATCATCATTCGTCTTGGAATATTTTTATTTTAATATAAACTTATAGAGAACAAATATATAAACTATAATACTCCTTTAAACGCATAAAAAATAAAAGTTATCTTGAAGTGCATATTATTATCATATTTTCGAAAAAAAAAAAATACAAATGTAAAACTGGTCACAACCCGCATGCGTCTATGTACGGCCGATGCGTGATGCTGCTCTTAGTCACTGCTCCAAGTTGTATCTAGGTACAGTAATCGACGATAAATATTGCACATCGCTTCCTGAAAAGAGAACCGGTCAGCCGCGGCTTCGTAGAGCGTTATCTCTGTCACACGTGCGTCGTGCGACAGACACAACGCTCTATGAGGTCGCGGCTGAGCGGTTGTCTCTTTCCAGGAGCCGATGTGCAATATTTATCGCTGAGTTGTAAATCCTTTTTCTTTAGCATATTTTCGTGGCAGCCCTAGCGTCATGGAAGTCACGCCGGTGGTCCGCGGACTCCATGAGCACATTTACACGCGCGCCCCCTAACACACGTCTGTTTTATAACAATCCTACTCAAAACTGTATGCATAGGTACTGTTATCATAAATGCGAGTATTGACATACCAATAAATACATTATATTAGCGATAGGCGCTAGCGTATTCATGACTTTCGCTGCTGACCGTACCAGTGATTCCGCAGGGATAAAACTGCTTTTTTTATAAATCATAGTATGTTTCTAATTACAAAATTGCAAGAAATTGATTTAGATTAGGTTTAAAGAGCTTTGTTTTCCTCAAGAACATTACAGTTCACTTATGAGCATAGTATTATACATATACTTAGTTACTAATGGAAAGAGATATCACAATTATAGATCGACCGTACGTAATGACTCAAAAAGAATTAATTGTTAAGTGTGGTTTAAGGCAACATCAAGCAAGTCTTCTAATTAAATTAATTCATATTTAGAACCCTTAGCAGTTTTTTAATAAGAATTATTCTTCAAAAGTGCCATATTAGCTCCTCAGCTAGCTCAGCACGTCATATTAATACTTATTATAATGTTAAAATGATGATTAATTATTGTAGTCTTTCAACCGTAGAGAAGACATAATATTATATCAGGTCACGATATCTCTCGTGATACTCACTACTCTGTCAATTGAGCAGAATACGTCATTTATTTATTGACTCTTATTATTTATTGACTGCCTCATTAGTCTAGTGGTCCTAAGCGCGACTGCTACGCTAGAGGTCCTGGGTTCGATGCCTAGGTCGAGCAAAGTGTTATTGAGTTTTTCTATGAAATTCTCAGTAGCAGCTCGGAGTCTGGATTTGTGACCGGTTAATGGCAATAGGCTCGCCCCCTATTACACGGGACCTAAACATACCGGCGAAATGTGGGTGTACATTAGTACACCTCTGCCTAACCCTTCGGGGAATACAGGCGTGATGGTATGGTATGTTATGTTTATTGACTCTTATTAAGGCATATTTACAGAGTAAACACAAACATTTCAAGTATACATTAATCATTTAAAACGAAGTGCACGTGATATTCTAATTACAAATATGCACAACATTCATATAAAGGGAGCTTTAAAAAAAAGAAATTAGAACTTAACTTTACAAAATATTAAAAAAAAATTGAGAGATTTTATGAATTTGATAGTTAGAAAATAAAAATATTGTGTCAAGTTAATGAAACAGTTGCTGGTTAGAATGGAAACCCTAATACAGTAGGGAAAAGACTAGACAGATAGGTACCTCAAATAACATACCATAAATAATTCCCCCTCACCATTTTTACGTTTTATTTTAAACCTAGAATAGTCTGTACACCTGTTGCACGGTAGCGAAAGTGTACGCTGTCCGTCCGTATGTCACGATCATTATCTAAAACAAATGATATAACTGACGTTGACTGCTGTCAAACGGTAAGTATAAAAACTATTAATTGGTATGCTTAGAAAGGTTGCTCCGTTGCGTCCTGTCAACCACCGTTTTAAAAAATAAATTATAGACTCGTATGTCGATAAAAGTCTACATTTAATCAATTGAAGCGTTTTACCTTTTATTTTCAGTGTTTTATGTCGTGAAACTGATGGCAGAAAATGCTTATCTTCGATTCCTATATTGTAAAAGATAAGACGTAATCAACTAATAATAAAACTGACACTAATAGACAACGAACGGAATGAGCCGGTCGGCAGAAGCAAAAAAAAATGCTCAAAAGAACCATAAACCAATTGGGTGTAGGTACCCTTCCGTGCCTTGTAGGGCACGTCAAATATCCATGTTTACCGTAGAAGTTGATAAAAACACAGTTTATTCTTTGGTGTTACTAGAAATTAAATTGAGTTAGTTTTGGGTCACTTCGTCAAAAGAGGTTTAAGATCCTTCTTTTTGATGTCTATGAAATAACACAACTGTACAAAAATCGTTTAATTTCATGCACGAACATGAAATCAGATGAGTAAATTACAAAACAATGACTTTGAATTTTCTACAAACTAAACATCGTGTGTAAGAGAGTATTAATTAAAAATGTTGAATTAATATTTGATCAAAAGTGTGTATGATTATTAATATTGTATCTAGTCTCGTGAAAATACAATTTTAGTAACACAGTTGGTAAAATAATTTTATGACTTAATAACTATAGGAAGGAAATAAATCTAGCTGGAAAAAATATCTTTGGTAATATTTACAAAAGAAATCAAGATGGCGTCTACCTGTCAAATTGACAGCGCGCCATTTTATTACACTGTGCACTGGCACGTGCGATTATAATCTCCGCTGTGCCAAATTCAATAGAATATATTATAAAAAAGTTAGAACCTTCCGTAAGGTTCCGTAGCATAATTAATAATGTTATTTTTTCAATAATACGGCTTGACAGCCTGCCAAACATTAATTTCCTCCTCAATCTTCCGTTTGTTCTTGATATCTAGATTAAAAAAACTGGGTTAATTTAAGGAATTTTATTGTACAAAGCATAACCATAGACTGAAATTCAACCAAGGTTTAATTGTGAAAACAAGAGTTCAAAATAATTAAACTTGCAACAGTTCTCGCGGATCTCTAAAATTTTTACTTACGGCTATTGACACTGTTTATCTAGGATGCTATCGGCAAAAACTAAGCAAGCAATATGTTTTTATAATGGCATTGTAATGGCAAACTGTACGGGGTCTCGATATAACGGTGTGTTTGCTTTGTAAAAGCTATCGACCGGTCAAGTTTTAGTAACAGCTTCAAATGGTTGCCATGCAGGACTAAGATCATGGCCTAATGAGTCATCGACGTCAGAGAACCAGAGGTTTATAGACTTAATAGCCATTGGTGATCACATTTAAAAAAATACCAAACATACAATCACGCCTGTATCCCTTGAAGGGTGCAAGAGGTATACTAAAGTACACCCACATTTGTGTTTAAGTCCCATGTAAACGGGGGCGAGCCTATTGCCACAAATCCAATCTCTGAGCTGCCACTGAGTAATTCATAGGAAAACCTAATATGCACCCACTTTGCTCGACGTGGGAATTTAACCCAGGAACTCTAGTGCGCTTACGGCTACTAGATTAAGGGGGTAGTTTAAAAACAAACAATCTAAAATAAAATTGAATTGAAATAAATATCTTTTCTATATCTTCTTGGCTTGCTTGTACCAGTAGCTTACCTGATGGAGATAATATATTAATCTCACCTGACGTTCAGTGATTTATACAGTAAAATTAATCCCATTTCTGTGGCAAATTCGTTGCAGGCTAAATATGTTATTTCAGCCTAACTTTTGTAAGAGTCGCAATTTTTAATAACTCGTTTGGATCCCACTGCTGGCCAAAGACCTCCTTTCCTTTCAATCATTGCCGTAAATCCTTGAATAGTCAATTAAAGAAAATTGATGAAGAATGTTCTGAATGAAATACAAATTGATCGTAGACATGCACACAGTACTATCTATAATAAGAACAGCACATAAATTATATTATACAAACAATCCTGTCGAACAACACTCCATATTCCCCGCACGTACAATCCACAATCACGCAAAACTTTATTAACTCCTCAATATCCATTCCCAATAGAAGCAATCTTGGGCCATTACTATTCTTTATAGACATAGTTAAAGGCATAAATTACAGCCCATATATTATCTCAGAATAGCTAATGTAAACTAGGACCAGGGAACGTGCAAGCGGATCGGAAGCTATGACAATGCCAAACAATTTATTTTAATGGGCATTTATTAAGTTGGTTGTATAAAATCGCTGGTAACTCGGCGGGTGGCCGAATGCTTAGATTATCTGTGTCATGCGCCCGCGCGGCTGAGATGCGTATCGGGTGTATTCGGCTTTATTCGGCCCGTATCGGCAGCGATGACAATGGCAAACAAATGCGATCACGTTCGCTCGTATGTCCTGTAATATATGATTTTGATGTTGCGATTTGAATTTTGATTTTCGTTCGTAATGATTGCTTGGGGTTTCTAAGGGCTTTATTCAAATACCTCATTTAATTATGTTATTGATATGACAGGTCAAATGCTTAAACGAGGCAACGATGTGCCTACTGGTTGGAAATACTTGTTGCTTATGCTGCTGCGTTGCGATGGCTGCCCTGCCTTGGGCTGATTGGGCTACATTCTTCTTGAATTTCACTGAAATTCTTAAGAAACCTCATTAAATAATATAGGCCGTGTGAGCGTTCAATTTCTGTTTACCGACTGGTGCAATTAACAGGGTTTTGTACAGGGTACAATTAACAGGGTCACAGGGAATCGGCATCTCGTATTTCCAGTGCAGAAAGTAAGTAGTAAGGCGCAATACCCGTGTGTTTTAGTCAGTAAGTAAACACGGTTCGTCATCTTCAACCAAAAAAGTTAAAAGAATTGTAGTCTAAAAGACAGTCTAGAAGACAGTCTAAAGCGGTTGGAGCAGCATGTGCTGATCCACTGCTGGGACCAAGTCTTCGTTTCCAAGCTCTTCATGCTTAAAAGTACAATGGCTTTCATTTTCATTGTGCCTATCATTTACCGGTTTCATTACACCAATTACCTGCACGATCAAAGCTTGAGATGGGCTGGAAATGGCTTTTGGAATACGTATTATTTTAAATATTTTTAAAAGAAAGAAAAGAAAGAAAAAACGTTTATTTGCCGTCAATAAGACACACTACAATACGGCGCGATACATAAAATTATAAAGAAAAATAACAAAAAAGTAGTAGAAGTAGGTAGTAAGTACATTTGTTATTTTAAAATGAGGTGTGTGTCCCGCTGCAGCAAATAGGTATCCAGCTCAGCACGTGTCAGACTAACATCTGACGCTGGTATTCTGCTGGATCCCGGTTGTGACATACGGATGTCGAGCAAGGCAGTTAGGAACAATTTTCATTAATTTATGTCGTGTTTGAGTCAACAGAAAACAAGTGTAATTATTATTTATGTAATACTTAATACATCGCATACAGCTATTTTTGTGTAAATTATTAATAAATTGAATTAAATAATAGAATTATTGATAAAATTATTGTGATAAATTAATATATTAGATAATAATAAGAAAAATATAAATAAATAAATAACGGTTCTCCAATAGGACGCAGCAAGAGGCACATGAAGGCGTAAGCGACATCAGTATATTTATATAATGGACGCGTTGGTAATCGTCATACCCAGTTTTTTTGTGATAAGTTGGCTGGTGGAATTTAATGACACCGAAAAGTAAGCACGCCAAATGCAACTTACGGCGGGATTTCATTTTAAGAATGGAGTGTTTATTTAAATAAGGTGTGATGTGACTCCTTGGTGGAATTGAGAAACAGAATCTAGCGCAAGCATTTTGAACTCTCTGGATTAGACGGTCAGTTCTTGCCAGTAGTCTTACGTCTGCGTTGTTGATTCCGACATCAGATCCTCGTAAGGTAAGTTCACATGAACTACAATTATGAAGATACAAGGAAGGTCTTTTGCATTCCCCAACAAAACTTAAAAAAAAATGGTATTGTCTACCTGCTCAAGTTTCTCTTATACAAAAAAATCCACGAAGACTATAGTGCAACCAGTTTCTAACTATTGAAAAGTCCTTATTTTAATGGTCTAATTGAAATAAAACATTCGCTTTTTAAGGCTGAATATGGTAAGTCACAAGGCTATATTCATTTTTAATTCCGCAAACCCCTACCACTTGCGCCGGACTAAACTCACAGCAATTTAGAGCCGATACGAAGCGTTAGTCTGTCCGAACTGGTGCTAACTCATCTGGGGCGAGCAATAACGCTGCATAATTCAAGGACACAAAGGATTGACGTGATAAACCATCGAGTTCATTCACGCTTGGAGCATTGTGGTATCTTGATAGGGGCTTTGTTTGGCATTTTGTTTTGTACATAGAAAAGAGACTCCTATGTTCCTGTGAATTTAAGAGTCAGTTTTCCACATTAAATGTCTGACAGTAGAAGATTCCAGTTTCAATGGTGAAGTTTGAATGATGTGTTTTGTGACGTTATAAAGATCGTTGAAATCGTCTTTTGCTTTTGATCTGGATAAAGCAAGTATATTGTCTAAATTAACTTTCGCCTGTGTGAATACTTGTAGGTAAGCTGCATACGACATCATTCAATCTTCGATTTTGACGACTCCCTGAAACTGGACTTTAAAAAATCACATTTTAGCTCTAAGGGTGTCAGAACCGAAATTAATACTTTAATTAACTTAATATAGTTCCGAACGAATATGGGGTGATGATGATGATAGTTCCTATAACTGTACCTATATGTCGAAGAAGAACGAGAACCGTGTTGGGAGGTCCATTCAATGGAGTCATATATTAGCATCATTTAAATTTATCAAGCAAGTGAAAGCTAGTCGTTGGTCCTGCTATCTTCCAACGCCACCGTGTTCGCAATGAAAGATAGAATTGTCCTCAAATACTATTTATTACTTTTCACACACGTAATGTACTTAAATCACTTAATTACAATATCAACTTTAATAATGAGCACACTTGTCACGCGTCTATACCTTTGAACAAATCGCTCAATAATGCCCCCGTGGTTGGACCTTGGACCACCGCTGACCTCAGGCCACCGGCATTTGTTTATGTATGTATGTTGTATGTTCCACAAATTATTACATTTGGTTTGACAAATAGCTTTAAATACTTCCAAACACAAACAAATGTCGCAAACTCGGTGGGTCCACCATCAAACTGAGCCGCGGCAATGTCGCTTAACTTCCTACAGTGAACGTCACAAAGCCACGCCGTAATAAGCCACAATAAAGGCAAGCGACCACAAAACGACCGCCCGACCATAATTCGAGCTGCGATGTATACTTGTTACAATTTGCAACGTTTACCTATTACATGTTCTGATCGCCTGACCTAAGTTTTAGCGCGTGTTTCTCGTGATGAGAGTAGCGGGTACGAGTTACGGCTGACTTTGAAACCACTGCACTTGGAAAGCGTTTGGGTACATACAAAGACACCTTTTTTCATCGACGCCAAATTTGGTAGCTGCTGTTAAGTTACTTAAGTTGGCTATGTTACGTTTTAGTTAACAAATTATTGATTTCTCCCTCAATCCTTTCCTTCGTTCATGAGTATTACCTCTTATTCGCCGCCTTACTTTTATAAAAACTCTCTTCATAAGAACTCTACCGTTGGTCTGACAACTGACTGCCTCGTTGGTCTAGTGGTCCCAATCGCGACTGCTACGCTAGAGGTCCTGGGTTCGATCCCCAGGTCGAACAAAGTGTTATTGGGTTTTTCTATGAAATTCCCAGTAGCAGCTCGGAGTCTGGATTTGTGCCTGGTTAATGGCAATAGGCTCGCCCCCTATTACATGGGACCTAAACATACCGGCGAAATGTGGGTGTATTTACATAAGTACACCTCTGCCTAACCCTTCGGGGAATGCAGGCGTGATGGTATGATAAGAACTCTAACCTGCTTTCTACGAAGTCGGTCACGTTTATTAGTTAGACCCACTTCCAAGGGCGTAGCTAGGACTTTGTTAAGGAGGGGCGTAGACAAACCAAACATATATCTAAGGTAATGCATGAGCAATGGGACAGATCACATCAAAAATAAAAAATCTAGATTCAACCATTCAAAGTACAATCTTATAAAATTCGCCTGTCAATAGAATCAACTTTTTTGTGTTAATTAAAAGCTACCTACGTAATATTAATTTACGGTTTCTGGGCATTCCTGCATCTTCTTTAGCTGCTCGCCCCTGCCCGTACCTCGCTACGCCCTTGCTCGCTTCGCTTATTCACTATGGGTCTACCTTTAAATGTGTCGGTATACACAGCGCACATGCTCTCCACTAGCCATTACGTTGCGGTGGTCAGCACATATCTGACCATGTGCGACCATTTGCAGACCTCGTCATTTGCCGGGATAGCAACTGATTGCGGTCGCTTCTGTGCTGGTTGGATTTTCAAACTCAAAGTCTACATCATTAATTTAAGATGGACTTCCTACTACTACTTTTACTAGGTAAAACGCCTGCCCTTCATCACTTTCCCAGTGCTTAAAAAAAATGAAATTAAGAATGATTAGGTATGAAAATATACAAATAATCAAACAAATATATACAAACGGGGTACCAAATTTTTCAAGTATCTACACTTATGTGCTGTTATCCGCCACTATGTAGTTATAGCCAGTAGAAGTGGCAGTTTCGCCTGTATTTTTTTTCCGACTTTTCCGGTGGATTGAAAAAAAAAACAATTATATGTCATACAATGGCAATTTATTTTTAATTATTATATAGATGTGATCTGAGTAAATGGTTAAAGGGGTAAACAATTTTTACGACTAAATATTTCGTAAAATTTTACTTTTTATTGTTCGGTGTGGTGTTTCAACGCATTGGCAAATATTCTGCCACTTAAGAATAGTGTCTTTTGGGGAATATCTCTCGTTCTACCTATTTTATTCTCATTTCGATACAAATAATATATCAAAGCGCACCATAGACAAGGCTATATGAATACCAACTTAATAAAGAACAAAATAATTTATGTACGAAGTAATACATCTTGCGTCGGTCGCCTCGGGCATGGCAGCGATTTTACGCGTTATGAACGATACGTTCCCATGGCGGGTCTGTTTTATTGTTTTATAAAGGAAGTTTTTGATTGTAAGGATGTTAAAGGATTTTTGCCCTTTTACGCAGAGAATTAGTCAAAACATAAATTAATTACAGGTTTTCATGTAGGAGGATACTATTATGTACTTGTATTGCCAAGCAATAGCGTGTAAAAAATGAATTTAATTTGATATTTAAAAAAATATTGTTGTTCCAGGAAGAACGAATCTAGTATACCAATAAATAAAATTGAAGTAGACAGACACTTAAATTATATTTATTTGTATAGATTCGTCCTTCCTGAAACAACAAAAAATTTGATTTCAATATAAACGAAAAATAAACAAATATTGATTTGATTAATCCACTATATAAAATCAATTTTATAAATGTTTGTAAAAGTCACTCTATTTGTTTCTTTTCTTTTCACGATTAACTCAACCGCTGAATAGATTCGATAAAATTTGGCGATAAGATAGATTGCATCCGGAAGGCTACCTTTGGTCTCAAGAGGTCCTTTGGAATGCGAGTAAATCAGCTACAACTAGTATGCTTATAATTTAGGAGGCGGCATTGGTATACAAGAAGAATACGCCTTAAATAAATTCTCAGCAGACGAATGCACTAATATAATTCTATTCTCTTACCCTGTGACCATTACAACACATTACCACCTAATCGAGAATGTATTGAGCACAATAAACAACAATTACAGCGTATAATGAATGTCCCACAAACGTCATTAGTCGTGTTAGTACAACGGCACTAATACAATAAATAATATAATGTTATAGGGCAGACGCGGATAGCAACGGACGGCCGCGGACGAGATATTGCGAGCTTCGATCTACACGCTTTGTAGAGCCGCGCTGGTAGGGCTGCCCCACAGAAGATCGAATGTCCTGGGACGTAGTTCACGTGAATGTAATGATAGGTGTAAATAACATTTGATAAAAAAAAATCCCGGTAATGGAGACGCAAAGACGTTTGAAGTATCCGCTATTGCAATAGCACGACTAACTAACACGGTTAATACTAGCTTGCGAGTTAGGGAATTCTTTGATGCCCTATATGAAAAGCAACTGTGTAAATCAAGTTTTTTTTTTCAATTATTTATTTAAATGTAACATACAATTACGCCTGCAGATACTCCCCGAAGGGTTAGGCATACTAATGTACAATGTACACCCACAGTTCGCTAGTATGTTAAGGTCCCATGCAATAGGGCGCGAGCCTATTGCCATTAATCGAGCAATGCATGAATTAGGTACTACAGAGTATTTAAAAAAAGAATAGCCCAATAACACTGCTGGACTTGGTATTCGAACCCAAGACCTTCAGCGTAGCAGTCGCGCTTAGGACCACTAGCCTATTAAGGCAGTCTTTCTCATATAAATGTAATTTTGAATGAAGTTAGTAATTTCTTACATTAAATTTTCTCTCACTTCAGAGAGATCTCTAAATGCTCTTCCGTCTAAGCAGTAAATAGTTTGCTTAAAAAGAAAACAACGATATAATTTGAGTAAGCCATTGTTAGCCCTAACAAACTGAGGAACAAAATAGCAACTTGATTGAAGTGGCTATATTGTATTAAATTCTCGCAGTGCCAGCCCTAATTCCAAGTGCATACGATACGGGACGAGCTTTGTTTTGTAGTGTCACAGACTTATGCAGCGATAGACGCGATAATTCAAATGAAATCAAAGAAATTTATAGTATATCAGCAGTTTTTTAAATGTGATTAGGATAGTATTTTTTATAAGAGTACTTTTTATTAGGAAAGTGTGCGTTTACAATTCTTCTGTATGCAGTGATACAGTCTTTAATCTCAAGATTAAAAAAAGGGTAATCTTATTTCGCTCCACGTCGCAATATTCCATTAAGACTGCACCGATTAGCTATGTAGGTATTTCTTTGACAAATTATATTTTATTGTGATCAGTACATGTATACCTAATTAATTACATGAAAAAATGTTAAGATTTTTTTTTGAGTTTGATAAAGAACCAGTACCTACATTTGTTTGCCTGAATGGACAGAATGATTTTCTGAGGAAATTCGTGTCTACCTAATCGGCAAAACACCATAGGCCTTTACCAAAAAAAATATTATATTACCTAGCCACGCAAGGAGGTCGGTACCAAGGAAGCCGCTTCACAGTTGATGCTGCTACTACACCGCTATGAGCCATTCAACAATACATATTAATCAAGTATCTGTTTTAACTCTCAAGCGATTCCCACCTGTTATTACAAGCACAGTCCGTCTCTATATAACCCTAGCTCGCTGCATGCCAGCTATAAATATATTTCGTAGAGCACGCACAACAATTAAATTATCATAGGGAAGTCACCGCACGCGACCCGAGAGTTATAGGGACGAGCTGATGCCGACAGCACGCCTGCGAAATGGGATAAGTTGATAATTGGGAAATTTGTTTCAGTGCTCGAGAACTCTGTTTATGTAATTACTGTAATTTGCTGTATTTGCTGATAATATGATATTTATAAATATACCTATTTTTTATCATAATTATCAGTCCAAAGAGTCCAAGCAAGAATAAGCCTAACTTATTTCACACCCCTGAGGATACAATCGGAAAGACTAGTCCAGAATCCGAAGACTTTTTCAGCAGTTGAATATTCAAATCCACAAATTACCCTGTTATTTAATAATTGTTAAGCTCGACATTTTCCTGTACCTATTCTTTCTTTATAGGATATACAACATTAAAATTGCAGTAATCTAAGAAACAACGAACCAATTGCTTTGCCACAATTTCAACCAAGTCCTCATGTGGATTGACGACCTTTTATATATTTACTTAAAAAGAAATGTTATCTACGATACGCAACTTGTTTTTTTTTTCATATTTTAATTTCGTATTTTTTTATTACATTTAAAAAGTCAACTATCGTCTCATATAAGCCCCACTATGTTTTTCTCTCACAGGTTTAAGCTTTCTTTTCAATGATTTCCTATTATTCTTCCACTCCCACAAACTCAAGCGAAAGGTATCAAAAATACTCTCATCAAATGTACACACACACACGTCTACATGTCAACTTATACAAATCCAGTTTAAGCAGATCTCGCATTGTATAGGATGTCCATATAATTAGATGTCAGCGTAAACTGGCTTTGTATAGCTTGACGTGCGTATAAACACCACGCCCTCATACACACACCCACAACACTTACTCATCATACACAATATACGTACGAACCTATGCAGTTGTCATACGATATTATTTTGATTTTATGACCTTGTATTGTTTGCGACACGATGGACCGACGATTTAAAGAAGGTGGCTGGCAGCGGATGGATGCGAGCTGCCCAAGACCGGGATGGTTGGCGCTCTTTGGGGGAGGCCTATGTTCAGCAGTGGACGGCAATAGGCTGACATGACATGATGATTGTTTGCTAATGTAACAATTTATTTAACGTATGTTAAATACCTTTTTATGGGTTTAGCGGTGAACTTTAAATCACTAAGTGGCGATCACAGTAGATCGACTACGGTCGCAGTGGTACTATTACTACTAGCCACAAAACTCAAATAAAAACAAAAACAACATATTTGTATTGATACTTTTATTTAGGGTAAGAGCCTGGTGATGGTGGTAACACAGGTTTTCCCTAGTACGGACTCCAGTCCTTACAAAGAAGCTTTTATATTCATTCACATTCATGAAGAGAAAAATAAAATATATGATTACTAGCTGACCCGGCAGACTTCGTACTGCCTAATTAAATTGCAATAAAGTCCTGTCAAAATGATTTGTAATGTGACATTTTTAATAAAGTGCAAATTGACTCTTTGGGACTTTAGGAACATACCTACATTTTTTAAACAACAGTGAGTGCTTGTAATTCAATATGAACTTTATACAATAGCAATAAAGCTCGTTTTAGTTAGAAAACGTTTGTATGGGAAAAAGAAAAAGGGCTGTTTTTAGGGTTTTTCCGGCAATTATTCAATTTTTTCTCAAAACCATCTTTGAACTTCAACGAACATTTTAAAAAAAGAATTGGCCAAATTGGTCCAGGCGTTGTTGAGTTATGCACTTACCAACACATTTTGCGATTCATTTTTATATTATAGATTATCAAATACATAAAATTTGAAAATTTGTCTTATACCGTTCGTGTGTCGCCCCCCGCCGGCTGGGTGGCTGACGTCAATTACCGGAGTTATGGCGAGGACTGATCGTGAGCCGCGTCCTCGGCGCGCATGTAACGTGCCCAGCCGGCGTGCGCGCTCGCGAATTCTCCAAACGTATCGAACGATTGCATTCGTTTCAGTTTGATGGACATATCATAAAGTTCGTAATGTTTTCCGTATGTAGACTTACTAGGCGAGTTAGTAAAGCAGCTGTTTCAGTTTACAATAATTTGTTTTAATGAGGCTCGCCCCCTATTACATGGGATCTGAACATACCTGCAAATTCTGGGTATACATAAATATACCTTTGGCTATCCCTACGTGGAATGCAGGCATCTAAACACCAGCTTAAAGCGGGTCGTTTAGCCTAGGGCATAAAATTATTATTTTTTGTTTATCGCAAACTAGCTTTCCGCCCGCAGCTTCGCACGCGTTTTCACGCCACGGGATGTAGTATTGCATTTTTATTAGGGTCTCTATTAAAAAAAAATGTAATATAGCGTTTGTCACCCAGTCAAGATGCAGCTTTTTAGTGGTGAAAGAATTTTTGATATCGGTCAAGTAGTTTTTTGTGAAAACCTTACAAATATATTATTACATTAAAATATTAATTTAGATTGTCCGTCTATAAGAAATGCTGGGTTCATGACAATAGGAACTGCGACATCAACTACAATATATCCACAACTGTGTAGGTACAGTCGCCAGCACATGAGGTTATACAAAACTGTCAAATTTCTCGAAATTATTTTAAACCTTATATTGTTTATAGTTAAGTTCAAAATTTATTGAGAAAATTTGTCAGTTTTGTATAATCTGATGTGCTGGCAACTGTACTACTTACTAAAATAGCAGTATTTTTGACAGAACACTCAATAAACACTAGGTTTCTGCTGTGTTACGATTTTTAAATGAAATTTCAGTCTAAATTGAATTTGGCATCCTCGAGACAATCCGCCTTACCGACGAACAAATGGCACCGAAGAGACGGCAAGACCATTTGTAGACGAGCATTGCAACTATTTAAATGTGTACTATCGAGAACAAAACGGTAATTGGAATAAGTTAATCCAGCGACGTCTGTACCTCTCTCCGGGAATCGAAACAACAGTGTCTATAATTAGTAGGATTTTGAGGGTTGACATTGAGAGAACATTCCTTCTCTGTCATAAGACAATCATTAGTGGTACTCTGTGGTAGCGATGTCCAAAAATCCTGAAAACCAGTCTATCCTCTGAATATCGCTGTTGGCCAGAAATTGGATTGCGGAAGTCTGATGGCAGTCGCTTTTTTTTTTTCAAAAATATTACTAGCAATGTGGGTCACACATGACTAGTATTCTTTTTGAGCCCTCGTGCTAAGCTGAATGCTTGTGTTCACGTCGGTAGTGCAATGGGTGGGGTTCGAACCGGCAACCACATGATCGCAAGTCCGACGCCCTAGCCATTAGGCTACCGCCGCTTTGTGTAAAATACTGATGTTCAGCCGCATCTTGTTAGATTGGAAGCCAACCCCAGTATAATTGGGGAAAGGCTAAGAGTATGTTTGAGGATGATAGTATTAGAGTTTTGAGTTTTGCTATAATTTGCTAAGTATACCTTTTAGAACCTGAGATGTCACTTTTGTAACAGACTGTACAAGACACCTTAAAATTTTATTGTTATAAGTACGAGCCGCAGCACTAACAATGGTTTGTGTTAGGCTCGTGTTCCATCTAATTGCAGTTTGCTTTTAACGTGGGATACCTTAAATACCCGAAGGATATCGATCTGGCCACTTAACGTGGGTAGTTAGAGAAATATTGTGGCTTTGCTTTGTATCGGTGCTTTGAGACATCTAAAGGGTCTGGATGTTTTTAAAAACATTTTTTACAGCATCAATAAAAAAACCTCTTGTAATTGTTAGGCAAGCATCAACAAACATAATGATACCGTCACGCCTGTTGTCCCCAGAGGTTAGGTCAGAGGTACACCCACAGTTTGCTTGAATATTTAGGTCCCATGTAATAGGGAGCGAGCCTATTGCCATTCTCCGAGCTGCTACCGGGAATTTCATTGAATAACCCAATAACACTTAGCTCGACCTGGGAATCGAATCCAAGGCCTCTCGCGTAGCAGGCTCGATTAATACCACTAGACTAATGAGGCAGTCTAACCAGATGTGGTTGAATAATCAGTATTTTATGCGAAGCGACCTCCGCAACCCGATTTCTGGGCAATACCGATATCCTTACACTATACACTGCTTATCATATTGTTTGTTATTCGTATAACAACGGGGACTGATGGCTTTCCATGTTCTCTAAGGTCGATGTTTCGATGTTTCAAGAACAGTCACCCATCAACAAACAAACCGCGGTAAGCACACGACCTTTCAGGTTGGTTGATCAGCTTAGCCACGAGTCCCTCCTAATAATTAAGCAAGAGGGAAAACAAGTTAATTATGGCCAGAACATGGTAATTCTCACCCTTTGAACATGCTGAATATCTTCACCAGAGAATGGCCCTGCCTGCCCCGAGGGTTGCATGAAGGGACATCGATATAATTATCTATACGTTGTTACTATTTCTTAAGGTATCATTTATCCAGCGATGACAAATAAACGGCATAGCAGAGACACAGCGAATTAAAACTATTAAAGACATTTGGTTTAACTTCCGTAACATCCCCAGGCTACTTGTTAGCCGACGATAATTATCTTATTAATATTGACCCAAATTGATACGATTATACCAAAACGCAGGTAAGAGAAGAAGGTCAACTCTTGTATCGTCTAGAAAACAATAAAGCCTGTACATCCATACTATAAGCCTGTTTATATTTTTAGGAATATTATTCATTGATCTAAATGAAATTATGTTTAATATTAATTATGTCATAAAGTATGTATGAGAATAAAAAATTAAATTGATTTCATAATAAAATAGTAGAAAAATTAATCGTGTAAATATTTTTATCGATATTTATAAGTTTTCCTAGAAAGTAGAAAAAATATCTTACAACTATGTTTTACTCTATAGTTCTCGTTTGTGGTTTAGGACATCTGATCTGATCTTCTCAAATTGAGAGTTCTACCAAAATGGTCAAAATCACCGCACTTCTGACTTTAAAATGGTATTAATACTTAGTAATCCTGCATGCCTGACGGAGTTTTTCGACGGCACCTGAAGTTTGCCAATACGCATTACGCCAGTGTGGTGGATTATAGCCTTATCCGTATCATTCTGATTGGAGACTCGCGCGCAGCATGTGGATAATTTATCTGGTTGATGATGTGAGCCAAATCAAAAAATTTTTTTTGAAAACAAATACGAACACACATATTTATATTTGGGTCAATAGATTATCGACCATCTTTGAATTCAGTTAAAATTAGTACTAATTTTATATTATTATAAGTTAATAAACTTATAATACTGTCATCATCATCATCATCAACCCATTACATTGTCCCACGGCTGGGCCCCGTGCCCAGCAGTGGGACAATGTAATCTGTGAACTGTGTGTCTCCTCTCAGAACGAGAGGGTTAAGGCTATAGTCCACCACGCTAGCCTACTGCGGGTTGGCAGACTTTATATGCCGTCAACAAAATCTCTCAGGCATGCAGGTTTCCTCAAGATGTTTTTCTTCACCGTTTAAGCATATGATTATTAATTATTAATACGCACATGGCTTCCAAAAGACAGAGGTGCGTGCCTTAGGTTTGGAATTAGAGACCTTTGTCCTGGTAGTCTAATGGTCATAGGTATTACAAGGCACTTATCAAATCAAGTTGTCTTCCGTGAATTGTGGATTTACTGAATGTACTCTGTATATTACCATAACTATTCTTTCTTGTCACCAAGGCTGTAATTATTAAAATATTGTCCTTTGCCGTATATCATGATGGACAGTAGAATGTACAAGATAATATGTAGTTGTTAGCGAATAAATTATGAGTAATGGATATTTATGTTAATGCGTGCTACTGTTCGAGTCACATAAATTATTTTTATGACTGGTTTCGGATGTACGAATTTTGGAGATGATATTTTATATCTACAAATATAGTTACACACATCAGTTAGTAGTAGAATCTATGCTTATAATACGAGATCAGTTTAAACTGGATTCCTATAGGTTGATCTGTAGCGATGTGAACAAGCTCAAAATAAAATAAATATTTCTGTTCTGTCCGAGTTACAAATGTATTGATTTCAGAGTAAATTGCTCATTGGGAATGTTTGAAATTCCTCTTCGCTTTACAGAGGAGATAAATAATGTTATTAGATAGCTACTATCTAGGCACCTCTTGGATTTTTAAATATTTATTAAATGTGTACACATCAGACTTATCAAAGATTCTTCCTAAATCAACGTAAAAGTAAGTAAAAATATGTACTTATAAATGTTTATTCAAAACAAATTCAAGACGAAATAATTATCAAATGACACTGATGTTACCTACATGAATATGGGGTACATTATTAAACAAGTAATAAAAACCTTATAGCACTTGAAATAAAATTGGATCTCGATTGAAACGTTGACAGATGTTAAACCAGCTGTCTCGATGATGTTTCGTTTGGAAAGATCTGTTATTATTCTGTGAGAATAATATTTAAAAAATATTACCTTTTGTCATGTAAGAATTTACGAATAACTTTTACAATGTAAGTACGTAATTCAAAAGCTCTATAAATCCTACACGTAAGACTGACTTTAAGAACTATTTCCATTGATACATATTTGGGTCTCTATTGATTATTAAAATTGTTAATATAAGAAAAATCATTATTATTTATGATTTTAATATGAAATATTGTAATATTTTGTGTTATAAAAAATGTTGGAAATTTCATTCCAAAATATTTCGGGGGCAAATGAAACTTTTAGTTACCATCTTCCCCCAATTATGAATTTGGGGGAAGATGACACTAGAATTCCTATTCTATACTAGAATACTCCCTTTTCTCATAATCTGGTTTATCTGGTTATATGCTGCTTGTATCCAACAAGTGTAAATCAGGCGAACTGGCGGTCAAGCGTAGGCCTATCATGAATAAAAAAAAAACAACTCCCAGAGACCTTTACTAGGTCGTCTGTCCACCTCGGTGGAGGCCGTTTTACGCTGTTTTCCGGTGCGTGGTCTTCATTCGAGCACATCTTGATAGTTTTATGTGCTATATGCATTTTTACATCAAGTGATTGTTGTAATATGCTTTCTAACTAGATTTATTTGCTTAGGTATTCAGAGTTTAAACACATTGTTTCCTAAAAAGGGTGAAAATGTCACCTACCGTTATTTATATAATATACCACAATATTTCACTCAGCTAGCTAAGTATTTTATACAATAAAGCCATTATACTACTTAATATTAAAATATAATTAAATTTCGTATAAATAAATTTTTGAAGTTGTGCCTGCTGGAATGTCTACATGCTAGCATGAATGGGTCGTCACGACCGAGGAAGTTCTACCCTCCCGCAGAATATCGACGTCAAGTAGCAGTATGTATACCGTTGAATTTCGTACGGTGAGTGTGGAGCGCCGGAGGCCCAATTCCTCCCACAGTCCCCTTCCTTTTCCTTGGTTCTGCAACGCATCTGCAACTCCTTTGGTATTACAGATGTCCATGGGCGGCGATGACTACCATCAGGTAGCTCACCTGCTCGTTTGCCGACTAATCCCATAAAAAAACCTATATAATTTATGATGTGTTTAGTTAAAACGATTTATGAAAAGTAATAATAGGAATTTATTTAACGATTAATTTAATAATGAACGCAAGACAAAATGATCATAAAATTACAGCTGCAATGATTTTGTGTATTGCTTTAATTCTAAGGGGATAGCTTTTCTACAATGAAGCAATATAAACATTTCTTATATTTTTTTATTTACGAATGAAACACACAGTCATTTATAAAATATTAATCTCAAAAATAGACTAACTACCTTATTAGTCCAAGCGCGACTGCTACGCTAGAGATTCTGGGTTCGATTTCCAGGTCGAGCAAAGTGTTAATTGAGTTTTTCGCTCGGAGTTTGGATTTGTACCCGGATTTATGGAAATAAGCTCGTGCCCTATTACATGGGAACATACCGGTCAAGAGTTATGCAAGGGTGTACATAAGTAGATACACCCTTGCATAACCCTTTTGGGAATACAGGCGTGATGGTATGTTTATGTTTTAAAATCACCAACGGTCGGAGCTATATGTCAACGGAAATAATGCAATGCTTTTATAGAACCTAATTTTTCTATAAATACTTTATTGGCTAACATTGTTTCATCGATTGTCTAACTCGCCAATTGATTATACCTTGTGCCGTCCTCAAAATCGTCGATAATCGTTGCAAACGATTGCGCCCGCCTTCAGAATCTGGAACCAATAATTTGTGACCATAAAACACAAGGTTAGTCTCCAACTAGACCATTGGGACAGAGAGGATATTTGCAGAATGCAGAAAATTGTATCGGTAAACATCTATGTGGAAATTGATATATTAATCTTATAGGCATCTTATTTTGTTGTGGTAGGGCCACGCTGTTTGCAGCATGAATGGGCCGGCTTGACCGGGGAAGTACCAGACTCTCGCAGAAGACCGACGTCCGAGTAGTAGCGTTTCGCTACTGCGCTTCGTTCGGTGAGCGAAAGGGATGGAGGCCCAATTCGTCCATCAATCCCCTTCCTTCTCCTTTTCTCCTTCCCCTCCCTTTCCCTTAATAGGCTCGGAAACGCATCTGCAACACCTTTGGTTTTGCACATGTCCATGGGCGGCGATGACTACTTACTATCCGGTAGCTCGCATGCACTAGTAAACTAGCGAGTTATTCCATAAAAAAAGGCTGTCCCCATCATGACAGAAAATGAGTAACATGACTGTCTTAGCGAGAACAAATCCAAAGCATGTTGTACTGTCGCCAGCACGTCAAGGTATACAAAACTGTCAAATTTCTCCAAATGATTTTAAACCTTAAAGTGTTCCTAATTAAGTTCAAAATCAACTGAGAAAATTTGACATATTGTGGTAACTTGATGTGCACTGTACAATTGGCGGTCTTATCGCTAAGTTCAATTTCTTACAGTCAATCATTAGATGGACAAGAATCGTTTAAAAAGATATTGGGCTGTTGCGGGTGTACAAAGTAATAGGTACTCCATTTTTTTTTGTTTCTATTAAAATTTATTAACCATTGCCAAACCACCTGCGAACAACTTCAGACGCATAGTTATTTTGAATACACTGTAGATGCACGGGCTTACCTGAATGGTTGCACAATGAGCGAATAAATTAGCCACCAGGTTATTGCGATGTCTCCTTGACGCAGACGACTCAATGACTCCCATGATATAATACTATGCTCGAACAGCTTCGCCAATGAAATACTTGTATTTACATAGTTTAGTTTCTGTGAGAACCTAAAATGGTAATTACTAAAACGACATTTTAGTTGGACTAGTTCTTAATCCAGATTGTCTCTTCTGGGCGCAAAGTTCAATGTTGCAGATGGTATAAAGACATCAACTATAATTTATTCACAATTGAGTACTAAATTGTTTTCAAAAAAATCTTCATCGTACTACATTAATGTGAGTTGTCACTTTCGGCCGAAATTACACTAGATTTTTTCGTTCCCTTTAATGCTTACTAGCAATGTAGCAAAAATGTTGTAGTACTCAGTTGTGAATCAATCATATATGATTGTCAATCATAATCAAAACATTTATTTGCAAACTAATAAACAACTACAATTAGTTAAGTGAAAGTTGATATCACAATTCTTACTGCCATAATTCTAAAATATGTTATAGACGAATTCAGAGTGTATAGGTTAGGAATAAAGGTTGATATATGTAATTATTTAGCACTGGTATCTAGGCTGATTCAACTACTTTAGGCTTCAAAAATCAGCGTATCGACTTCATCTGCGAATTTAGCTTGTGCTTTAAAGACAAAGTGTTCACAAAGTGCTTGAATATAATTAAGTCTGCTAAATCGTAAAAGCAAAGTTTTTTTAGGTTCCTCATGAGAAAATGACTATTTATTATTATCAATGGAAATAATAATATATTAATTAATACCGATAAATGAAATCCCTTAACTAATTACGTATTTAAAAACCGTAAAAAATTAACTGCCTTATTATTCTAGCGGTCCTAAGTGCGAATGCTTCGCTAGAGGTCCTGGGTTAGATCCCCAGGTCGAGCATAGTGTTGTTGAGTTTTTCTATGAAATTCTCAGTAGCAACTCGGAGACTGGATTTGTGCCCGGTAATGGCAATAGGCTCGCCCCCTATTACACTGGACCTAAAACATACCGGCGAACTGTGGGACGACATAAGCACACCTCTGCCTAACCCTTCTTGGAATACAGGCGTGATGGTATGCTTTATATTATGTAAAAAAATAGCAGGCAATTTTCAATAAACTCGCACGAATATGCAAATATAATAAACTCTATTACATCAGCGGGGTCAACCTGTCTATAAGGTACAGTCGACTGCTAAATAAGGGCCATAATCAGAGTTCAGGGGGCCGTCAATAAATCCATGGACACTTCCCTTTGTGCGCGAGTGTCCGCCACCTACGTCACCTGTTGGTGTGCCAAGAAATGACGGAGTAGGGAAGATGAGCAGTGGCCTAAAGGAAATATAAAAGTTAAAAAAGTACATAGGTAAGGAAAGCTTGAGATATTTTCTTGTATTTAACTATCCCACTAAAGAAATATGTTCAAAATGCTCATCTTAACCCCATCTTCAACAGATGTCACTGACATCACCTCAAAGACGTAAATAAAAAAAATGTAAAGGCAAATTTCGACCTGGTGGGTTGGAACTCGCGGTGGCTTGGCAATCATAGCACCTGGTGTACCTAACCAGAAGACGCAGGTTCAAATCCAGCCCGCAGTCGTATTTTTCCTTCACTAAAATAACTATTTTTTTTTAATTGATCCCACTCACCATCGACTTGACAGACTGTCACTGTCGTACAGCAGTCCCTTGAAGATAAATTGATTTCTCCGCCACTTTACGCCGACCGCACTATCTTCTTTCTGTCTTTGAGGTGTGCATTCTCGTAAATTGAAGATAACTTTATTCATGTGATAGTAAAGTCAATGTAAATATATATTTTATGCATTTAATTGTCTATGCGTTAGATTTGAAACGCCGGGGAATGGTTTGGCTAGAATTTATTGACTGACTGTACATGTGCATTAACAACCTTAGGTGGGTAAATTTTGCATTTTATATGGGTTTTGGAACGCAATCTTGAAGCTATTATATGCTCGCCCCCTATCACATGGGACCACATACCGGTGAATTATGGGTGTACCTAAAGTACACCTCTGCTGCCCTTCAGGGAATCCAGGCGTGTTGGTATGTACCTATCTGATATATTAGTATCGGCATATATACTAAAGTAAATTTAACTAGTATGTAGAGTGAAATGAGTAGGCTTCACAAGTGAAAGATCCGAGTGTCTCAATTCCTTTTTAGGAACGAACCCACTCGAGAAATGACGCTACCCTAATAGAATTATCTTCCGGAATTATACTAAAAATGTTATCCCAAGAATTCAGACAGAGTGATCACATAATCTTGAAACTTATATAGACATACAAACTTTGTAATTTACACACAGGCTGAAGAATTCGTACCCCATAAATATCCAGCAAGGTTGGGCCACGTTCACACCGTATAAGTATTCAATCGGACTGTAAATCAGTGGGTAGCACGCGTGCTATTGTATGTACAATGTACGGTGTGACAGTGGCCGTTATTCGCGAATATTTTCCCGGTTGTAACTTCATCAGGAAAGTTACAGATGTAGGTATAGTCAGTTATAGTTGTATCTTTGTTTGTAGAGAAAATTCTTCTTCTTCGAATTCTATGTTAGAGCTTCAAATATCTATTAAAAATAATTGTAGGTACTAAGTCAATTTTTCAATAAAATGTAAAAACTCTTTTGTCCTACTCTATTTGTAAGGAAGTTGTCAGTTCTAGTTGACCTTTTTTATACTGCAGAAAAATCGATTGTCTGCTGCCAGGGAAGGCGTCATTTTCGTGCTATTAGCACTCCAGAACAAATTTTCTAGACCCCGATAAGATATTCAAAGGTGAGATGTAGGTTGAATTTCAATTGAGTGCCGGAAGGTTAAATTCTCATTACCATTTTACTTTTGATTTGGAGTATTATAATTCTAGTTGATCATAAATTACCGACCTCCTCGACGAATTTTATAAAATGCGTATTTATAGCAGCTGATTCTTAAGCAGGGTTTTACGTCCACCCCTGATAAAACCTTAATCCTACTTTTTTAATATTCATCATCATCATCATCCACAGCCTGATTTCACCCACTGCTGGGTATAGGCCTCCCTAAGTTTGTGCCATCCACCCCGGTCCCGTGCCACTCTCATCCAAGTACGCCCAACGACGTAAGTTATGTCGTCAACCCATCTTGCTGCTGGACGCCCGACACTCCTACTACAGTTTGTTCGAGATAAGTAAGCCGATCGGAAGTTGTCTCCAAGTGGTTTAGGAGTGGTAAATTTTAATAGAAAGAGTCGGTGTAATAATAATTAGAGTTGTATATGTTTCATATTTCTAATTATTTTGATTACTAATTTCGATATTTATGTATTAAAACACTTAATTAAACGATTTTATCACCACCGTAGTTCGGAACGGCTAACTTCCGATCGGCTTACTTATCTCGAACAAACTGTACTCCTTTTTAATATTAGTTCCTCTCAAACCGAAATCTTTTGGGTTCACAATTGTGAATCTACATATTATTATGATTTCGTCCAATACATCTGTGTCCTATGTCTTGATATCATGCTTACAGCTCGCTTCGACTCTTAGCGTAAGGGTTTTCTTCCATCCCCACTAATCCCTAAGAATAACACCAAAAACTGTACATGAAAATGACCGCAATCAGAACGGAGAGCTACAAGGTACCGTTTTGACACACATCGGTAATTAAAATGTTAAACGATTGTGAGTCGATGGAGCGCGACCCTTTTTGTGCGATAACTATTACTCGGTGAAGACTGTCTGTTTGTTCGTTAGGTCATAATATAACATCGGTATTTGTGTCTCAAACAATAAAAATTGACAAAAATGACCCATATATGGAAGGGAATATTACCATTCCATGCTATGTAGGAACTGAAATGATCTGTAACTAACTAATATGAAAAGGTAAACTTAGATTTAAAATTAAATAAATTTGGCATTGTTTCTGCTTTGAAATAGATGCAAAACTGCAAGCACCGGAATATACAAACTCAGAATCATGGTCTCTGCTAAAGTCCTATATTAAAGACATCAATTTACAGAAATAAATATGATTTATCATTTAAATGTAGGCAGTACTATTATCCGTGTTATAGAACAGAATTTGTGAAACACAAATGAAACAAACAAATGTAGTTTAGGTGAATGATCCGCCATATAAAATACTTAGCTTTTGATTCACATTCATATTTTATATTGTATGCTCTTGTATCTACTGAAGGTAGGTATATTCTCAAGATGTTAACTACGAAGCTTCCGTTCTGATACCGCTATCACATGAAAATCATATCGTACTAAAGTATTTTTAGCGCATCTTGTTCTGACCACTTAACTTTGAATTATATCCCTATGTTATTATAGCTGAATATTATTCATTTCTACTCCACTTCGTCAGTTGAGGCGGCACTATAACAATTTATGTGCAGCAGTTCCATAAAGTAGGCACCTTAAACGCCGTACTTTATGGTTTAATAAATGTCTGTATTTATTTATTATTTAGTACTATGCTACTTACACCCGTTTCAGACATCGAAATGTCTACGATTGTGGGCAGTGTGGGAAAGTACACATGAGATAATATATCGAGTGTGGTACTATTGACGGTACATCTATGTACATGGGGTGAATGGGGTGAGATTCAAGTACATGGGGGTAAATGGGATGAAATTGAAGTACATGGGGGTGAATGGGATGAGATTGAAGTACATGGGATAAATGGGATGGAATTAAAATACATGGGGCGAATCAAGATTGAAGTAGGTACGTGAGGAATAGTGAAATGATTTTGAAAATAGATCTTTTAATTACACTTTTAATGGCGCTTGCTTAACTGACGACCTCTAAGAGAAAACTACTGAATAAACAAACATGTTCTCTTTTATAGTCATATCTTAAAAAGATGAATTAACAGATATAAAATATATTATTAATCATTTAAATGGCACGCAGTAATTAACGGTTTTTTTTTTATACCTGATTTTATATAAAGCTAATAGAATAACGTCTATGAGTGAAAAAAGTCTATTATAGCAATGAACCGGCTTCAACTAAGCATCAATGAAGCAAGCTTCTGGGAACTTACATCGTATACTTACCAAGAAATGGGATTGTACCAAGAACGATAAATATCGAGGGGGAGTCTCGCTTTGTTTTATTTTATCTTTAAAAGTACGCACGGCTACACATCAAGCTATATAAAATCCATATAGGTAGTATAACCTTGAATTGTGTGGAAAACCTTTAAAATGGTAGGTCAGTCTAAATTGGATTTGTATAGCTTGATGTGTAGCTGTGTGTACGAGTGATTTTAAAGCTACGATTTATTTATTACATAGTTTCAGATTATAGTGCAGTGTTTTTTTTTTTTTTTTTTTTTTTTTTTATGGGATAACTCGGCAAACGAGCAGGCGAGCTACCTGATGGTAAGTAGTCATCGCCGCCCATGGACATCTGCAAAACCAAAGGAGTTGCACATGCGTTGCCGAGCCTATTTAGGGAAAGGGAGGGAAAGGAGAAAAGGAGAAGGAAGGGGATTGGGGGAGGAATTGGGCCTCCGGCCCTCTCGCTCACCGAACGAAGCGCAGTAACGAAACGCTACTACCCGGACGTCGGTCTTCTGCGAGAGTGTGGTACTTCCCCGATCGAGCCGGCCCATTCATGCTGCGAACAGCGTGACCCTACCACAACAAAGTGATAGCCTAGTGATACGACCATTGGACTGCCAAGTCAAAGGTCTCGAGTTCGAATACAAGGCACACACCTCTGACTTCTCGAAGTCATGTGCGTATTAATAATTATCTATCACGCGCTTAAACGGTGAAGGAAAACATCGTGAGGAAACCTGCATGCCTGAGAGATTTTCTTGACGGCGTGTGAAGTCTGCCAACCCGCAGTAGGCTAGCGTGGTGGACTATAGCCTATCCCCTCTCGCTCTGAGAGGAGACCCGTGCCCAGCAGTGGGACAATGTAATGGGTTGATGATGATGATGAGTTTCAGATTGTCTCATTAATCTAGTGGTTAAGCGCGATTGCTATGTTATAGGTCCTAGGTTCGAGCAAAGTGTTTTTAAATTTTTCTAAGAAATGCTCAGTAGTCATTCGGAGTCAGGTTGTACCCGCTAATGGTAATAGGCTCGCCCCCTATTACATGGGAGCTAAACATATTAAGTGTGGGTGTACATACATACACCTGTCTCATCCTCCGGGGAATACAGGCGTGATAGTATGTTTTTAATGGCAAAGGTTTGTTGTTGGCTTCGTTTGGGTTGGAATCACCTCTTTGTTCAATAAATTAGTGGCACCCACGCCCCGCTGGTACGTGTAGGTCCAAAGTAATAGGGGGCGAGCCTATTGCCATAAACCGGGCACAAATCCACACTCCGAGCTGCTACTGAGAATTTCATAGAAAAGCTCAATAACACTTTGCTCGATCTGAGAATGTAACCCAGGACCTTCAGCGTCGCAGTCGCACTCGGGACCACTAGATTAATGGGGCAGTCATGAGGTTTTTTCATACTATAAACAGAAAAAAGCAACGTCTGTTAGGTTCACAAATTTACTTAAAAAAACAATTAATTAATTGATTTCACCTGAGCAATAGTTCGGCTAACTCAGACATGCACAGTTACTTCGAACGAACTGTAAATACCGACATCTATAATTTCACATAATATTTTGAAAGACAACATTCCAATTACTAAGGCGTTGACTACCGATAAAGAGTCATGACTTCAACCATACCTTGGTGACTTACTGTAGTAATAATTTAACCGGTTATTGGAACGAAACTGATCAACCATTCTGCAAGATAGAGCTGTGCTTGCCGCGGTCAGTGCGTGGATGGGTGACCATTTTTAACATCGAGAGATCCGTGTCGTTACTTGAATATTGCATCAACAAGCAGAGGTGTACTAATGTAAATGTACACCGTCAGTTTGCCGGTATGTTAAGGTCCCATGTAATAGGGGCGACCCTATTGCCATTAACCGGGCACAAATTCAAACTCTAAGCTACTAGTGAGAATAGAAACAGATCGTAGAAAAACGCAATTGCACTGTTCGTCTTGGGAATCAAACCAGGACCATTCCATATGATGTTTACTGTTGGGAGCAAAAAGATCACTGTAAATAATTCCAGAGTCTTCAGAAGATGCTACTCCGATAGGCGATACGGTTATCAATTTAATTATTATTAATACGCTCATTATTTCGACCGCATCGTTAGAAAAGTTAAAGTGCATGCCTTCCATTCGATATGGCAATCCATACAAATACTATTTGGTAACAAAAAAGCCACTGAAATTTAGTTCCAGACTAAAGAAACACAAACTTCATACGTAAATAACAATTTATATTATATCAAATAAAAATTTATGACATTTAATAAATAATAATTTTATAACAAAATTCAGAAATAAATAATACACAAGGGTTATCGCAATGAGACACCGTTAGTAGCTTTGTCCAAGTAGACCGGAATTGCGGAGAATCGCTTGCACGACTTCTTTTTCTTTCTCTTATCTTCTGGGAGGAAGTTCCAGATGATCAGGTCCTCGTCTGCCGTCGCTGTTGCTGTGAAATTAAAACCTTATTAACCTAGTGTAAGGGTTTATTTTCTTATTGTAAGCTTGCAACATAACAAGCTTTAATAAATTATGTAAGGAGTTTTCATTTGACCCATTCACGTAATCATCTTAACCTGGACTTTTTCCAGTAATTTTCGCTAATTTTTTCAGGTATATTGTAGAACATTATAGTAATTAACTATAATGTATTGATCGCTTTGTGTTTCGTGCTGACGAGTGTTCGTTAAGATTTCTAGAAACTTATTCTATCATTATACGTCATCATCAATCATCATCATCATCAACCCATTACATTGTCCCACTGCTGGGCACGGGTCTCCTCTCAGAGCGAGAGGGGATAGGCTATAGTCCACCACGCTAGCCTACTGCGGGTTGGCAGACTTCACACGCCGTCAAGAAAATCTATCAGGCATGCAGGTTTCCTCACGATGTTTTCCTTCACCGTTTAAGCGCGTGATAATTAATAATTAATACGCACATGACTTCGAAAAGTCAGAGGTGCGTGCCTTGGATTCAAACTCGAGACCTTTCACTTGGCAGTCCAATGGTCATATCACTAGGCTATCACTGCACATTATACGTGAAAACCTGTAATTGGCTTAATGTAGCTTAAACTAATTGTTTATTTGGATTGTAGCTGTTGGTTTTCCAATAACAAATACATAAATATTATTGTGAGAGACAAAATATTTATTGTGTTCGAGTCTGGGTGTGCCTTTGTGTCCGTTCTTAAAGTCAAACAACACTCGGCTAGTTGCGTAATATAGGAGTTTAATATGCAAGAGTCGTAGCAAGTGGCAGTCTATAAAGGCATGAGTGTGTATGTATGTAGTTTTTTTTTAAAGAAAGCTTATTAGCAATGTGGGTCTCATATTACTAGTAATCTTGTTAACCCCTCGTACTAAGCTAAATGCTTGTATCACGAGAGGGTTCACGTCGGTAGTGCAATGGGTGAGTTTCGAAGCGGCAACCACATGATCGCAAGTCCGACCTCCTAGCCATTAGGCTACCGCCGCTTTTGTATTACCAAGCTTAGTGCCGTCCGGACTGAACACCATAGTCCGTACGCGGTCCAGCCCCGTCCGGTCCTCGCCCCACTGGTCCACTACAGTGTCCGGGTCACTCATCACCAACAGTTGAGAGCATGTCTTCGGGGATGTTGACTCTCTGTCTACAAAACAATATATATATATATATATATATATATATTAACAATTGTACAGTTAAACTACAATAGCACGTACTAAAAAAAAGTATTAATCTTACTAAAAATAGAGTACATTAGGTAATTAGGTAAATACTAATAAAAACGTCTGCCTCATTAATCTATCAATCCTGTATACATACAGCGCCAACCCCATCAATTGGAATTATAATATGAAAATTTCAATGATTTTGGAATATTTGATCTAAGAATATGGGATCTTAAAAATCGTCGGAAATTTTAATCTCTACATGCAATTTAAAATTTCAAAAATAGGAATTATAATTAAGTTGTTGATGTTCCTAGCAGTAAAAGCTTGTACTATACTGGTTTCTAACACTTACTTAACTTGTTATTACTTTTAAATATTTTATCCGTTTATTTCCCCCTCAGATTTTACGAGCGCGTGACTTTATTATTATTAGTGTGTTCATTTGTTTTATTGTATGTGTATATGTATATATACACAATGTATTGATGCATTTCCTATGAGGAGTCGATTTTTGACAATTAGATCGGTTTTATGCGCTAAACTAAGTTTACCTGTATTCCACAAGCTGAGCACCAGCTCGCCAGTTCTCCTGCTGAACAGCATCGCGTCCAGGCTGTAGTGGTTACTGCCCAGGGTGCGCTTGCGCACCTTACCAGTGGGCGCGTCCCACAACGCAACGCGAGCGTTAAGGTCTGACGTCACTGCTCCGATGCCCAGGAGCGCACTGCGCCACGGGTGCCATGTAAGAGCCTTAAAATAAAGGTTAAGAGAAGATTGATAGAATTGATTGATTTATCCAATGAATTAACGAAGGCAACTCACAGTAGAAACACTTTAGGAATTCGATAAGTTGACTATCATATCTAGTTCATATCATCTGGTTTCTAATACTTGCGCGAATGTTAGACATTGAAATAAAACTACTTTTTTGTTTCGGATCCTTTACAGCATCCATGGTCACGGGAGGACTGAGGTGTTAGCCGTCCTAATGACAAATTAAATTTTTAAAAAAGTAAAGGATCCGAAACCAGGACTAGCGAATTGTTGTTGGGTTTTTCTATGAAATTCTCAGTAGTAGCTCGGAGTTTGGATTTGTGCCCGTTGAATTGGCCTAAATATGGGTGGATGTACATAAGTACACTTGTACCTAACCCTTCGAGAATTACAGGCGTGATGGTATGGTATGATTACCTTATATACCTATATAGTCTTATATACCTATATGGTACCTTTATAGTCCAGTCAGATTTCAAACTGGAGAACAACTGGAGATCGGGCCAAGTGAACACCATAACGTCATCATCGTTGACAGCTGTTGCTGTGACGTAACGCGCGTCAGGTGACACCCTGACGATGAGGATCGCGTTGTTGTTGGCGTTGCACCAGCTGATGGTCCGGGCGTTACGGGTGAAAGAACATAGCATCCCTCGAGAACAGCCTCTGGTGGAGAACATTGATTCAGTGGAGAATATTAATAATAACCTGTTCCCCATACTGGTGGACTATATTTTTTTTAATTAGTTAATGTTTCTTACGTAAAAATATTTTAAAATCTGAGTTTGTATGTAAAGAGATTAAACGAATGAAACAATGGCAATAATATATTTATCAAGAAAAATACAATACAAATCTTAGAAATTCAAATGGTACTTGTATTTGATGTATGTAGGTAAAATGAACCTGTGTCACAGGCAGAAGGAGAACTAACAGCAAACAAAACATAAAACTTAAAAAAGGAATATAATTTAATCATCAATTCATTAGTCTAGTCGTAAGCCGAACAAAATGTTATTGGATGTTTCTGTAAATTAATGATAATACGCTTTCTTTTTAACCCCCGACGCAAAAACGACCGTGTGTTATAAGTTTGACGTGTCTGTGTGTGTGTGTGTGGGTGTGTGTCTATCTGTGGCATCGTGGCTCCCGAACGGATGAACCGATTTTGATTTAGTTTTTTTGTTTGAAAGGTGAATTATTATTATATGGGTACTAACCATAGCGACAGAGATAGACGATAGAGCGTGTGGCAGCACGGGGCGTCATGCAGTAATATAGCGTGGGTTTTCACCGCTTTTATAGTATCGTTATCGTTCGAATCGTGGGCATAATTCTTCATTTAGCTGCAAATCTGCTACGATAACGATTTTTAAGCCAAAATTTTTGTACTCTGTTGTAAATACATTATAGTTGTCGCAAAGACGGACTTGAAAAAATCATGGCACCCCCTGCCCCCCCCCCCCTGCGCTACGTCATCGGCGTGGTGGTATGCTATGTAATACTAACGTGACGAATGAGTTTCCAGTGGGACTCCAGTCCATGGCAGTGACGGAGCAGTACCGCGGCACCTCCTCCTGACATCGGCAGCTGTTCTTCTCGATGCACTTGCTGTGCGCGTTGTCGTGGACTTCCACCATTTTGAAGTCGGTACCGAGCTGTAATGATAAAACTTTTTTAAAAGCAACCTTAACGTCAATAGTTTCTTGTATCTTCGCATAATACCAACCGAGTTTATATGAGACTGTCTCGACAATATTAGTACTTGCTATTTTTTATTTGGCATAAATTAATGCTGAGCATATTTAAAAATTAAAATTTTAGCGAAAGAAAAATTCGGTTTAAGGAAGGACAAAGGACGCTTTATCTATCTGAGCTATCGCGATCATTTGGCTTTTTTTCGCTAACATTTATATTATATCTTTAAATTTTGGTACTTTATCAAAAAGGAGAGGATCGCAAAATTTGGTTTATAAACCTTCTCACCATCATGTTAGCCTTTCTCCATGTAGATATAATGGGGTCGGATTGCAACAGCATCTAACGAGATGCGGCTAAATATCAGTATTTTACACGAAACCTCCTAGGTTTACCGGACTATAGAGTTTTTTAACAAATACTTAATTGTCATAAGTGTCATTGACACATTGTTCGGACAACAACCAACAAAGGTTCAACGTGCTTTTCGTTACGAGGGGGTCTCGACATGCTGGCTGTTTATTGTCCATTTTTTATGTGATTACTTGGCAAACGAGCAGGCGTTCTACGAGATGGTAAGTAGTCATCGCCGCCAATGAACATCTGCAATACCTAAGGAGTTGCAGATGCGTTGCCGAGCTTATTCAGGAAGAAGGTAAGGGAAGGAGGAAGGGGACTGAGGGAGGAATTGGGCCTCAAGTGCTCAACACTCACCGTACGAAACGCAGCAGTATACATACTGCTACTCGACGTCGATATTCTGTGGGAGAGTATTACCTACTTCCCTGGTCGTGCCGACCAATTCATGCTGGCATGTAGACATGCTAGTAGGCACAATTACTACTGAAATAACAAAGAAAATACTAACTATCAACAGTTTCCCCTTGGGGTCAAACTTGCAGCAATGTATGTCGTAGTCGGTGAAGCCCTGGTTGATGAGGCTCTGCGAGCGCCAGGACCACTTGTGGTAGTTCCTGCCCAGAGCTGCCACCAGGATGTTGTCGTTCGACCAGTCTAGTAGCTCTGGAACTGATTTTTTTTTAATGTTATACACAAGGAATGCTCTCTAACTGATCTTTGCAAATGAAGTTTGGTAATTTAAAAAAAAATAATTCAATGCTGTTTTATGTTCTTAGTTTTGTAAAACTGTTTCAACAGTTCTACATATATATACAGTCTTATTCGTAAAAATACTAAATGTCTAATAAGCCTCTGTAATGTGTTTTATCTTGTTTTGATATTTGATTTTTGTGGCCGGGAAGAAAGGCAATACATATATATTATAAGTAAGTATAAGATTTTTATTGGACGTTTTATACTTTTATGAATAAGACGGTTAGATTTTTAAGTAGACCTTTCTATTTTATTTTATTACGGTCATTAACTTTTTCTACCAACTTACTTACTTTACTAAAATAGTAGAACTTCATGCTAGAACATAGATATGAAGTTCTACTATTTTAGTAAAGTTTTTTTAAACCAGACCAACTGACTAAGTCAATTGTTTAGATACGTGTACAGTACACACTTAATATAAAACTTATAAAACATACCGTCACGCCTGTATTCCCCGAAGGGTTAGGCAGAGGTGTACTAATGTAAATCCACCAAGGATAACACAATAATAAATAAGAAAATCAGTTCTAAAGTCTCTTATATTATATTTTCCTTACATGCAGCATAACTATAGGTGGGTAGATCCAGGATGCTGTCAGCGGAAGACAGGTAGCTCCTCTTCCTCGGTGCGCAGGGCCACAGCTGCACGCAGTCCTCCTCGTCAGGCCTGCTCCCTTCAGGCTTTATCGGCTCCAGGCCAAAAGCCTGGTCCAAATAGTTCGCGTATCTCTTCTTTTGTAGGTATTTTGTATACTGCGGAATTGTGGATGGATATAAAAATAACATTACATACTATCACGCCTGTATTCTCTGTAGGGTTAGTTATAGTTCGAGTGCGAGCCTGTTGCCATTCACCGAGCACATATCGAAACTACGAGCTGCTATTGAGAATTTCATAGAAAAACTCAATAACAACTACAACAAACGAACTTTGAAAAAAAGCGTAGCAGTCGCACTTAGAACTACAAGACTAACGAGGCAGTTTTATATAAGAGATAAGTAAAAATAAAATTTAATTATCCTGGATTGTTACATAGTTCTAAAGTTCGCGTGTACGCACCACTAAGTTTGCTAGGTAGGTAGTGATCTAAAATGTGACCGCATCTTAAAATTATATCTAATAATGAATCATTTATTTTCAGGCATCTGTGGCCCATAGACCTTACAAGCTAAACATATAACATAACATAACATACCATCACGCCTGTATTCCCCGAAGGGTTAGGCAGAGGTGTACTAATGTACACCCACATTTCGCCGGTATGTTTAGGTCCCATGTAATAGGGGGCGAGCCTATTGCCATTAACCGGGCACAAATCCAGACTCCGAGCTGCTACTGGGAATTTCATAGAAAAACCCAATAACACTTTGCTCGACCTGGGAATCGAACCCAGGACCTCTAGCGTAGCAGTCGCGCTTGGGACCACTAGACTAACGAGGCAGCTAAACATATATTATAAGATATATTCAAAATAGTATTTTTTTACTAGGAAAGTTGAAATAAAGATATTTTATAGAATAAAATGCCTCATTCGTCTAGTGGTTGTCGGCTCTTTTTTAAGCGCGACTGCTACAGGTTTTGTGTTCGATTCCTAGATCGAGAAAAGTGTTAGTGGTTTGTCTATGACATTCCCATTAACAGATCGGAGTTTGGGTTGTTTCCCAGTTAATGGCAATAGGTTCACCACTTATTACATGGGAACGGTGAACTGTGGGTGTACATTAGTACACCTCTGCCTAACCCTTCGAGGAAAACAGGGGTGATGGTATGTTTTGATAGTGAGAGCAAACTCGAAAAACCGGTGTTAGGTGCGCTTTGTCACCTCAATTAATAATTATAACATCACGCCAAAGTTAGCTGTAGGTACTTACCCATACGTCATCGTCGCCCTTCTTCCGAGCCCCCCATTTCATCTTCCTGCACAATTCCGGGAACTGCTCCCTCGGAGCCACGAACCTATCCACCCGGGGTCGCTGTCCATTCAACTGTAACAAAATGCCTTTTTATCTAAAACTGCGCGAGAGCGCTACTGCGAAACATAACTAGTTTTCTAGTTACATTACACGAAATACTTGGAAATGTTGTAAAACATGTATGGCATGGATAATGTGCTTTCCGCGGACGAACGACCGTATTCTGGGAATGTGCGCGGGCGCTGAGCAGGGTTCTAAGAATATGACCAGTGGAGTGCGCAGCGATGATAACCGTGGTACGTTATTACATTGTTAATTTTAATTTCTTTGTTTTTTTCGTAAATGATTGGGTCAAGTACGAAGCGTTTGAAGAAAAGTGGTTCCGATGAAAATTATTTAATTTTTTGAAAGAAAAAATTGAAAATTACACAAAAAATTGATTAATTTGGTTTTAGAAATTTTGTGTTATTCCATGTATTCAAAAATAAACAAATGAGGTGCGACATTAACTTTAATTTAAGAATATATTTACATATAAAAAAATATTTTTTGTAAATGTTCGGGGGTTAGCTTATTTTTTTTTCATGAAGATATGTTATAGTACCTAATATAAAGTAAAACTAAATCTTAGCCATATAAATTCAAAGTGTTACATATTTTTTTCCAAATTATGTATACAATACAATTTTAAACCAATCTTTATTGTTACAGCAATAAGGTTTAAAATCTTATAATCAATACTATAGTCTGTATAACACAGCAATATTTTTATTGATCATATCAAATCAAAATCTTGTAATCATTTAGATCACTATCACATTGCTCGTTAAGTCTCAAAGAGAATTATTCATAATATTTGATAAGTCTTCTATCACGGGTGAGAACATTTTCAGTAAGTCAGATTTAAAAAAAAATTGCGGTACCTACAATTAATACGAAGAAAGATATTGGATGACAAAAATTAATATTATACAAATCAACAGATACAAATTAAGTCATAAACAAAAGACTTTCTACAAGTTTTAGATTGAAAACAAATGAAAATGTACCTAATGTTGTATAGTTGAAAACATACTATTGTTTGTATTAGATAGGTCTGTCGTCACCACTATATGAGACAGGCATTGAATCTAGTTATAATCATATTATCATAAATAATATTTAAATAATTACCTATATGTATTGAAATAATACCTAGGTACTGCCTCATAATTATTTTTAGTCTATATACTCTTTAATTGTTCTGTGTAATAAAATCTATGAAAAATAAATATCTTCACAGCTGTAACAGAAAAGGTTTCAGATCAGTGTTATGAATTATCCTATCCTATCCTATCCTACTTCCTACTTCCTATCCTACTTCCTATCCTACTATCCTATCCTACTTCCTATCCTATCCTATCCTATCCTATCCTACTTCCTATCCTACTATCCTACTTCCTATCCTACTTCCTATCCTACTTCCTATCCTACTTCCTATCCTACTATCCTACTTCCTACTAATATTATAAATGTGAAAGTTTGTGAGGATAGATGGATGGATGGATGGATGTTTGTTACTCCTTCACGCACTAACTACTGAACGGATTTTGATGAAACTTTACAGTATTATTGTTTATACATCAGAATAACATATAGGCTTTAAATTATAACGATATTTTGGGAAATTCCCACGGGATTGGGGAAAAACTATTCCACGCGAACGAAGTCGCGGGCAAAAGCTAGTAAGTTATAACTGTAAGATAAGTAACAGTATCTACGACATAAGCTTTCCTAGACTACTGCTGACAATATAAGATTATTTAACATTTACAATTATGGAGACTTTTGAAACAATATCTAGGACATATTTTTCTCTATAAGAGTAACTCGTGATTGATACGGTCGCCAGCACATCAATCACAAAATGTCAAATTTTCTCAGTCGATTTTGAACTTAATAACTAATAGTTTAAGGTTTAAAATAATTTGGAGAAATTTGACAGTTTTGTATAACCTGATGTGCTGGCAGTTGTTTTTATTTTATTTTGCAGCCATTATCGTCCCACTGCAGGGCAAAGAGCTCCCCTCTCTCCTTCCACTCCTCTCGGTTCATAGCTTTCTGCAGCAAATCCTTCCAATAAAGGCCTAGTTCATCAACTGTACTTAAACTTAACTTGAACTTAAATGTTAATCCGAAATAAACATTGTTTCCTAGCGCCAGGATCCGAATGAGGCAAATAATAATTGTGTGAGTATTTGATTGAATTGAAATAATTTTAATATAGGAACAGATTGTGTACATTTTAGACCCAATCACTCTCAATTGAGACACTGCAATCTGTCTAACATTTTATATTGTAGATACAAAGATACAATGCAAAATCTAACATTCCGAACCTATGGACTATTGATGAATTATAGTAGGGTATTCTCTAAATGCTAATAGCCTAATCCCTCTCATTTGAGAGGAGACCCGTGCAAATGAAAAGTTCTTAATGCCTACTAGGTTTTTTTATTTTTATTAAATATGGCAACAAATGGATGTAGGTATGTATGAAGAGATACCCTTTAAATAATCATTATTATGGTCTTTTTATATATTATGTGAATGGTTATGTGTGAAATGTGGTGAAACTGTCAGGGTTGTGGTAAATGTGTTCCGTGTATGGCTTCGATCATAAGGCTAGGGGTGGCGCATTTTAGTCACTCTATAAAAATAAAAAAAATAAAAATTCGAGATGTCATCGTATCACATACATATTATACCGTCTTAATATCCTTTCCCTTCAAGCCTCCTTATAATATTAACAGCGAGACAATTGTGGGATATGTAATTCAACGTTACTTATAAGCCGGTTTTTTATTCGAAGGAAATTAGTGTTGAAATGCAAAAAGGAGTAATTATTATGACATCTAAATAAGAATCTATTTTTTTATAAAAATAGTTGTTAGAAACTTACAGCTTTTATTTAAAAAAAAAGAAAAAGTAATGTGTGTAAAGTTGTACCAAAGGGTTCCTTTCTTAGGGATCCCTAGGTGCTTTACACACTAAGCAATACTTTAACCATTGCTAATGCCAATCATTTGTTGGCTACGTTTATAATAAGGGCCTAATTACATAAAGTAGAAAACACCACAACTTTTTTTAAATCATAATGAATATTGTTTTATTTGATAGCAACACTGACGATGGAATAACGATTTTAAAGAGAAAAAAAAAAGGTTTTATAGGTATTCTTATTACCAGATAATTGTAGGATGGGTAGGTGCGAAGTTCCCGCATATTTATATGGTTTGTGAACAGAATTTCAAGTAGCCGTGAATACTAGGAATAGTGTTAGTTTTTCTTGAAATAAAATTCTCATGTGCAAAGCGTCAAGGATCAAAGGATGAGATATACTTGTTTCCTTACTTGAATGAATTGAAACGCACATATTTTTCTATATTGAGTGGTATAGACATATTCAATTTATAAAAATATTAAAGTACATAATACTATATTATGTCCTTTATTTTAACTTTTTCATATTATTTTACATTCTTTTTATAAAAACTGAAATGAAAACAAAAACATTTACAAATATAAGAAATAGTAACCACCGGCATCGGGAGCAGGGTCCAAGCCACCGGTGGTCAGGGCCCCAGAGAAAGAAACCTAACAATGCGGGCCATATCTAAAAGGGTATATAATAAATTACATAATAATATAAGTATTGTTAGCCCTCCATTTTGTTCGCTCGTCCATGGCCAGACAAGTGATTAAGGAAGGAGCTACACAAAATCGTAATTATTTAGATTTAGCAATTAATTTCACCATAAGAATGGGTATACAAATATTGCTATGCAGCTTTTGGTGTGGACTGCCTCGCGGCAATTACGTAGATTTATATTTTTTATTTGTTATATTTGAGTAAAGCTAGCCTTTATAACGTCAAAGAAATATATTGTTTTTTTTTGTTGCACAAAAATTAACACGTTATTAAATAATAACGCATTCGTCTTATGTGCAATTAAGAATGTTAGAAATGTTAAATTAACAAACAGGTTACTCGGTATACTCACAGATTTTTTACCAAATGTTGATCTGTTCATTGTATTGAACACAATTTTAATACAATATGCACGTTACGTTTTTGTTTGATAAACTTAATTACTGTTGTAGAAACATCACTCGTGACTCTCTTGTAGGTAAGTAGGTCTTTTATATTGTATAACTGCCAAATATGTCAAAATTTATTTCATTGTACCCACTTTATTTCAGTGTTGTAAAAATAATTTGGACTAAGGTATTCATTTATACAGCCAGACTAAGATTATGCTAATTATTGTGTGTAAAAAAATAAATAATTGTTAAGGTATTTTTAATGCTATCAGTTATTTATTGTGTCTATTTTATATAAAAATTTAACTACTATTTGATTCATACGTTAATGAAATTAATGTTTTATTTCATTAACGTATGAATCGAAAGAGGTTGACATAAAAACATTGCAAAAGCTCATGCCCAGAAAAAAAATGGATTTGTGGTAGTGTCAGTGATGCAGTGAAACAAATTTTACTTTTTGAGGTTATTGGAAAATAATTATGGTTTCAACACCTGTTTGTTGTGTTTACTATTTGCAGTCGGTAAAACAGATCCCTATGAGTAATTTATGTAAGTACTTACTGAATTATACCTATTGAGATTGAGGTCCATATATTACTTATAACCCAAGGCGCTCATACAATAACCAGCCGTGTTATATGTAATTATTAGACATGATAAACAAATAATTTATTTGGAAACTGCTTGGGCACCGATATACTCGTGAACGGGTGCTGTCGGCGCGCCTACTTGCTATGGCAATTATTATCTGTAAGTATATTTGTTACCTATAGCTGTGCCCCGCGGTTTCACCCGCTTTGCCTTGCCTCTATTGGTCGAAGCATGATGTTAAAATAGCCAAACACTTCGTTCAAGGCCTTAAAAATGCGGAAAGATTTTTTTCAAATCTAACTAGTCTTTCCAGAGATTAGAAACAAACGAATTAATTGTTCATAATATTATTATTAGTATACATATAGAGAATTATTCTTGCACAACAAATTGCAGTATCTCAAAACGAGGCATTCCACTTAGCACACCCAAACGAATCACACCGAAAGTATTCCACTTAGCACACCCAAAGGTGGGATTCAAATAAAATTTTTAAAATAATTAATTTTCTATTCCACGAATCACACCAAAGAATATCACTTGCCATAGTGCGGGGACTAAGACATAAAAATATACATGGAATACTTTAGGTGTGATTCGTCTGGGTGTGATTCGTTTGGGTGTGCTAAGTGGAATGTCTCCTCAATACTACCTATTAAGATAACATATTAAATAAGAATAATAATATAATAGTGTATTTTTTTGGAGTTTCTTACCAGCTATTCTCCATAAGACTCACTGTTCGGAACCGTGCAACTAGGAAAGACTTTTAAAAAGTATTATATTTAAATGACCTTACTAAAATAACACATTCTGTCCGCAGTCGAATTCTTCCGCCACCAAAATAACAGAAATAAAAACATTTTACTTTGTCCTGTTTGAATTTTTTAATTTATTTATTAAAGCATATCACCAATATAAACATCAGTTACAAACATATAAGAATAACTTTAAACAGAAACACAGCATTCACAATTATAAGTGAATTTAAAACAATAAAATTAATATAAACCTACTTAAGTACATAAATACTTACATAAATGAGTTTTTATTATTAAATTTGTTAAATATTTACGCAAATAAGTTATTACTTATATTAATAAAAATATGAAAAATAAAAAATTGTTAATTTATATTTGTGTTTTTCATTTAAAAAACGATTATTTCGAGAGCAGTAATTGAGCAATTTTTTTTTTAAGTTTACTAGCAATGTGGCTCGCGCATTACTAGCATATAACATACCATCACGCTTGTATTCCCCGAAGAGTAAGGTAGAGGTGTACTAAAGTACACCCAAATTTTGCCAGTATGTTCAGGTCCCATGTAATAGGGGGCGAGTCTATTGCCATTAACCGGGCACAAATCTAGACTCCGAGTTGCTACAGAGAATTTCATAGAAAAACCCAAATAACACTGCTCGACCTGGAGATCGAACCCAGGACCTCTAACGTAGCAGTCGCGCTTCGGACCACTGGACTAATGGATGTCTTCTTATAATAAAGTTAAATAAACGCTTGTAAAGAAAGTGGCGAACAAACCGTAGCAAAATATCTTTCTTCAACAATAAATTCTTGTTTCTATATATGGTTAAGACAATTTCACATTTAGAAAAGAGGTTCTGTTCTTATCATTGATAAAAACATCGCGTTTATTCACGAGAAATTGTCGATAAACACTTACTACATTATCATAATCATCTCTTGTTCTGTTCCACTTACAAGTGGATAATTGAATATTTAACTATTGGATTTTATCAGTAACAGTACCTACCTATCTTGAGTAGTCTGTATGATGGGGCATTTATATTATTTGATTGAAATGGGTGAGCAGTGATTTATGAAACATAAAATACCATCACGCCTGTATTCCCTGAAGGGCGGCAGAGGTATACTAATGTAGACCCACATTTCGCCGGTATATCTAGGTCCCATGTAAAAGGGGGCGAGCCTATTGCAATTAAAAGCGGTTGTAGCCTAATGGCTAGGGCGGCGGACTTGCGCTCGTGTGGTTGCCGGTTCGAGGCTCACCATTGCACTAGCGATATGAACCCACTCGTAATACAAGCATTTAGCTTAGTACGAGGGGTAAACGAGATTACTAATAATGTGCTAGTAAGCTTTTAGAAAAAAAAATAACCGGACATCAATCCAGACACCGAGCTGGTACTTCATAAAAAATCGTAACAAGACTTCGATCGACCTAGGAATTAGACTGAGCACCTCTAGCGTAGTCACACTTAGGACCACTAGCCTTATGAAGGCAGTCTATACTCCATTTGGTTAGGTACTTAACTAAAGGTAAACAAATCATAAAAAAGGTTCCTTTATAGGGCCATTTTTCTTTTCGAAATAAAACATCACCAAAATAAATTATTCAATAACTCAAAATCACATTTTCCTTGTATAGTAGCATATCTTACTACTTTGCTTAGTATTAAATAGTTACTATTATTCTTAAGCTTGCAAACAATTAATTAAATCAAAATTTATAATTATGTCAAAAAGTATTGCAATGTGCCTACTAAAACGAATCTAAAAATACAGATATTCAAAACATTTTTCTGCGTAGTAGACTTTAGATAACTCGAAAAAATTGAGAAGTAGTACTGCGAGGAAGCGGAGCGAAATAATTAACCGATATTATACTTAGTCGGGTAACCGAAGCCATACGTAACAGTTTGTATTTGCTTTACTTTCGTTCGTTTTTGTGTTTCTTTTGCCGCAAATGGTGTTAGATAGTTATTGTTCTATTTATCGTTGGTTTTATTGATTGTTGGTTGTGTTGTTATTAATTTCACTCCCAATTCATATGATACCATTGTAATAAAAGGTTGAACAGCTCTGAACGCCGCCATTTTTATTGTTTACCTTTAGTTAAGTACCTAACCAAATGGAATATAGGTCTTATTTTTCTGCACTAAGAAACAAAATTGATTTGCACACAAAGTTGATCTAGTCAATAGTGAAGTCAAGTTTGTTTTTAGTCTGTCTGAATTCTAGACGTTTTACATATGGTCCTAAGCTCGGTCGCCTCGTAAGGTATGTCCCAACTAATGCATAACTTAGGATCATGCAAAACAGGTGTTAGTAACGGATCTAAACATCAAAATGATGGCTTGTGACAGGTTGAGTAAATTACAGCTCAATTTACCTTTCATATCCTCTTGATTAATGGGGGGAAATTGATGAACGACCAACATAAATACTAGACATCGGTAATTTTTTTTCAGTTGCTATTGAGAAACTCATGGAAAAACCAATAACATTCTGCGTGACTCGTCGTGCTTGGGACCTCTCTAGCGTGCAGTCGCGCTCGGGACCACTAGACTAATGAGTCAGTTGACTACGTACGTCTTATAAAGCCGTAAAAATAAACAGCAAGCATAGCATTCGAGAGAGTGTTCATAGGGATAGTCTGCCATGTCTGCCAGCGCCATCTAGTTTCAGAGCTAGAACTATATTTGTGTGGTATGTTATGTGGTATTCCGTACGTGGTTTGTTCTTTTAAAATACTGCATTCCATTACAATATTATGAAGCCATAAAATATATATAATTTAATAATTGTAATAATTGAAGCGACAGTTGCCTAATGGATAGGACGTCGAACTTCGGATAATACGGTTGCCGGTTAGAAACCCACCCATTTCAATACCGACGCGCAGTGAACCCACTCGTAATACAAGCATTTAGCTCATTACGTGAAGAAGAATACTAGTAATGTGCGACCCACATTGCATATAAGCTTTTTTTTAATAAAAACATTTCTTAAAGATTATAATTATTAACGATCCATCTGTACGTACAGTCGCCAGCACATAAGGTTAAATACAAAACTGTCAAACCTCTCCAAATGATTTTAAACCTTAAAATGTTGACGACTAAGTTCAAAATCAACTGATAAAATTTGTCATTTTGTGATAACTTGATGGACAATGTTACATTTCCATATCGAAAACGAAGTTAGATTAATCTGAAATGTATGCAATTGGCATAATCATTCGATATGTCACGTGATGAAATTATGTCAAATCCATACATTTCTGATATCTATCTTCATTATCGATAATGAAGAAGTGACATTGTCTAGTCCCCCTGGTCACCGTACATTTTCGTTGAAGTTAACAAATGAATTGATGCTTTATTGAAATAGGAATAGATAAACGCTGTAAATTCGTACAGCTGATCCTCCATATCTTTTGAATTCAAAGACCTATCACATCGGTTTACCCACACAATCTGCCAACAATTAATAAAGCTTGTGAGTGACAGCTGAAGACTGAGATAAATCGACTTATCAGCTTTAGTAGTCAGATGATTTACTAGAAGCAAACACGCGAACTGAACGATCGATACAAACTTATTAATCTTGACTAATAAGCCATGTGCACTGCACTGTATGCAGTGAAATGGCCATTGGACTGCCAAGTCAAAGGTCTCAAGTTCGAATCTGAGCACGCACCTCTATCTTTTCGAAGTCATGTGCGTATTAATAATTTTTTATCACGCGATTAAACGGTGAAGGAAAAACATCGTGAGGAAACCTGCATGCCTGAGATATTTTCTCTGAAGTCTGCCAACCTGCAGTAGGTTAGCGTGGTAAGCAGTTTCCTCACGTTCTGAGAGGAGACCCGTGCCCAGCAGTGGGACAATGTAATGGGTTGATGATGATGAATAAGCCATAGTTTAATTTGACTGCCTCATTAGTCTAGTGGTCATAATCGCGACTGCTATAAATATATAAAGACAAAATATTAAAGTACAATTTTTGCTTCTGTTTTTTTTTTCTTTAAAATAAAGCTTACTAGCAATGTGGGTCACACATTACTAGTATTCTTGTTAAACCCTCGTGCTAAGCTAATTGCTTGTGTTACGAGCGGGTTCACGTCGGTAGTGCAATGGGTGGGGTTCGAACCGGTAACCACATGATCGCAAGTCCGACGCCCTAGCCATTAGGCTACCGCCGCTTCAAAAACAATTAGCTTAAAATAATAAATTAAATAAATTAGTTTAAAAAACAATTATCTTTTTTTTTGTCTAAGAGCTATTCACGAGCTATGTATTGTATATAATGTGTTATCAATCATCCCATATCAGTGAAGCGTGTTGGTCAGGGATTTATACCCCGAAGGGTTAGGCAGAGCTATACTACAATATTTCGCCGGTATATCTTTTTAGGTTGCATGTAATAAGCAGCGACACTAAGGCTATCAACCCGGTACAAATCAAAACTCAGAGTTGCTACTGAGAATTTTCCAGGACCTCTAACGTACAGTTTGTTCGAAATAAGTAAGCCGATCGGAAGTTGTCTGCAAGTGGTTTAGAAGTGGTAAATTTTAATAGAAAGAGTCGGTGTAAAGATAATTAGAGTCGTATATATTTCACATTTCTAATTATTTTGTTTACAAATTTCGATAATTAGGTATGTATTAAAACAGTTAATTAAATGATTTTATCACCGCGGTAGTTCGGAACGGCTAACTTCCGATCGGCTTACTTATTTCGAACAAACTGTACCTAGCAGTCACGTTTGGGACCACTAATTATATGGCAGTCAGATTTCGTTGAATTGCTATTGGTATTTTTTGGTCGAATTTAGATTGGTTATTAGCTATGGTTGTATTTAAGAGTTACTTACTAAAAATACGTTTACACATACTCTGACGCATTGCAGAAGTCTCAGATCAAATAAAAAGTTAAGATGGAACTTTGCGAACAAAGAAGTGAGGCTGGTTAAAACTACGCCGAGCCGTTTACAAACGCAATTTTACACTATATAACAACACCGAAACTACGCCTTATCTTGTCAGTCAAGCTATCAAGCTATCGAAAGCTCGACTGACAAGATAAGGCGTAGTTTCGGTATTGTTATATAGTGTAAAATTGTGGCGTAGTTATAGCCGGCCTCACTTCATTGTTCGCAAAGTTCCATCTAACTTTTTATTTGATCTGAGGCCGAAGTATGAACAGGCGATTAAGACCGTCGCGTGCGCAGGCCAGGTAAATCAGAGCTACCGCGGCGCGAGCGCCGGGATTATATTAATGACTAGCGATTGCGGCTGTCTTTGCTCGCGTATAACACGTTTTTCTTACCATTGTAGTGTGAAGATGCTAGATGATATTTATTTATATTAGCGCTGGTAGCCTAATGGCTAGGGCGTCGGACCTGCGATCATGTGGTTGCCGGCTCGAAACTCAGCCATTGCACTTCCGACTTGAAACCACTCGTAACACAAGCATTTACCTTAGTGCGAGGGGTAAACAAGATTACCTAGTAGTAATGAGGGAACCAAATACTTAGCTAGCAAGCTTTAAAAAAAATCGTTAAACTAACACTCAGACTAGGAAAATTAAATCTATGAACTAACAGATTACAATATGACAAGGAGTTTTAACAATATTTAGGCGGATCATTTTTATTTATATAGATAAATATAATATTTTTTTAAAACATACCATCACGCCTGTATTGCTCGAAGGGTTAGGCAGAGGTGTACTAATGTACACCCAAACTTCGCCGGTACGTTTAGGTCCCATGTAATAGGGGGCGAGTCTATTGCCATTAACCGGGCACAAATCCAGATTCCGAGCTGCTACTGAGAATTTCATAGAAAAACCAAATAACACTGCTCGATCTGGAGATCGAACGCAGGACCTCAAGCGTAGCAGTCGCGCTTAGGTCCATTAGACTAAAGAGGCAGTCTAATGTCAGTAAAATATTTTTTTATTCAGTGAAATACAATAACTTGTAAGGAAATTAAAAACTAACTACCCTTTACGTCAAAAAGGAATTTACTTAGTACATAGATAAGATCACAGATGGCAGCACGATCGCCTTGTTAGATTGGCATCAACTGAGTTACTAGTGAACAAAAACATAAATTATTTTGTTTTTACATGTATTAGCATACTTGGAACATTTCTATAGCTGTGTTATGTTAATTTGGCACGTGTTGGTAGCACTTTAGGACCAATTAGTAAAGGTAAACCCACCGATACATCAGAGCTATATGTAGGGTGGTCATACCAAATTACCACATAATAGACCATTTAACAGATAGAGAATTTAACACCTTCACAAAAATTTGAAAGTATGATTAAATTGGGATATATTAAAACTTTAAATAGAATTTAACAGCTTCATCGAATTTTTAAGTACTTTTTACTAAATTTTGAATTCTGGTAAATTCAATTTTAAGGCTCGAACGTCAGTGTTGGGCGCGGTATTCAATTTTTTCTTGGTTTTTCGCAAATTATTCGGCTATAACACTTTTTTGGTACGGTGGCTAGCACATCAAGTTACCACAAAATGTTAAATTTTCTCAGTTGATTTTGAACTTTATTTTCAACAGATTGGGTTTAAAATCATTTGTAGAAATTTGTCAGTTTTGTATAACTTGATGTGCTGGCGACTGTACCTACATGGCAGTTTAAATTGTATTATCATCTTCTTATCCCAAAACAGCTCGGCATGGTCCATCTCCATTAGGCACCCGAAATGGATAGCGAAATTATTTCAGGGCGTGTATTGAAGGATAGATGGGAAATTTACCCCCACCATTTTATGTCGTGTACACTTGGCTTAATTCCCAGTATAAGCTGGCCTCGCAGTATATAGACTTGCCCTACAATCGGAGGTCAATTTATAATGGATAAATATAAGTTGTTATATCCGGCCGTACGTACCTAATAAGTATAATAATTATAAACAACATTCTTGCCAATCATGCGCAATGCGCCTAAAGCGGCAGGCACCGAATAAAACGAGTAGGTATTATTATAATCAATTAATATAGGTACTAATGATAATTATATTCCGCCAATAAAATGGCGTTGTGCACTTTAATCGACCAATTGAACAGTTTATAGCTGTGCACATGTAAGGGAACACTTAAATTAGATATAATCGTTGGACCACACATGGTTAGTCCTACATAACATACTGTACTCCGCCGTCCTCCTCCTCCTCCTCCTCTATCATACTGTACTACCGCCTCCTGTTTACCGGGGGGGTTAGGCAGAGATGTAGGTTGTCAACAGGGTCCATATGTAACAGGGGGCAATATTATTACCTTCCATTAATTTTAATTCTCATAAAGACTGCCTCATTAGTCTAGTGGTCCTAAGCGCGACTGCTACGCTAGAGATCCTGGGATTGAACCCCAGGCCGAGCAAAGTGTTATTGGGTTTTTCTATGAAATTTCCAGTAGCAGCTCGGACTCTGGATATGTGCCCGGTTAATGGCAAAAGGCTCGTCCCCTATTACATGGGTCTTAAGCATACCGGCGAAATGTGGGTGTACATTAGTACACCTCTGCCTAACCCTCCGGAGAATACAGGCGTGATGGTATATTATGTTTTATTCCAAATAGTATAGTCCAATTAACATTAATAATAACTACAAGCTTACAAGCAGCGCGGCGCCCGCCACGCCGGCGTAAATAAACTCACGCTTATTAATTAAGTAAACTTGTCAATTTTATTATTTTAATTCAATTATTTGTATTTAAAAATATATTAATGTTGACTTTCATGATGTGCATCAAGTAAAGGCTAAACATAAATTAGCATGTCCTAGAAGACTTTCTTGTGAATTTTAATTTCTGATTCAATCAATCGATTGATCAATCAAGATTTTATTAAAAACGTGTTTGAAGCGGCTGCGTGCCGTTGTGAATGATGAATATTCATTGATTTAAGTGACTCTGGTGACGTCTCGGACAACCCACGGTAAAATGTATTAAAGCAGCAACATCCAGAGGTAAAATCGTTATTAATCGGTCGCTTAACATCGATTTTATTTTTAATTATGGTAATATTTTACCTTTTAATTAGATGTGAAAGATTATTAGTGTTACTTAATCTAGAATAGACAGGAAGTTGTTAGGAAAAACATTGTCATAAAATAACCAATTTCTTGGATGTTGAGAAAGCTAACATTTGAATGTTATACAAATACTTATTTGTATATTTTTGTTTGTACACTAATATAACAACACACAGGACATTTTATCTTAATACAGAAGTACAAATGGTGGCTTTATCTCGTTTGCGATTCCTTCGAGGTAACCTTAGGATGAACAGAACTGAATATTATTTTAGGAAAATTAAAGTGGCATAAATTTTTTATACATACCTACTCGTACATACATACACTCACGCTTTTTTCCCACAGGGGTAGGCAGAAACTATGGACTTCCACTTGCTACGACTCTTGCATATCTCTTTCGCTTCTTCCACATTCATACATCTTTTCGTACAAATATATTATCGCATAGAATATTGACGTGAAGTAGCAGTACGCATACTGTTGCGTTTTGTTCCGTGAGCGCCTGAACCCCAATTCCTTCACAAGCTCAGTTCCCTTACTTCTCGTTTTCCTCCTTTCCCTCCCTTTATCCTAACGGTAAGCAGCAGCTTGCTTGTGCGTCCGTCGAATTGTTTAGACAATACTTGAGAATACAGCCAGTTCATGGATGGCGGTTGCCATTTACCATCAGGTGGGCCATTTGTTCATCTGCCCCAGTCAATATTTTTAGCAACGCATGTGCAACGCCTTTGATATTGCAGGTGTCCATGGGCGGCGATGACTACTTACCATTGATAGCGGGTCTGCATGTTGGCAGACTTATTATTATTATTCTAGCCCATTTCATCCCACTGCTGGGAAATCGACGTTTTAGGGACCCAATTTTTCCGTGTCTGTCGAGTCGAGTTCATCGCGCCATCTCTGTCTGGGTCGACCACTACTGTCGCTATGCTCTATGCTCTATGTCTCCTTTGATTTGTGGTAGCCTTTGCCCACATTAGTATGGAATGCGGGAAATGTGTCTCGCCCAGTCCCATTTCTGCTGTCGGGTTTTGCCGACTTTCATCATCAACCCAATACATTGTCCCACTTCTGGGCACGGTTCTCCTCTCAGATCGAGAGGAGATAGCCCACCAGGCTAGGATACTATGGGCCGACTTCACCCCTAAAAAAAATACAACCATGAGAGTACGTCATGTTAGGAGAACAGCTCTGTTGTACTAGATAATAGAATATTAACTGTTATTGCGGGTGTTGTTCGGTTGATACTCAAGCTCTAAATGGCAACAAGTAGCGCCACCTGTTTCAATTAGCACGAATTACGATGGGAGCTCTTAAAATAGCTATAGCCGTATAATCCATTGTAAGATTTTATTGATTTTTTATTTATTTTATTCGTATATTAACTGATGTGTATATATAAATTATATTTATGGGTTTTTATTAAAATATTCGTACAAAAAATTAACTACCGGGTAAATTTTCGAAATGTGTTTTTTTTCTATGAAAACAATATTCTATGTACAGTAGGTATATAAATGCACACGGAAATTAAAATAATCTGATGCATGATGTTTATCATTTATATGTATTTTAAAATTATTTTATTACATGACATAACATACCATCACACCAGTATTCCCCGAAGGGTTAGGCAGAGGTGTACTAATGTACACCCACATTTCGCCGGTATGTTTAGATCCCATGTAATAGGGGGCGAACCTATTGCCATTAACCGGGCACAAATTCAGACTCCGAGCTGCTACTGGTAATTTCATAGAAAAACCCAATAACACTTTGCTCGACTTGGGAATGGAACCCAGGACCTCTAGCATAGCAGTTGCACTTGGGACCACTAGACTACCGCGGCAGTCAATTTTATTTTGTAGTTGCTGATTTTTAAATAAATTTATAACTAATAAATTATATAAATAGTTATGGTTCATGGATCATCATCAACCCATTACATTGTCCCACTGCTGGGCACGGGTCTCCTCTCAGTACGAGAGGGATTAGGCTATAGTCCGCCACGCTAGCCTACTGCGGGTTGGCAGACTTCACACACCGTCAAGAAAATCTCTCAGGCATGCAGGTTTCCCCACGATGTTTTCCTTCACCGTTTAAGCGCGTGATGATTAATTATTAATACGCACATGACTTCGAAAAGTCAGAGGCCTTGGATTCGAACTCGAGACCTTTGACTTGGCAGTCCAATGGTCATATCACTAGGCTATCACTGCACTTCTTGCGGTTTAATCAATATTTGATTACTGTTTTGTTACAACGTCTGACTTAGTATTACACCCACTTTGGTGTAACAATTAAGGCGAACTCTAAGCGAAATCTAGCCACTCTTGTCCCTCCCATTACAGCCTCTACTCTCTAAACGACGCGACATTATTGTAGTATTGTTTATTAATGAATGTACTTAATGTATACTCACTGCGGTATGTTTAAGTCCCATGAAATAAAGGGTACACCTATTACCATTCACCGGGAACATTTCCAAACTCCGAGCCTTTACTTAAAAAGTACCAAATTCTTCTACACTACTAGGTACTACGCAGACGAAGTCGCGGGCAAGTGTCTATTTAAAAAAATTAAATAAATAATAATAAAAATAAATAAAGAATCTTAAAACAAATAATTTTCCTTTTAAAATAATAATTAAGAAATTTTTCTCTTGAATCTTCTATTAAAATAAACTGCATATAAAAGACATCAACGAGTTGGCGGCACATTTGCTTATAAGTTTTATTCAAATTGGATTTAATAGTGAAACTAAATCGGGATGATTAAATTATTAAGTGTTTAAATTAATTTTATAAAAGAAATTTGCATTGCAAAAATTCTTAAGTATCTCACCAGCCTTTGATGCAAATAGCCTGTTATGTTTAAAAAAAGACAGGAAACGAGCTAAGAGCGAATAAATTAGAAATAAACATTTTGATATAATAGTGTTCGACGTTAATGGATGGCAGCAACATCACCGATGTGTTAGAAGTTAGTGAATTAATTAAATAAATATAAATCTTATGTTAAACACGACAGCCCCACTTCCGTTGTCAGGCACACCACAGCACTTGTTACAGACAGCACACTTGCGCACGAGCAGAAAAGGATTAGAGAAAAGATGTTTGAAATAGTTCTTCGGCTCCTCATTCGTTGCGGAGACCGCGGGCAGAGCGCGCGCGTTCGGCCTATAGCAAAAAAAAATAAAAAACAAAAATACGATATACCAGTTCATTCACGGTTCGCCGGCTGTGAGCTTTTTGGGTGCAACGACCTCCGGTTATATCATACTGCTGTCATTTTTTTAAGCCGAACGTCCTTGCGCATGGCGCGAACAGCTGACGATCGAAATCCCGACGCGCCATCGCCAAATTTGAAAAGTTGAGTGCCCGAATGTTGCAAATTTAGAATTTGTGATTTAAAAAAAGAATCTGTGCAGTGCGCGATTTTTTTTTTCAGTGAAGTGTCTTGTGCCAGTGTTATTTAAGTGTCAAGTAGTAAGGAGGTAAGTTGTAAGTTAAATTATGTTATAATAGATAGGCGGTATCTCGTCCATTATTTAACATTTTGTGTTGGGTATTTTTTCTGCAGCTTAATATAGGTCGTCATTAATTATTTAAGTGTCTTAAGTAGGACTTAGAGGAATTTTAATATTTTCATGACCTTAATTGAGTTATAAAAGTTTTTATTCCGATAATCGTTTATGTAATTTTAAGTAGCTAATGGTTAGGGTATTTTTTATACTTTAATATCTTAAGTAGTTATTAATAAGTACAAAATTACGCAATAATAATCTCCTAGGTAATAAGTATTAAATTGCTCTAATTATTTTCAACTGAGTTTCACACTTAGTTAAGCTATAATTACAAAATGTCTAGAACTTCCTCAGCCATCCTTTACTTAATAGCCACTGTTTAAGTTAACTATTTATGTGTAGCTAGTTTGCCTGTCAAAACAGATCGGTTTTGGCCTGAAGGGCTCGTACGATGCACGGACTATATCTAGATCTACTTCACTAACCTTTATCCTATTTTTCGCGTTAAGTGGAGTAATCGAATACCCTTGGGGTGACGTCTACCATAACATTTAATAATAATACTTAGGTTAATCATAAATTTGTTTTTTTTAACTCCTTTTTTTATGTATTATTTCAACTTTGATGTCCCTCTCAATCCTTCAAGTTCAATATTAAAGACACAATGCAAAATCTTTTGATTCGGACTCATGAGACCGTCAAATTAATATATACTTCGTGGGTAGTGGGTATTTAACCAAAATAAGTGCATTGTGTTCTTTTTGGATTAAATCTTTCACCGTAATATGATGATATATTTTAGATAATGTATTAGATTCGATGTTTATTCTTACCCTAGGCTGAACTAGTGTGGTCAAGTATAGACTTGACTTCTTCTTAGATTTACAGTTTGTTTGAAATAAGTAAGCCGATCAGAAGTTGTCTGCAAGTGGTTTAGAAGTGGTAAATTTTAATAGGAAGAGTCGGTGTAATGACAATTAGAGTCATGCATCATGCAGTATGCTTCACATTTCTAATTATTTTGTTTACTGATTTCGATATTTATGTATTAAAATACTTAATTAAACGATTTTATCACCGCAGTAGTTCGGAACGGCTGACTTCCGATCAGCTTACTTATTTCGAACAAACTGTAACTTGAACTCCTTATTTTTTGATCAGGTTAATTATAGAATTAACCTGATCAAACAATAAGGAGTTCAAGTTCGAGTCTTATCAAAAAAGCTCCTTAAAATTTAACAAACAAATATTGTCAAGTATCATGTTGAATAGTTAATTATTATCACACGCTGAGTTGTTGAAGGAAAACTTCGAGAAGAAACCTACATATCTGAAATATTTTGTCGATGGCGTGTGAGGCGACGTGAAACGGTGGTGGACTCTATAAGTCTATCCTGAATCTCATGAAAGAAGGCCGATACCCATCAGTGAGAACGTAAAAGGGATAATGAAATATCTTTAACATAACATAACATCACGCCTGTATTCCCCGAAGGGTTAGGCAGAAGTGTACTAATGTGAACCCACATTTCGCCGGTATGGTTAGGTCCATGTAATAGGGAGCGAGCCTATTGCCATTAACCGGGCACAAATCCAGACTCTTAGATTAACCCAATAACACTTTGCTCCACCTGGGGATCGAACCCAGGACCTCTAGCGTGGCAGTCGTGCTAAGGACCACTAGACTAATGAGGCAGTCTATAGTATAATATATATATATGTATAATATAATCTTTAAGATACTCATATTCATGAATTACAACGTCTTTTGCAGCTTCTAGAAATAGGCCTACCCCAGTTTGTGCTTTCCAGTACAATTTCGTGCCTATTGTATTCAGGCCTCAACTTGGACTCGTCGTAGACTCATATCACCGCTGAATACAAAAAATAAACTGCTTATACCAGCCCCAGATCAAATAAAAAGTTAAGATGGAACTTTGCGAACAAAGAAGTGAGGCCGGCTCAAACTACGCCTTGCTGTGTACAAACACAATTACAGGCACACACGTATACCGAAACTACGCCAACAAGACAAGACAAGATAAGGCGTACTTTTGGTATTGCTATAGGTATAGTGTAAAATTGTGTTTGTACACGGCAAGGCGTAGTTTAAGCCGGCCTCACTTCTTTGTTCGCAAAGTTCCATCTTAACTTTTTATTTGATCTGAGATACCAGCCTACCTAGCTAGGTGGATGGAGTTTTGCTTAGTCGAAATTCACACTGATTGGACTGACTTTCTCATGGGTATTATAGGCCTCCCTTAGATTGTGATTTTTGGCACGAATTTAGTAGTAGTGTCGCGTTGGCATTTCTACATGCCAGCATGAATGGGTCGGCTCGACCGGGGGATTACTACCCTCCCACAGAATATCGACATAGCAGTATGCTGTTGCGTTTCGTACGGTGAGTGTGGAGCGCCGGAGGCCCAATCCCTCCATCAGTCCCCTTCCTTCCACTTTTCTCCATCCCCTCCCTTTTCCTTAAATAGGCTCGGCAACGTATTTGCAACTCCTTTGGTTTTGCAAATCTCTATTGTCGGCTATGACACTTACCATCAGCTGGCTTACCTGCCTAAACTTTGCCAGCCGTATCTAGAGCTAGGCCTTTTTTTACAGTACAGTCAACAAAAGAGGTTTTTAGAAAAAAAAGGTATACAGGTAATAGGGGGCGAGCCTATTGCCATTAACCGGGCACAAATTCAAACTCCGAGCTGCTACTGAGAATTTGCAATAGGCCCGGTGAATCGCATTAGGCTCGCCCCCTGTTACGTGGGACCTAAACATACCGTCGAAATGTGGGCGTACATAAGTACACCTCTGCCTAACCTTTCGGGGAATAAAGGCGTGATGGTATGCTTAATAACGTCCGCAACTAAGCACATCATTCTCTTTGCAGCCGACTGTAGAGATTAGCCTTGGCCAACTAAAAAAATAAAACCACTTTATTTTAGATACAATATTTTTGACTAAATTATCAATCTAATTAATTCATTGCTGGCTGACTCAACCCATTTTTTATCATTTTATCTTTATTACGTTTTATTATCATAAAAATAAAAAAATGTTATTTAAGCCTATGCTAATTAAATGTTAATAGTTTCAGTGCCGTTGGCGATAACGGTATTTTGGCAAATAATAAAAGAAACTATTACGTATGCTGAAATATGTTGCCTCGAGGTTACGATAGATGGCGCAACGTTATACGTTATAAGCTACTGTTTGCTATTGCATCTATGCTTCGACATGTAGTTTATGGTAAATATAGGATCCAGTCATCATCTCTATGATGTTTGGTTGTATTTTGAGTCTGCGTGAACCGGATTGCTTATAATTAACACAAATTTAAGGCAGTTATTAGTAATTCTAACATTAAGATGTCGAACGTCCAACACCTCAATCTCATGGATGCTGTAAGGGATCCTAAACGATATTACGCCATAAAATCTGCTAAAAGTAGTTTCATTTCAATATAATTATGCTTACTTTTGCTAGCTCTTCTCCTTATGGTTTTAATATGACATATTGTTTTAATAAGTGAACTAGATTTATAAAAAAAATGAAACTGTTAAGTTAATGGTTCAGCAAACCAAAAAGCAGTATTAGGGAAAAGACTAGAATGATAATCTTTCCTAAAGAATATCTTAGTAGCGGCTTGATTGTTTGTATTTCTGCCCGAATGGCATGGATGGTGAAAGGATCTGAAATCCTGACCGGATCTGATCTGTCGGGAATTGAATAATATCAATATAACGCGATAAAATCCGTAAAAAGTAGTTTTATTTCAATGTCAGTAATATTAATTGAAATATAAATAATTGACGGAAGGTATATTTCTGCAAACCTGTGGGGGGAATATAAACGTGATTGTAATGTTATTTTAGAAGATAAATTTAAGTACTTTAGTTTGGCTTACGTTTGAAGCAATACTAAGAATCGGTTTTGGAAATCGACTCACAGTTAACAATTGGAAAACTCAAAAAGTTTCAAACTTCTCAATTTTACTAAGTATTGTAAATTGAATATGAGTGAATGCTCTTCTTAAGATGAGTAGGATAGGTTACGTAGGTTCTTGCAAATAGAGATATAATTCCTGGGACATTATGCGCACGCGGCGGGGGTGTAGGCAATTGCAAATGTCAACGGTAGTTGATTAATGGCCGTGTTACTTTGGATTATGGATTTTGTTCGTTGTTTTACTAACTGTATATTTCGATGGGGCCCAAGAACAAAGTCGTATGTTAAAATGATCTAGTTGCAGTGCGCAATTTAAAAGATAGTTTTATGCTAAGCCTTTTTAAATCACTACGAGTATTCCACATATTTTCACGTGAAGAAGTGCAGTGATAGCCTTGTGATATGACCATAGGACTGCCATGTCAAAGGTCTCGAATTCGAATCCAAGGCACGCACCTCTGACTTTTCGAAGTCATGTGCGTATTAATACTTTATTATCACGCGCTTAAACGGTGAAGGAAAACATCGTGAGGAAACCTGCATGCTTGAGAGATTTTCTCGATGGCGTGTGAAGTCTGCCAATCTGCAGTAGGCTAGCGTGGTGGACTATAGCCTAATCCCTCGCATTCTGAGAGGAGACCCGTGCCCAGCAGTGGAACAATATATGGGTTGATGATGATGATGCTATTTTCACGTAACTTTTTAACGGTTTTTTACGTATAAGTGATTTGTGTATTTTCAAGTAAAATCTAAATTTTCCTACCTACCTATAGTATTATCATTTTCACATACAACTTTGTTTTTGGGACCTGTCGATTTTAAACTTAAACCTATTGTTATAAAAAGTTCATTATATTGATGCTAGGTAGATCAGTTTAAAAAAAAACATTATAAGAGAAGTGAAAATATAGATTTACAAATCCAGGCTAAGCTGGCCTCACATTGTGCGGAAAGCGTTTACAACACGAGATCAGTCGATAAGAATTGTGTAGCTTGATGTGTTACCATGTGTACGTATATTATCTAATTATAGTTATACAATACAATACAATATCTTTATTTGTATGAATATGGTTATTACAGGTCTTAAAACTAGTTTTTTTTTAGTACATCATATTCTGCCATATGTGGCGTGCAAATTGAAAAATGATAATAATACAATTAGAATATACAATCATGAATATTGGCATAACTATTAATAATTAAAATGTCCGAAATATACATTTAACAATAAAATTGTTTTACACATTCCATAAAAAAATATTATTAAGTTAAGAAATGAATTTAAATTTTAGGGGATTATGTAAAAGTGTCGTTCAGAAAATCATTAATGCTGTAGTAACATTTATAAATCAATAATGTAGTTCCACATATTTCACCTTTATTTATAACGATATAATTTTGACATTACTGGAAGATGCCTCATTAGTCTAGTGGTCCTAAGCGCGACTGCTACGCTAGTGGTCGTTGGTTCGATCCCCAGGTAGAGCAAAGTGTTATTGGGTTTTTCTATGGAATTCTCAGTAGCAGCTCGGAGTCTGGATTTGTGGTCGGTTAATGGCAATAAGCTCGCCGCCTTACGTGGGACCCAAATATACCGGTGAAGTGTGGGTGTACTACTATATAATATGTGCTACGAGTATAGCCTAATGCTCTTTCCTAGGCACAAATATTTTGCGAGCACTAGACCCATTAGGAGGATCAATTAATTTAAGATTATGACGCAAATATAGATATATAAAGATATTCCATGCGGATAATATGAAAGTGAAATTCAATTACATCTCTGCCTAACCCTTCGGGGAATACAGGTGTGATGGTATGTTATGTAATTGAAAGATGCTAAGCTCTTACATATTCTCGTCATCATCATCAACTTGTCCCTGTTCACCCGAACAGGGACAAGTTGATGATGATGACGAGAATATGTCCTCTCCTCTCTCTCCTCTCCTCTCTCTCCTCTCCTCTCCTCTCCTCTCCGAATGGCTGGGTTTAGGCTACAAGTACACAATGGAAGATTAGTCACGCAGTCTTTGAATACAATATCTATGCAGCGGCCTGCAAAAACTATCGTTCGAGGAATTTGGAGGCGGAGTTCCCCACGACTCGGAATAGTTTATCAACGCGCTGATGTTGTTTAATAATATCTAATGATGGGTGTTGCCGATTGCAGACAGGCAGGATCGAAATAACCAATAACAGCAATAAACGATGTTGAATACTTGCATCCTTAGATAAATTATGTTATTAATAAACTTTGTAGTCTATGCTCTCATATTGTTTTCAAGTAATTAATTATACCTAATAAAATTGTAACTTGACATTATACTTAATTTAAAATTATATTTGTACGCCACAAAGGCCAGAACATGACAGATCTATTTTCTGTATTATTTTTTAACCACCTGCATGTTGTTTTATGCATGTTTGAACAAATTAAATATCTTGAATCTTGAATATGCTCAAAATTAACCGAACTCGTATTATAGAGTTAGATTGGACCATGAAAAAGGACATCGGCTAGTTTCCTTCGCTATGAAAACGTCCTTTTGGATGCGAGTAAAACAGCTTTGTTTGCATAATGGAAAGCGTAAACACGGAACAACGTTTCGAGTTCGCATTATCGTACATAACTTTGGACCAATACGATGAGCAACGGTTCAAGTTGTCAGTTATTTGACATATTTGTACTAGATCGTAATTAATCTAGGAGCACGGGCCTGAATGAACATGTCTAATCCACATCCGCGTCAAGCACAGTTCGGCTGATAGATATGCACGGTTTTTATTGAGTCTTTAGCTTCTGTTAATTTAATATATTTCTATAACATTCTTGTGTTCGTGTGGGCAGTCTAGAGCAGGCGTAGCGTCGGCAACAAAGGACGATGAATCACCGCGAGTCGATGTCAAAGACATCTGAGATCTGACGCTCATTCGTGCGTGACATTGCGCCGTTTTTTGCCTATATTTCGACTATTTAGGGTTCCCCAATCGATTATCAAGAAACAATAATTCTACATGGACTGCCTCATTAGTCTAGTGGTCCTAAGCGCGACTGCTACGATTGAGGTCCTGGGTTCGATCCCCAGGTCGAGCAAAGTGTTATTGGGGTTTTCTATGAAATTCCCAGTAGCAGCTCGGAGTCTGGATTCGTGCCCGGTTAATGGCAATAGGCTCGCCCCCTATTACATGGGACCTAAACATACCGGCGAAATGTGGGTGTACATTAGTACACCTCTGCCTAACCCTTCGGGGAATACAGGCGTGATGGTATGTTATGTAATAATTCTACATACAGGGTAATTTAGAATTCCCGCCGAAAAAAGAGGGGTGTTATAAGTGTGTAGTGTGCATCTATGTATACAAACACGAAATCATCATAAAAAATGGTTGATCTACAGTCTACACGATGACTGCGTATGCGTGCCGTCAGTTAGGACAGGTCAACTCTAAGCTGCTATGGCTCCTTCATCAAAAGGCCTGTTCAGATTTTGCCATAAATTGTAAAAGTCGTATAATTATCTAATATAATTTATATAGCTAGTTCTGGACTTAAAAAGAGACCAGGATTCTTTGAGTTTGTTTTGGCATTTCTTCTCAGAGGTCGTCAGATAGGAAATGCCGGTGCAGTCTAGTTAAAAAAAAATTTAAAACGTCGACTTGTAAAAGTGTCTTTAAAACATCTATTTATAGACATAAATATTATTTCAATTCGTATTATATTCTGCTTGTTCGACGGAGGAGTCTAGTTGTATATGTATGTTACGATTGATTCTAATAAAAATCAATTTTGCAAAAAATGTATAACTAAAAAATGTTATGCAAAATAACAGTTTATACGATTGCCGGGCCATCTTAGCCCATCTCTGGGCCCGTAGGTTAGTGTCCTTAAGGAAAAGTTTGATTGTAACTAACTGTACTACCGTTCAGGGTACCTCACTTCACAGAGGGGCACATTTAAATTAATCACTGTACGGAACTCTACAATACTTTGCGAAGTATCTTGACCAAATCGTAACGTTTCTACTTTTTATTTCTATCGCGGTGCCATTGCGGTCACTTCGGTGAATTTAAACAATATAGGTACATATATTGTATAGCTCATTTTAATATTATGATCTATTTTTTTATTCCGTGCCGATACTTGACAAAAAGTAGATACAGGTTGACTTTTAATTTATTGGCTATTATCATTGGCCTTACCATATTTATGTTTGAAGTCAGTACGGATGGGTGACCATTTTCAGCAAATCGAGATCTTCTGTGTCTCGGTTCTACATAAAGCTATACAAATCTAGAATAGGTTGGCCTGTCATCATTAATAAAGTCGTTATCCGTCCGATAACCGTCTGACAATTAGGACATTAGTATTGTCCAGAAATTGCATTGCCCCAATTTAAATCTATATATGTACCTACATAAAAATGAATCCTTATGTCCCTCGGTCACACCATAATTTCAAACTTTTCTTAAACTCTGTTGAAGGTTCTTAGAGAAACAAAAGTTCTTTTTAGTAAATATTGTGTTTTGTGAAAAGTTCTAGAACAAAAACATGATGCTGTCTCGGAAAAAAAGCCTGACAAGTAAACTTTTAAGACACGTCCTACACTAGAATATCTGATCTGGGTCTTGAGAGACTTTGCAAATAGAAAAAAACCAACGCGGTATACAACCAGATTCAAAACAAATATCCGTGGATCGCACAAATATTTGCCTCCGTTGGGAATTGAATCCACAACACGCGCGTATAGGTATTCGCAAAGTGACAATCGTAACCGATACACCAGTGCTTACGTGTTATTGTGTTGTTGTTATTAGAAAGTCAGTATGGGGCCTTAAAATCGTGACAGGGCGCCCTTATTCTTATTATTCTTATTGCGGCCCTGGGAAATATGAATGCGTATCTTCTTCGTTCATTCGTTCTGAAAAGAGTGCAGTTCACAGGTCGCGCTGCCCAGGCAGTTCTTTACTGTCTTTAAGAAGGGAACGATGATGTTCCAATCATCTTAAAATGCGAGTCAATAGGAGCAGGTATGCAGACAATGTTGTTTAAAAAATGGCCGTAAAAGCTATAGCTTATTTACAATATTTTTCATTACTTACAAACTGAAAGGCGCTTAAAAATAACAATTATATTCATACTTTTAATAATAGTATAAATCCGAAATTAACTAAGCCGCTGCACCAATTTTGATAAATTTTACTATAAAGATACATTGAACCTTTGAGAAAGGCATAGAAAAAATATTTGGGATGCGAAAACTAAAACTGCTACTGAAAATTTCATACAAAAAACTCAACAACGCATAATGACTCGCCCTTAATCGAAACCAGGACCTCTCGCTTAGCAGCCACTATTGACAGGTGAATAAGATGGTAAACTAAAAAAAAATATTACATATATACAGTTTAAGTACTCCTAGAATAAAAAAGTTAAATAATAACAAAAGTTACGTCACAAGCGTGTTTTAAATATGGCCGGCAAACTATACTTGAAAAGTAAACGCAAGGCGACGTCAGTAACTCAAAGTTCGACTAGCACATAACGGATAGACAACGCCACGAATCATCTACCATGTTTATGTAAAGTATCCAATACATAGGCATCACTTCCTAACTCCGGCATTCACTTTCCTCGCATTCGACGCGTGAGTGGGGTGTATATATAAAAACAGTTATATGCCGTTTTATTGGGCGGTCTCAATGACGCGCACTCAGGCGAAACCCACTGCTCCCTACCATGAATGCTTTCTCGAGTAGAGGGGCCTACCGTTCTCAGTTAGAATGGTTCGTATTTATTATTTATATACTATGTTTCCGGTAAAAGGTGGGTTTTAGTCTTAGGAAAAGTATAAAGTTATAGAATAATTGAAGTCTGTTAAGCTGTAACAATTACAAAGAGTATAGTGGTATATAATATAACGTACAGTTTGTTTGAAATAACTGTGCTCGTAGTTAGCCGTTCCGATGTGCCATGCAGGTTATATCACCGAATTTAGTATTTTTATAAGTGTAGTAAAAGCCTAGTGATATGACCATTTGACTGCCAAGTCAAAGGTCTCGCATTCAAATCAAAGGCACGCACCTCTGACTTTTCGAAGTCATGTGCGTATTAATAATTAATTGAAGTGAAGGAAAGTGAAAAGGAAAGGAAACCTGCATGCCTGAGAGATTTTCTTGATGGAATGTGAAGTCTGCCAATCCGCAGTAGGCTAGCGTGGCGCACTATAGCCTAAACTCTCTCCTACTGAGAGGAGACCCGTGCCCAGCAGTGGGACAATGTAATGAGTTGATGATGATGATGTGCCTGTATTCCCCGAATTATTAGGCAGAAGTGTATTAATATACCTACACCTACACTTCGTCGGTATGTTTAGGTCCCATGTAATAGAGGGCGATCCTATTGTCATTAACCAGGCGCAAATCCAGACTCTAAGCGGCTACTCAATACCACTGCTCGACCTGGGAATCGGACCCAAGACCTCTAGCGTAGCAGTCGCGGTCATAACCACTAGACAAATAAGGCAGTTATATGCCTTTATGCTAAAGTAATATTATGCCAAATTTTTTTTTTAAATGTTCAGTATGTGTTAATCATCACTACATAGTATAAAAGAAAGTCGTCACGCTGTCTGTCTGTCCCTATGTATGCTTAGATCTTAAAAACTGCGCAACGGATTTTGATGCGGGTTTTTTATGGGTAGAGTGATTCAAAAGGAAGGTTTATATGTATAATACGTTTACTTTTGAAGGAGCACAAATGTGTAACAAAATACCCTGACATATAAAAAAATTAACGTATCGCTCGCTCGCTTAACGTATTCAAGAAGAAACTTCCTCAGTATATCGCATCTAATTAATGACAAACTTTGAAAGGAATATGTTGAGTGGGTTCTTTTATGCTATACCACTTAACTTATAGCATAAATATAAATATTGTATGAAATGTGTTAATAGTGCGACACCAGTGAACTGCAAAATTACTTTTAAATTACGTTCTCATGTAAGTGACTGTCTTCTTTGAGAATAAATTTCTTTAAACCATTAACATACATATTATAGTACAGAAAAGCCAAGAAACGACGCGGGCGAAGCCGTGGGCGGAAAACTAGTACCAAATAAATAAAAAAATAACTAAGTACCTAATACTCAGATAGGGTTTTAGTAGAGAGTCTCGACAGACGATAATGTATTAGGGCTATCTAATATAAAACATAACTTGAAGTTCTAATACTAACTCCACTTTGTTCTATTAATTTTAGAATAGCAAACCTGCTTCATCTACAGCCTCCTTCGTTTTGAGCATGTTAGAAGCAAATGAGTTAAGAGACTGCACTCTTCTATTACATGGGACCTAAACCATGCCGGCGGAAGTGTGGGTGTACATACCTCTGCCTAACCCTTTGGGGAATACAGGCGTGATTGTATTTTCCTTTACTTATTACTGTTTACCTATTATAAAATTCATTAATTTCAGGTTTTTACGCATATTACATTATAAATATTAGATATAGTAATATATATATACGTGTATATACGTGTATATATACGTGTATATACACTTACTCGTCCTTAAGAGGGTAGAAAGCATATTCTTTGTGTGATTTTCACTCGTTTAGAACAACGTGCATACCGACGGGCCAACATATGTGCTCTTTTTGATAGGACCCTCCGCTCTAACTCGATGTCAACATGATCCCTAAGGTCAGCCGTGTCTATATGCCCTAAGTACTTAAATTGATCCACTCTATCTAGGGAAAAACCATTAAGAAAAACTGGTGGTATAGATTGCGGGCATTTTGTACCGCTGACCTCAAATACCATTGACTTTTCGTGACATTGTATTTTAGACTGTGCATATTCCTCACATATCTTTATCAATCTCCTCAAACCAAAGATCAACGCGCTCAGCAGCACCACGTCATCTACATAACTAATTATACTTATTAACGTCACTTCAAAGACGTAAATTAAAAGTGTGAAGGCAAATTTCGAATCGGCGGATGGGACTCGCGGTGGCATAGCGGTCATAGCGTCTGGTTTACTTAACCAGAAGATGCAGGGTAGAATCCTGCCCGCAGTCGTATTTTGCCTTCATTAAAATAACTTTATTTTGTTGATGCAAATACCATAAACGTGACAAGCGTTCATATAAAGGTTGAACAGTGATGTCAGTCCACCCTGCCTTACACCGCACTCTAGCCGATATAGCTCCGATATTGCCCCCGCCCATCTGACGCTGTTGACCTGGTGATAAATACTAGAAGATGCTTATATTTTACTAGGCAAGTTAAAGGTGGACTGGAGCCTAATTAATCCCTTTCACTACTACTACAACTTTAGGGAATTAAGTAATATAAGAGATTTTAAAAACAGCTTTGCTTAAATTGCTAATTAATAAAACATATGTCTCGCCCCCTATTACATGGGACCTAAACATACCGGCGAAATGTGGGTGTACATTAGTACACCTCTGCCTAACCCTTCGGGGAATACAGGCGTGATGGTATGTAATAAAACATATTATTCGTGTAATGAATACCTATCCAACAAATTTTTGATTGGACATAGCGCCCTCTAAAATTATGTTAGAGAAGATATTTGAATTTGAATTCATTCTGAGAAGAGACCCGTGCACAACAGTGGGACGATTTAACCCGTCGAGCGCCATATTGTAGACACAATGCCAAATCTATTGGTTTGCCCTCATAAGACCGCTTCGTGCGTCAGTGAATTGCTGGGTTATAAAAAAATAAAAATGAAAAATATAGTATCTTCGACAAAGACAGGTTAATTAAATCGAATTTCACTTCGGCCAAATTGGTTTCAGCATCAAATTATTCAGCAGTAACCGTTATCGAACCGTTAAAATAACAATTATAATTTCCACATTAAAAAGTAAGTATGTTTACGCATGATAAATGGCGGTATAAAAACCGTTTTAGTGTAATATGTTGCGTTAAGTCGGTTACAGACAAGTGTAATGAATATTGTAGGTGACATTGATACCATCGATCGAGAAAGATCGATTAGTGTGGTAGCTCTGGCTGATCGACAATTTAATCAATTGATCAATCATCATTCGACTATAAATTGACGGTCAACGAACGACTAAATTGACGGCAGATCAACGGTTTAGTTACATACATTGAGCTCTCCAATAGCTCGATCGACCATGGATCAATGGAAAATCGAGCAATCGATTTAATCGCATCGGTAGATAAAATTTCGATCGATTTTGATTCATCTCATTCGTGGTATGGTCTCCAGCATATTAAGCTACCACAAAATGTCAAATTTTCTCAGTTAATTTTGAACTTAATCATAAAAAATACTTTTAACAAAAAAGATAAACCGCCTCCAAAAAATAATGAAATAATTTTGTCTAAAACAGTTTGGGAAGTCGGTGACTTCTATTTGAGTGGGTCTTTTATTTTCGCCACTGACTTCCCAAACTGTTTTAGACAAAATTATTTTATTATTTTTTGAAGGCGGTTTAACTTTTTTGTTAAAAGTAATTTTATGTTGTATTTTTTAGTGGAAAGTTTTGTTTAGAAGTACTTGTTAGCCAACTAAACGCACTGCTCCAATAAGACAGCGATGTTTCGATGTAAACGATAATATCATCGATGTAAACAATTTTTAGTTTTTTGTTCATTCTCAAAACTGCTCAACCGATTTCGATAAAATTTGAACGGGACCACCTCTGAAGTATGACCTACCAAACAAAAAAACAATCATTAATATCGGTCCACAACTGGCGGAGATATCGCGTAACAAACATACCAAAAAAAAACATACAGACGAATTGAGAACCTCCTCCTTTTTGAAGTCGGCTGAAAATAATAAGGTATAAAATCATTTGGAGAAATTTTACAGTTTTGAATAACCTGATGTGCTGGCGACTCTACTAGTGCAAATTAGAAGTAATAGTGTCTCGCTGGTATGTTTACATGCCATGCATGGTCCCCGGTATGACCGGGGAACTAATACTCTCCCTCAGAATATCGACGTCAAGTAGCCGTATGCATACTGTTGCGTTCCGTGCGGTGAGTGTGGAACGCCGGAGGCCTATTTCCTCACTCAGTTCCCTTTCTTCTGCTATTCTACCTTCCCTCCCTTTTTCTTAATAGGCTCGGCAATGCATCTGCAACTCCTTTGGTATTCCAGATGTTGCGGGCGGTGATGACTACTTTCTATGAGGTGGCTTGCTCGTTTGTCGAGTTAACCCTTAAACAAATATATGTTTATAGATCAACCGCGTGTGTGGGCCAAGCTTTATGCGATGTTGGCTGTAGTATTCGCTACTGTGACTGATTTATTGTTGTTAGCTCTGCTCCATTACCGATGGCACATGCGACGCGCATAATAAACACTTGTTTGCACGAAATTGTATTTTTTAAATATAGGAACGCATAAATGCTTAGGTAACTAGAATTAGAGACACTTCAACCTGTCACAATGGATTGCGTGTAATGAGAGTGAAAGAAAATTGAAATGTGTAAGCTGCAAAAAAACTTTAAACCGACACGCAAGTACGTACAGCTTACCGACGATTTGAGAACGTTCGATTGATTTCGATCGGGTGCGTACGCGCAGTACCCGTGTTGTGCAAATGCATCGAGAGATTATATATTATTTTTGTAAACGGTGGCGTAGTGTATATATGTGTGATATGAGGTATATTTATCAGATACAATTCATCATCATAAATTCATATCATCCTTCACATACAATTAAATAAAAATTGCTTTAATTTTGAAAGCGTAACTTTCGAGAGCCAATTCCAATTCAAAATTCGATTGTAGTTCGACTTTACGCGACAATCTTAATGTCAATAAGGCCATAAATAATTGGCCATTGGACTATTGCTGTATATGTGGGAGCGGACAGTGAGGCCTGAAACACGTGTAGAAAACTAAGTGATGGACAGCATGTGTACACGTTCGCCACGGTCATGATTTCTGTAATGGCTTTAGTTATAATGATTTCAGCAATAAAAATGCCGATTAAACCTTCTCTATTAAAAAAACCTTAAAAATGAGGTTACCAACATGATGTGTATTGTAGAATTGAACGTTGGTGACAAGAGACACTACAAAAATTACCTAATTGGTCAAGCGCTTAAATATAATATTTACTGTAAATAATAACGCCTACCTGTACTTAACAAGTTATTAATTTTGTTAATTTAATAAGGACACGCTCATTGGTTTAAATAAATAATAAACTTGAACAAATGACATTATATTTTTTTAAATTAAATAACTTCATTTAAAAAGCTAAGAAATTAAATTAACTGTAATCATACATCATAGGTGTTATTATAATAAAATTGTTACTGAGGGATGTCTGTACATTGAAGAATTTTAAGAAAAAAATATATGAGGGCTCTATATCGTCTTAAGAGCAATAGAAGCCAAAACTATATTTAACTAAGTACATCTAACTCTATCTATGCTAACTATATTTGCCTATACTTTGTCTAATTTTAACTATATTTAGAATGTTTGATTGTCTGTCTGTTGGACAGTAGACATTAGTTTTCTTATGATGGGTGTACGATATGTACACCACCACAAGAAAACTAATGTATGAACTAGGATCCGGTTGTAGTTGGAGGTATTGTTGGAGATCGTTAATATCTGGTGAGTGACTCATCTTGATATACTTATTGGAAGCAGAGTTACGAGTAGGTATAGTAAGTTGACGCAAGTGATATCGTGGGCCCTCATCATCATTAAACCATCAATTAGTGTCCCAATGTTGGGCATGCACGAGTCTCCTTTAAAATTATAGGAGTTAGGCTATAGTCCACCACGCTGGCCTACTGCGGGTTAGCAGACTTCACACGCCAGCGAGAAAATCTCTTAGGCATTCAGGTTTCACGATGTTTTCCTTTACCGTTTAAACGTGTGATAATTAATTATTATTAATACGCACCATAATATCGAAAAGTCAGAGGGGCCTTGTATTCGAACTAAAGACCTTAGACTTGGCAGTCCAATGATCAGATCACTAGGCTACCACTGCACTCTTGCAATACCTAGTAGGTACATTAATATATGGACCTATTTAGAGCTTTAATTTTATTCAACTTAAATTATCGGGTTAGTAGCAATCGGCAAAGTTATTGCTTATTTGAAGCTGTTTAAACTTTATTGGTTGGAAGGGCCGTTTAGTTCAAAAAAGGGTTAAAGGGAGTATACTTCATCACCCCAACGATCTCTTAAAACGTCTAGATTTATGGAAAATAACATTAATTGGACCAGATGTGCCTTGTATGGGGCACTGACAAGACCAAAGTTATGAACGTACGTGTTAAAGACTGTATAAACTTATCCGTTTAAGAGGGAGAAAATATCAAGTTTTTTATATAACTAAAATCCATCAGATATAACATACCATCGCGCCTATATTCCCCGAAGGGTTAGACAGAAGTGTACATGTACACCCACATTTCTCCGGTATGTTTAGGTACCATGTAACCTATTGCCCTTAACCGGGCACAAATCCAGACTCCGAGCTGCTACTGGGAATTTCATAGAAAAACCCAATAACTCCTTGCATCGAGCCTAGGACCTCTAGCGTAGCAGTCGCGCTTAGGACCACTAGACTAATGAGGCAGATAACTAACGGAAAAATAACTTTAATTACTATGTTCAATTGCTGAAATGACTGGATTTTAGTGTATATTATTTCGTATTTACCGTGGAATAACAGAGCTTAAATTTCATAAAAATAGCGACGGCGGGCGGTCTGTAATTATTTCTCTAATATTATTAATAAATTGTGTGTAACATTATGTAATTTTTATTATTTTACGTACTTTGATAATTAAGTTTATAATTAGTAAGAATCTCATATTGTAGAAGTAGGTATTTGTGTGTTTTTATTTAGTTTGGCTAATGGAGGAGGTTTATTGCAGTTGCTTATAAATACTCATATTCTGCCGCATCGGGTTAGACTAGAAGGCCATCCAAAAATAATTGGGAAACAGCTGTAGCGATGATGATGATGCTTTGGTTTAGCTAATTAACATAATATTCTTGAAAAGAGTTTTAAGGTCACCTTTGGCACACTTTGAACCCCAGAGTGTTGTTTCGTTTGTGCTATGAGTAAAAAAGTTTACAAATACATATTTCGCATTTTGATCGCAGGAGGAATAAAATATGTCATAATATAAATATATTTTATACCATGGGATAGTAGAGTTTGTGACGTTTTGTTTGTATTTGATAAATACTAATTTATTTGTTCTAGCGCTGGCCAAATCGTTTCTTTATTTTTTTTATCGTTATTTTATTATATCGTTATTTTATTAATTGTATAAAATACTTATTTGAGCAAACACTGAATCAATTATAGATAAGCTGAATAAGCCAGGACTCTGGGTCCTAGCTTATTCTGAGGTCAAAGAATTAGTATTGCCATTCAACGTGGCAATGCTGCCATATATATACTTGTTCAGTATTATGATTGTATATAGATTATTAGAATATTTAAATTAACTATGTAAGTGTTTTATTGACAGAGTAATGGTAGGAATTATAGACTTTTTTGCGAAAAACCTCAAAACATTTAAATTTGGAAGACTACCTTGTCGCCTTAGCCTTAAGTCGATAAGAAATGACCCGTCGAGAACCGGTTGGCGACGATGGGTCGCTTCGTGTCGTGACTTCCGATTGGGTCCACGACTTCTGTGGGTCACTGTGGACAAAGCACTCAAGATACAATAGTACTCACGATTAACTGCGGCTGCGCGGCCGTGATTGGCATTTTTCGGTCACAGTAGGAGCCACGGGTTGTGTTGTTCATTCTTTGAGGTGTCGAATGAAGAATTGGTCACATAGAAAATCTAATTATGTGATCGGTACTTATTTAAAGGAAACGTATATATGTCAAATTAGAAAATTCTAGACTTCATAGTAATTGAGATTACGGTTAAATCAAATTTAAAAAATAAGTAAGTATGTAACTTATTTTTTAAAGATTTATAAAATCACTAAAACAAGGAACAAACTACCTAAAGTAAGTAAGTCGTAATATTACATTATATTAGTCCAGAGTCGTATGTTTCATAGATATTTTAATGTCTGGTGGGTATTTTATATATTAATTAGTCTCTAAAAAAAAGGTAGGTTCTAAGGGCCTGTGCACACCACGTTTTCTAAACGCGCCGTCGACGTGCGTTTTGAAAACGCGCGTCGACGGCGCGCTTTTATCCTACAGAGCAGTTCAGGCTGCGTCTGATTTGCGTGTCGCGTATCGCGTCTGTATCGCTACAAACGCGCGTCAACGGCGCGTTTAAAAAACGTGGTGTGCATAGGCTCTTAGGTGTGAATTCTCTCTGTCATGAACCTAAAATGTGATAAAGACTTAGGTACAATTTGCGAAAAACTGAACTAAGATTGAATTTGGCGCCCAAAGAGAGATGATCCGCCTTTAAATTGTTTCGTCAAAACACGTTCAGTTCGCGTGATTGCAGTTTTCCACAATTTTGTATGAGGGCATGACTAATTTATATAAGTAAATCCATATTAGAAGCACTAGTAAAAAAAAATTCCTACTCTCAAGTCTAATTTGCTTGGAGAATCAACGGTGAATTCTGCAATACACGTGTTATTGACCTCATTTTGAAAGTACCTACGGATTTCTGAGACTTACACGAATATTTAACATTGATATAACATTATTTTTTAAGGTTTTTATTTCATTATATTGACAGAATTCAATCTATGACGTTTAGGATTCAGCATCCATAGTCCTGGGTAGGCAGAGGTATTGGACGTCTTAATGTTAAAATTACTTACGACTATATACCCTTACATTTTTGTTAATTATTATTCGAACCGGTTACGCAGAACGCATCGCCGTATCCTTCGGCCTTGCTGTATTGCGCTTGGATGTAGATTTAATGGAGTCTAATGGCTGGCGGTAATGAATATACCTTATATCAATTTAACGCTGTAAAATCTATAAAAAGTAGATTTATTTCAATCTCATTTTGAATTAAGAAGATGAGATTGGCCTGTTAGTTGGCAACACTTAAAAAAAAATAAACAGCTACACTGAAATCGTGACCGTGGCGAGCGTGTACACGTGCTGTCCATCATTTTGTTCTCTACACGTGTTCAGGCCTCAGTGGCCTCTCCCACGTGGACTGCAATAGGCCGACGGCCAATTATTTATGGCCCCGTTGACAATGAGATTATCCCGTAAGGTCAAAATACCGTTGAAGCCTGAACAAAAATCCTATTCGAAGATTAAATTTGACATGCTGTCACCAGTTACACTTTCATAAAACTTTCAAAATTAAAACATTTATTTACTATGACCAGAAAATGATATTGAGGTTTCTAACATAATTTTTTTCTAAACAGAATAGTTTACGCGAGGGACACTCCCAAAGTGGTAAAATGTGTGTCCCCCCCCCTGTAAGTTCTAAATACGACCACGTTTAGGTTATATCTCTAATTATTTAAATAAAAATAGCCAGTTTTTAAAGACAAGACAAATAAGAGTTCAAAGTAATTGTTCTACAGTGGTAAATTACCTATAGGCTCATAATATTTAATGTAATATTAACTTTTTACTCGAAAGTCATTTTATATTACTTAATATTATATAAAGTTTTATCAGTATCTGATTTTGCCTGACTTTAAGTACCTTTTTTTCGGTATGAAATTAATAAAAATGACAAGGTTTTACACTTTTTTGCTCGTTTAAGTTTTTATTGTTTCGTCTTTGGAACAAACGGCTTTTGGCGTAACGGTTTAACGAGCTGTGTGATAAAAATAATGACTTTATTTTTAATATTTCGCCATACTCATAAAAATATATAGCGTCCTATACATTCCCTTTAGCCAAATAAATACTTGTATCTTTATTATTTACTTTATCTTAATAGCTATAAGTAATGACGTAACACATTATGACGTATCAAAGCAAGACAAGACATATTATAGTTCTGAGGCTCACTAGAAGTTTTATATATTTTATGATTAAGACAGGTCATAATAGCTTGTCGTAAGTGACATTTGTACTGTTCCATTTTTTTACATAATGGGGATCAAAACCTTAGCAGACCTTTACCAAAGAAACATATAGGTATACATACATGATTTATTTACTGACATAATTGATATTTGTACTGTCCATTTTCTTTACATAATGGGGATTAAAACCTTAGCAGACCTTTGCCAAAGAAACATATTACATTAATGATTCATGTACCTACCAATAAACGAAGACAGATTCAAACGAATATAATCATCACATCATTTCCGAGTTCTAATTACTAATTAAATTAAAAAACCATAGTGACGTTTCCGAATCGATACCTGCTTAAAAATAGCTTTTAAACTGCAATATTCTAAAAAATCTTCATCGCCAGGCACTTCAACATCTTAATTTTGCTAATAAGAATCTAATAAATTAGTAAACGCTCGCATTACCACTTAATTAGAAATCAGAATCGCCGAATATGGCCGGTCGCTATTGGGCCTAACACCGCATACGCAATACTCGTATAGTAGGAATAATTAACACGTATTGCGATCATTAGCCGATGTCGTCATCCTCATGAATAATGAAACTGTTTTAAAATGCACGCGAAAATGGCGACACGTAGGCGGTACGGTAGTGCGGGCCAAGTTCTTCGTGTTTTAGGAATAAAAGTTTTGTTTACGACTCTCCATAATTTACCCGTGATATTGTTAGGTCAAAACCCCTTAATATACGTTTCAAATTCTAACCAAACCGGCAGAGATGTAGGTACTAATTACAACCCACATTTCATCGGTATGTTTAGGTCCCATGAGAATAAGAGGTGAGACCATTAACCGGGCGCAAATCCAAACTCTGAGCTGCTTCTGAGAATTACATAGAAAACCCAATTACAGTTTTCTCGATCTGTGAATCGAATCGAACATCCCTAGCGTAGCTGTCGCTTTTAGGATCACAAGACTGATGAGGCGGTTAATAATTTGATTAGCATCAGCTTGAACACGTGACTTTTAAAATCTCAAATAAATAAGTTAATCGTAAATAAACTTGACTCTGCACTACAAACATGATTATTATGGCGAAAACTAAATGTTTGGTTTATTTTAGACGAAATTCATTAATGATGTTTATTTTCTATTTAGGAGATGTTATTAGCTCCCATCATTTATGAGTATTTTGACTGTAATAATTCAAAATGGATAATATAATTCAATACGCTTAAGTCATTATTTGATGTCGGTAAAGTACAAAAGTTTATAAAGGAGTATGTTATGAATTTCATAAATATCATTATGAAATATGGAGTTATTAAAACTAATTATTTTTTGTACATTGCTATTATTTTGTTATGAAATTAACCTGTTTGATTTAAATGAAGTATTGCACGCAGCCTTGTTATTGTAATTAGGCATTTTAGTTCATATAGCGAGTAATTAAATGGATCGGTAACCATTTGAAATGAAACATCAAAGGGGTGAATATGTGCAGGGTCATAATGACTTTGTCCTTAAATATCCCTTGGTCATAAATCCCAAAAACCATACCAATAACTTGTAACAATCATTGTCGCCGGATATGAGGGTTAATAACAACTGAAGCCAAAGCAGTGAGAACATACTCACTAAGCAAAACATACCGATACGTCAGCACTGTTGTCTGACTTAAGTACAGACTACAGATATTAATTTATGTAGTTCAGAGAAATCAAAAATTCTGAACAATTTATTGATAGCCTAATGGTTAGGGCGTCGGACTTGCGATCATGTTGTTGCTGGTTCGACAACCACCCATTGCACTACCGACGGAAACCTACTCGTAACACAAGCATTTAGCTTAACACGACGGGATAACAAGAATACTATTAATGTGTGACCCACATTGCTAATAAGCTTTTTAGGATAAAAATGTGATTATCGAAAAGCTTAATCTTATCGACATATTTTGACGAGGTAACATTGCCTTGTTGTTATAAAAAGTATTTAAAGAAGTTTTTATTTTAAATAATATCGATGTAAGTAAGGATGCGAGTCTTGTGTACTTATTTGTAGTGTTATGGAGCTCATTAGTGAACGACAATTTAATCTTTTTATTAACTAATGATTCGTAAAGAAAACACGTACAAGATTCAAAAGATATGTCAGATGTCGGGCCGCTTCCATCCTATCCCAAAAAGGCAAATCAAGAAAATATGTTACAATAATGAAAAAATATCTGAAAATTAACTATAAATAGACTGCTCATTATTATCTATGACTGCTTCGTTAGTCTAGTGGTCCCAAGCGCAACTGCGTACGCAAGAGTTTGATTCCCAGGTCGAGCAAAGTGTTATTGGGTTTTTCTTTGAAATTCCCAGTAGCAGCTCGAGTCTGGATTTGTGCCCGGTTAATGGCAATAGGCTCGCTCCCTATTACATGGGACCTAAACATACCGGCGAAATGTGGGTGTACATTAGTACACCTACGCCTAACCCTTCGGGGAATACAGGCGTGATGGTATGTAATAATTATCTAGAATACTAACGAAATCTTTTACTTTTTGTTACGGTAATAAAATGTATGTTAGAATGACAAATTTCGTATTCAGTGTGTATTCTGATCCTAATCCTTCGGGGAATACATGCGTGATGGTATGTTATGTAATGTGTATTCTGAAACATCCCTTATCTCATTGAGATAAACTTTAATTTTCTTAGTTGTTCAGTCTGTACATCCAGATATACCTGAAGCTGTATGTACCATCCATTGGGAGCATAGATAACGAGTTCTTTTTCTAAAGATAAGGCACACGTCATTGCTATGCATAGTCACGCGCTGTATTAGGTCGTATCTCTTGCTAAAATAAAAAAAAAGTTGTCAAGTGTCCGTGGTAAATTATGGTGTGTTCCGTATGTCGTTTCTGCACGGCTATGGACTACCTACTAGAGATACTCTTGTAGAGGACCACTTTATCATCATCATCATCATCAGCCCATACTCGTCCACTGCTGGACGTAGGCCTCTCCTAGTGAACGCCACAGAGCCCGATCTTCGGCTTTCCTCATCCAGTCGCTGCCAGCTGCCTTCCGCAAGTCGTCACTCCATCTGGCGGGCGTCCTAAACTACGTTTGCCTAGAAGCGGTCTCCACTCGAGAACTTGCACTGGAGCACTTTTGTTTTTATTTTATTTTTTTATTCATGATAGGCGTACGCTTGACCGCCAGTTCGCCTGATGTTAAACAATACTGCGATCTACGATGGAACTTAACTTAATTGAATTTAACTTTATAGATCTACTGAATTACTGTTAAATAATCTCTATTGTATTTAATCAAGTCAAATGTTCCTACGTACAAATACATATGACACGTATATAAGGCGCGTGCCTACCCTGTGCCTATATGCCTATTGACTGAAGTAATATAATTGTATGAGCGGGCTGGCCGGCGAGCTCTGAAGGAGCTGCCTCAGCAATACAATGTCGCAACACTCTAAAAAGTTGCTGGGCCCTGGAGGTTGGTCTATCATCAACCCATTACATTGTCCCACTGCTGGGCACGGGTCTCCTCGCTAGCCTACTGCGGGTTGGCAGACTTCACACGCCGTCAAGAAAATCTCTCAGGCATGCAGGTTTCCTCACGATGTTTTCCATCACCGTTTAAGCGCGTGATAATTAATTATTAATACGAACATGACTTCGAAAAGTCAGAGGTGCGTGCCTTGGATTCGAACTCGAGACCTTTGACTTGGCAGTCCAATGGTCATATCACTAGGCTATCACTGCACTTTGGAGTCTATGAATAACCTTTTTTATTTTTTATACCATGTAAGCGGTAACCGTAACGTTTGGACGGTTGCAACACCACTCGTTGCTGACCCTGCAAAAATATTTTCTAGCCCTTTTTGAAGAGCCCAATGCTGTAGTTCCTTGGAAAAACCTCAGCGCGAAGCTGATTCCAAAATTCCTCTGTAATCGCACATTATAAGACCAGACTTAGCGGATAAAATCCACCCCGACGGCGAAAGGCCGATTTAAAAAAAGAAATAGATGTTGACTCTCTAAAAACAATATTTATGCTTCTTTTATTCTTTATTAAGTAAAATAAACCCTTGAAATTAAACTTCTTGAATACTATTGATTTCGCAAAATCAAAAGGAAATCTTTATGATAAGTTAATTTAAAATTTAATAGATGGCGTTAGTGGGATTATTATAAAAGATCCTATCTATATCAAATTCATAGATTCTCTAGATCTACTGTAGGCATAGGTCTATCATTTATTGTATCATCATCATCATCATCAACCCATTACATTGTCCCACTGCTGGGCACGGGTCTCCTCTCAGTACGAGACGGATTAGGCTATAGTCCACCACGCTAGCCTACTGCGGGTTGGCAGACTTCACACGTCGTCAAGAAACTCTCTCAGGTATACAGGTTTCCTCACGATGTTTTCCTTCACTGTTTTATTGTATATTATGACTTATTTAGCAGCTTTATTATAAAGCTAAGCTTATTTAGCTTTTAGTTCGACCCAATACATTCTTAAGACTCAAAATACTGTGAATTAATGCTTCCTAAATTAAAAAAAAATACACAAAATGATAAGAGTATTCATAAAGAATAGAATAGTATAGGTAGAACAGGGAACCCTAATACCGTTTGAGCATAGATCACTAACTAATTAAGTCGTATCGTCAACTGGTCTATGCCTATTTAAGAACAAACTACGAGCGAGAAAAAGTCTATTAAATTATGTAATTTCAATTTATTTATTTTAACGAATTCTTTTCAATGTAGATATATCTTTCATCTTGTTTTGCAGATAGCCATACGTTCATTTTCTCTTCATTTTTTAATTAACTGTAGATATATGTGATGTATGTACCTACACTTATGTCTTTTTCCCACAAACGTAAGCAGAAACTATAATTATTTTCCTCAGATCAAATAAAAAGTTAAGATGGAACTTTGCGAACAAAGAAGTGAGGCCGGTTAAAACTAACCCGAGCTATTTACAAACACAATTTTACACTATATATCAATACTGAAACTACGCCTTATCTTGTCAGTCGAGCTTTCGTTAGCTTGATAGCTCGACTGACAAGCAAAAGTTCCATCTTAACTTTTTATTTGATCTGAGTTTTTTCAAAGCTACCACTTGTTACTTTTTTATGTAAATGTTATGTAAAACCTATCCATGGCGCGCGTCGAGCGTGTATCTATTAATTAAATCACTAAGATCTCACTCAAAATACAAAAAAACAAAATTGTTTGGAAGCCAGGACCTCTAGCATAGCAGTCGCCTTGTAGACTACGAACTAATATTGACTAGTTCTACCCAGTAAAAGACTAAGACTAAAACTAGAAGAAAGATTTCACTAACTCAAAATTAGTCCTGGTTAAATTACTTGTCAGTTTATTTAATATTATTTTTTTCCATTTTTAAATTAATGCGGAGAGTAACAGCTTTTCTTTCATGAAATACGGCCTAGATACGGTTGCCACCTGCACATCAAATTACCACAAAATGACAAATTTCTCAGTCGATTTTCAACTTAATCATCAAACTTTTTAAGGTTTAAAATAATTTCGAGAAATTTGACAGTGTTGTATAACTTGATATGCTGGCGACTGTACTTCAGTTCTACATGACAAGTGTGAGGATACAAAAAGATTAACTACTGTTTAATCAATAATTAAAATATGCTGTTGATAAAAGATCTATGTTTTATAAATAACTGAAATAACTTGAGCTGATAACGTTAGGTCAATAATTAACAACAAGGTAACTTATTAATTTTATAAATACAAACAACATGTTTCGGATTCCGAAGCCTTTTTTCAACGACAAACATTTTTAAAATATCTGCTAATAGGCTACATTTTACACTAATAGGTTACACACGTCGAAGATATGGCTTTGCGATAGCAGAACAAAGTTGCTACGATATTTAATTAGGCCTAGACTACTCATTGATAATAATTAAATCTATACAGTTTGTTCGAAATAAGTAAGCCGATCGGAAGTTGTCTGCAAGTGGCTTAGAAGTGGTAAATTTTAATAGAAAGAGCCTGTGTAAAGATAATAGGAGTCGTATATGTTTCACATTTCTAATTATTTTGTTTACCTATTTCGATATTTACGTATTAAAACACTTAATTAAACGATTTTGTCACCGCGGTAGTTCGGAACGGCGAACTTCCGATCGGCTTACTTATTTCGAACAAACTGTGTTTTAATACTTGTAGTGAGTACGTCCATATTATAGAAAATTGTTCAATAAATCAATGTCAGGGCCTCAGGGCCAATTTTAATAGCAAATATAGCAAGATACTATAAAAAGATAAAAGAAATTGATGACCTGTGTGATAGAAAAAACTGTCAGTGTAAAATAAATTCGTTGCAAATTTTGTCAAAACCTTACCTTAATTAAGGTGCACCATTGGGCGATAAATTATTATTATTTTATTGGTTTTTCGCAAAATGTACGCATAACTAGGTACTTATATATCTTTAACACATTCCAGGGGCAATAAGAATTGCACCATTAAATATAATGTATTCAAAACTGATTACGTAGCAAATAGTAGTTTGGGATATTCCTCAGTGTAATTAATTTAAACATTCAACAATAATTTTAAATTATTAAAAACATTAAGAGTCATGTAAAAAAGTATGTATTAGTAAAGTAAATGGTTGAATACCCTAAAGTTTAAGGTTTAATCGTTGAGTACCCTATAATTAATTAAAAATACGTTGAGATGTTTTTATTAATCAATTTTTTTATCTATAATTATATTTTTGACAATTTCATCAAAATTCTGTGACGAAAATTATCAATCACATTTCATTGGGTATACTTATATTTGATAGTTTAGGAGAATACTATTTGCAATTTACGATACTTACTACAAATAGATTGAAACTAATTCGAATTTCGTTGGCCTTCTTGGCTGAATAATGGACCTTCAATTGCAGATGTTATTTTACCAATAACCTTATGGAAAGAGCCTTATTATTATTTTGTGTGGCATAAAAATTTTATTGTTCAGTAGATAGCGACATGCCAACAAACTTATAGGCATTTGAACTGGGGTCAAACCATACTAATATACCTCCTTATAATCGTAATATTTGCATAGAATTCCGTATCTTGCTGTTATGTCGCTTTGTATAAAATATAGTTAAGTATGTTCCACCTATTGAATCTTGTCTTTTAACTTTTACGAAACTAATCATAAATGAAGCACTGAATATGAAATATAAATTGATACTTACTGGAAAAAATATAAGTTTTAAAAAATTTAACAAACCATCACACCTGTTTTCCCCAAAGGGTTAGGCAGAGTTGTATAAAAAACCCACAGTTCGTCGGTATGTTAAGGTCCCATGTAAAAGAACACACACACAAAGCCGAACTCCGAGCTGCTACTGACAATTTTATAGAAAAACCCAATTACACTAGTCGACTCGGGAATCGAACCCAGAACCTCTAGCGTAATATTTCACTTGGGACCACTAGACTTAAGAATTCACATCAGGTACAAAGTACATTACCAACAGATTTCGGTTCAACCGGTTTTGCAAAAATGTAGTAACTGAATTAATTTGCAGTTGAAAGTGTCAAATTGGTTTTTATTGGATCAATTACAGTGGATACATTGTTGCAGTATACCGGTGATACCGGTCCATACTTATTATAACAGTACGTGATTGTATAACTAATTTAGTACAGTCAAGAGCACTAATAAGTACCTACACATTCAGTAAAATTAAACATCGATTTACTCTGAAACTATTCATAACAATTATGAAATTTTATGCTGACAGAGCCTCATAGTACCCACTTAACGGATTTGTACAATGATTCGACTTTGAATTCGATACTCAAGAAGAAAATTTCTTTCGAAATTCAGTGAATGTGTACACATTTTTGATCGTGACTGTACATATTAAGAGCCTACCCACACAAGATATTTTCTTCTTCTATAGTGAAGGCTTACAATAATAGGTTATGTGGGTTTAAAAAATATTCTTGATCTTTTCTATGGCTCTTTTAATAGGATAGATGAATGGTGTTTACTTTAATGAAAATAAAAGGCCTAATAAAAAATAAAATATATAAAGTTCTTAAATATAAGCGTTTAAAGTTTTTGGTGGGGTTTGAGATGGGATGCTCTTTCCTTTTCCGCTAAAGAGTATTATTAAAGAAGTTGTACGGCATATCGGATTGTGACGTCACAAGCCAATAAAGTGCGCTCTCTGTCTAATATGAAATGCTTGTAACTTTGTAAGTTTTGAACCAATTTTAATTGTTTTTGCTTTTTTATCTCATAAGAAAGCGCTCCTAAAGAAATGAATTTAAAATAAGGTCTGTTTTTTAATTTAAAAGACAGACCTAATTTTACTACTACTTTATATATGAGTAAATATTCTCCTTTATATTTTACTTATTTTTTAAAATAGTTGGCCTTATTATGCAAAGTCCACTTAACTTATACTTTTTAACTCAACATCACGTGAGCAAACTTTAGCGAAAGCTAGTTTACTGTCAATACATTGTTGAAAATACATTTAGTCTACTCAATACATTGACATTGCATCTAATTTGATTCCGATCGGTTCTGTAATGAACCCGTTTTCTAAGAAGCTGCGGCATGTGGCTACAAAAATAAACGACCCTCTGATTGGACAAATACTTCAATGACTTGTCATTTGTATCGGTTGTATAAAGGTACGTTTATACTTAGGTTACGCTACCGCACATATGACGTATGCGACTAGGAAAGCGCTGTTAGAATTAGTATTCGTACAATGAATCGCGATGTCGCTAATGAATCGCGATAAGGCCGCCAATTGTATGTATCTTATACAAAATCTCTGTACTTTTATAAAATATTTTTGGTGTACAATAAAGTATATATAAATAAATAAATAAATAAATGAACTATGTGTGATATATGTGAAAAGTTCTAAAATAATGTTAGTAGGTACTACTTAAATAATAACCTTATTTCAATTATAAATATATCAAAAGTTCTAAAATAATTATAATAAATACTATTTAAATAATAACCTCAGTATTACCAGAAATAGGAAAAAAACCTACTCATTATTTCATCAACACGATTCATTAATTTTCCCATATAACTTCTAAATTGGTGTTTACGAATACTGTAGCGTACTAAAACTCAATTAATCAAAAGAATAGCGTATAGAAAAGCCCAATTTATTTAGCTATTGTAAAAGTTCAGTTGAGAAATGAAATCAATATTTTTCCTTATTGTGAATTATTCATTCTCTTGGCCATTTTGTTGAACGATGTTCTTTGATTGCAAATACAGCAAGATATATTTAGGTTATGCTTCGCCAAAAACTATTATAAAATATTCGAGCAAATAATAAATATTCATGAAGTCGAACAGTAATATTATTATTCGAATCTGTGCAGAACTATTATTGACCTACTTTTGATATACTTTGATTCGTTTATAACATTTTAATTAGAAAAAGAGATTAAAAAGTTAAAGCAACGGTTGATTGACCGGTTTGCTTCATTTGTTACTTTCCTTTGCGTATGGCAAAGCGTATAGCCATAATTTAGTTTTTAAATTTACTTACTACTTCTTCTATAGCCCCATATTTATAACCCTGAAGGATTGGGCAAATGTGTACAGATGTACACCTACAGTTCATCAGTACATTTTAGATCCCACGTACCTTTAGAAAAGAAGCCGGGAAGCTCGGCTACTTAGAATTTTATATAAAAATCATTTATTTCTTTGCTTGAATTGGTAACACAGTCAAATACCTACTATTTATGAACAAAATGTACGGTGGTAGACTATAGGTATAGCCTATTCCTAGACCCGTGCAGCAGAGGGACAATGTAATGGGTTGATGAATAAAATTTATGCACTAAGTACTAATGATATTTATTACAGTTAAGTTTTTTGTTCAAGGCACGATAGTATCACTACAAACAATAATTAAAAGGCGTCAAATTGTTATGACGTATTTCTTTATAAGGGCCAATAACATGTGATTATGTCGTAAGGCATGCTCCACATTCTCTGATGTGTCCCTGCCCTTATACGAGCGATCAGACTTGGTCATAGCAATGCGACAGATTAATGAAGTTCGTAAGAGGTCTTACGCTTGTAAATAGCTATTCCCACGGGAAATATGGCGAGCTTTGTTTGGTTTCTGGCGCCATCTGTTGGCGGGACATTGTAACTGTTGAACGATTTTTTATTTGTGTAGTAGCGTAGGCTTAATTTAATAGCGGTGGTTGGCCTAGTTTTCTATACACAGTGATTTTTAATTGATTGCTAATCTTTCAGGAGTTGAAAACACTCATGATTTAAAACAAATTTCACTAAGGGTCCAACTCTGAAATATGGAAAAATTTCAGCTTTTTTTTTTTATGAGTCAAGTTGGCAAGCGAGCGATCTAGCCACCTGATGATAAGAAGTCATCGCAGCCCATGGACACCCTGCATCACCAAATTTTCCAATATAACAGGATTGGTTTGTTATTTTTTTTTCTTGGGAATTTTCACGTTTTTTCGTTCAGCAGATGTGCCTAGCGATCACAAGGCTATGTTTTGTACTTTTTCAAAACAACGAAAAAGTTTCCCTAAGAATATTTTTAGGCATATTTCTGGCGAAATCTTAAATAAATTCTTCAAGGAACAAAATTCACGTTTAAAATAATCTATAACAGTTTAAACTCATGATCATAAATACTTGTATAAAATCGAACATCGAAGGCATCCGAATGCCTCCATTTCCGCACGCCGTCCATTACCATTCCTCGCAAGAAATAACCCGTACATTTCAAATAAACTGCGCAATGGACGCGTAAACTGTGCATTCCAGTTTTCCGAGCTCGTAAAGTCGAGTTAAAAGCGACATAAAGCAGAGGACACGCTTGGATTTTTTGTATCTAATTGGGCCTTACTATTGAAGCAGAAAAGTCTTTATTAAAATACCTTCTAATAAGGCGTATTTATTATTTAGCTGGTGTAGTGGTTATGTACGTTGAGATATTATTCTTAGAGCAGTCACATAACATTAATATTCGGTTTATTTTACATAGCGACAAACTGGAATATATTTTGGCCTTGCGTCTTGATGTTATGTAGATAATTAATACACTATTTGAAATGATTGATTGAGTATATTTTAATTTATTATTTACAGTTGGATAACATAATTTGCTTCTTATAACGTAGACATTGTGTATTAAGTATTTTCGAGAGTTTTTTTTTGGGATTACGAAAAAACAGTAAATAAGCTGTGTCGTGTTTAGCATTTTTGATTAGAGTTGTAGCGCATTCCTCCACAACTTACAGAGCAACATTTTATTTATTTTCTAGTTTATTATAACTCCATGGTTACTTCTATTCTTTTTAAATGGAAGTGTGAACAAAAAATGTCTATATCAGTTGTTCATCTGTTTTCCTTCTTAAGAATTCTTAGTAAATTAGGCTAGAGACGTGTTTGCAGTTTGATTGTATTTGTAGAGAAGAAAATATATGGTTTTTTTGCTGTGTCCTGCTGTATTCCAAGTGGTTAATTAAAAAGGTACAGCGAAAGGTGAATCATACCGGGTCACGGTCGTGGAATGTCACAAATTCCATCATACCAACGAACATTTTGAACGCTTAGACGATTACCCTATTATTTTGGGTTCCTGTTTTATTATTGGTATTTTTTCTATTTCGCATGTAGAATTTAAAAATAGTTTCAATATTTATTATAAGTACTACAATTCTCGCCGCCTATTACATGGGACCTTAACATACCGGCAAAATGTGGGTGTACATTAGTACACCTCTGCCTAACCCTTCGGGGAATACAGGCGTGATGGTATGACGGTACTACAATGTTGACTGGAGTTAAATTATACTTTTAAAATAACACATAAAATACCAATACGCCTGCATTCCTCAAAAGGTTAGGCAGAGGAGAGATCCCATGTAACAGGGAGCAAGCACTATTGACATTAACCGGGCGCGAATCCAAACTCCAAGCGGATAGTTGAGAATTTCATAGAATAACCCTGTAGCTGTTTGCTCAACCTGGGAATTAAACCTATAGCGTAGTAGTCGCACTGTTCCCATTAGGCAAACGGTAGATTTTTATCTACCTTGTATCTTCGTCCTAATTTTTTTATGAATTTTAACGATTATAAACATATAGAAAAACAGTTGACTTGGATGTCTTTTGGTAGGGTAGGATACAAGCCTCCAAAAGGAGCATGCCGTTTTAAAAAAATCAAGTTCCTTCCAATGATTAGCATTATAAGAGAACGTTTTAAGTCAATTAACGTTATTATACCTGTATACCTTATTAACACGTTCACCGGTTTGCTCATCAAACGCCAAACACAGCTTGTTACATTGCAGTTCTCGGCTGACGCGATATTTTTTTCAAGTACATCATAAAAACGACATAGCACCAGTTATTATATCGAGATTCCTGCTTCTGGATAAAGCATTTACAGCCTTGTCGCCTGACCGTTGGTGATACATACGGCACCGGCAGCGGTGGCGCACGCGCATACGATACTTTAAAAGAATAAAAAACGGAATTAAGAAACGAAACAGACAGACGAATAATAAGAAGTGGCTGCTATATTTGCAAAAAAATATCATTTTTTAAATTATATTTTGTGATTAAATAATCTCTGTGCGTTTACTGGCTCTGCGGCGTTTACTAGACAGGGAGGCCTCTTCTAGTAAACGCCAGCAGTGGATGAGTAGTAGGCTGATCATCATGAAGAGCATTAAATACTTAATGCGAAATATTGACAAAGATATGAATTTTCTAGTGAAAGAAATATCGTTTTTTGAACAGTCGATTGTAATAAAATTTGTGTAAAATTCCGTCTGGGGCGGATTTTTAATATGTTTGTTTGTTAGTAGAAGATAATTATCAAATATGCTCGCATTCTTAAACGCCAGTGTGTCCCAAGCATTACTGCCAGCATTCAGAACATTGTTACAGGCGACAGAACCCGCCTTTCTAGTATATCCTGCCTGTTACATAGCTTTCCGATACAAAAAAGAGCTGTTTTTTTATTGGCCAGTAATAAAAAGGTTTTATTAAATTTCATTAGCTTATAGCACATTATTTTATTTTGTTTCGTGAATGAGCCATTATTATGTGTTACTCACTTATGATTTAATAACCCTGCAACATAGGAGTTCCTCAGTAATTATCTTTTTTTACCTATTCTTACTCTAGTACCTATATATTATATAAAAAATACATATTACCTAGTAAATATATTCTTGACTTTTCAAAAGACGCCGGCCGGCCAATGAGGTTGCCGCTTGTGTCCACAGCAAAGTTATTTTCCGCACGAATGACTTTTAACCTCCGCAAACTTGACAGGTTAAAAAATTACTTAACTGGTCAATAATCTGTCATAGCGGTAATCCCTTAACACTTCCTTACGAATTTTATCCACCAAAGAAACTCCGAGCATTGCTCTCTCCATTGCACGCTGAGCGACCTTGAATTTGTGGACCAGTCCAATAGTGAGTGTCCACGTTTCACATGATGATCAAGGAATCAAAAGTTTGTTAAACACCGTATCATCATCATCATCATCAATCCATTACATTGTCCCACTGCTTGGCACGGGTCTTCCAAGAGGCATTAGACTATAGTCCACCACGTTAGCCTATTTCATGTTGGCAGACTTTACACCCCGTCAAGAAAATCACTCATGCATGCAGATTTCCCAACAATGGTTTCCTTCACTGTTTAAGCGAATGATAATTAATTATTAATACACACATGACTTCGAAAATTCAGAGATGCGTGCCTTGGATTCAAATTCGAGATATTTGACTTGGCAGTCCAATGGTTCACTAGCAATCTGGCAATATCACTAGGCTATCACTGCACATGACTTTGAAAACAGTCACAGGAGGCAGTCTAAATTAGGTCATACCACTAGGCTATCACTGGACATACTATTACCGAATAATGCCCATTATTTTTTAAGGACCATATTGAATGGAGCTTCTGTGTTCAATTGTTATGTATAGAATTATACACGCCATTTTACATAAGCTATCAATATTATGTGCACATTACCCGTGTACATAGCGTGCTGTTAGTTTTACGTTTGCAGTTTTTGTGCCTATCACGGCATAGTTACTTAGGCGTTGATTTACGACTTGCTGCGAAGGTATACCTAGGTTACGTTACGCCATTTGAAATGGTTGTTGGATGTTATTTGTTCTGTGTTCCATATTTCTTTTTTTTTTTTAAAAAAAAGCTTACTAGCAATGTGGATCACACATTACTAGTAATCTTGTTAACCCCTCGTGCTAAGCTAAATGCTGGTGTTACGAGTGGGTTCACGTCGATAGTGCAATGGGTGGGTTTCGAACCGGCAACCACATGATCGCAAGTCCGACGCTGCCGCTTCAAATTAAATCATTGACGTAAAAATTAAAAGTGTATCGATACAATTGTATTGATTAACGAAAAAATTAAAAGTGTATCGGTCAATTTGTATGAATAAATAAATACAAATTGACGTAACGACTACGACGATGGCGTTTTAAAATATCTCAATTGGCTGCGTTTCACCAACGCGTCTAATTGGTAGAGTATTGTTCGTACACCCAATGTCTACCCAAATTCAACTAGGTCAGTGATATTGTATATTATTATACACAATATTACTGATTGTAGTTAACTGAGACAACCCTAGATATATAAAAAACTAAATCCAGTTAGTTAAACGTCAGCGTAGCTGTATGTGGCTGTAGGATATGGCAGCATTACAAATCAATTATTTATTGTGTAGATACAATTTACTTTCCATTGTAAACCAACTAACCACGGCCATCATATCCGCAATAAACGCGGGATTGCCTATAAAACTGGCATTGTTTCGATCGCTACGAGATTCGATTTAGTCATGTTTTATACAAGAGCAAATCGTAAAACTTGTAGATTGTGGGTCGCCTAAGAACGCAGTGGATGTATCGGACTAGTACCGACTAAACCTACGATTGCCTTCTCGTCTTCTCTTTGCCAAATCTAATGATCTGATTCCAGAACCTCAAACAACAGGCTGAGCTTCAGGTCATTCACTGGACCCATTCACAGGGTGAGGTCTTACTTCGTATCAAACAAACGAAACACGCGCTTCGCCTTTTGGGGCTATGTATAGGCAGACAGAGGACTCCTCTAGTCACCCACCTCAGAACTAAAATTGTATAACCAGCATTTCAATGAGTACATGTGCTCCTTCTCCTCATTGAATTTTGGATACTTAGTACAGAAGAGCACGTTGAAAAAAACTTCTGTGATGCATAACGTAGCGTATGGTTAGTATATCAGAATCTTCACTGCAAGTATCTTATGCGGTTGTCTGAAGACGATTAGCTTAATCAATTTATGTAATGACCACTTATCTGCAAAACAATTAATTGTTATTAAGTACTGTTATTGTGCTACTTTTAACAGGTTTAGTTAAATTCTCCATTTTTTAAACACAAGTTTAGGTGGATAATACTTATATGTTGAAGTTGTTACTTATCTCGCAGTGGAAGCACGAATAGGTACTTACGTATAGTCTGGTACACATTATGAAAAAAAATATTTAATTCTATAAACACCTAGATTTCTAGATAGACCACTGTTGCAAGTCAATGTTTTTCTTTTTTTTCTTATACTAGATGGCGCCAGTGTTTCCTATCTGAAGACCTCTGAGAAAAAATAAAGTAAGTTTTTTTATTCCGATTTCGAAAAATGCTACTGGTCCATCACTTTTAAACTACCTCTTCCACCCATGGACGCGGCCAATATTACAATAATTTACATCAAATCCATGCATTGACATCTGTCTTCGGCTGAGCTACGATTAAATACGGGAATATAGTCCGCCAGTCATAAATTATGAGGGACATAAATACAGAGGACGGGGTCCCAAGACAATTCAATTACTATGAGTTGCGGAGATGCGGTGACATTGAAATAAGCGGTCGCAGGGACAGCCATTAATATAAGGGCTGATGTACAATGTTATAATCTGTGCAGAATTATACAACGTGACAATAAAGTCTAACAGCCAAATATTTTGAACGATTTCTACTGTGTGACCAACCCTAAAATATCGAAAAAGAACAGCTATTCCCTACATTTCGGTTTGTCGAAGAACACTTGTCTATGAAACCGCTGGCTTTTATTTGACGATTTCAGGGTTGATCTTATATGTAGTTTAAAAAGTTCATAATTATGAATATGACGAGGTTCTTTTGCGTGTCATAGTGTATAAGTTATCGGTAAACAAACAAAAATAACTTTAAGTATGATGATTATTAAAGTTTATTTCTATTTATAACTTTCCACCCGCGACTTTGCCTGCGTGGATTATACGTTTCTTTTAATTTAACGGGGAAATTTAATTATAGCCTATGTCACTCAAGAATAATGTAGCTTTCTATCAGTGAAAGAGCATTTCAAAATCGGTTCAGTAGATCCAGAGATTACACAATCTCAAAAACTCACAAACTACCTCTATATAATATTAGTATATATATTAGAATCCAGTATTGTTCTCATAATAAACGTTTATATACAAGCTAAATATTGATTTAATTGATACCGTAGTGCGGAAGGATGCTTTATATTTCCTGTCAAGCGAGTAATGTTTTCGTATGATTTCGCCGGCGGCTGGCTCTTCAGAACCGTCCCACTATTTATTATGATGCTATTTCCCTTTCGGGGTGAGCAGATGTTCGGTACTGATGCGCAAAGCTTGGGTTTATAATCACATGTATTTTTAAAATTTATACTGTTAGTTGGAAGCCAAAAATGCCCAAAACGATAACCTATTGTCTATAAATTGTGTTGCAGAGTTCTGGCAGCAATTTTTGTGAAATATACTGATTGAATATCAGTAAGTATTTTTAGATGGATCTGATTAGTCTGGAATCAGAAAGTGGGAAATAAATTTAGGAATATGATTTGTGATTGTATCAATTAATAGAATACCTATCGTTATTAGGTCTATTCAGAAGTTCATATTTTGGAAGCATGAAATACCAAATGATAGCGATCGCAATGTACATCGGAACAAACTTTAAATTGGCTGGATTAAATGTATAAGTATTAAGGAAAAAATCAGAAATTAATAAACAGTACTATCGTCTTAATTACACATGAACCAAATGCATTAAAAGTAATTTATTGCTAGAAAGCAATAGGTATTATTATTTATTCACCATTACTTATATTTCCATTTATTTCCCAATACACAAACATCGGACACTACTTTATAACCTGTACATTACGGGCTATTATAATGTAAATTCTATTATAAGTAGATTTCTAACTAATATTATTATATTATTAGTATATAATGTATCTATACTGCAAGTTACGACTGGCCTCAGTGAAATTATATGCTTTGTAAACGTAATTTTCAGATTATACGAAGGAAATTTCTTAGACAGGGGCGCACAACACTTGGTGTCACATTTATCCGTAACAATATTTTGCAATGGTTACACTCCAAATGAGACCCTCACACAGTAGCGACGTCAGTTCTTGTTGGAACTAAGGCATATAGGTATAGAATAGAATAGAACACCATATTAACCATAATAAGAAACATTATTAAGTACTTAAACTAAGGATACAAAGGCAATTTTATCGCTATAAGCGATATCTTCCAGGCAACCTTTGGATAGACAGAGGAAATGTGAAAAAACTCCTTTGATTTATCAACGGACGGACTACCGGATTTATCAACAGACAGTTTTTTCACATTTTCTCCGTCTATCCAAAGGTTGTCTGGAAGATATCGCTTATAGTATATATATGTCTTTAATTGTTAGGTAAATTTATTATAGGATTGTCTATTAATAGCATACGTTTTATAGTCTTAAAAGTACATAACAGGAATGAAAGAAATGTATTTTAATGAACAAAATCCTTCGGGATTTTTTTAAATTTTTGTAAGTAATTGACTTCATGGGCTTGTAAAAATCTATATATTGTAAAAATCTATGTAACTACAAATTACCTAACAAAGAATTTATTAACTTACCAAAAAAGTTATGAAAAGCGTACCCAAGGTTGATGATCTCTGGTCTAACAGATATGAGTCTAAGCAATGGTAATAGCGGTTGTATTGACCGTTTAGAGGTGCAATGGTGGTGCGTGCGTATTGTTACAATTATGTTACTGTTACTAAAGTATGTAAGAAAGCGCAAAGAATTCTCTGTAGCAGCTCCAACACTAGATTTATGCCCATTCTATCTTCACTAGTATTATAAAGAAGAAATTTTTGTATTATCATCATGCCTGTATACCTACCCCGGCAGAGGCAGGGGCTGAGGTGTACTTATATACACTCACAGTTCGCAGGTATGTTTAGGTCCCATGTAATAGGGGGCGAGCCTATTGCCATTCACCGGCCACATGTCCAAACTCCGAGCTACTACTGAGAATTTCATAGAAAAACCTAATAACACTTTGCTCGTTCTGGGAATCGAACCCAAGACCTCTAGCTTAGCAGTCGCGCTTGGGACAACTAGATAATGAGGCACATCTGTATTTAAACAAAATATCCACCAGAGTGAAGACGGGACTAACCGTTAGTTGCAATAAACTCCCGAATTTTTTTGGTGTCTGATTTAAAGATACTTAGGTACGTCACTATTGCAGTCTATTTTTGTTTTTTAAAATTACTATTGCTGTAAACATCACCTCACACTAGAGTTTATTAGGATTTGTTAACGGTCTGGTTTTACAATAGCATTATACATGTTTAGATAGTTTAACGTAAGCATAATAGCTCTATGTTTGTTGTGCTCAAATCATTTATGATCTTGTTTCTGATCACAATCCCTAGATTGAATACAAGAGATTTAGTTCCAATCTCATAATAGACATAATCGTCTATGTCCTTCTCCAAGCTATATTATTGAGCCGTTTGGGGTCGAAAAGCTCGGTTCATGGGGTCCGAGTGCTCGTCTTCTCTATAAGGAAATATCTAGAAGACTGGTCAACGCCTCTCGTGATCAGAGGGCTGGCTTATTCCTAGGGGAGCGTATAAGCATTGCCATTCAACGTGGCAATGCTGCCAGTCGTCTGGGCACGATGCCAGACGACAGCGATGCCGAGGAGTACTTTGACGCCTAGTCGGGCCCACTGCTTTTGTTTTGCTTTGCTTTTTATAATATATGTAAATAGTGTAAATGTATGTTAATTCTCCAAGATTAAAACACCTGTCTGGTTGGACGATCCTCCGTTTGGTTGGAGGGGCAAAACACCTCCTCTCTACAACCTCTTTATATATACCAAAATTAATCACAATAAAATTGGTGTGGTGGCTAAGGCTTGAAAATATAGCCAGTATTTATTATTATTATTAAAGCATGGATAGATAAACAAAATCATCTACTTATCTGTAAGAAGAATCCTCGCTCAACAAGCCGTTAAGCGTTTCAACTAGATTATTACAATTAACTATCATTCACATCATCATCATCATTCCATTCCGAAACGATCACTTAACAGTAACATATTTCATTAAACAATTATCGAGATTGACTCCGATCGACCAATCATCTATCAATCATTAAGTCATATTTTATCGAGATCTTAAGGCTAGGGCAGACGGTCGAGTCTTCGTCGATTGATTCTGTGTTATCGATGGAGTGTGTAAGAGTTTATTGCTGGCTCTTTTCCATTGGACTTTATGCTATTTTGTAACATGTATTTCCCAAATGGTTTGAGGCTAAGACGTACTAAATGTACAGTGGGTTATAGCTGTTACCTGACCCACCGAGACCCCGCCGACCCTCCTAGGGTGGGCTACAACGAACAGCTATAACCAACTGTACATCCCCAGTTCCTCGGTACGTTTAGATCCTATATAATAACGGGCAAGCCTATTGCTATTAACCGGGCACAAATTCAAACTCCGGACTGCTACTGAGAATTTCATAGAAAAAACCTACAGTTTGCTCGATCTGAAAATCGAACCCAGGAGCTCTAACATAGCAGTCACGCTTAAGACCACTAGACTAATGCAGCAGGTATCTATTTTTGTATTTATGTCTTACCCGAGGATACAACCATACTGATGACTGATTTTGTCACTTATTTATAATATGTATAACTGCAACGGTATTTAATTATTTGAGAAAGTTTAATTATTTCAGTTTGAATCGCCGATCTCCAATCTATCGACGAGGATTTTTTATTACAATATCCAAAAAGTAGCAAGGGAGCAGCAGTAAAGGAATTGTAGGTGATTTATCACAAAAAAATGCTTTGACAGTCTGAATCTCAGATCAAATAAAAAGTTAAGATGGAACTTAGCGAACAAAGAAGTGTACAAACACAATTACACGCACACTTGTATACCGAAACTACGCCTTATTATTCAAGGTCAGTTTTATAAATACAAAAAAGGGAGGATCATCAAACTGCCCTTTTTTTTTAAAAAAAACCATGTCTATTTTTAATTATATCATTAGACTTCTTATAAGTTCGACGGTAAAAAGTCGGAAAATCATTTCGTGTGCCCATACCTTAATACTTTAGTCATAAAACACACTGATAATAATCGAATGTTACGTATAGTCGGATGTTTGCAATTATATAGATTACCAATCATTACCGGTAGCTAAGATATTGTAACAGTCCACTTTATAACGATCTGTGTAAATTATTATTATTAGCTTAACGATTTAGTTGGTGATGCTGATATCAAACATACCATACATACCAACACGCCTGTATTCCCCGAAGGGTTAGGCAGAGGTGTACTTATGTACACCCACATTTCGCCGGTATGTTTAGGTCCCATGTAATAGGGGGCGAGCCTATTGCCATTAACCGGGCACAAATCCAGACTCCGAGCTGCTACTGAAAAAGTCATAGAAAACCTTAATAACACTGCTCATCTTGGGAATGGAACCCAGGAGCTCTAGCGTAGCCGTCGCGCTAAGGACCACTAGTCTAATGAGGCAGTGGATTTGGGCTCGGTCAATGGCAATAGGCTCGCCTCCTATTACATGGGACCTGAACATACCGGTGAACTGTGGGTGTACATTAGTAAACCTCTGCTGAGCCCTTCGGGGAAAACAGGCGTGGTATGTTTGTTCATTAAAGGTACTGAAAGTAGACTCAGACTTTAAAATTATTTTGAACACTTATTAATGACCAAAATTGACCATCAGCACTAACCCTCCGTATAAATAAAATTGACTGGAGGACCGCCTCGTTAGTCTAGTGGTCCCAATCGCGACTGCTATGCTAGAGGTCTTGGGTTCGATCGTCGAGCAAAGTGTTATTGAGTTTTTCTATGAAATTAGTAGCAGCTCGGAGTCTGGATTTGTGCCCGGTGAATGGCAATAGGCTCGCCCCCTATTACATGGGACCTAAACATACCGGCGAACTGTGGGTGTACATTAAGTATACCTCTGCCTAACCCTTCGGGGAATACAGGCGTGATGGTGTATGTATGTATGTATAAATAAAATTTTAATGTATTCGTTACAAAACCTTATTACCAACAGAGTCATACATTAATGAAACAATATAGATATCGCCATGTAACATAATACGGCGTAGTACTCGAGGTATAATAGCAGGATCATTTATTTGCAAATTACCTGCGCCGGAGCAGCCAGTGTCGAAACATCTGTTGCATGCCGTTGTTTACTTAGCTCAGATAAGTTAAGCTGATACTGAACATAGGGTGAGCATCTGTTAAGAGATTATAGATAAAGTGTTTTGTTTTGTACTTAATACTGCAATGGTCGTGTAGTCGCAGGCGCATCTCGTGTTCCGATCCTGCATTCAATTGCCAGGATGGGCAGTGTTATTGGAAATACACTATTCGCCAAATGCTCTGAAGTTGTATTGAAGTGAGGTAAAAGGTATGGTAGGGGGGGTGAAAAAGACAAGAAAAATCACATGGGAGGAGACGTGGTGAGATGTGAATTTATTTTTTTGTTGAACGGCCCAAAATAATGCAATCATAATAAAATAAAGATCAGAACCCGGGGTCAGTAGGTAGAATAAGAAACTTTATTTTCACGCCTACAAGCCCTGAAGGGGCAAAGGTGTATGAAGCGGAACACAAATCCAAACTCCAATCCGCTATTGAGAATATCACAGTACCCACACTAATATCTTTACTATTGAACTATAATATCTTTCTACATACTGGTATCTAACACTTACGCGAATATTAGACATTGAAATAAAACTACTTTTTACGGATTTTATCGCGTTATATTGATATTTTTAATTCCCGACGTTTCCGATCCTTTACAGCATCCATGGTCACGGGTGGACTGAGGTGTTGGTCGTCCTAATGTCAAAATTATCAACAGCTACCCTACATTTTGTTGATTATTATTTATGCCCGTCACGCAGAATGAGCTCACCGTATCCTTAGGTCTCGCAGTCTTGTGCTTGGATTTAATGGAATCTATGATTGGGTTCCAAGCAGATGGTAAGACCCAGCCATCTTCTCTATTGAAATTTGGATAATTTTTAATTTCATTAGCCTCGCGAATCATCCTAGGTAGGAATAGGTTTTCTTTTGCAAAGACTTGTGGTTTATCAAATCTGATGTAGTGCTGGGCCTTGTCAAGTGTATGTTCACAAACTGCTGACTTCCCGGAACGGCGGTGTTTGACATCGGCGATGTGTTCTTTTACGCGGGTCCCTATGCTTCTTTTAGTTTGGCCTATGTATGAGAGACCGCAATCACAATCAAGCTTGTATACTCCTGCATCTTGTAGAGGTATGTGGCACTTGAAGAAGATTAGTCAGTTCCTACCACCTGGGTAGGAACTGGCTGATCTTGTTATGCTTGAAGCAAGTTTTGATTGAAGCACGCTTCAAGATATAGCCAATCTTGTCTGTGACTCCTCTAACATATGGCATATTGAAATAAAACTACTTTTTACGGATTTTATCGCGTTATATTAATATTATTAATTCCCGACGTTTCTGATCCTTTACAGCATCCATGGTCACGGGTGTTCAACACCTCAGTCCACCCGTGATTTTGACGTGATAAAATCCGTAAAAGTAATTTTTATTTTAATCTTTCTACACTGATAATATAAGAAGAATTATTTATTTGTTTGTAATTGATAAACTATGGAACTGATTTTAATAATTCTTTGACAATTAAAAAGCCACATTATTAAGAGGATAGTATCCGCTTCGCGCTCCATACAAACGTAGTTTGGCCCTTGCTTGAATTTTAAACAATGAAAGTCATTGAAATTTTGCAGTAACAATCTTATCATTAAAATACGTGTTCCTGTAGTAAACAATTTCATTTCAATACACGGTTAAAAAGTTACACGAGCTCAAAGATTGTCAATTTTCGTTGAAAAACGGCCCAACTTTATGCTAGTATTTCTCGACAATGTATCAATACAGAAACATTCTGATTCGAAAGAAACCCAGATAATATAGTGAATATATTTTTACAAGATTTTTTAATATTATTTTTTTAATTAGTAATCTCCAAAATTCGGAACATAAGAAATACGCGTGAAAATGTTGCAAAAATATTGTTGTTTCTCCTCTCGGGCACGCGTTCGCATCGCGAGGGATAGAGACAGCGACAACTGTGCAACATTGTTGCGTTCGCGAGGGACACTCCTCTTAATATAATTTACTAGCTTTTGCCCGCGACTTCGTCCGCGTAGAATAGATTTTTCCCAATCCTGTGTAAATTTCCCAAAATATTAACATCAATATCAAAATATGAACAATAATACTGTAAAGTTTCATCAAAATCCGTTCAGTAGTTTTTGCGTGAAAGAGTAACAAACATCCATCCATCCATCCATCTATCCATCCATGTTTCTGACTACGGGGATCCTATGCAGGCGAACCCGCCAGAACTCTCTAGTAAAATAATAAATTGAAAAATTTATCATATTAACTACACAACAGCTGATTGTGTCTTGCGTCAACAGGTGGTAGGCTTATTGAAAACACTGTGTAACTGCCTACTTTTTTATATTGTGATTAGGTATCGATTACCAACAAGTCTGTGAGACATTATTATGTCCACATTCATTTATTATTCTTGTTTACATTACTAATATTTTTTTAAATACGCGCACCGCGACGTTCCCTGCTCTGCTTCTCACTTCCCAGGCATTTTTTCTGAATTTCGAACCTGTTTCCATATTATAAACAAAATTTTTAGTATTGTTAAGAATAATATAATAATAACTGTTTGTACCTACTTAATTAAGATTTTATTGTAATAGTTAGAGTCCTCGAAATTTGAACCTGAGAAAGGTGCTAAGCTGTACATATGTTATATTTAAGAACCTTATTAACCTTAGTATGCAAATAAATAGTTTAGTTTTTAGTTTGAATTTAAATACACACACTTACTCCTTTTTCCGATTGCGGTAGATAGAAACTACAGAACGGCATTTCGTCGAGGATATCGCAAATCCGCGTAATCAGCATTGGATAATTCCACAAATTATTATATATTCCAAAGCAATTTTTTTTTTTACGAAACGCAACCGTATGCGTACTGCTAATTGACGTAGATATTCTGTAAGAGGGTAGTACTTCCACGGTCGTGCGGACTCATTAATGCATGCAGGCACTACTATTAAGTCTTTGCTCAAATTTAGAGAAGTTAGGATACATAGGCCGACCGTTTAACTCGCGTATCGCCTGCGCGGTAAGCAGGGAGCGGGGGCGGGTAACGCTACACACGGAGTCAATAATCCAAAGATTTATCTCGAGATAGACATTGTTGGTAAAGAATAAAATAATAAGTATCTTTTTTAAGTATTTATTTTTAACCCCTTTACTCCCTTCTTACCGCGCAGGCGATACGCGAGCTAAACAGTCGGCCTATAGTCCACCACCCAAGCATAGTAGAGATAAAAAAGTATTTAAAAAAATATCTTTTTTAAAACGAATCATGGTGACCTTACAAAATAATGCAAATTCCATACGCAATTCGAAGTGTGGTAACATGATTATCTGGGTGTACCTAATATTGTATTGTTTCGTCAGATATCTCGCTGGTTGCCAATAGATGATCTATTTTGGACCGGTCCTTGTCGCGACACCTGTTGAGGGCAGTCCACTGCCGCAATTTGCAATAGTCAGGTGCCATTTGAATATCCATCCTAGATATTTTGAGTTATGTTATTGTACACACAACGAAATGCAAAGATATTCAGATGCTCTACAAAAATCAACACAATTGCGACGAAATACGGTTATACCTTATACATAGTTTGATGATAGATAATGTGATATTTATTTTTAGTAGATTGAGTGATAATCAAAACATTTGTTTAAGTTTAGGTCCCAGGTTAATGTCTTGCTGATCTGGTATCGTTGTGCGTCGGGTCGTTGGGCTCCCTATAAAATGGTTGAGCTACGCGATGACTGATGTATGCGTGCCGTCAGTTAGGTCAATTCAAAGCTGCTATGGCTCTTTCTTCAAAAGGCCTGTTCTGATTTTGCCCTAAATTGAACTCGCATATAATATAACTATTATCTGGACTTTAAAAGAGACCATGATTCTCTGAGTTCGTTTCGACGTTTCTTCTCAAAGGTCGTCAGATAGGAAAGGTCGGCGCCATCTAGTTAAAAAAAACGACTTGTTAAAGTGTCTTAAAAGATCTATTTACAGAAATAAATTTCATTTCATTTCAATGCGCACAGGCATTTTCTCCGAAAAAAAATGTTAGGTCCTACGGCTGGGGTCGCGGAGGAATGACAGCTCGCCTCAGTGACCCCAGCAAAAAGTGGTGAGGCGAAACACCCATGTTGTTTTAGTCGGTAGATCACCAAATTTGGGTAGAGTCCGAAACGTCGCCTCCCCCAGCGGAAATCCACAAGGATTCCACGAAAACAAAAAAAGGGTTAGGTTACGCATTCCCTTGGCGGCGAAAGTTCATAAGGATTTCCCTACGTCACCAAAAAAAAGTTAAGTTAACATTTCAATGTGATCTTTAAGGTGTTAAAGAACATACTATAAAATATATTCATAGTACTGTACGCACGTCTACTGGTTTTATATATCAAGCTATACAAAACCAGTATAGGCTGGCCTTGAATCGTACGGAAAACCTTTACAATGTGAGGTCAGTCTAGACTGGTTTTGTATAGCTTGATGTGTAGCCGTGTGTACATATGTCAATATCAAAGGCCTATCGATGACGAAGGCTAGACGGCGCTGCATTAACGACGCACGCGCGACCGTGCGACCGCGACACTCCGACTTTTTGTCGGGCGCGTCATGATCGATCAATACGTCATAGATATCGACAATCGGCTCAACTTTTTTTGTGTATGGGAAATGATATAAGAGTATTGTTGTGTTTGCCACTGTGAGAAACAGGAATCTGTCACCATCAAACCATATTGGTCTTGGATTTAACTTTTTCCTATAAATTATATTGCATGTACACATGTTCCCTCAATGATATATTATTATTAGATGCGCTATGTTCGTAGTAAATGACCATTTAAAATTGAGTCGCTCTATATAACATGGTTATGAACACTTCTGCACATTATTTTGGTCAACCGCATTGGCACAAAGGTGTTAAAGTTGACTATTGTCCAAATCTTCACGTTTTGAGGCTTACAATATTTTTATACTATAATGAAATTATTTTCCACATAACATTATTACATGATAACACTACCTAAGTTTTCTGCCACTACAAATTTTATATGTTCAATTCATTTTTATTTATCCAATTAGTTTTCTGTCTTGCATCATAGACAATTATTTTTCTAGTGATACTAATAACATTTATCGGGGTTGTAAGTTTAAGACACATCCCTCTGACATACATCTATACTTATACTTAAATTATTATATTATAGAGCTGAAGAGTTTGTTTGTTTATTTGTTTGTTTGCTTGAACGCACTAATCTCAGGAACTACGGGTCCGATTTGAAAAAATCTTTCAGTGTTAGATAGCCCATTTATCGAGAAAGGCTATAGGCTATATATCATCACGTTAAGACCAAAAGGAGCGGAGCATAAATGAAAAATGTTGCAAAAACGGGAAAAAAATTAATGCAGAAAAGCCGAGAAAACACGCGGGCAAGCCGTGGGCAGAAAGCTAGTCCTTTCATAAGAGCGAAGAAGTCCAACAATAAACTCAACAAGTTATTATAATTAGCGAAACATTTTTAAAACATAAATGTCATATTATTATCTGCTTATAGGATATCCCTCCGGAAGTAGTGTTGTAACTACAACAATAAATAAATACTTAATTATTCTTCTACCACATTCCTAGATAATTTTCAACCAGATGTCATACAAGGAAATTGTTGATGAAATTATTCAATGGTCACATAATTGTGGACAGCATTTGAAGGAAGACATGTGGCCAAAATATAGCCATGTTTTTTTTTAAATAAGATAGATAGCTTAGGATTTAAAGCTACATCTGATACGTTCCATTCTCGCTCACAATTTGTATGCCAGAAGGTCCATTAAATGTTAATTTAAAATAAAGTTTCGATACTTAAATTAATTTATTACACTGGGATTAGTGTAAATTGAAAATGACACCTGAACAAATTGTAATTAGGTCGAAAATTAATAAGAAGAAATAAGGAGGAAGATTGATTGAGTGTCATTTAAGGCTTACCGTCTTGCATTGGGCGCCAAAATCTTTTTTTCGCCAATTGAATATCTATAATTTTATTTTGCAGTTTGTACATTGTTTCACATACTTTCTACACATAGGGAGGACATAACTACACCTAACTAAAAATACTAAAATTTTGTATATTTTAATTTATTTTATTTCATTATATTTGAACCTAATATTATATACATACAATGTTATGAATCAATTTTGTGTAGTGGTTAGCTTTAAATGTCTCATAATTAGGGAAGAGCACTGTTAGTCTGAGTTACAGATAATAATTTATCTAGTTCAGACACAGATGTCTTAAAAAATATAAGATAAGCTTGTTGATGATCATGTTAACTTGTTGTTAAAAATGTATTTAATGAATGTAAATGTGAAATAAAAATTTATTTATTTATTTATTGTTTGTAGTTTCACATTCTAGGTTCATGGCAGTAGAAAGTAAGACAAGAACTAATTATAATGTATTTAACTAAGTAACAAAGTCCTGTGTGAGAAAATTTTATAGAAAAACTCAATAACACTGCTCGACCTAGGAATAAAACTCAAGACCTCTAGCGTAGCAGTTGCGCTTGGGACCACTAGACTAACGAGGCAGTCTCGTATTTTTTATATGTGATTTTCTTTTTGTGAGCGTGTAGCTGTGCCGAGTATTCGCACTCGACGGGTATCTTGTGTATGTTTAAAATATCTTAAGCGCCACTAGCGATTATACGAGGAACTAAAATATACATTTCAAAGCCAACAGATGCTCTAAGTTTACTTCACCTAAAGAACTATTTAGTATTAGCACGTAGCAGTGTACGCTCATGAATGGGTCCTTACGACCGGGTAAGTGTAGAGATACTACACTTACCTGGTCGTAGGGGAGTAGGGGTCGTAGGGTAGAACAACTACGTTAAGTAGCAGTACGCATAGGTACCTACTGTTGGATTCCGTTCGGTGAGTGTCCTTTAGTTCACTTCCTTCTCCTTTCTCTCCCTTTTTTCTATCGGCATCGGCTTGGTTGTTATTCCTCATATTGTTTAGATAATGCTAAGAGAACACAGCCAGCTTATATCCACAAGCTGGCAACAGCCACCCGACTGTTGCCATTTTATGGGCAAAAGTCTGTCATAACGGCTGCAAAAGAAGAATAGACGAGGAAAACTCTGTACAAAACTGGTGTTTTCTATGGACAAAGTCTGAATTGAGCTGAATAAGTAATATTAAACTATTTACAAATTTAATTTAGCAGTTTTCACATTTTGTAGATTATTTTCTAGAAATTTGTCGCAACATATCTTATTGCTCTTCTATTATCTCTTTTAAAAATATTTAATATTGTCGTTGATTTGATTTTGTGCATGTTCTTTTTAAAAGTGTAAGAGTATTTCAGTTTTTTTTTTCTAAAATTTAAAACATTCCTACTCATTATTTTTTTTTATAAAATTCTTGTTAACCCCTCGTACCATCGTTAAATGTTTGTATTACGAGTGGGTCAACATCGGTAGTGCAAGGGGTGAGTTTCGAACCGGCAACCACATGATCGCAAGTCTACCTGCTTCAATATCGTCTATTAGGCTACCCGCTTCAATGTTTAAAAAAATTCTGTTTCTCAGCTTTGTACCTATTTCCAGGCCATATTTTGATATTGACAGTGTAAGTCAAATGTTATGGGAATATAATATTATTCCCATTTAGGGATCATGTTAGTAATAATATTTTTCCCAATCACGACGCAGTATTTGTTTGTAGTAAGTACTTAAAAATACTCAAAGCGGTCGGTTTGGCTTAAAAAATGCGTTTTAAAACTGGTTTAGGTGAATTACATTTTGTTAAATAATGGATAAAGGTAGCAGACATATTTAATTGAGTATATTATAATAAAATAAAATATTACAAAAACTATTAATGTACCCAAATTACCTATAGCAAAATTAGTCTCAAAGTAAAAATACGCAAATAAAAATGGACTGTAATTTGTAGATACCTTACTGCTCATATTTGAATACTTTTTTACTTTCATGTTTGTCAATCTGCTCGTTTATGTCCTCGGCCATCTTTGCGTCATCACAACTGCCATAAATTAAACTGTTGATTACCAAAAGTTGATTATAAACGTACCATTCCCAGAAGCATATTTCACGATAAATTTGAAGCCTTGTAAGTTTAAGCCGGTCTTTCGCTTCTTTTGTTTCAAATTTACATATGAATGCACATGCAATTTCAAACAATCCTTCGATGTCACTGATACCAAATTATTTGTTAATTATAGAAAAACATGTTATTTTATTCATTTAACAACAACTTATTGACTGCCTTTTTATACGTATAAAATAAGAAAAAACTGTATGAGGCAGTAGCGTGCAACTTAATAGCACCCGTTTGTTTCATACGTTTACTTGCATCTCTTTCCTCCGCATGAACTACATATTAGCACTCGTTCTACGCGTGGTTCCCATCTGTAACGATCGCATACATGTATTGTACCACAAAGCGAAGGTTGAATTCCCATTCGATACGTCCGTCACGAAATTTTCCCAATAGCTACGCTGCACAATGTTGTAGTTCCTTTTATAAATCAATTCTGGTGGAAATATTGTTCATAATTTCTAAATAATCTTCATTGTTAACGTCTAAATAAATGTTAAGTTCACTTGTTTCGTGAAAAAAATGCTTTCATTATACTTGACCGTTGATTCCAATAGATGATTAAAGGAATATAAATTCTGTAACGTCCGCACAATTTTATTGACATTAAAATAGCCGCTTTAAGTCAGGTAAAGTTGTATTATCGTGAAATACTTTTTTTCTATTCGATACGCTGCATGTCTACATAAGTACTTAGTTTACTAGGTCTCGTAGGAAACCTCATGTATCAAACGCCTACGTGACTTTATTTAAATAATTCAGTGACTTTTTATGTCCAATTTATCAAAATCATTAATTTATTCACGTGACAGAATTTATTGTCTCTTACAACGCATTCTATTTCAAGAAGTAACATAGAGAAGCAAACATTTTTATAATATTTATTATAGTTTTTTGTCTACAACAGGAATATATTTAGATAACAACTTATATTCCGGTTTAAACTACGACGATTGATTATAAAAATACTTTTTTGAATAGAGAACAAAATGCGGAATACAAATAACTAAATGTAATATTTTTGTTTGCTATTTTGGATACCGATAGCTAATTGAAAAAACGTTAAAGGTACGTGCATGTGTTTGTCATGAGGAATATGATAATGCATTCAATGTCAAGAGTAACAGCTCAATGTCCTCCTGTTTTTTTTTTATAAGTGCCACAGTAAAAAATAAACCTTCAACTTTGTATTCAGTGAATTTTTTTCATTATTTATTACGTTTTTTGCTAGCAGAAAAACTTAATGCTATTATGAAACTAATAGAACAAAACAAAAATTTTAATTAACCTTTTAAAGAAGTCAGGCGTCCGCTTTGAAAGGTCTTAAGTAAGGTAGTGACACTAGTTTTCGCTTTTAACGGCTCAAATGCCATTTCTAGCAATACAAAGAAACATCGTGTGGTGCTTGTGACACGCCATATAGTATTGAAAGCTAATTGGCAGCTGCTCCTTTTTTTATACTTTGGGTAATTAACCTTTTGCAGTGTGAAGTGTACTTGAAACTCAAGAAAAAAAAATATAATTATGAAATTTACAGACATAGCTTAAATATTTGAATAAATAAATATTCTTATGCTTGACATTATGTTTTACGATAATTTTATGAGCCAAAAGATAGAGTAATAAAGTCACAATGGTTTTACAATTGTGTCAATTATTGCGATAACAATATCATTTATTAGCATTTTATTATGAAGTTGTATTCAATGACCAAGATTATAATTTTGTTTCTACTATATCATACATCAATTAAACAATGATTACAAAACTCATTCATACAAATTTAAAATAACCGAAAATAAAATTAAGAAATAGTTTTTACTGTTTTCGAATTCATTTATAAGCGGCAGGCATATCGCAAAGTTTATTAAAAAAAGAAGCGGTCTAATATCAATTTTCAATGATATATATAATTGGAAGCTCCCATTGTCTGGTTAATTACAAAACCTTGTTGCACGCCAATTAATACTCTTCAATTACTGTTGCAGACATTCTTATGCATCCTTAAGTATCTAGGAAATTGAATATAGTCATTTCAAGGAGCTCTACATCACCTGTTGTTATAACAGTAATACGATTATTACCTTATTATATTATGTGTGAAACTATCATCGCAGCTCATAAGCAGCTATAATGGAAAGGACTGTTATTATTGAAGTTCACATCTGCAAGGGGCCGCAGATGTGCATTTAATGGTTGGTTCGAGATAAACCATCTGTCGTTGAGTTTGCATAAAAGTAAAATGGCAAATCATCGCTTAGAGCTACCTTCTCTTACGCGACATCCATTATTTACAAGTCTATCAATAACATCGGTTGGAGTAAGATAGTAAACAAGTGCACCTTAATTATATGCTGTACATTAACGTTCCATAAAGTTTTTTAAATTTTATAAAACGAAAACTTGATAACCACTACAATTTTAATTAAACTACAACATCATGCTTAAAAAACTGAATATTATATAAATAAAACATTTTATCAATTAGATTATAGCAACTAAAAAAAGCCTTGACATGTTTTTTTTTGTAAAACTGTTAAAATGTCGTATAAACTGCCAATTAGAAGTTATCCAGATAATTTGAAACACGCAGAGATCTAGAGCGCTGCATCGTATTACAAACCCAACCGACGCTGCAAAGGTGCTTAATACTCAATATTTTGTAGCCAAAGAACCACATGTCGACGAAAAACAATTTAATAAAAAAAAAAAAATTAACACACACATTCCCAATGACTACGTCGGACGAAGTAAGTCAGCGTATCCGTTGGGAATACTATAAAATATTAAAACATTAATTTAGAGGAATTTAAATAATTAATGCTTCTTATAGGGAACGACATTTTTTGTTGTGACCTTTAAGCTAACTGTTGTTTTGAATTTAAAAGCACACACGTACTACGACTTCTCACTGTAAATAGTTTTATATTGTTCCCACTCGTTTCTGCACATTTTTCTTAGAAAATATCGTAATTAATACCTATATTTCAAAGTTGGAGAAGTTTTATACGTAGATATTTATTTTATGTTTCCATTAAATTGGTTTACCGTTTAAATATACACAGAATAATAATATTATAATCAACGGAATATCATATAGGATGAACGAAGAACTTTTGGAGATAATAAAAATATTTCTATTCAAACTTAACATGTTAATCATTGATATTGTGGTTGTGGGGATATAACTATAGGCTATGAAACCTCCTTTTAGGTATTGCGTTAATTATGTCACACAATATTTCTGTGAAAATTCCATTAGTGTTGTTTTGTGTGTTTTTACTCAATAATATAATGAGTTCTTAGTTTTGTTGGAATAGAATAAGTTAAAGAAAAAGTATTTTAAAATTGTCTCTTTACAAGTAAAAATGCCTCTAATGTTGTTGATACAGGTGGAGAGCCATTGAAGACTTTGTGTACAGTCACTAACAATCATCAAAAAAGATATTTTAATTGAATAATTTGACACCTAAGAAAAATAAAAATATTTAGAAGCGATAATATGACCGTTGGACTGCCATAGGTTTTCGAGTTCAAATCCGGAGCTTTGACTTTTTGCAATCAAGTGCGTATTAAATATTAATGATCACTCGTTTAAACCGGTGAAGGAAATCATCGAGAGGAAACTTGCGCGCCTGAGAGATTTTCTTAAGGGTGGCGGCGTTTGAAGTGTTACGACCAGCCGTAGCTTTAACGATGTGGACTATAGCCTAATTCCTACTCATTATGAAAGAATATCTGCGTCTATATGGGTTGATGATGATACTAAAAAAATAATAAGGATACCAATAATATGTTACAGAAAAAGTGTATTTTTTCTATGACTAATAAAAAAAATACAAACAACTATATAAAACGCCAATCAAAGAACCTATATCACAATAATCTGTGATACCTATATTGTAGAATATTTAAACAGAGTTAAAATAAAAACCGGTTAAGTGCGAGCTAGACTCGCGAAGCGTGGGTTCCATACAATATTTATATATTGTAGGCAGGGCCGGATTTAGGGAGGACAACCGGGGCTACAGCACCGGGGCCTCCACAAAAGAGTCTTCAGAAAAAAAATATCGAATTCAGATTTAGTGATCACTTTGGGGCCAGTGGGCCTCCACTTCTTTGTTGCACCGATGCCTCCAGACCTCTTAATCCGGAATTGCATGTAGGTAAATAAAGGCAATAATATAAATAGTTTTTTTTTCTTTTTCGTATACCTAGGCTAAGATTACTCAACCCCAATTTATTTTTTCCGATTTCATATTTGAGCTCTCTAAGCTACCATACGCAAAACAGGTAGGTACAATGTTATTCGGAAAGATTACAAAAGTGATTAATTAAATAGGACATTTTTCATTATGCCCGGGTAGACCGAAAAAAAAACCCTTTATAATAATAAAAGAATTACGTAAAGCCGGTTCCAAAGAGGTTTACGTTGTTCCATCGTGTGCCTGTCTCAATTTTGTGTTAAATTCAATCTATAAGATTAAATATGAAAAAAATGTTTAAACCATATTGCACAAAAAGAAAATTTACCAGACATATAGTTCTACGGTAGTCTCACGATACTTCCTCAGACCTTTTTCACCAGGGGGGAAAAAATCGCCTACACAACAGGCCATACAGTTGTAATAAAACCTGACCGCGCATTATATAGGTTATTCGCACAGTTAGGAGGTCAGCTTATAATGGAAATGAATGGCATGGTTGACCTGTCCGAAAAAATCAGAGGATGTATTGCATGACTCTCGACTCGTAAAAAAAGAACCCTAATAACAAAAAAGTTAAACCGCCTTCAAAAAATAATAAAATAATTTTGGCTAAAACAGTTTCGGAAGTCGGTGGTCTATTTGAGTGGGTCTTTTATTTTCGCCACCGACTTCCCAAACTGTTTTAGCCAAAATTATTTTATTATTTTTTGAAGGCGGTTTAACTTTTTTGTTAAAAGTAATTTTATTTTGTAATTTTTAGTGGAAAGTTTTGTTTAGAAACACTTGTTAGCCAACTAAACGCACTGCTCAAATAAGACAGCGATGTTTCGGAGTAAACTATAATATCATCGATGTAAACAATTTTTAGATTTTTGTTGATATTTTCAAAACTGCTGAACCGATTTCGATAAAATTTAAACGGGACCACCTCTGAAGTATAACCTAACAAACAAAAAAACAATAATTAAAATCGGTTCACAACTGGCGGAGATATCGCGTAACAAACATACAAAAAAAAAAAAAAAAAAACATTTTCACACAAACAACTCCTCCTTTTTGAAGTCGGTTGAAAACGTCCTACACCTAGTCGTAGGTTGCACTCACAATATTTTAAATATTTTTTACATTAATAACAAAACGTGTTCTCGTCATCGAACTCCGTTGGCGACTGTACTTGACACGTACCAATAACTAGGCGTCACATTTGCCACTTCTTGCGTCGTTCGCTGCAAGTCGCACCGCCTCAATTTGTCGCATGACATTTAACACATTTAATCGATTCCACGCCGAGTGGACGTTTAATCGTGTACATATTTCGATTACTGCATTGATCGCCAAGAATAAAGGGGGCAAATGGAAATATCATGATCTTTTTTAGGGATTTCTTGTATTTCTAATTAATTTGTTGTTCGGAGAACGTATTGTGCGAAAGGTTTGTCCGTTACGTACGCGCCTAATAAGTGCATTGTATTTTTGTATCATACTAAGTTATTGAGCGTGTGCGTATTTTCAACCGACTTCAAAAAGGAGGAGGTTCTCAATTCGTCTTTATGTTGTTTTTTTTTGTATGTTTGTTACGCGATTTCTCCGCCAATTGTGGATCCATTTCCAATTTTTAAATCAATTAAATACAGGTACCTACTTAATTGATTTAAAAATTAAAGTACTAATGACTAAATTCTTGTAAATATTTACAAGATAAAATTGATAATATTAAAAATATAGACTGCCTCGTTAGCCTAGCGCTAGAGGTCCTGCGTTCGATCCCCAGGTCGAGCAAAATGTTATTGAGTTTTTCTCTGGATTTGTGCCCGGTAATTGCCAATAGTACCGGTTACAAGTAATATAACAAACATACCGATAAAACGTGGTTGTAGTTTAGGACACCTCTGCCTAGCCCCACGGGGAATACAGGTGTGATTATTAAAAACAACCTGTTTACAAAAAATATATATTTATTTAATTCAATATCACCATCATCGTAACAGGTTTACACCGAATACAATAATAATATAATTCGGGCAGCTCTCTATTTTTAAATAAAAATACCTAAACAATTTTGGAATCGTAACTGAAGTTATGTTTCTTTTTTAATAAGGTGCAACAATGTGTTTCGAGGTGGGTAGAAAGCAAGTAAAAACCTTTACTTTCGCCTAACGAAGGGTGATGTATGTATTTTTAACTTGAAAAACAGTAGAAAAAAGTCTTGGCAAACCTTCGTTAACTCTTTTTTTCAAACTTGCAAGAGATATTAACATAGTTTAAATCAATTTTACACACGGCTAAGCATCAAGCTATAAAAAACCAGCATAGCCTGGCCTTCAATTTTGCGGAAAACCTTTACAATGGGAGGTCAGTCTAAACTGGATTTGTATAGCTTGATGTGTAGCCGTATGTACATACTGGTATAAATGTTGTTTATATCATTAGCTTGTGGTTATGGCACCATTCATGCATAAATTGAACTACGTCCATATCCTTAAGGCTAATTATGAGAAACAGAAAGACTAAATTGAATTTATTAAACCAGTTATTAACGAAAAAAGCGTAGGGTATCTTGTGTAGCTGTTTTGTTATTAATTATTGAGTTAACAATGCTGGGGACGGTACAATATCCCGATTTTTCACAGAAATTTGGCCAATTTCAGAGCAGCCTTACAACGAATTGGACGTCTATGGTCTAGTGGTTCGATTGTCGGACTGCTGATTCAGGAGTTTGTCGGTTCAATTCCCACAGGACACTTATATTCATGTGATGATGGACATAAATGTTGTGTTTGCCTAGGTGATGACCCGTCAATGCATACAGTTTCCTCATGAGGACATAACAATAGATTTTGCATTATGTCTACAATATGCCGCTTGACGGGTTAATTATTTTTACTTATGTATGTATTTACAATAAAAATTATTAAAACTATTATATCCATTATCTAGTATCCATAGTACAAGCTCTGCTTAGTTTGGGACGAGATGGTGTTGTGTAAAATTGACCCAAAAAATATATAATTAGTGAGCGATGGACGCTGGCGTCGCTGGCTTCTTTTACGTATAGAAAAAGAACCCTCTAGCGGTCACTCGAAGAATTAAAATCACCACAGACTAACTCTAGAAAGACTCAAGGCACATAATAGCTCGGTATTAGCAGCTCGGAGTCTGGATTTATGCCCGGTCAATTTCAATAGGCTCACCCCCTATTACACGGAACCTAAACATACTAGCGAACTGTGGGTGTACAATACGTTCACCTCTGCGTAACCCCTAATAGAATACAGGCGTGATGATATGTTTCGTAAAAATATAATTATTTTACCAATGACAGGTGCAGTGTGAAGATAGCAAATAACTCAAGCTTTTTACCGTTGGTTTAAATAATGTGGTCAAAAACTATCCAAGTATAGATGACAGCTTCAAAAACAGTAATAATTGCTGTCAAGTAACCATTAACGGTTGCGGCACTCTTTGATCTTTGATCACCATGTAAACGAGACGATGTTTTTATTTAGCCGCTTCTGTAAATTGTCAGCATTAGTAATTGACGGTAGCACTTCAAAGAGAGATGCAACAACAATTTAAAGGACTCGGTATTATGGTAAAAAACTACTTATTTCTAAAATATATCCATGAGCGGACAATTAAACAAGTTGTTGAGCGTTTAATATGCAGTTTATATCACCAGGCTATCACTGCACTCGATGCCCGCACCTCTGACATTTTTTAAGCATGTGCGTATTAATAATTATCCTTCGCTTAAAACGGTGAAGAAAAAACATCGTGCAGAAACCTCAACACCTGAGAGATTTTCTCAATGGAGTGTGAAGTCTCCCAACAGTCTGGACTAGGTATAGCCCAACCCATCTCACTTTGAAAGCAAAGATGACGTGTGTGCCCGACTGAATTTTTTCTGCTTTAAAATATAATTTGGGCGAACGGCATACTAAAATTTTCTGAAGGTAGAATAACACCTTCGTGCGAGTCGACCACTTAAAAAAATATTACATACCTTCAAAAGTTGTCCAGTTACTAATTCGGTGGAGATAAACTCGTGCAAACAGACAGTTAACCCATAATTATAATAATGCTTGTCCGAAATTTTGTCAGGGATACCGCGTAATTATTGGTGTAGGGCCTAAATTTCAATGTTATTTATTTCAAAGACAAGCCTTTTATCTAGTTAAATGTTAGTTGCACGGTATTAGAGTATTCCCGACATTCAGCTAACCTCTTATTAAGTTATCTTAGTGAAGGAAAAATACGACCGCGCTATGACCGCTAAGCAACCGCGACAGCGGTCATAACGTCTGGTGTACTTAACCAGAAGACGCAGGTTCGAATCCTGCCCGCGGTCGTATTTTTCCTTCACTAAAATTACTTTATAATCTTTGCATGGAAAATGCCTAAAAAATACAAAAACATAACCTCTTATTGTTCAGAAATCCCGTACAATGCGATATCAGCGCATTCAGGCGAGCTATCCAATGGTAAGTAGTCATGTCGGCGCCATCTAGTTAAAAAAATGTAAAAAATCGACTTGTAAAAGTGTCCTGAAAAGATCTATTTACAGAAATAAATATCATTTATCATTTATCATTTATCATTTATCATTTATCATTTATCATGCCGCCCATGGACATCTGCAATACCAAAGGAGTTGCAGATCCGTTGCCGAGCTATTAAAGGAGAGGGGAAGGGAAGGAAAAAGGAGAAGGTAGGGGATCGAGGGAGAAATTGGGCCGCCGGCGCTCCACTCTCACCGTAAGAAACGCAGTGAGTCGATAGTCTGTGGGAAGGTAGTACTTCCCCGGTTGATCCGACCCATTCATGCTGGAATGTAGACATGACAGCAGGCACTACTACTAGCAGGCATTGCTACAATGTGTACATTTTTACATACAACATATTTTGTCCTTTATCAATATTTTATATTTTTACTCGTTCCCTGTTTCTGTATAAAAACCTAATATTTTTGTTATAAAAACGTTTATAACAAAAAAGTTATTTTTATTATTTGATGTTTCGGGATATCGCAAACACGCAATTATTACTGCTTCGTCAACTGCCCTCTGGAATAAACACCGTTTCTTCAACCTACCGTAATTACAATAAAAAGTCGGCATTCTCAAAGAAATTATTCGTTAACCAAGAAGATATTATCGAATAATTATTCATCGATTGACCGGCAAAGCCGCACAATTAATGTTCAAACTGAATATGTCACCACCATATTAAGAGAGGTCCCTTCTTGTTAATCGCGAAGACATTTAATATCTATTAAATTCAATCTATTGTGACTTTTCCGTTTTTAGGTATATTTTTTTCCGTACTTAATAATTATCTGGGTAATAATTATACATTTTTTAGGGCAAAGTCGTGTTCAGTTTTGCCGCCGGCACTTTTTCTAACATGACACAATAATACATTAATGTGACATTCCAATAGCTATAAATTGGTTGACTAATTCTTTTGACATGCACTCTATATTAGGATAATGCGTTTTTTTCTCTAGTAAGATGTGTACAACTAGTGATACAACTTGACTCCATATAAAAAGTATGTGTATCTACAAAATATGTTCATTTTGCAAATTACTACAAATTATAATAATTGTATTGATAGTTACCTAGTCGGTACCTACTTTATCATTAAACTGTAAGGAATTTGAAAAATAGGTATTTGAAGAAACTATTGTCGTTGCGCTGCACCTCCATTCTCTTCCTGTACAGTGCGAAAAGGACAACTGCAGCATAAGATGATTTTACCTACAAAAACATTGACCAAAAGACGTTTCGTATTCTGCTGTTTTCTTCTTCAAAAGTGGATTGACCTAAACAATTTATATATCAAAATTTAGAGGAAAAGCATGTCTATGCTTCTATTATTTTATTTTTTGTTAAAAACTTTTCAAATTTTTCTGATAGTCGCCTGAACATGACGGTAAAATTTAAACGGGCTTTTTTTCGAGTTTTTGAATTGTCATATTTTCTTGTGAAAATTTTATTTTGAAAAAATGAAATTATAGGGGCTCGTATGAATTACATCTAGATTTTTTGGAAAAATATAATTGCTCTAGGGCCATTATCTACGAAGAAAACAGCAGAATACGTTTGTATGGAGAAAGGCTCAATAGAGTACCCTCTTAACGGGTAACATCAATTGTTACGTGTAAAAATATCGGGAATGGATACATGAAAATGTCGAAGTCAATCTTTTTCTTTTCAGTTAGTCCCAACTTACAAATATATATTTTTTCATTATAATTTAATTAGTTATCTTATACTATCATAAATCCTGTGTTATAGAAGAAATTATTTTGAAAATAAACCGGCCAAGTGCGAGTCGGACTCGCGGACGGAGGGTTTTGTACCATTACGAGTTATGAGGTATTAAAAAAAACTATTTACTAGATCTCTTTCAAACCAATTTTCGTTGAAAGTTTACATGGTAATGTACATCATATCTAACAACAACTATTGTCTGGACTTTAAAAGAGACCATGATTCTCTGAGTTTGTTTCGACGTTTCTTCTCAGAGGTCGTCAGATAGGAAACGTCGGCGCCATCTAGTTAAAAAAAAAATGTAAAAATCGACTTGTAAAAGTGTCCTGAAAAGATCTATTTACAGAAATAAATATCATTTCATATCATTTCATTTCATTTCATATATTTTTTTTAGATTTATCATTCTCTTATTTTAGAAGTTACAGGGGGGGACACACATTTTACCACTTTGGAAGCGACCCTCGCGCAAACTATTCAGTTTAGAAAAAAATGATATTAGAAACCTCACCAGACATCAGGTTATACAAAACTGTAAAATTTTTCGAAATGCTTTTAAAACTTAAAATGTTGATGGTTAAATTCATAATCGTCTGTGAAATATTGTTATTTTGTGGTTACCTGATGTTCTGGCGATCGTACTGATGATAATGATGATAACATTGAATAATCAATTGCCTTGTACACCAGGAGTCCTTAAGAGCTTTCCTGAATTGAATTGGGTATTATTTCTAGTGCTGTCTCATTTAATTAACATCAAAATGACAAAGACAAATAATACCTACAATATTTTAAGTGTCTTTACAAGGGTTTTGGAATCGTTCTGTGAAATCCTTAAACTATATTTTCAACTAAAACATCTGTGATTTCATTTTAGCTAGTCCAAGTACATAGCGAAATAAAATTATGAGGATCCCAGTTTTCCTATAAACTCATAACTAAAAACTATAAATCTTGTAGCGTACATATCAGAGGTTAACTGAGCATTCAACAGAGAACAAAACAAAAGGGAAATAATAACTCACATTCTTCAACATTCTCCTATAGGATAATTTGTTACCCGAGATTTATTTAACATTGTCAATAGCGAAAAATGGCCACCGTCCCGGAATAAAACGAACAAAACGTAATGTAACCTCATCTATTAGTTGAACTATAAATATCCGAGTTGGTTCACATAATTCTCTGCAAAAGATATGTATGACTCTATCCGAACGATCCAGGATCGGTATGCGTACACTGTGCATGAATCTGGCATAGTCAGATCTTAGATCAAATAAAAAATAAAGATGGAACTTTGCGAACAAACAAGTGAGGCCGGCTAAAACTACGCCATGCATGCCGTCTACAACACACAATTACACGCACACACGTATACCGAAACTACGCCTTATTTTGTCCGTCGAGCTATCGAGCTATCGAAAGCTTGACTGACAAGATAAGGCGTATAATTGTGTGTTGTACACGGCATGGCGTAGTTTTAGGTGGCCTCACTTCTTTGTTCGCAAAGTTCCATCTTAACTTTTTATTTGATCTGAGAGACAGATATGATCGGAAAATTCGGTGAACAAATGTTAAATTTCTATTTTGAAGTTGACAGACTAAACGTGTTGTTTTGTCATTTAATTTTTATAACGGTAGAAATCTAATCTATAACATATGGTGCATTCGAATATCTAATTTAAACCCATACGAAATCATGAAAAAGAAATATGATTTTAATTTCGAAAATATAAGTCTTACATTATTTAATTTGGATTTTGATTTTGAACTCCGATTAAATAATTATTACTGCTACCTACATTGAATCGATAAATATTTAAAATAATGTTATTATGTATTAGGTACTTCTAGTGGATTAAAAGTAAATTATTAGTGCAACCAGGAATTTTCTGGTCCTAAACAATTATAAGCAACACTTTTTTTTATAGGATACTAGCACTCCCGGCAGATCTTGCTCTGCCCTATTTCTCTAAAGAAAATGACAACCAAGAAAATGCTACACACCGAGGAAGTACCTAATGATGACACGTACATAAGAAATGGAAATGACATGCAACCTCTAATCAAACTGAAGGCATACCAAAGATAATCCTAACGCGCCTTTGTTTTGTTTCGATTGACGTCAAATGTTTGACACCTAGGGACAGAGTGGTTTGTACCTATGGCAAAAGAAAATTGTTTTATTTTCGTTTTTCCTCGTATTTTTACGTTTTTTCTCTGCTTAAGAACCTTCCTCAGACTTCATCTAACACAATAAAAAAGAAATCAGGCAAATCGGTTCAGCCGTTCTCGAGTTATGCGCTTACCAACACATTTTGCGATTCATTTTTATATTATAGACTAGCTTCCCGCTTCCCGCTTCCCCGGCTTTTCTATACTAAAATATGTATTTATTATACATATAAACCTTCCTCTTGAATCACTCTATATATTAAAAAAAACTGCATCAAAATCCGTTGCGTAGTTTCAAAGATTTAAGCATACAAAGGGACATAGGGACAGAGAAAGCGACTTTGTTTTATACTATGTAGTGATGTAAAAGATATTGATAAAAGTTCTCGCTTCCTAGAAACGTACTACAATAATATCAGTAAAGTAACTATTACCTACATCATAATTTAATAGTTTAATAAGTGCAATGATGATGAATCTATCATAATTATGCAATAAAAGTAAATATCACAGATGTTTTTAGAACAGCATAAACAGGATTATTGAGAGACTAATTTTAAATTTGGAACCGTCACGAATATTTATAATTCTGTGAACTGTCAATCATTCATAAAATGGATTTAAAAAATTCTATAAGAATTTAAATTGAAAATTATTTGTCACGAGTTGTAGCGAAATTCGCCGAAATTCACCGAAGTTACCTCAATATTTCATGTAACTTCGTAAGCGTTGTGCCTAAACGAATAAACTTACTAGGTTTTTTCCTACAAGCCGGTAACAAGGTAGGATGTAAATCAAAGTTGCAGCGATCTGCATATCGCGGTGGGTGCATTCGTTAAGAACAGATAGGAATACCTAAATGTATTAGAAATGATATTTAGTATACAGTTCGTTTGTGAAAATAATTGGGTTGGTTCTGTCGTGCATTGAACGGCTCCTGTGGGAAAACGTTACGTAAGAACGTTAATTTAAGTTTATGAGAGACAATGTTTTGAGTTATTGGTGCCTAAAATTATGTATTTCTTAATTCTAAGCTATTAGAAAAGGGTATTCAGATTTGAATACAAAGATTGAGCATCTTTCAGCGCTGTTCCCCTTTTCATTTAATTAAAAAATAAATACGACTTATGAATTTGAGGTTTCGAAGTTTTATTGGGTGTTTCTATTTATTTAATAATTCAACGCATTGTACTTAATTATATTGTAATCTATTTTTATTTTGATATTATAATGAATTGCATGATAGTTGATATAATATTTATATACCAGCAATGGTAGTATATGCTGATCAATGTTAAATGTAAGACCTAAATGTACCATATACTGAGAAATAAATCTTATTCTATTCTATTCTATTCTATGAATCTTAGTAGCTGTTCGGAGTCCAGATTTGTGCCTCCGGTTAATGCCAACAGGCTCCTTCTATTCCATGGGACCGAAACATACTGGCAAAATGAGGCTGTACATTAGTACACCTCTGCCTAACCACTCGGGAAAAACAAGCGTGCCGGTATGTTAAAAAAATACACTCACAAATCAATACTGTCTGCATTTGTTTTGACAAGTTTGAGTTGTGTCGTAAATAAATCAGTCAGATGTTTTTTAACCGATTTCAACTGGAGGAGGTAATCACTGTTGTTCATCAGATGTTTTTTTTAATGTATGTTCGGGCGTATAAATATATAGATGGAATTGCAAAATTCTTTTTTGTTCGAAAGGGGTTTATTCCGAAATGGTCCCATTTAAATTTCATATCTGAGATCCGATGATTAGTTTCAAAACAGACAAAGGAACTCTTCAAAAAATGGCAGCAAACCAACCTGTTGCTATCGCATTTGGTGAAGATGTGATCATTGATTTATTGTAAATAAAATACCAACAACGCCTTCAAAAACTAATAAAAATAATGTATCGTAGGTGTAGGTTTTACTTTTTTCGGATAGATATTTATTCATATCTTCTATTCTAGGTACATGCAAAGACGACATCACTTAAAACCAGCGGCCGAGCACCGTACATACCCAGGTAAGCAATTTATAAGAATCATTATGTCCCTGTTTTTCTCCCTTGGTCATAGTTCCAAGGATAGCACCTATGTCCGTAGAGCTACTCGTAATAAGCCTATTCTATGAGTTCCTGTATATAGTAATTATATTTAAACGCCCACCATGTAAGCAACGGTATATATACAGGTCATTCGAGGTATTCCCGTTGACGGGTAATAAAGGAACTCAAGTTGCAATAAAAAGCCCTAATTTTCCGATATTGAAAGCTTTTCGAGATCTTCTAACAGACTGAAAGACTGTAATTTATTTTTCTTAAAAAAAGTTTACGACAATATGGTTACACATTACTAGCATTCTTGTTAACCCCTCGTACTGAGCTAAATACTTGTATTACGAGTGGGTTCAAGATGGTAGTGCAATGGATGGGTTTCGAACCGGCATCCACATGATCGCAATTCCGATGCCGTTGGTTACCGCAGCTTCAAAAACACATGTGAGTACATTGTAGCCATTTATCTTTAAGTAGATTCGCATCTTTTATATAGAAAAATTAATCTCTATTTCCTTTTGTCACGTCATAACTTCGGAACGACTTTACAGATTTCATTAATCTTTATAAAAGCTTTCTCATACTTTGTAGAAGGTATTAAAACCAAAATTAAGAAAATTGAAAAATTTCAGATAACAACTATTTTAACTTCGCGTGTTTTTAATTTATTCTGGTTCCTACTGAATATTTATAACTAAGACAACATACCATCACGCCTGTATTCCCCGAAGGGTTAGGCAGAGGTGTACTTAATGTCTAACCCTTCGGGGAATACAGGCGTGATGGTATGTACTTAATGTACACCCACATTTCGCCGGTATGTTTAGGTCTCATGTCATAGGTGGCGAGCCTATTGCCATTCACCGGGCACAAATCCAGACTCCGAGCTGCTATTGAGAATTTCATAGAAAAACCCAATAACACTTTGCTCGACCTGGGGATCGAACCCAAGACCTCTAGCGTAGCAGTCGCGATTGGGACCACTAGACTAACGAGGCAGTCTAGTCTATAACTAAGACAGGACGGCATCAGTCATCCTTTCACATGCTTAGGTTTTAATATTTAAGGATGACTTAATGTCATCCATCATCGACAGACGTCAGTCATATATACGATTGGACATAAAATATAATGCCTTTGATTTCTTTAAAAATGCTGTATTTGGCAATAACGTTCGACGTATACACTCCTATTATGCTTTTAAAACCAGAGTTTAGTAATTCCAAAGTAATAGTACTCGTATAACTGACGTCATCACACTTTTTGATTATTATTAGGTATGTTTCTCAGAAATTAAACAATAAAATATTTTTTTGGGACTCAGGATAAGAAAATAAAGAATTTAATAATTTTGAAATGTTGTCAATCACCTCCGATTTCCTGATCATGTTATCGCAATGATTTACCAGTAAATAATGTGAGACCTTTAATTAAAAAAAAGTGTCCATGGAGTTCTTGCCGGATTCTTCTACATAGGATCAAGTTTTTGGAACCGTGCAACTAATAATCGCTGATAAAAGCCTATTCTAATAAAAACATTTGAAACTAAACTTCACTTGTTTTTGAGTTTTAGGAAATTTCCTACTTTGATTTTATGCTGACGGTATATATAAGGATTTTAGAAACTCTTTAGTCCTGAATTTTGTAATATTATCGACATACATAATCCTTATCTCGTGATAAAAGTATTGTTATTTCGGTAATCCATGCATAACGACTTTATTATTTTTTAACCGCACATAATATTGAGACATTAGCTAGTTTTAAAAAACTTGTAAGCGACAAGAAATAATGATGGTATGAACAGCAGGTGCAATGGTCTCGCCACTATAATAGAATCTCGGAATATGGTATAAATAGTATTTGGAAACGACAGCGGCATTTTTAATTCTATAGGGTTGTGATCATCGGCTCATCGATAACTTCAATGGAATCGAGGGCCAGGAAAAGGTGCAATATTTCTATGGATTTTCTGATAGTTTGTTTTAAAAATACTTTACAGGAAGTGCAGTTCCGATAATTGTTTTTTTATCACTCATGACAGCAGTTTTTAGTATGTAATTGGATAGAAATAGGTTCCGAAAAGTCGGCGATCGTTTTGATTGGTGGGCACGCCAAGTTTTTTGTGTAATGACAGTTTAAACGAATCGATTAAATGCAAGCATTTTTTGTTTCTTTTAATATCGATTAATTTGACTAAGTAAGGTATCGAATGATAAGCTCCCTGATAAAATAGCGGGATTATATTGAATAGGTATAATTGAAAATGTTAAATTCGACATTTAATAGTATATAGGTGACGTATTTCAAATACTGAGAATTTGGAGAAGACACTAACTAAACTAAATAATTAATTGAGCTGTATATATATTTTTATTTCTAATTTCATGACATAATAAACTAAATTAAATTTAAAAAAAATGTTTATTTCAAATGACAAGTAGAAATGGTTTAAATCGTTAACCTGCAAATTTCGGAGATACGGCTGGAGTTTTGAACACTTGGAGTTTTTTAAATATAGCACATCCCTAGTCACGGTTCCTAGTGTCGATGCGGACATAAAAAATAGACTGGGTCCGGTAAACCGCGGGTTCCACATAACATTTAGCGTGTGCTTGTACCATAGAAATTATAATGCTTCCAGGACGCGCTGCGTGGACGACAGTACTACGAATTTCGCCGATATCCACTCAGTTTTTCCAACCACATTGCGCAAAAATAGAATTTGCAACCAATTACTAATTCCTAAAATTCAACCCTTCCTATTCTACACCATGGATAATAGACAATAATGGATGATTTTATTATATTTTTGTTGCAAAGAAAACAAAATGGCGTAACGTTTTTGTTTTACAATTGTATTTTTCTTAATGGGCGGTATTTGCTAACAGGTATGGTGTGAAATGAGCAAATCGAAAAATGCGATTTGGAATGTTTTTTTTTTATTAAAAGGTTGTATATCATGATCGTTAGTGTTGTTGACAGGAATATTAATTGTTTGAAGTTCCATAGTAATTTTCGTAGAATTAGGAATAAGTTCAACGCATGTATTACCACTTAATTATTTTAATTGTGGGGTAGTATTTACCGTTTCTGTGGTTGGTAGGTAATCTTTTACATAAAGACGTTGGTCAAACCGATTAATTATCATTTAGGAGTCATTTGTAGTAAGCTATTTTGCGGTTAGAAACTTACAGACAGCATAATCATTGTATGTTGAAAACTGGGCGTGTTTTGGGATATTTTACTTTTTAAGTGACAGTTATTAACCCTGTCATTGCTGAGGTATAAAATTTACAACTTAAGACGTTGTCTCTTGCGGTCAAACGGCGTTTACTCGACACAAATTATTAGGTACTGGAACTCAGTTAAATAAATTTGATGAGCTGACATCTTTGTACTTAATATACAGAACAGGCACAGTCGGGTGATTCAATTTAGCAACATTGTCTGTGAAACGCTATTTAAAGGCAGTTAAATTAAGGCTTTTAACATTGTCTTATTCTACTAAAGGCTATGCACCTGCTTAATTTTACATTTTTGTTGAAGTTACCTAATGTAAGACTGTTACTTAAAATCGAACGTATTACGGTTTAAATTAGGGCTTCTTTCATTCTTAGCATCGACGGAAAAAAAGTAAATGTACGAATATGTTATATTTATGGTACCTATTTGCTAAGAGGAGACCTACGTCCACTAGTGGACTGATGATGACAATGATGTATTGGAATAGTGTAAGTGTAAATTTCAAACATAACGGCCGAAAGTCGTTATGTTTGAAATTTTAAAAAAAACGTCAGATAATAATATTTACCTAATAATACTTTTGGTTATAATTCATATCAAATTCACTTACACATACTTCGGGTTATAATAATTATCTATAAAATAGATTTTTTCTCCTACTGGTTCCCAAAACTATGATAAATAGCCTAATCATTATTAGATGAAACAGCAGAAATCAGAAATCGAATAGAAATTAGCTATCTGCCAGTGAAAGTCTCGTCAAGATTGGTCCAGCCATTTCTGTGATTAACGGGAGCAGTTTCAAAATGTTTGTTATAAGTTCCGTATTATTATGTTATATGGGTTTATATAAAAGCTGTTGTTTGTGCATTACCAACAGACATTACAATTATATTTATTTGTATAGCTACGTGCATCTATATTTTTCTTTTTATTACTTATTGACCTTCTGTTTTTAATAAAAAATAATAATATTGATAGCGCACGTCTGCCCTCGTTGTTGGCATTTCATAACTCCAGAAATGAGCTTCATACCTTATCTTATTCACACTTAAAAGGTGGAGCATACATTTATTACACTAATCACTTACTTCGGGTGTGAAACGCAGTACAAATGGTACATTAACATTATTTTATGGATCCACACCATTCCTAGAAGACATAATTACAATGAGATTGAGCCGTTATGACATAAATAATTACAAAATTAATATATTCAACATTAAAGACATGAACAAAAAGATTGTATTATTCATAAAGTACTATTTTAATCAGCCTGCTTATAATTGGACGCCATAATTTTATTAATGGATCTGGTTCACTTTTTCATAAATTTCTTTATATTATCAAGAATGCCATTTTAAAATAATACATTAGCAAACAAAAACTTAAATAGATTGCAATACTTTACTAAAATGGGATTAGTTAATGCCACTTTTAATAAATAAAGGTATTGATATATACATATTCGTAACGTGAATATTTTTGTATGATGTTTATGAAAGGAACGGTTGATTTCCTTTAGAATCTAATAACTGGCATTCATATATGTATGAAAATGTATGTCTGGTGAAGTTCAGATGAATATTAAAATACGCTACGTTTTTATATCTAAGGCCTCCCAAGTGGCCACAACATTAATTAGTTCAAATTTAAATGTTATATTTGTCGTACTTATTTGAGAAAAAAAATGGTAAGACGTAAATTGTATTTAAAATAAGTTGATTTATGAAAAAACGTTACTTGCCTCCACGGTTTTAGAAGGGTTTGACAGAGGTGTAAATTCGCATTCACAGTTCGCCAGTATGTTTAAATCCCATGTACCTGATAGGAAATAAACTTTTCTTAATTCAGTACTTTTTCATGTTCAAAATATTGTCACTATTAATAAAATGATTTTGCTCCATTTCATTATTCCCATTTAAGTAATTGCATAATGGTGTAAATTTCAAAATTTAATAGTCTTTGGGGAATACAGATGTGCTGGTATTTTATTTTTAAATCAACTACACAATGACAAATATTTTTGTAAATAGATCTTTTAAAGACACCGTCAAGGTTTTTGTTTTTTGTTCTAAACTACATATATAATAACTGGTGATTACGCGTTACAATTAATTTAATTTCTTTGAAAAAAAAATAGTTTTATACTTTTTCACAGAGCGAAGCCACAGCGACAGTGTGGTTGCCCCAGACAGAGGTACCGCGATGAACTCGACTCTTTTGAGAAAGATTGGGTCGTAAAACGTCAGATAGAGTGGCTTGGAAATAGGGCAGGGAGGCCTTTGTCCAGCAGTGGCAGTATAATAATAATTATTTAACAAATCTGTAATTATGGTTGAACTACATAAGAATTTCTGATTCCTTACCTTACGCCTATTGTCGACCTACATTGATATCGATGCAGCCCTATAATAACACTTTTCAATTAAGCCTTGTTCACACACCTAAACACTTTTACGTTATAACGATTACGTATGACATTTAAATTTTACACCGCCGAGCAATGCAGAAAAAACATAATATAACGTAATTATTTTGCCTTTGAGAAAAACGCCGCGATCGTTGCAGGGTTAAGTTACGGAGCTGTCAAAATATATGTTTTTTTAGGTGGCGATGTGCAAAAGGTTCTAGTGATACCTTCAGGCAAACGTAAATTAATTATTTAACCGCTTATATGATCTGCAAATGGATTGTTGCCATAAGTAATTTATAAATGACATTTTATTTGTGTTCCTACTTGGAAAAAAGACGGTCCAATACTGAATACTTCTAAGAAATAGGTTTGTTTTTTAATAACTAGCAACATCAACAACGTATTTAGATATTTTTTTACTTTTGGCAAACTTTGGCCTAGGGTACTTTTAACATATAAGTTCTCACTAAAATTGCGAGCATACGAAAAAAAGATATTTCTTTATTACAATTAAAATATCCTGTAGAAATAGATATTAATACGGAATATTCCGTCGTCTTACCGACCTATTATTACTAACCTCTTTAGTCAAAGCCCCGCCATTCGTCTAATAAGCCGTACGAAATACTTGCGCCTGCGCCCGTGGATGTTTCAATTACGGGAAGGATGGCTGCTGTTATTATTCTCTGCCTTCCCCATTACAGCTGTGCCGTGATAGCGGGGCTACGGTATAATAATAGCTTGGGTACGCCACAGTGCAGACCAGTAAATCAAGACTAAAGATAACATACACCTCAAGTCATTCTTTATCTAGTAAATACAAGTGGTAAATGAATCTGTGTGTTAGGCACTACTGTTTAGTTTTATTTATGAAGCTGTAGTATTTTTGCTATAAAAAAAAATAATAATAACAGTTACAGCGTCGTAAATAGAACGGATAATGAACTTAAGAAAACGCATAGCTCTATAATATTGGTTTGATTCCCAGATCGATTAAAGTGGTATCGGGTTTTTCTATGAAATTCTCAGTACCAACTCCGAGCCCTTATAAACAAGGGACCTTAAAATGGTGGCGTTTAGACAAAGTGTGTACATAGTACCCTTTGTCTAAACTTCTAGGGAATACAGGAGTAATGGTATGGTAAAATTGATAGTTTTGGAATTTAAGGGTCAGTTTTAGAAACGAAACTGAAACTTTCTTTATAAAGGTGTACTTTAGTTTTCACATTTTAGTTAATACGTACCTAAGTACCTTATGTTTCAAAAGACCAAATGGACTTAATTTTCTGACCAGCTGCTACTTCCCTCATACCTGCGCGTCTAATCAGGATAAATGCTATTGAACATTAATTGAGGATGTAATCCATATGGATGCTCCCAGGAACTGCTTGCTCTCAATATCATTTTTTATAAAGAAAATTCTTAACTAAGGAAGTGTTGACTCGTATTCCGTACGTTTTTTCATGAAATACCAGATCTGGACGAGTTTTATTGATGACACGATATGAAAAATTATTTGATGTAATTTTTTGTTGGGAAATATTTTTATGGTGGATGTCATTATGGGTGATAAATACCAGGGTTGTGGTTGGCAGGTTTGATGGTACGATAAGGCGTGCCAGCGATTTTTCTGGGTAGTGCAATTTTTTTGGTCCTTCGAGTTGGAGATTAAAATTGTAGCAGTTCTTGCGCGTCTTTGCTTCTATTTTACACAAGGAGATAATTACAAATAAGAGTACATTTATAATTGAATAAACACGTTTTTTAATGAACAAATTCGTTATGATGTTGAGTTGCAAGATTCATACATTTTTTTTGTTATAAACGTTTTTAAAATCGAGCACCTAAATAATTGACTGATAAAATTTTCTGTACATCGCTTTCTAGTATATTTTAAATTGAATTTTTTGCGCAAATACTAGGTGTTATAAATTAACGACGTGGTCAGTCTAAAAGTTTGTTGAAGTAAATAGTTATCTACTAATGCATATTATAGCTGTATAAAAAGCCTGAAGTAGTAGTTAACACCATTTTGAGAAAACTAAAATATATTTACTTCACAAATTAGGTGGTCCTTTGGATCCGACACGCTTCAGTGAAAGTGGTCTTTATGTGCACGCGCATGGTACGATAACGATCGCTATTGTATGCCGCGGTGGTATAATAACTCATCACTATGATATAGCAGTATAATATTTTGTTTGGTGTAGGCAGCTAATTAATTTGTACTACAGAAAACTTATATACGGCTGAAATATTTGATGTAAGTAGTTTTAATTAAATATAACATAGTTAATCAGAGGTGTACTAATGTACATCCATATTGCGCTGGTATGTTTGAGTACCACGTAATATGAGGCGACCCTAATGCTATTAACCGAGCACAAATACAAACTCCCTGCTACTATTGAGAATTTCATAGAAAAACCCAATCACACTTTGACCGACTCGACCTGGTAGTTGAACCCAGGAACAACCAGGATAGCAGTCGCGCGCGGGACCACTATACTAATAAGGCAATCAGTGTAATTATTGTGCAAATTGTTGCGAAAAGCACGAATAATAATACGAGTACTTACACTTTTGATTTAGTAGTATTCATGTTGGGTAAAAATCCCTATATCCCTATATATTGGGCTTTTGATACAGTTTTAAGGCTTAGTCGTTAAGTCTCTCACTGATGTAGGTTTCATAATGCTGCAATATCGGATTGCTTAGTTTTACAGAACGAAGTCGGGTAAGAGCCAGCAGCTCACATAAACGTGACACACATAAACATATATTTAAGTACATCTACATAAATCTACATGCATTATCAACACAATATCTTTGAAATACAGATATTGCACACTCGTGCCGTGTTGGACAAGCGGCGAAACGTATGATAAAGTGGTTCGGGGTCAGAAGTTACAACCTGGCTCCGTAACAGCCACCGGTCTACATCTAATAGCTAGTTGAGGATAGGGACATAAATGTAGAATATGTTGCTGGTATATTGTGATTTAGGAAACATTCTTGTAAGGACTGTCGTAATACCGCTGCTTGGGTGAGATCCTTTTGTCCGATTTCCAGGTTATTTGAAAGAAAGAAAGATACATTAATATTTGCAAAAGACAAGTAACAAAAGTAAAATATAAATACTAAACAAACAGTCAGTAAGTCGGCGTCGCCGCTGTTCATAGCAATAAGGTCCAGCGTAATGCGGCAGTGCTGTTTTCAGTGGGGCCTAAATGACGTGTGACGTCACTCAGCGGTGGTATTCAATATGCATACCTTATATATCGTTTTTCCGTTAGGATACCCTCCGTAGTGTCTCTAGAGTTTGGATCGGTACTTGGGTAATTGTTAAATCGCTTGAAACTGACTGTCTTTGTTTTTAAATCACATGTATAATACATGTGATTTAAAAACAAAGACAGTTTGCTGGTAAAACTGTGGGTGTACATGAGTATACCTCTTATGATTCAAATACATAAGCATGATGTATGTTACGGACACGGGGGAGGAAACATATGATTTTTAAAACTACGCAGGTACCTAATTATGTTAACAACCCAATTATTTTAGAATTTTAAATACCAAATCAGAGTAAATGAATTGAAGAAGTCAGTCTATTAAAAGCAACGACGTAATTATAAGCCTAATTCAAATTCAAATCTTACCCTTCACTGATTTCAGTAATTACTAATAAAAAATATTCCAACAAACTCGAATAAAAAACTTAATTCTATTAAAATATTTAACAATAAATCTTTACTAACTAACGCAATATGTTCCCATTACTCAAATCGGAGCAACAAATCTAAAAATTAATACATTTATCCGATACCATTAGAGGCTTAGTAGAATTCTATTCAAAACTAAACATCCACGTAAACATTTGCCCGTAAATTTCCTGCAGAAGACGTGATAATGCACCTATAAATAAGGCATAAGATGAGTTATTACGACACCGTACAATAGAGATTGTTATCTGAGCCGCTGTACTAAGTTGCTGTTCACCGAAATTGTGATCCGAAAATAAACGTCCGAGATTGTATGTTAAAATACTTATAAGTAAAACAGATTTTTACTACTAAGCTGTCTAAAATCATCATATTTTTTTTACAAATACATAATAAAAGTAAATTAAATGCTACCTTGATAGATAGTAGAAAAAAATAGCTTAACATCGTAATCTTAGTATGTCTGATCTCGGTCCTGATAAAATTGACAAGTTAAAAACTGGTCCTTTGTGGTTTGTTGTAGGTATGTTATTATTGAAATGGTCCTTTGAACTTTTGTCTAAATTAATTTGATTGAACTACAGTAACGGAAGTCACATAATTGCATTTGTTGTTTATGAATTGCAACAAAGTTGCCGCTAAATTCAATTTAATAGCTAGACATACAATAATACTGCTTTTGTACAATCAATAAATAAGGCATAAGATGAGTTATGACGACACAGTATAGTATTAGATTATTGTCAGACCTCCCGAGTGCGGAGCCCTTGATAGCAACGTCTCAGTATAACAATTTATAATATTTCATAATAATATCCTGGTTCTACTTTCGAAGAGAGTTCTCAAAGCACAAAAAGTGTAGAAAAGATTTAAAAAGGTTTTTAATTCAAGTAGGAATTAGTTGTAGTCTGGAACAGCAAAATTTTAAACTTTTAATTAATTATATTATTAAAAGTCAAAAGAATAATATTATGTACGTAATATACCTAATCAGTAAAATAATTATAGTCGTTACAAGAAGGTGCAACATTCAAATAGGAGCTTTTGCTGCAATGCCTTTAATTTTTAAAAGTTTCATGATTTGAAGGTTACGTTTCTTCAAAACCAATCCCCTTCCAAGCATGCTTAAAATAATAGTGCATAGACTCAGCCATCGACTATTGAGTTCAGCTATTGTGTACCGTCATCCATCGTAACTCATGATACGTTATTTATCGACTATTATCGTTAGTAACTGAGACGAAACGGTAGCTAGAGGCTCGGAGCCCCAGTGACGCGAAAATTGTAAGGGAAAAATATGAGAAGTTGTAATTTGTGTCACTTGGGGCTTCGAGGCGTAATAAGTGAGCTTATGTGGTCCTTCGGCCTGTTAATGTGTTATAAGTAGTCTACTTATTTTCTGTTTAAAAAAAAACAAGTACTTTGAAGGAACCTTTAAGTATATCCTATATAAAAATGAATTCCTATTTTCATTGGTCACTCCCTAACTTGAGACAGACGTTATCAATTTCTTTTATCTTTGTTTAGTTTTCTTATAATTTGTAGAAGGTTCTTATCTCAATTTATTGTTATAGGATATGTTTCTTTAATCGAAATATATTTTTTTTAAAGCTTACGCATTCTGTAACAAGACCTGGTGTCGGACGGACGGACAAAAAGCATATCGAGACAAATATGCGACACATCCTTGTCCTATAATCATAGTCATGCTATTCGTGAAATTTGTGACGACCATGATAGGTCCAGCTTTCACTGGGCCCGTACAGAGGGCCAGGCGTCAGGAGGTCGCTCATGAAGGCCGGAGGTCCATTAAGTTGTCCGAACACTTACTACGTCAATTCTGACATAGTAACTATAGCTACTTTTTTCTAGCCTATTTTATATGTGTTTTAAACGTTCATTAAACCGTAACGATTATGAACGCCTCCAAAAATACTATTTATAACATGCTCGATTTCAATAATTGCTTTTTAAATTTCTGTAATGAGCCTTGGGTGGTAACGAAACCATAGCGCGATTCAGAAAACGGATCAACGCCATCTAGTTATGGTTTAGGTACAAATTGCCTTATTGGCACGCGTTTATTATAAGAATAAACCTTAACGAAAGCTTAACAGTTTTGCAAAATATAAGATACTTAGCCTTAAATGCCTTAGCCAAGTATAAAAGTAATGTTTGACAGCGGGTCCCAAAATACTTTTCCATGCTTTTTTAATTTCTGTGTGAAGCCTTTGGTGGTAACGAAATTATAGCTGCTATTCAGGAAGCAAATCAACCCCATCTAGTTATGTTTCAGGAACAAATCCCCTGTTTTGGCAAGAATTATTTTTTATATTATATAGTTGGATTAGGGAACTAAAAACATGCTGGCGAACTGTGGATATATATTCAAGTGCAATAATAAGTATTATTACCACAGTCTCAAAAAAGGTCACCGATGAGAGGAAAATTATGTAAACAGTGAAATGTTAATACTGTCAAATTAATATATAATAATTATCTAGACTGCTTCATTACTCTGGAGTTCCTAAGCGAGACTACTAGAGGGGTTCGATTTAATTTGAGAGTTTTTGGATTTTTCAATGAAATTCTCAGTAGCAGTTCGGAGCAATATAAGCTCGTTCTCCCATATTATATGGGACCTAAACATAACGGTGAAATATGGGTGTACATTATTACACCTCTGGCTAACCCTTCGGGGAATACAGCTGTGATGGTATGTTATGTAATAACCAGTTTTTATAGTTAAGATGTACGTATTATGTATTACATAAAGATATTGCTCCTAACGGACAAACAAAAATCAATCTAAAACAGCAACAATAAATAAATATCTTATAAAACAAGAAATATAGCGAAAACTTTAGAATTTAATAATTTATTAAGTATCTACGCAAATATCCCTTTATAACATAACTTTTTTATTTTTACACAATCTAGAACTGCCAATTAACGGCTAACTGTTCAACTGAGCTCGTAACTGACATAAATTTCAAGCATCGATGAGTTATTGCTGTCTAAACTGCCCGCCACGCGTCAAAAAGTAGTGATGGGGAAGTCGATATCGATATTTTTTAGGAATATCTAGGTAATGTTATTTTCGTAGCAATACCTAGTACTGAAATGACTGTATTATTTTAGGTTTATCTTCAATAAACCATAAAGGAAAAAAAGTAAAACATTATAAAAGGTAACATTATGTAATCAGTGAAATGTTAATATTGTAAAATCAATATGTAATAATTATCTACACTAAGTAAATCATTAGTCTAGAGGTCCTAAGCGAGAATACTAAAGGTGTTGGGTTCGATTTTTAGTTGAGAGTTTTTGGGTTTTTCAATGAAATTCTCAGCGGTAGATCGGAGGATTTTGTGCTCGTTTATTGGCAATATAGGCTCGTTCTCTATTATATGGGATCTAAACACGCCGACGAACTCTGCCTAATCCTTCGGGAAATACAGGCATGATGGTGTTATAGAAAAACAGTTATTTAAGCTTGTAAGTAATGATTTAACTCGTTTTTTTGACTGCCTCATTAGTCTAGTGGTCCTTTGCGTGATTGCTACGCTAGAGGTCCTGGGTTCAATTTCCAGGTCGAGTAAAGTATTATAGGGTTTTTCTTAAAAAAAAATTCAGTAGCAGCTCGAAGTCTAGATTTATACCCGGTTAATGGCAATAGGCTTGCCCCCTATTACGTGGCACCTAAACATAACATAATATGATGTGATGTGCCCATGGGCATTAAGTGCCATTTTTTATAGTCAATTGTTGTGCGTATTCTTTATAACATTAAGATATTATTCCTACTGGACACACATAAAACAATCTAAAACAGCAAAAATATATAAATATCATATAAAACAAGAAATATACCGAAAACTTTAGAATTTAATAATTTATTAATTATCTACGCAAATATCCCTCTAAAACATAACTTTTTTATTTTTACACAATCTAGAATTGCCAATTAACGGCTAACTGTTCAACTGAGCTCGTAACTGACATAAATTTCAAGCGTCGATGAGTTATTGCTGTCTAAACTGCCCGCCACGCGTCAAAAAGTAGTGATGGGTAAAAACGATATCGATATTTTTTTTAGGAATACCTAGGTAAGTAATGTTATTTTCGTAGCAGCTTATACTGAATTGATTGTATTATTTTAAGTTTATCTTCAATAAAACATTAAGGAAAAAAAGTTAATCATTAAAACTAAGCATGTTGAATGGACTTAGATTATGCTACAGTCTACGAATCTTGTAATACTTCTGCATCATTCAAATACAGTCGAAACTCTTGGTTGTTTAACCAAGAGTTTCGACTGTATTTGAATGATGCAAAAGTATTACAAGATTCGTAGTTTCTCTTTTTATTTTTATCACGAAAATAAGGTTGAAAATGAGCTATCCGCTAATTTATGCCTCCGTGCGTCGATAATCAAAAGTTCTTATAGCGATTTTGAATTTCGAATCCTGTTGACAGCAAGGCAACTTTTGCCTTCGTTGTATTATTAAGTTATTTGAAAATATAATAGAATATCTTTACCATGAAAATGGTCTGAAAGAAAGACTTAATAATTGTTGTTTAACTTATTGGACTAACAACCAATTACTAACATGTATATTTCCGTAATGAACCAATATGTTAAAGTATACGACTTAGGAAATAATTATCTTTGTCTACATGCAATCGATTCAAAAGTAGGCGAGAGTTAGAGCAAAATATAATCGGTATGAGTAGTGACGTAAAAGTCGATGTAAGAGCGACGTTTATGAAAATATAACTACTGTTATTATAAAGACCTCGTTCAGAAATAACTAGCGGTTGTTGTGACGTTGGTAGATGATGGCACATAATTAAAGGATTACCAATAACTTATTATTTATCGTAAGTAGTAACTGTAATTGAAAATCTGTTCATGTATCTATAATGCTTATTATTAGTATTACTGGTTTGACTAGAAGCTAACACTTGCCAATCCTAAGAGAGGTTGACAGTAAAAATTCTTAGTAATCTAGATACTAATAATTGAATTCTCATTCCCAACATAAATTTGACAGATACATTGTTGTCTAAAGATTTTAAAACATCTGTGGAACTCAGCAATTATACAAATATTTAAAAGATACATTAAAAAAATGCATTGTAGGTATTAAGTAAACTCATAAATTTACTTCTTCGCTTTCTTAAGTCGAAGTCCTGCTTGATTGGTAAATTATTTTTTTGGACTAGCAAACAGAATTCTCTTATAGAAAATGTTCAATTACACGCTGTTTTTTTAGTGTGTGCTTATTATTCAGTATCTATCCGGTAATAAATAGTAGGCTATCCAGGACTATATTTCTTTTAGTCTATGCACTAAGCTTTATAAAATAATTTTATTGTGACCCGGTATTGTTCTTTCTACATGGTAAAACTAACGACTGTACTAAAATTTACTATATAGAATTATAATAATATTTATAAAATACAGTATATTATGAGAAAAATGGTGTTCATCGCATCCTCTTCAAAGATTCATAAAATGCAAAACTGTGTTCCAAAAAGTTACTTATAACAATCATAAATATCAACGGATTGATATCAATCAAGTAAAGTCGGTCGACATGCATTAACGGCTCGCGCTAAAGCTGTTACTGTCGTCTCGTACAACACTTATGAGTTATTGCCTCGTAAATTGCTGACACGCGTCATTCTGCACGAGAATATCGATATCGATAAATTGTTAGTCAGTTTAAAACTAATAAATACGTTGGTGTGTTCAGTTTAGTGGTTTTTGCTGAGCAAAAACATATTTCAACAGGATTTTAGTTTTCTTTCGAAGAATTTACTTATGATCAGTTTTTTGGTGGAAGAATTGATTATTTTTTATAATTTTACCATGTTTGTTGTTAACCGTTATAAATGAGTGAATGATGTTAATAACGATGTTACAGAGTGGATGCGGATTAACATTTTATCGATACAATAAAACGGATATGACACAATGTCACATCACTATAACACCTAACACCAATAGAGGTATTGTCCGCATATTATCACTTCATTTCTCTTACACATATAATTTATAGGGACAATACGTAGATTTAGAGGTGTCTAATAACAGAAATATTATTTTGCGATAAAATACGTCCCGTCCGATACACATGTTTCCAAATGGCGGGCCATGAATTAAGCGGGATTACAAAAATAAAGAAGTAAACAAAACAGTGAGAACAACATATTATATATAATTTCCAAGGTTCTTTTGAACATTACTCTTGGACTTTTTTGTTATGATTTTGTTACGTCAGGGTGATAAAAAAGCAGGAATTTAAGTTTTTTTTTCTCTAGCCGTTACTGTGCCACTGCCGGGCACTGGTCTCCTTTCATATCATATAGAGAGATTAGGATATGGTCCATCACACTAGCCTACTGCGGGTTGGCAGACCTCACACGTCGCAAATAAAATCTACCAGACATGCAGGTTTCCTCACAATGTTTTCCTTCACCATTGAAACGCGTGTTTATAACTCATACGCACATGACTTCGAAATGTCTGAGGTGCTTGCCATTGACTTCGAAGTCCAATGGTCGTATAAAACGGTAATCATTGCATATAATTTCGTAAGCATCTGCAAAAAAGCTTAGTAATGTGTGTTGCACATTACTAGTAATCTTGTTAACCCCTCGTATTAAGCTAACCGCTTGTATTATGAGTGAGTTCACGTCGTTAGTTCAATGGGTAAGTTTCGAACCAGCAACCACATGTCATGATCGCAAGTCCGACGCCCTAGCCATTATAGTATATTACTAAGTAACGACCTCTCAAAACAGTAAATAGTAGCTTATTTAACCGCTATTTTTGAAGCCCCAATAACATTCGTGATATATCGTGTCGTAACATGGAATGTGCTCAATTTTGCACAGAATATCCATGTATATTCCATAAGGAGCGAAGATTACATTTGCGGATCCTTGGAGGGACGTGGGACGCAATTAGATGATAATGTAGTTCCTTTCGTAACTTAGATGTTTGCTTATGAATACTTATTAATTTATGCTCACTTAAGAAGCTTCTGTGCTCGTCTTAGGTTGGGTCGATTGCCAGGAAATTCTCAGAATTTGTTTGAAGTTTTACGCTTCACAAACACTGGTAAATCAATTGAAGCTGGTTGTTTTATAATATAGATATGACTAGCTGACCTGGCAAAAGTTTTTCAGCCATACTAAAATTGCGAGAAAAAAAGGTGAGTGAAGGTAAGGTATAAAAAATAGCCTACGACCTATTCTCAGACCTACCACAAATACACAAAACATTTCATGAATTAGGTCAAGCCGTTGCGGAGGAATTCGATAACAAACAGTGTTTGACACCAGATTTTTATATATTAGACTAACTTTCCGCCCACGGCTTCGCCCGCGTGTTTTCTTGACTTTCCTGTACAATAATATGTATGTAAAAAAATGTGATAAATGAAGAACGGCTCGACCGATTTTGTGCAAACTTCACATAAACCATCTACTAAATAGTCCGAACAAAACATTTGGTTTGGATAGGTGAGCCCGTTCTTGAGTTATAAAATTACAACGAAAGGTGGCATTGATTTTTATATATAGATATAGATATAAGTACATACCTACATGTAGGTATTTGGTAAGGTAAGGCAATACTTATCTATTGCTGGTGTCGTGGAGGAATGAAAACTCGCTCCCGTGGTCCCAGCAAAAAGTGGTTAGACGAAGCACCCATATGGTTTTAGTCGGTAGGTCACAACCCTGGATGGAGCGTCGCCTTCCCCGGCCGGTGGAAGTCGATGAGGATTTCCACACGTAAAAAAAAGTAACCAACCAACACTAACCTATTGTGGCAGAAAATAAAATGTTTTAATCGAATCTGTGGCCTCTGCCCTCCGGTTTGTACGCCAAATAAGTGACTAAGGTCATTATCTTTTCCATATTGCCCAAAGAAAGACGCTATGGCAGTGTACGTTCAAAATGTATAAGAGAAGAAATTTTGTATCCTGAAGTAAACCAGCATGCAAACCCACCACAATATTTAACCCTAAACTCATGCAAAACAGGTTATCCAATACCATTTGTTAGTTACCCGTAACGTAGTGGATCGCATCGGAAATTACATCTCGAGCATAAACGACGTCGCTTACTTACTCCAGTGTTCATTACGAGCGGTATAAGCGATAAGCGAATGTGCTTACCGCTTAAATTATGAGAGGTAATGTAGCGTTCTTGATTGACTTCTATTACATACCTTCGTGAACCTTTGATGGACGGTACCTTACAGAGATATTTATGTAGGTATATTAATATATTTCATAAAAAAATACGATCGATTAGAGCAAAATAAAAAATGGTGCAGTCTCGTACCCCCGTGCGAATAGCACAGTTCCAATTTTTCCTTAACCTAGTTCTTTCCGGAAAATGAATGGGGCGTGATACGCTTCTAGCATAGATTTTTTGTTTCACCAAATTGAGTGTTGTTTGGGGTTGTTGATAAATTGTACTCCCTTTTTATTATTCTATACTAGTAACGCGCCCGGGTTTAGCACGCGTAGATAGATGTTTCATTTATTATAAATCATAACCTAACCTAAACATGGAAATGGAGTGATGTGAAAAGCGATGGACAGTGAGAAATGACGCACACTTGGGCAAGCCCAAGTCCAGCAATGCACTGATATAGGCTGATAATATTGATGACGATGATAGAAAACTATCTCAAAAGCCGGCTATTGACGAATCATGATAGGTAATATGAAATGAAATGGTAAATACTGACATCTTTTAAAGACGCTTTTACAAGTCGATGTTTTAATTTTTTTTTAAACTAAATGACCACTAGTCAAAATTGAGTCAAAATTGAGACTGCATTTCCTATCTGACGACCTCTGAGAAGAAATGCAGAAACAAACTCAGAAAATGATGGTCTCTTTTAAAATTCAGACACAAGTTATATTATTAGATATATGCGAGTTTTACAATGTAGGGCAAAATCTGAAAAGGCCTTTTGAAGGCAGAGCCATAAAAATAATCCCCAAGAATCTGCTAGAGGTTTTTAAATATGAATACATATCAGAAGAATTGCTCACTTTTAGATTTTTTACCCACAAGATCTAAATTTTAAATCCAATTGAAGAATCATACATAACCACGACTCCACAATGAACAAATGAGAACTTAACTGAATACGTAATACATTATTAAACATTAATTTGATCTACAATGAGATCGAAGTAATCTTGTAATATACATGATGTTTTCTCAGCTCATATTTACGCATATTACCACTTCTATCTTCCATTTACGCCACACGTGGAAATGCGCTCACGCACCCCCCACCATTACGGCGATTTGTGACACCTCCCACTTATTAAGTAGAAGGTAGATCCCCCCTAGCATCTAAACTTGGGCGTAACTCAGTAATGTAATCAGTTTATAGCATGTAGGCTGCGCCCGCGCAGAGGCAGTAGCTGGGTGAAGCAAGTAAAATACGCATTTGATTTTTAGAGGCCTGATTTAACACATCGCTTGACGTCGAGTTTTTATAGGGATGCAGACGAATGGGTTGTAATTTGTTTCTGGCTGTAGCGAGACATTAGTGGGTTTTGATAAGTATTATTTGCAAAATCAACGTAAGTTGACCTTTTCAGTAGGTATTTTCTTTTTATTACTTCAAACCTCAGATCAAATAAAAAGTTAAGATGGAACTTTGCAAACAAAGAAGTGAGGCCGGCTAAAACTACGCCTTGTCGTGTACAAACACAATTTTACACTACATAACAATACCGAAAGGTATACGGTATATATCGGTATACCTACGTGTGTGCCTGTAACGTGTTTAACTGTAACTTTAAACAGCGTTGCATATCACTAGGATTTGTGCACTCACAAATAAAAATTTCACATACTCATAAATCTAGACTCGAAACGAGCTTTTTTTTTTGATTGTGTACCTAATTCTTTATGGGGTACCTTCTAGACGTCTGTCTTAGACTTGATCTGCGTGGGTTTCAGAATTGGGTTCAAGCCTGGTATCAAGCGAAGTACGTGTTAGTTTAGTACAGGTTGTAAACTATATGTGTGCTAAATTTCAACTATATTACCATAGGACTGTCATTTCAAAGGCCTCGACTTCGAATCCAAGGCAGGTTCCTGTGATTTTTCGAAGTCATGTGCGTATTAATACTGCACTATTATAATCACGACCGGGGAAGTACTACCTCCCACATAATATCGACGAGTCAAGTATGAATATTGTTGCGTTTCGTACGGTGAGTGTGGAGCGCCGAAGGCCCAAATCCTACCTCAGTCCCTTTCCTTCTCCTTTTCTCCATCCCCTCCCTTTTCCCTAGGCTCTGCAATGCATCTGCAACTCATTTAGCAGTGCAGTTGTCCATCAGCTCATGTTAACATCAGGTAGCTCGCCTGCTCGTTTGCCGAGGTATCCCATTAAAAAAACATCGAAGCAAAGCCGAAGGCATAAGCTAGTGCTGCCATAATGTAATAGCACCACTTTTTAACCCGTACCTGGAACATGGCACGAGCCGCATCAATTTTCTGTACACCCCGGCTACGTAATTTCGCTTAATTAAGTCCAACACGGCCCTAGTGCGTCTAATTTTGTTCTATAACTATAATATCGGCAGCCTGCGAAAGTACGGAGAAATTACTGTGATCAAGTAACGAAGGCTTATTAAATTTACTTGCGTAGGAGCAGCAAATATGGGATCTGATGTAGGAACTGCAGCTCAACCAATAGTCTAAACAGCATTTTTAAGAGCAATCGCTATCGAATCTATCAAATACATATTTTGGGCATTCGTAATTTAATTGAAATCATTTATCTCATAGTTCTAAGCACGACAGCTATCCTAGAAGTCCTGCGTTCGGTCCGAGTCAGAAAAATTTACCCCTTTTATTATTTTTATAGGAACCAGGAAAGAGAGGTTTACTAATTAATGTTTTTGTTGTTAGGTTTTTTGTGGTTGATAATAAAATACATACACTATCGTCCTGAACTGCCTCATTAGTCTAGAGGACCTGGGTTTTATTCCCAGATCGAGCAAAGTGATATTGAGTTTTTCTATGAAATTATCAGTAGCAGCTCTCTGAGCAGCTCAGAGTCTGGATTTGTGCCCGGTTAACGGCAACAGAGTCGCCCCCTATCACATTAGACTTATGATTAAATTATTTCATTTCATCTTTTATTCACAGTCTCCAGTTTTTACAGCAACATAACATACCATCACGCCTGTATTCCCCGAAGGGTTAGGCAGAGGTGTACTAATGTACACCCACATTTCGCCGGTATGTTTAGGTCCCATGTAATAGGGGGCGAGCCTATTGCCATTAACCGGGCACAAATCCAGACTCCGAGCTGCTATTGGGAATTTCATAGAAAAACCCAATAACACTTTCCTCGACCTGGGGATCGAACCCAGGACCTCTAGCGTAGCAGTCGCGCTTAGGACCACTTTTTACATCAACTCGATGCTCATTTCAAGTATGACATAAACCTCCGATGTACTCACATCCTGTTATCGCCATAGTGTAAAGTGAGTAATGTAAAATCTTTTATTTTAAAAGAGTGTCCATGGAGTTTCTTGCCGGATTCGTCTCCATAGGATCAACTTTTTGGAACCGTGCAACTAGAGTCAATAACGTTTCATAAACGCTTGTAAAAGCTTATTTGAAATAAAAACATTTGATTGAACCAATTTAGTCGTTATCAACTAGCTTCTTGAATTACGGTTAAACAAATATATAATCAGGCATGAATCATTACAAAATCAGTTGCTTGAATCACCAAACAATTAAGTACCTAGCTAGAATTAGATTGCAGAATCTAAATGGCCAAAACGTTCTCTAATCGTGTATTATAAACAGCCCCATATTAATTAAATAAACTAGTACCGTTCGATGTAATCCCTGAGATGGGACGTCTCAATTTGGTTAGGTAATTTTACACTATCCGTCACGGATACGATACGATTTTTAATTATTGATTGCGTAAGTTAATGAAGTGGGTATTTTAATAGTTTTAATTTTAGATCTAAAGAAGCCATGATAATGATTATATAAAAAATGCAGCATTTATCTTAGACTGCCTCATTAAGCTTGTGGTTCTTAGCATGACTGCCATGATAGAGGTCCTGAGTTCAATTCCCAGGTCAAGCAAATTATTATTGAGTATTTTCTACTATGAAATTCTCAGTAGCAACTGTGATTTGTTCCTGGTTAATGGCAATTAACTCGCCACGTAGTTCCTAAATTATTATTATGATCTCCGTCTAGGCCTGCCGCAGCCTGCCTGTCTGCCATTTTGTGGGACTTATTCCGTACACTGTTTAGAACTCCTAAACTAACGTAGATAAAGAAACTCTTTAGACATTTCCTGTACACAGTAGATTTCTCTGTATTAATGTATTTTCATACACAATTTCCCAAAATACAAGTGCAAGTAGGTACCTATGCGTCCATAGGCGCTCAATTAATGTTGTGTACGAACATACCAGTATCTTTTAATTATCACTTTAAGCAAGTCATCCCGCTGGGTGTAATAAATACTTACTATTATTAATCGTGCCATTGAGATCTTAAAAATATCGTACTACGTATTTATGTCAAAACAAAATTTGTCACAACTTTTTTTTTGTTTCATGATGTATTTGTGGTAAAAAAATAGTAGTTAAATGATTGGAATATTTTGGAATTTTCTACGCAATTTTCTTCATTTTTCTTTCCTTAATAACTTTTTTTGATGAATGATAAGATGAATGACATCGGCAAAGTTGTTCGCAAGTTATGGCGTGACCATGGGAAATAGGGATTCGTTTTTATATAATATAGATATTTTAATGGTTTACGGTTTTTAAAACATCACAAAAAAACCGAGCAAATTAAATTATTTGACAACTTGATTTAACGTTCCTTTTGAAAGCTCTAATATTTGCTACTCTGAAATCTTTAAGTTGTGGCTTTTCTACAAATTGTGTGTTTCTACAAACAGCTTGATTTGCACATACGATAATCGCCGTACATTTAATTATAGTAGCTCAAAGCAAAATTAAATGTTTGTGCGTGTTATGATTTATCAACTAACTATTTGCTATGTGTAACGGTAGATTAACACTGTCTTGTTATTTCTATCGTATCACGCTATTCCCGTTTAAGGATTGGTTAGAATAACTAACCGTTTAGTAGACGCTGTTTGATACCAATTGAAATTGGAATATTGGATGTCTTAATTACAGTATCAATACGTATCGTTATTTTGCCTGACCTAACTTCCGTACGATGAGAGTTCAAGTTATTCTGGACAGGATAGATGTTTTGTTTAGCCGGGCGTACAGAAATATATTTCATTACCTAACTGAGCTTTACTTAGAACATATTATCACTCCAGTCCAATCCAGCCACGTCCAATGTAATAGGGGGCGACCCTATTGCCTTTAATCGTGCAGATTTCCAAACTCCGAGCTGCTATTGAAAATAAAAATCGATCAAACCCAATTAAAAATATAATCTAATCTAATCCAGACCTGTAGTGTAGCAGTCCTGCTTAGGACCAATAGACTAGTGAGGATTTGCTTCGATTTGATTCTAAGCATTTTTTACTAAAATAAGCGGTCATTGTCCGTTTAAAAACAAGCACTTGACTTGGCACATACGGCGGTTCTACATCAGCTAGATACAATTGGCCGATCTACGCCACAGAACGAATAGAGTCCATAATTACTGTATAGGAATGTCTATGTATTAACAAACTTATAAATATTCCAACACAAAAACTAAGAAGTAATACCGGGGACGTAAGGAATGGGATCAAACCATCTGATCTAAAGTTACATTCTAAAAAAAGTAGCTGTCTTTGTTGAATGAATGTTAACAATTTAACTGGAGCAGTAAAGAAAATAATGATTTATTAAGTACTTTTTCTACAACATACGTACACGCTTATGCACATTTGATGCTTAAACTACCAAAACAATTAGCATTTATTACCAATAAATAAGTATGAGTGAAGCTTTGGTAAGAATTTCTGGGTGAAAAGACCAGTTTTCTTTTTCACGTATTTAAGACCGGTTTCTGTTTGCTAATATTATTTATTATTTACTGTTTTGAATATCCCCTTAACTTGTAACTTCTAGTGTTATTAAACGATGTTTGATTTTATGATACATAGATTGTATTGACATTTTTAAGAATTTACTGATCACTGGTATCTCAATTCACTTACGCCCGTACCGGTTTTATGAATTTCCATGAATCGTGTCTATATTATGGGAAATTGAAGGGTGAGACTACTGATGTTATGTTGCTGTTGCTTTTTTAATATAAAGAATATGAATTAATTTATTAACGACCCCTGACTTTGTGAGCAGTATCCCATATCCTTCTCAAGGTTAAGCCTTATTATTATCTTATCTCATCTATTCTTATCTTAATCTATTTGGGTGAAAAAGATTCAGTAGAGATCGATAAACCTACCTACTTACTTTTTTTCTTCAGCAATTATCGTCCCACTGCAAGGCAAAGGGCTCCCTACACTCCTTCCACTCCTTTCGATTCAAAGCTTTTTGCAGCCAATTTTCTACTTACGTTTAAATAACATTTATGGTACCTGAATTAACGGGTCTCAGTCTTGTTCAGAGATTACCCGTTTATCGTACAGTATTCTTTAAGCGAGATAAATATTCTGAGCAGTGTCAAACCTGCTCCTTGTAATACGCCTATCCGCCTTCAGTAATCACTACATGTGATTATGTTAAGCAAGAAAATCATTCCGATTACAAAGATTCGCCTGTACGTTTGATAGAAATATATCATGAACTGTTGAAAAACTTACTATTGGTTTGAAATTTCAACAAACGTAGTTTATTCCAAAACAATTGGAGTAGGATTCGGACTGGACGACGATAAAAATATTGTTAATAAATGTATATTGTAGGACTTATACGAGATCAACTTCGGAATATACATACACCATGAATAAAAAAAAATATAGTCTTAAGGTAAAATCGATTCAAAGAAATAATTGGTCCTTTGCTTCGGAGGTATCAAAAAAATTTATAGCACAGGCAAAGCGAGTGTATAAGCTAGTACAATACTTGAGTGGTATGGAACCAGCTCCTTATAATACGCCTATCCACATTTAATTATAAGATTTAATGCAGCCCGTATCAACCATCTCGACCGTATAAAAACGGATGAATGCTCTACATGACAGCAATGGCGTAGAAACGCAACTTATACTTTTTTGTACTAACTTTTTTTATATATTTGGACCACCATTTTGAGAAAGAAGTGAGAACAAGAATATTCATTATTACTAATACTAAAAGATAAAAATATAAATTTGATTGAATTTAGATTTTGATATCGATGCGCGATGTGCCAATTTGCCACAAATGTGAATTGTGTATATGTATTGCAAATTGGAATAAGTAACCAAAGGTTATTTCATAGCATTTTTTTAATTTTTTATCATAACGTTAAACTTGTTTTTTGTTGGTAATGATAGCAAGGTTATTAATATACTCGTAAAATATATGTTCTATTCCCAATCACATTTGATTTGTGGTTTAAAAAATCAACAATGACCACTCTACAGCTCTTCTTTAATCGACAAAAAGTGAACATTTTTATAATGTTTTTCATGCCTAACACAAAAAGCCTATCGCTCTAACTGTCGACTGGATACTGATTGAAATTTGGTAGCTAACTACTTTTCCAAGAACTAGAGTTCATTCACATTCATACACTTTTTGAGTGAACGAGTGCGAATCAAATTTTGGAATGCGAAGAGAGAATTTCAAAGAAACGTTCCACGAGGTTGTGTTAGGCTATTTTTGTTCTAGACGAAACTTAATGCACGAGCTTAGAGTCCAGTTTTTATTTGCAGAGGTTTTTATTTATAGAAAGGTTAGCTCATTGATAGAGCTGTTTGTAACTGTGCAGTCAAATTGACTGGTTCCGAGAATTTTGGCGATTTGCTTTCGTTCATTGGTCACGACTTGTTGAATTGAAATTTTACGTTGGATGCACCCATGTAAATTTCTTATAAAAACATTGCAAAAAATTCTAATAAAATAAATTCACCTGATCTACATAAATTTTCATGAAAATGTATCATTTACCTTCGACAATACTGAAAGTACCTTACTATGTGGTAAGATATTATATTTTTCTAAGGATTCGTTGGATCGTCGGACGAGTACTTCCGATATCATTTACGTTAAAGTACGCTCATTACGAGAGGGATTAGGCTATAGTCCGCCACGCTAGCCTACTGCGGGTTGGCAGACTTCACACGTCGTCAAGAAAATCAATCAGGCATGCAGGTTTCCTCACGATGTTTTCCTTCACCGTTTAAGCGCGTGATAATTAATTATTAATACGCACATGACTTCGAAAAGTCAGAGGTGCGTGCCTTGGATTCGAACTCGAGACCTTTGACTTGGCAGTCCAATGGTCATATCACTAGGCTATCACTTACCTATATATTATATTGAGTCATATCCCCGTGAAATCACAACAGATTACCAGCCATAGAGGTATTATCTAATTCTTCCCTACCAATTTGCCGCAAGCATGGCGTGTCGCAACGACATTAAGCCTGCCATAAGTAATTATGCTAATCCTATCCGCGCATACATGCTAATCTTGAGCGATTCGACTCGCGACTAATGCGTGATGTGCGACAGTATCCGCCTGGGTGGTGTTTATACGCCTAGACTATGTAGTGGCCTTAAAAACAGGATGTGCTTAGTAAATTCCAAGAAGAACTAGCTATACGCCTGTACTCTCAGACTCGCGGCCAAGTTATAACTATCCTGATCAACTGATCTGCAAATATTTTTTTTTTATGGGATAACTCGGCAAACGAGCAGGCGAGCTACCTGATGGTAAGTAGTCATCGCCGCCCATGGACATCTGCAAAACCAAAGGAGTTGCAGATGCGTTGCCGAGCCTATTTAGGGAAAGGTAGGGGAAGGAGAAAAGGAGAAGGAAGGGGATTGGGTAGGAATTGGGCCTCCGGCCCTCTCGCTCACCGAACGAAGCGCAGTAACGAAACGCTACTACTCGGACGTCGGTCTTCTGCGAGAGTGTGGTACTTCCCCGGTCAAGCCGGCCCATTCATGCTGCGAACAGCGTGGCCTTACCACAACAAAAAAAAATTACCTGACTCTGACCAGTCTTATCACATCAAGTCCAGGTGCCTCGGAGAGCATGTAAAGCTGTCGGTACCAGTTGTCGCCATAAAGGTGGCCAGCCCAGAAGGAGTATCTTCCGAATATCGAATATACATAATAAAGAGGCAGCAGTCTAATGGCTAGGGCGTCGGACTTCCGATCATGTGGTTGTCGGTTGGAAATTCAACCATGGCACTACCTACGTGAACCACTCGTAACACAAGCATTAAACTTAGCACGAGGGGATAACAAGAATACTAGTGATGTGCGACCAAGATTGCTAGTACGCTTTTTATAAAAAAATCGGTATTCTAATTAAAGAAAATTTCTAGTGAAAGAAAAATTCGATCTCAGGCAGGGTTTGAACCTGCGTCTCTCTGGTTAAGTACACCAGACGCTTTGCCAACTAAGCTACCGAGACCGAGAAAATCGGTATTGCCCAGAAATTGGATTGCGGAGTCGCTTTGTTGGAAATACTGATATTCAGCCACAACTGGTTATACAGGAATCCGACCTCTTAGTTAGGAGGAGGCTGGGATGGAAGGCTAAGAGGATAATGACGTTTATACTCTTTGAAGGGTCAGCGGAGGTGTATACTCACACAGGTGTACACTCTTCAGAAGTTGAACAGTACGGAGGTGCTATCAGTTTTAAGGTTTCATATCATACTAGGTGATATTGTCTTTTAAGTACAAACGGCTACAGGTCAACCTATACAAAACCAGTTTAATCTGATCTCGCATTTTATAGACTTCCCATACAATAAGAAGCCAGCATAAACTGGTTTGTATAGCTTGATGTGTAGCCGTGCATACCAGGGCACACGCCCAGGACTGAGCAATTCAATACACTTGGAATCGAACCCTCAGCAACGATGCATGCAATCACTAGTCAATATAAATAAACCTGGCTATGCAGAGTGGTCCAATTTTGAATCAGCGATATATAAAAAATCTGATTTTGTACCATTGATTTAGATTAATTTACTTGTCCGTTCACAAAAATATACGTGCGTAGGTACTGAAAATTTTGAAAAATATGATTTAACTTATTAATGTGGTTTATTATCAGAAAGTAGGTAATGGTTGAAGTAGCGGTGTACAAGCGTTATTGTATTTATGTAATAAATTGCTTGAATTTTCCCTGTATGGTGTGAATTAAAGTAAAGTGTAAGGTTTCATACCTCGAACCATATACAACAACCTTCTATTTAAAGTCATTACAACCCAACGGCTAAAACGCAAAAGGTTCTTGAACTCAAATAAACCTATTGCTGTTTTCTGCTGGACGCATGGCGATCCTCAGTGGTACCGAAATTTGCTCCTTTATTTTCCGTTTCTAGCCAAAAACTACTTGCTAGTGCAAGTATTTGATATTATTATCAAATACTTGCACTAGCAAGTAGTTTTTTAAAATAAGTCTATGTTTCAACTGCTAAAGTCATAAAATATTTAATATTTTTGATTGCCGCATATTGTTACACTCTACTGTATCGCCGAGGCACCTATTTTGGTCAATTCAAAATTCAAACACATGTTATTGATGGGTATCTGTCCGTGCCAAGGCATTTTGACTATAAAAAATAAATTCCCGGGAATAAAACCATCTAAAGACATATCGTATCGGTTGGAAAGACGGTAACTTATAAAAAAAAATACTCGCTTGTGTTTGACTGAATTCTTTTTATAATAATTTTAATTGCCATGTCATGTTGTTTACACCAGTTCAAAGTGAAAAATAAATGCTCATGATTTGACCGTAAGAATTATTAATAAATAATAATATCATTGCGTTAAATAATATAATTAAAAATACAGTTAACGTCTCCTTCCGATGTTATCTCAAGATTAATCGTACACTAGTCAGTGGAATAATATCAATTAACAAAACAAATGTACATTCGTTATTCATTTGTTTTACAACTGTACCTACATGTAGTTTGGAATTTCAAGTAAAGGTTATACTTTGAGAAAGGTGGCCTATCACCCGATAAACATCTGTGACCAAACGAAAAACATACGGGGATGACGTAAAAGTAGAGTTAATTAAGAAATACAAGGCAACAAGATATTTGTCTGACATAAAAAGCGAAAAATATTTTTTTCGAAAAGCGATTTTTAAGCGAAAAATATAAGTTCTAGACAGAAAGAATTGGTACAAAAAAAGGGCATAACTTGGTAACCGTTTTATGAGCAGAAAATTAAAAAAGTAGACTTTCAACATATTTTCGCAATGGTTAGGGAAACATTTTCTCAGTATGCGTTTTTTATGACGATACATCGACTTTTATGTAACATATTAATTTAACTGCTTTCGTAATGATCTGATAAACACCAGCTTCTTTTAAAAAATAATGAAAATCATTAGCTTATAGCGTTCGTAAAAAAACTTGTCTGTATGATCGATGATAAAATGAAAGAAATGAAATAAAATAACAATTCCTTTACGTCTCGAAATATTGTATTTGAATATTGGGTATGAATATAAGACGCTTTATAGATCACAATATCATTCAACTTTCACGTTACACACAAGCGGATCGCATTTTATCTAAATATCAAAGTATGTAGTTGTTGTAAGTTGTAAGGTCGGGCGGTGGGTGTGCAAGATCACGACGTCAGTAGTCCGGGCAAAGGGACCAGGGTTCAGATATCTGTGTGATTATCACATCAACGCTTTAGAAGAGATGTACTTTGGAAAGTGTTATATATATTTTATAGTTTATATATTCATATCATTGAAAAAAAAAATTAGTTTTGCAAATATTATTGCCCGGAGTACAGAAAAATAGAGAAAAAGAAACCGTAAAGTAAAGCGGCGGAAGGACCAAAATATAGCGAGATATTGGTCCTTTCATCTTGATCACTGCATTGAAAACTGTTTATATTTAAATCATAAGTTATTCAACTTTATGATTATAATAATCTGCACCCGAAAAAAGAAAGATAATTTTGTTAAAAATAAAAAGGGCTTTATCTGGTTGAAATGCCGTTACTAGTTAAATAAAATCAACTATTTTCGTCCTTATTAAATATTCATTATGGAGTTAATCTAAATAAAGTAGTAGTTCGGATCTGTCTATTTCATGACCTTATGGAAAGGGACGTCATTTTCATATCTTAATATTGTGAAAAAAAAAGACCTATTCAAACAAAAGTACCACGACCGACTATGATGACGAATTCAATAGCCAATAACCAAGTTACTAACCTTAAATGACGATGATCGTTTAAGTTGATAGTTCGTTATCTTAATAAGTAATTTGACATTTCCTAAAAACGTTCCTTTGCCATGTTAACAATAACAATTACTTCGGTATCTTGTATCAATAGATAGTGTTAAATACTTTGACGTTACATGATGACATTTTAGGTGACATACATTGAGGTATTAAAGACTATGTCTAAGAAATTTTCGTCATTTAAGAAACATTTTGAGTCTTAAGATATGCCATAAACCAATTACTGCAGTTTCCTTTTGCGACTAGTGATGTTAATTACACATTTGACAGAGAGGAATTGTACCTCAATGGCGTCATATTGGATTTCCGTTCACCTGTCTTAGTTATCCATGGATCTTTAAAAGCTATAAAAGGTTCTTGTCATTAGCGTTTGTCGTCATGATAACTTGCCGGATTAAACATCATATGCCATCACCGTACTAGGTAATTTCGCTAAAAATTAACGGAAAGTAATAAAAAATTCGTGACAAAACACTATTATAAAAGATCTGATATTAAGTAAGTTGTCACACCAGGCTTTTTGAACATCATAATTATCATGGTTATCACAAATTATGGTTACATCATAAAACTTGAACAACGCAACTTTACAACGTAGTTGCGATAATATTGATGATTCTTGATCTGTTTCATTAAAAATCATCCTAGCCGGTTTATTGCCGGTTTTTGGAGTTGGCGCTACCAGTTTCTGGTTGAAATCGATATGCTGATAGGCTGTCACATTTCTGGGCTTCTGATTAACTCTTATTGCCAAAGGTTCAAAAAAGCAATGTGTGTCGCACATTACTAATATTCTTTTTAACCCCTTCGTGCTTAGCTAAATACGTTACGTGTTACGAGTGGGTTCACGTCGGTAGTGCAATGGGTGGATTTCGAACCGGTAACCATATGATCGCAAATACGACGCCTAGCCATGAGGCTAACGCCACTTTTATTATAAAGCTCTTTGCATGGAAGGAAATATCATAGGTCTGTCCACCTTCGACAACAATGTAGAAGTATATTATATAAAAAAAAAACCATTAAATTAGACTAAGCTTAAGATCATTCTTAGGGTCTTTGGATATGAGATCTAATCTAGTAGTAAGTAATTTGCTATCTTAGCACCTACAAGTTTGTAAATTATGAACTTTTCGGGACTAGTTTTGTAAAAAAAATAAAAAACATTCAGTTATCCTGTAATGGTATTTTGAATAAATATACTTTATATACTTTAGTTAAGTTACGAAAACTGTCACAGTTTACGTAGCTTGCAACCTATACTATTTAGGAAAGTAGAGGTAGAAACCTCCTTAGTAAGCGGCTCGTGTGATTGACACATGCGCAAATCCTGTGATGGTTGTGGCGAATTTCATAAATCGAACGGCCATGACGGCAAGAGAATGCAAGTGAGTTTTTAGCCGGTAAGAGTCTGACATACCCTGCGGCTTCCCAGGGGGTAAACAATCCATGAGAATTTTCCGTACAATAAAAGAAGAGGAACGAAGCCGATTAATAACTAATTAGGTACTTCATTGACTTTATCGAGTAAATAAAAAAACGGCGATGCTTAAAATACTTTTTAATTAGTCAGTAGGTATATTAGTTAAAAATCGTTAATGTTATGGTGAAGTAATTACTTAATTTCAAGTAAATGTTGTTAAAAATATCAAATACTTGGTTTATCGTAAGAATTTACTAAATACTACTATTTCAACTTTTTTTTATAATTATAGGTATATTTCTTGCACAAATGGTTTTTAAAGAAAAATATTAAGTTGCCGACGTCTTCATACCGATGGTGTAAAAAGGTCAAAACGATTTGTAATTCCGGGGCATCTGCGATCCTCCCGTTCAGTTGGTATTAAATCTAGGGCCGTAAGGTTGGTAACTATTTACAATATTAATAGGTTATTTTGTATGGAAACTGTTAGCTATAAATACTAGAGTAGTGCTCCCGCCATTAGATTAATAGTTGTTTTGAATCGCGTGATCAGGAGCGAAATTGTTTGCCATTTTGTAATGTTGCCGCAACAAAATAGAGTAGGTACCTGTAAGAGGTTTGTTTTTTTTAATTGTGTAGTATTTGTTATTAGTTTTTAATTTGTTGTGTAGTAGAATAATGATGTGTTTTACGAAATAATTATTAAGGTATCAAATTAAATCAGGCGTACAGGTATGTTGTGTTATATCTTAACAAATATTATTGATATTATTATATATTGGAAGTCCTTTAGCCACATTATTCATAAATAAAATTTAAAATAATTCGTTACTTATCAAATTACCTATTACATTTTCAATGCCACAAAACAGTTCAACATTCTGCAAACGCTTTAATCGATCGATAGTAAGTTTATTAACCGCCATTTTGAAAACATTATAACAAATTAAACCAACTCACAGCTCCATTAAAATAAGTGTTACAATTAGAACAGCCAATTACAAGAGCGTGTATTTTAATAATCAGTGTAAAAATCAGCGCAGGTAACAAACAACAGGCTAGTTCGTGAGCTACGATACTAGGGATTAACGGCAGCGAGGGCCAAATGAAATTATTTCGCTTCTATCCGCCATCTTCATTTCGCAGTATCACGCTAGGGCTGCGAGAGGAGGCGGCAAACATTTTGTATTTAGGCAAAAGGTATAAAGAAAAATAATAAACATTTAATTGGTGTAGAAACATCGACGAACCTTTCTAAAAGACAAACAGGAAAATCACAAAAGATAAGAAGAAATAATGACAAAATAATATGACTGGATGTATGAATGGGAACGAACCAAAAGTGGGATGCAAATATGGGGAAAAACATGAATGTATATTATGTAGCTGTCGCTATTATTAGCAGGCTCAAATCGCTCTCAGAACCGATATCCCATAAGGTCCTGTTTAAGCTAGATTTGGAGTTATGATAAAGTTCTAGACAAACTTTTTGTTGTGGTAGGGCCACGCTGTTCGCAGCATGAATGGGCCGGCTTGACCGGGGAAGTACCACACTCTCGCAGAAGACCGACGTCCGAGTAGTAGCGTTTCGCTACTGCGCTTCGTTCGGTGAGCGAGAGGGCCGGAGGCCCAATTCCTCCCTCAATCCCCTTCCTTCTCCTTTTCTCCTTCCCCTCCCTTTCCCTAAATAGGCTCGACAACGCATCTGCAACTTCTCTGGTTTTGCAGATGTCCATGGGCGGCGATGACTACTTACCATCAGGTAGCTCGCCTGCTCGTTTGCCGAGTTATAACATAAAAAAAAAAAAAAAAAAAAACCTAGCCAATCTGTATCTCTCTAATTCTAGACAATCTCGGCTAGCGGTGGAGTGACCATTGTGCAGAAGGTGGCTGGAAGCCTAACCACTAAAAACTAATTTGTTTCTTCGAAAAACAATAAAGGCAAAAAATTGCGCGTGAGCCCTGCGCGCGCCGCTCAATTTGTTGTCCGATCATATTGAGATCTCTTTATATCAGGACTAGAACGCCTGCGCAACTAAATTGAACTAACTGTACACCGCAGCAAGATGATTGTAAATATTTGTGTTCGGTTAAAAATAACTCTGTAGTTATTGGAGTTGCTTGATAGATTGGAACTTAGGACCAGAGCCTTGATTGGTAGAGCAATGATAAAAATCACAAGGAATAAAGACAAGTAGCGTTTGACTTACGTAATTGGGTTGAACAGAGCCCAAGCAATACCCAGATCGAAATATCCAAGAATCGAAGAAGTTACCCGTCACCAGTATCTATAGGACTTACTGACGTTACTGATACAACTGTACGTACCATCTGGAACATATAATTTCTGGATTCCACATTATGAAAAAAATAGATTGCATACCCAGCACAGCCGGTGACAAAATATGCTGTGTTTAATTGCTAATTGTTGAAGAATTCGAAAGTAAATTCTGATATAAAGTGTTATTCTGTTATAAAGTTTTATCAAAGTTCATTTAATCCAAAAGATCTCATCGAACCCGAGTGATACTTGATATCGTAATAAGAACCAAACATTTCATTTCTACGAAGTTATCTTTTTAACTTTTGTACTTCAATTGTATGTGATATGTCAGTGACATTGCATGCAGCAAACAAGTAAAGTAACATTATTTTATCTTTTTAATCGATTAAGTTATCTTTAAAAGTTTCTTTATCGAATACTACGAAGTTCCGCTTCTGAAATAGGACATGGTTGCTGATGTAAAGGTGTAAAATGGATAAAATAACTGAATAAATGTATTTTTTCTTTTACTTGTTCACTTCGTCGCCAATCATAATGAATCTCCTTTCCATTAAATTTATCAGAAAAAAGATAGCAGTATGTACTAACAAAAATATTTGTAAAAAAATAGTCTACCGAGGTATGGTCCTTTGGTACGTTAATGTGCTCCTATGGCCATAGAAGAAAGTAAGTCAAGCGTACATTTTTTTCGTTTTTTTTTTTAAATTAAGAACTCAATTTTGGTAATAATTTTGAATTGCCACATACAAATATTAAACATATTATTATCATAGAAGAAATACATATAATTTACGAATCCTTCTACGAAAATATTTTGCACTAATTAACCTACATGCAAACGAAAAAACACATATATATTATAATACTAAACAAAGTAACAGATCTAACACACCATTTGAGATAAAAGATATGTATATCCTGATGGTGTTCCGAACCTCGTTAGTCCAAATGGGGTTTTGTCACGAAGAACCTTCGCCAAATTTATGATAGCAGTCCACTCTTGTTCAGATGAGGGTAGCAGATTATTGGGACCATGTTACAATCTACCAGGTGATCAGTATTGCCTATTACACTCGTATGTTTGATATTTTTTGCTGGCAATCTTATTGATTTCAAAAAAATTCAACGTCTTACGTATTCCTCAATTACGTATTTTACTGGAAAAAAATAATGTAATTTTTTTTAATTGCGTTTAAAATAGTTTGACTTGTTAGTTACTGGTATAATAAGTAATTTATGTACATTTTTATTTAATAACCTTTATACGAGTAATTCTTGGGATAATAGCTACGAATAAATAATATTTATTCGTAGGATAATAGGTAATTATGATCAGAGGAAGAGATTCAATAATAAAAACTTTATGGTAAACCTTTTTTTGCATCGTGCAACATGCATACAATTTCCACTGACACGTATCCTAAGATGGTCCATAAAACTAATTTTCGTTAAGCAGTTACGAGCTCTAGTTCCAAAGTGTTGCCCGTAACTCCTACTTACTTACCGCAATATTTTTAAAGGTAAATGGATGTTAAAGAGCTTGGCTAATAGCAAATAGTCCTAGTAACTCACAGTCCCTGAGTAAATGGCTAACCTAATAGCTAGCTAGAGTTGCTACGAAACGATTGTTACCGAATCGATTTATGAGTAACACTAGGATATCGATTGATCGGATTATTTTGAGTGGTGATCGGTGCTTAGATACCTCTGGGCATTTATTGGGTATCGATTTACGGGGACGTTAATGTGATATCGATTTATTTTCGATTACTTATAGTTAGTTTTCGGTTGGTGGTGCTGGTTCGGAATTTAGGATCTCCTTAAATTATTCTCTGCTAGGACTCAAGATGTACGCCTAGGGTGTTTTTTGCACGGTCTCTCTGTTTGTATATTTATCAAATCATACATGATGTCTAAAAACCCCAGCCAACATAAAAACATTGTTTTGTCAGAACAGACAATTTAAATACCTACCTCAAAAGCCACAAAATCGATTCACCAATTCGGAATAAGTTCCCCTTAAATTACTCTGCACTTTATTTTATACAAATTCTGTTCCATTTTTGAATTTATTCGGAGGGTACCTCGCGGCTTTTTCGTCATAGCGAAATGTGGCCTAAGTCTTAGTTTTTAAGATACTTGTAATTTCTTCTCTGGACTTATTAACACATTGCTTTCAATGTATACCACCTACCTACTAAGAAACTTCATTTAATAAGTCGTGTTATTTCCAGATGGGCTGTCGTAAGCGATCCGCCGGCAGATAGCGGGTAAGCACAGTAATAGCTCATGCAAATCATTACATCTGCGGAACACTTAATAACGAATTACTCTAAGATCTGAGAAATGTTACACATGATTTATTATTTAATTTATATGAACACGAACGGGAAGGAAATCTGTAATTGGTTATTTTTTATGTACCCATTACGAATATAGGTAATATATGGAAATTGGTATGTGTCGAGTATAAGGAAATTGAACTAACTAACTGAACCTATTCAGATTCAACTGCGTCTTTGTCTAGTGATCTTAAGCGACTGTTACTGTCGACGCCCCGGGTTCTGACAGATATTATATTATAGATAAATATTTTAAAATTTGGAACCCCTCTTGTGCGAGTATTTCTTAAATTAATACCATACCTACCATATATCAACTACTTTAAATTTAGAATTCAGATGCTTTAGCATTCCGCGCCTAATTCCTATCGCACATAGTTCACTTTTAATTGCAATTTACAACTAAAACGATAAGATCGTTTTTACAACACTTTGTCATTCTGAAATCAACTTAATTGAGACTTTTCAAAGTCGACATTTGTTTAATTAGCAATTATTCGTATATTCTTTTGATATTGACTTATGTAAGAAGTAGATCAATATTATGGACATAATACATAAATGTCAACGAATGACCCACCTGTTGCACAAACACATCGTAAGAAATTAATTCGTTGTAATGTCATTATAAGCTATTAATATGCGCTTGCACATACTTTGTTTTTGTTCTGACATTACTGAAATTTAAGTCTGATGAACGGTGGGAGATGACTGTGAAGAAATGATAGCCTTGCTGTTCGAAATGAATGTAAGACAATTCTCTCGAAATTGGAATCAAGCCATTCTCAGATTGGTATCAATATCGAGTGATATAAGCTGGACATAAAGCTGTTAACATTACATTATACGACAGGCCCAAATCCTCCCTCAGACCCCTTCCTTCTCCTTTTCTCCTCCCCTCCCTTTTTCTTAAATAGGCTCGGTAACGCACCTGCGACTCCTTCGGTATTACAGATGTCGGTGGGCGGCAATGACTACTTACCATCAGGTAGCTCGTCTGCTCCTTTGCCGAGTTATCCCATAAAAAAATACTGTATAGGTACTTAATTAAAAATGTCGATTTATTTATTACCTATAGCTTTCCGCCCGCGGTTTCACCCATGTGGACTATGCGTTTCTTTTCATTTTTCGGGATAATATAAATGTCACTCAAGAATACTGTTGCTCTCTGCTAGTGAAAGAATTTTCAAAACCGGTTCAGTAGATCCCTGCAACCTCACAAACTTTATATTAGTATAGATTTCGAATTCGGAATTTAAAAAAGTAATCTTTATTTAAACATCTCGTCTTTTTCAAAGATTTTATTTTATATAGCAAAGACTCAATCAATAGCAATCGCTGTAGAAATTCTCTAGGATATAGTACCTATGTAGGTACTAACACATAGGTACATAATTATACTTAATAACTTTTGTACCATATCCTTGGCGAATAAATATCTTTATCTTTATAATAACTAGGAATTACATGAATACTATAGTTTCTCTAGGCATCCACAGGACGAATTATCATCATCATAGCTTAAAATTTCCTTTCGGATGGGTCACACAAGTAGCCAGGTCAATCAACATCTTACAACGTCCAAGTAGCTTCGCACGGATTCTGAGCAGTTCCAATAGCAATTGGTGTAAAGAGCTCGACATATCTGGCCATTGTAGTCCACTGGCATTTGTATGTAGGTATTACCACAACGGCTGACATTTAAAGTTTATTCCAAATTAACGTTTGTTCCTAGCTTTGCCGCTATTATAGAAAGGCTTTCAAGGAATTTTGACCGTTAAATGAGCATTATTACTCATTTGGATTGATATTTTCAGAGATACGAAATTCGAAATTGAATGCTTTAAATCTTAACAGTGCCCAGAACATATAGTGCAGGGGTGCGCAACATTTTGTGTCATTTATGTTTAATTTATTTTGGATTCAAAGTATTATAATATTACGTCTATTTATTAGGATCGATGGTGGCCTCATCACTCTAAAGTGCGACTCTTACGCAATGGGACCAATTCGGATGTCAAGCAAAGTGTTATTGGGGTTTTCTATGAAATTCTCAGTAGTGGCTCGGAGTTTAAATTTGTCCCTTTATTCGCCCCTTATTACATAGGACCTAAACATACTGCCAAACTATAGGTACTCTACGAAACCCTTCAGAGAATATAGGCATGTAAATAAATAAACACAAACAATAAAATTAAAATAATGCGAGCTTTGTAACTCGGAAAGCGCAACACTTAAACCAATCTGATGAACTCGACATTTTGAGATACGTCGGAAACTAAAATGCTATCTGTAAAGTAATTAATTTTGTTTATCAGACAACGAGAAATACCTGCCGCTGGTTATAATTTAGTAAGCGCTGACCATTACGAGGGAGCGCACTTTCATAGTTTACGTTACAAAACTGTTTTGCGCATTCTGTAAAAGCTTTGTAAGAGCATCGCTTATCTACTTACTTACTTACTACGAAAATAAAATTACTAAAATGAAGGCCGTATTAATCACTCCAACAAATATATATCCATCTACAATGTGTAATATAATATGCAAGACCTGAAAGAAGTTTTTCCAGAGTGGACTACTGAATTGAAAACAGTGGTTTTAAATGTTAATATTTCCTGAAGCAAATTATTATATTACCTGAAAATAATGCTCTCATGACCACTTGGTCAATTTAAGGAAAACTGAATCTAATGTCTAAGAAGTAGGACTTAATTCAAACATTATATTTGCTGTCCTCAAACATACACAATTACAATCGTCATGACATCAAAAAGTCAGAGGCTTGGATTCCAACTCGAGACCTTTGTCTTAGCAGTCCAATGTTCATACAACTAGGCTAGCACTGCACATTTTTTGTCAATTCTAATTAGGTATGTGGTTAGATTATTACTTAATCTAACAATTCTTATAAGTCTGTAGGGACACTGCCGACGCATCCAATTGATACACAGGCACATTAGTATACTGTCCCTACAAGTCTATTTACGCAAAACAAAGCCTTATCTCAATTTCGCAATTCCTTGCGTCAACGCCAATTAATATATTAAAGTGTGGTAGGAAGGAACTCCGAAATTGTCACAGAGAAACAGAGCCAAGACGGACACGCCGATTAATGGGGCGTTAACCTTATTTTAAAACTGCAAGGAAATTCATCATCATACAGTCATGCTTGTTTCCGCATCCGGCGAAGCTTCCCGACACAGACATTTATAGCTGATACAACCGCAACGATTACTTCTTAATTAAGCTGCCCACTCAACAAAGTGGCCGCATACTGCATTTCTCTTCCCATAAATCCAACTTAAACGCTTTGTTATCACAAAGTTTAACATCTAAACTAGTCGTTTTCGCTGATAACTTGTTGTAAATAACTTCAAAAATCAGATAAAATGCATTAAAGCGGGTTGTATCGTGAATCGCTTAATTAAACAGCACTAAATCTGTCATTTACGCCTTCTGTGGAGCATTACAGTGGTTTTCCCGTAAACTGTGCGTTTAAACCCTTATCTGAGTCCCATTATATCGCTAATAGAGTCTAGTTTATGGGCAGTCGATGAGGTAGCAGGCTGTTGTGAAGATTGATCATTGTTGAACTGATGGCAGCAACAGTTTAAGATATGGATGTTCAATCTTATTAGTTTACAAGCCAACATTGCTGTTATCAATTTGATAGTGACAATACACAAATTTTAGGGTTAGGCAGAGGTGCACTAATTCACATCCACACTTCGCCGATATGTTTACGTCCAATGTACGGCGAGCGTATTACCATTAACAGGGCACAAATCCAGGCTACGAGCTGCTACTGAATTCCATAGAAAAACTCAATAACACTTTGCTCGACCTAGGAATCGAACTCAAGACCTCTACTAGCGTAGCTGTGGCGCATAGGACCACCACTTCTCTAATAAAAATAAATTTAGTTACCCAAGTACTTCGTATATCTACCGAGTTTCGAAATTTCTAAGAAAAGTTTAAGTTTCGATCACGTAATTTTTTTTTTAAACTAACTTCAATTTATTTTCTATGCGGCCTATCCATAAACGTGTCTTAACTCCATGGTTCTACCGACGTAGGTTTCTAGTGCCCGCGGACACAGTACTTAGCGATCGTCAATATTGCCTATTTTAGTTATTCTTACAATACCCTACTAAGGACTGAATTTCTGAGGTTTGATTCCGAGGCCGAGAAAAGTGCCTTTAATACCTTTATTGTGATTTTAATATACATTTGTGCGCGTTATTTACTAAAGGATTTATTTACTATAAGTTGGTTTATAGGTGATATATCTACATGAAACACGCACCAGATTTTAAGTTAAACCTCCAGCAAACATCATCATCATCAACCCATTACATTGTCCCACTGCTGGGCACGGGTCTCCTCTCAGAACGACAGGGATTAAGCTATAGTCCACCACGCTAGCATACTGCGGGTTGGCAGACTTTACACGACTTCACATTCATCCAATTTCATGGAGGATTTCCGTGATGCGTGTAAAAACATACATAGAGACAAAAATTAAAATGAAAGTTTTGGCTTCTGTTAACCGGGCACAAATCTAGACTCCGAGCTGGTACTGAGAATTCCATAGAAAAATCCAATAACACTTTGGCCGACCTGGGGATCAAACCCAGGACCTCTAGCGTAGCAGTCGCGCTTTGGACCACTAGACTCATGAGGCAGTCCTACCTATTTATGTACTTAGGTATACAAATATAAAAGTACCTACATAAATATGTACACTTATTATTAGGTAGTAGGTATAGATTTTTAAAGTATGTAGATACTGTAGAGAAATATGTTGGTATTTAATTTGTATCATTAGGTAATGACGTCATTACCTAATGATACAAATTTACTCTGATCATCCTGATTACCCCCCTTTAAACTTTACAACACCTTGCAATGGTTTGTCTCTCTCTATCATAACCTTAACTAAATACGTGTGACAAGGACCGGACACAATTTTTTTTGTCGTTACATTTATACCTAAGAATAGAGGTACTTTGAGCATATATACGAGTATATATATTAAGTAAACTGCACTTAAGAGCAATAAATTACATTATAATTAGTAGGATTTTCATTGTTATTACTTAAATGGTTTCAGATAATATGGTTTCACTTCATTCTGATAAGACAAGCAATTTTGAACTTAATTTCGACCTGTGTATGGTGGAGAGTGATATTAAAATATTATGACGTTTTTTTTATTCTATATAATGAGATCCAATTGTGCCCAATTAAAAATAATAAATTGATCGAATATCATTAAGAAGTGAAAGAGCCGTTTCGATAATGTCATAACGTAATATATACATTACTACACATCGTTATATACATCCAGTATAAGTTGACCTGTCATTGCTCGAAAAGTTTGTACAATGGGAGGTATGGTTAAACTAGTATTGTATAACGGAACTTGTAAAAATGTGTCATGAGGGGTCTAAAATGGCCACTGTCTGGCATACTTGGAATCCTTAGTTATTTTCTAATATATCAGTATTACAATTAATCGAAAGCGGTATTTTAGGCCCACCGTTTTTATTTTTATTTTATTTTACTTATTTATTTTGGCTCACCAACATTTGTTGACACACATTAAATTATATAAAAAAAAAAACAACAACAAAATCAAAATCTAGTGTCACAATCATTTACAGGTAGGCACCTCATGTATTTAATTTAAGGAGTAAAAACTAAAAATTAAAAAAAATAAATTCAAAAACATCTTGCAAAGTAACTTAACATTAGAGAAAAATACTATTAATACAGAAAGATATGAGTGCAAAATCATTCTCCTAGTTTCTTCCAGAACTTGTATCACGTCTTTCTCTCTCTTTTCGACTGTCAATTCCTCAAATAGGCAGGGGCAGTCTTCTTTACCAGATATTATTATTTACATACCATCACGCCTGTATTCCTAGAAAGGTTAGACAGAGGCATACTTAATGTACAACCACTGGTTCGTCGGTACCTATGTTTCAGTCCCATGTAATAGAGGGCGAGGCTAATAATACGCTAAATAGACTATACCCTATTAATCTAGCCGTAAGCGCCTGCTGACTGCCTCATTAGTCTAGTGGTCCTAAGCGCAACTGCTGCGCTAGAGGTCCTGGGTTCGATCCCCAGGTCGAGCAAAGTGTTATTGGTTTTCCTATGAATTTCCCAGTAGCAGCTCGGAGTCTGGATTTGTGCCCGGTTAATGGCATTAGGCTCGCCCCCTATTACGTGGGACCTAAACATCCTGGCGAAATGTGCGTGTATATTAGTACACCTCTGCCTAACCCTTCGGGGAATACAGGCGTGATGGTATGGTATGTAATCTAGTAGTAAGCGCGACTGCTACGTTAGAGGTCTTGGGTTGGAATCCCAGATCGAGCAGAGCTATTTCAAGGGACCTAAACACACTGGCGAACTGTGGGTGTACGTTATTAAATATACCTTTAAACCCTTCAATGAATACAGGCGTGATTGTACGCCGAATTGTCGATACGAAATAATTAATTATTACAATAAGATAACAATATAATAAATTGTTAATTAAGACAGGCCTAAGGAATCTGATTGGCGGGACGGTGACTAATTGTGCCAAATATCTGGCGGCGTTTAGATTTACACTGATTTGATTTACAAGCCAATTGGCGGTGAGTCAGAACTTGGAGTTCGCTTTGTGACCGCCGCGACGATAAATCTGGTCTAGATTTTGGTATAAGCTTGCTGGCATCTAGGTCATCTGTATTTTGAAATTATAACCACTAAATATTCACATTCATCACGCCTGTATTCCTCGACGGGTTCAGCAGAGGTCTACTACTGTATATCCACATTTCGCCGGTATGTTTTTAGGTCCCATGTAATAGGTGGCGAGCCTATTGCCATTAACCGGGCACAAATCCAGACTCCGAGCTGCTACTGGGTATTTCATATAAAAACCCAATAACACTTTGCTCGACCCGGGGATCGAACCCACGACCTCTGGCGTAGCAGCCGCGCTTAGGACCACTAGACTAATGAGGCAGTTATTTTGAAATTATTACCACCATATACCATAACGCCTGTATTCCTCGAAGGATTCAGCAGAGGTCTACTGACTGTACAATTACAGTTCGCCAGTATCTATATTAAGGTCTCGTGTGGAAAAACATACAACTGAGTTGGTACATTAGTACAGTCGCCAGCAGGTCAAGGTATACAAAACTGTCAAATTTCTCCAAATGATTTTAAACCTTAAATTGTTGAAAATAAAGTTCAAAATCAACTGAGAAAATTTGACATGTTGTGGTAACTTGATGTGCTGGCCACCGTATGTCTCTGCCCTTTAGGCGTGATGGTATGTAGGTATGTCATCATAATAATTCGATTAAAATCATTATCAAAATAATTATCTACATATTTTTGAAGAATTATCTACATATTTTTGAATAATTATCTACATATTTTTGAATAATTATCAAAATAATTATTTATGAATAATTTATTGTTACTATCTAGTGATCGCCCGGTGGTTGAAATTCAACTACAATATTTTTCTGCACTCCTCTATATATGAAATTTATGCTAAATATCACACTCCGTGCGCGCAATGTGCTTAAAAAGGGGGTTAAAGTTTTTTCTTCACATATCTATATCTACTAGGGGTTGCCCGGTATTAATAATATATAGTTTTTTTTTTTGTCTTTTAAAAAAGCTCACTAGCAATGTGGGTCACACATTACTAGTATTCTTGTTAACCCCTCGTGCTAAACTAAAATGCTTGTGTTACGAGTGGGTTTACGTCGGTAGTGCAATGGGTGGGATTCGAACCGGCAACCATATGATCGCAAGTCCGACGCCCTAGACATTAGGCTACAGATTCTAGATTCTAGAGCTTATTATATGATGCAATATTAACAATAAAGGAATATCGCGAAACTATAAATTTAATGCCTAACTGCCTTATTAGTGTAGTGGTCCCAACCGCGACTTGGGCTGCTACGCTAGAGGTCCTGGGTTCGATGCCCTGGTCGAGCAGTGTTATTGGGTTTTTCTATGAAATTCTAAGAAGCAGTTCGGAGTCGGAATTGTGGCCGCTTAATTGCAATAGGCTCGCCCCCTATTACGTGGGACCTAAACCTACCGGCGAAATGTGGGTGTACATTAGTATACCTCTGCCTAACCCTTCGGTGAATATGGGCGTGATGGTATGTATGTGAATATATAAATTTAATATCCTGAACACCACTAATCATTGAAACATTTGCCTTCCACTATTAAATCTCTTTGGCCTTCCTGTATTCCAAACGCAACAGCTAAGATAATTACTGGTATAATTTAATTACCTAAGTCCTTCATACTAGTACACAAAATAATTATTCTATGCAAATACAAACATCTGGAAACAAAACTTAAGTACATTATGATATACGCAATCATTAAACAGTACAGCGCATAAAATCAAAATAATTACCTTTATCGCTGTTTCTCGCTATCTAGGGTCTTAATTACTTAAGCTAATTAAGTATAGGGCAAACTTTGAGATCGAGTCACGAGTCGACACTTAACTAGAAACTTTATACTTAATTAATACATAGTTTATGAAGTTATTTTAGAGAAGGAAAAAGTCGACTGCGGGCAGGATTCGATCCTACGTCTTCTGGTTAGATATACCAGACGCTATGACCAACTAAGCCACCACGATTTCCACCAACCAGGTCAATATGCCAGCGAGTCACACTTCTACTAAAAAAAACAATTTATCAGTTTAATTTCAATGCTCAGATCAAATAAAAAGTTAAGATGGAACTTTGCGAACAAAGAAGTGAGGCCGGCTAAAACTACATCTTGCCGTGTACAAACACATTACACGCGCACACGTATACCTTATCTACCGAAACTATGCCTTATACGCCGAGCTTTCGATAGCTCGACTGACAAGATAAGGCGTAGTTTCGGTATACGTGTGTGCGTGTAATTGTGTTTGTACACGGCAGGGCTCTTATTATTTTCATATTCCAGCTCACTATTAAATTTTAGTTTTAAAGCAACAATAATTACCCTAAACACGTAACTTTAATCGGTTTTTGAACTATTTAATTACTAAGCTAAAACATTCAATTTCCCGTGCATCAATCAAGCGTGCTTCCCGCGGCATCCACACTTCTTCACGCTAATTACTTCGGGAGCCGGTCACGATTTGCTATTTACATACATACTCGTTATAATGCGGAATAAGTTGGCTGTATACCCTGCAGCCTTTGCCTCGAACTGACAGATCGTCTAAGAGAAATAAATTAACGGATGAGATTTTTGAATTTAGAATGGTGAGATATTATTGAATGAGGTGAAGAATTTAAAGTTTTTATTAATTTATTTTTCTATTTTTTAAAAATTTCTTTCGCATTTACTAGCATAAGTATTCAACTAGATGCTGCGCGCAGGCGTGTTTGCATATCTATCGTGTGTCCTAAAATAACCATCTTACACATTAAATTTTATCCCATCCTGTTTCTTTATTTAATCATTTTTATTAGTAGTAATGGCAAAAAGTTGATTTGACCACTGTACAAAACAATATGACTTTCACAGTAAGAGTAGTTTTGTCTTCACTTTTGTGCGTATATGTGGCTTCTAGGTTATTTTAATTCTTAGGTATTAAGAAGTGTTGGTATGGTTTCTTTGTGTGTGTAAAAAGCGCACTAAAACCCGTCAATAGCTACTGAACAAAGAAAAATCGATTCAAAAACAGAAGCGAAAATAGCACTTAACTATTTTGTCTTTGACTATTTATATGTACTTAAATATTACACATTGCTAGAACTTGCAAGTCTAGTATTTATATACATTTACCTTAAATTGTACTGTATGAATATTAGTAGGCAGTCTGCCTTCTGGCCTTTGCCTCCCGCTGTCACGTTGAATACGAGTATGTCTCGGAGTTTAGAGAAATGTGGATAATGTAATTTTTTTTAGTTATAACTAGCTCTTGTTTACGGTTTCACTCGCATCCCAAACCTTTTTTGAGACAAAAATGTATCCTGTATCCTTTTCCAGGGTCAAATTTATCTCTAAGATGCCATAATTGATCAACATTTATTTGTTCAGCGACCTTAGCTGTTGTTAGTTTGTAAGTTGCTCCTGGCTGAAGGCATTCGGTGCCTGGGCATCCACGCTTCCGGTTACATTTTGAAAGTTTACCCAAATTGACGTTGAAAATTTCAAGCTTAATTAATTAACTATTAGGTACAGATTCACATTGTATCTGTAATTCATAATTATTAATAGGTTAATGATATTGAATAACCTATGTTTTTTTATAGAAATATTGGTAAGCCATATTATGGCAGGATGTGCTGATAGCATGTATTCATTCTAACATATAAACATACCTATTCGATTTGATTTGAATGATGCAATGTCCACACAAATAATGGTCGCCTGCTTGTCATCGCGTGCCGTCCGAAGCGCCGGCGCATTGAATAAAATTAATCCCGCTGAACTGCGCAAACGCATATAAATTCCCCAGCGTTGTTGTAATTTCAATTTATCCATCAACAATGAGTTGTTGCCGAGATTATGTTACAATCTTAAAACAGGAGTACGTAACGTTTAGGTCGGTAACTTCACTTATGAAAACGGGACTTCGATTATATACCATCACGCTTGTATTTCCCTGAATAGTTAAGCAGAGGTATACTTAATGTACACCCACATTTCACCGGTACGTTTAAGTCCCATAGGTATAGGTAATAGGGGGTGAGCATATTGCCATTCATCGGGCACATATCCAAACTTCAGTAGCTACTTTGTTATTTACCGGAAATAACATAACCTACTTATAAAAAGCAGTGCTACTAAAGAGTAACACTGAAAAAAGTTTCAACATGGCTAATAAATATATTTGCATAATTCCACAGATAATCTAGACACAGAGTATAACTCATGCAAAGTGCTCTGACAAGTGGTACGCTTATTACCCTGTCGAGTAGATGTGAGCGGATTCCATCAGCGGATGCCATCGTAGCGAGCATAAGATTGAAATCTATAGGAAACGGTGTGCAAGCATTCTGGACATCTTTTGTAACTGTCAGAATGTATTTATGTTCCTTTTTTAAAATAATTGTAGTCAATAGAAGGGGGAGGGGCCCACGGTTAGGTTATATATCAGCACTAGCTTTCCGCCCACGGCTTCGCCCGCGTGGTTTCTCAGCTTTTCTGCATTTAAATTTTTCCCGTTTTTGCATCATTTTTCATTTATGCTCCGCTCCTATTAGTCTTAGCGTGATGATATATAGCCTTCCTCGATAAATTGAAACATTGAAAGAATTTTTCAAATCGGACCCGTAGTTCCTGAGATTAGCGCGTTCAAGTAAACAAACAAACAAACTCTTCAGCTTTATAATATAAAAAAGTATAGAAAAAGTATAGATGACGAGTACCTATCTCAACTGCTGGACGTAGGCCTCTCCTAGTGAACGCCAAAAATCCGATCGTCGGCTTTCCTCATCTAGACACTGCCAATCACAATTGTTATCGTCGAACATTTTGGTGTAAAATAGTGGATTCAGCCAAAAACAATGGTAACTCAATCGTGAATAAGTTATTGTTGATGTCGCAATTTCTAGTGCCATGTAGGTACCTAGAATGTTGGGCTGAAATGGCCTCTTTCTGTGAGACTGTGATGGTCCAGAAGGAGGCTGCCGAGCGGGATCGTGAGAGGGCCGATCCTGCTCGTAGAAGAAGGCGCCGGGCAGGCGACCGCCGCGGCTCCTAACACGGTGAAACCCCGCCTGCATCATATAAGCCAGGCGGGTCTCTGGGGTCACGGGCGCTAAGAAAGGGGACTCTGAGCGCTCATCGTTGGACCTCAAAGTAGACGGTAGTACAGTGGTCACGTACTACCGTGCACAGTCGGATTCAGGGGAGACCCCCTTACAGTCATCAGGCGTCGCACAGGGGGGTTCTGGGGTGGTCTATTAAGAGGACACAGTGCCCCCGTCTATGTGCTGATGGTGGCTACCGGAGTGGTTTTAGTGGGTAAATAAAAATCCCACACTGTCCGGTCTGATCCCCAAGGATCGGTCGCCTTAAAAAAGGTACCTAGAATGTGTTATAGCCGAATAATTTGCGAAAAACCAAGAAAAAATAGAATGTCGTGCCCAAGGCTGAAGGTTTAGCCTTAAACGAACATTAAAAGAGAAACTGCAATAATTCATATTGTCTATGACAAACGGGGTTGTCGTCGCAAATGCATGAGATTACTAAGCGCAAGGATTAGTCTGATTCGCGTAGGCCATGAGCTTGCAAACCTTCAGTATCTGCCGTTGTATTATCCATACTGACTATATTATAAATGCGAAAATAACTCTGTCCATCTGTTTGTTACATTTTCGCGCCTAACCGTTGAACGTATTTCGACAAGGTCTTTTGTCTCAAAAATCCATACTTTCAAACACTTATTAGATTAGAAAATGTTTTTTTTTTAATGAGCGACGTAGCTGCTGAGTGTAAAGTCATGGGTTCGGTTACCAGGTCAAACAGTATTATTTGTTTGTTTTTTTTTAAGAAATCTCAGTACGTGCTCAGACTTTGGATTTGTGCCCGATTAATAACTATTAGCTCAACCCAAATTACATGAAACAAATTAAAAAGTACCTACTAAAAACATACCGGTGAACTATCAGTAGGTGTACACCTCTGCCTTATCCTTTGGTGATTACAAGCGCGATAACTTTACCGTTAGTTGATAGGTTTAAGCGTATTATTACTTGGCGTTTAACTTGGTATAATTTTCTTCGCATTTCAAGTAACATTATGCAAATTAACATTAACATGAAGTTATAAAATCTATTCGGATAATTTACAAACCATTTCAAAATAAATACTATCACACTAAAAGATACATTTAAATTTTATAACGACCTATCTGAAAAGCTATCTAGTACAATGATTATACGATTTTATACTGAGACCTCAATTATGTTGGTCACCCTATCTATGGTAGTGTTGTTAAATGAAGCCATTTTGCATCTCACTTGATGAAAATAGTTATTAAAATAATTTCGTTATAAACGTCGGTTTATTCCACTTTGCATTGAGAAATATATTTTGTAATATTGCTAGGTTCACCTATAACTCGACAAATGCCGACTTGATTTAATATCTGCTTTAATAACAGCGTATTTCAGCAACTTGCCAACATACCATCACGCCTGTATTCCCCAAAGATTTAGCCAGAGGTGTTCTTAATGTACACCCACAGTTCGCTAGTACAGTTAGGTCCCATGAACATTTGCCATAGATGGCAAAATTGCCATTCACCAAGCACAAATCCAGACTCCGAGTTGCTACTTAGAATTTTACCTATAGAAAAACTCAATAACACTTTTGCTTGTTATCGTAACATAGTGTCAATTGAGAATTTTGCCAAATCGAATCAATTGTTATTGTTTCAAATAAGCTTTTACAAGCGCACAAGTACAAGTTGCACGGTTCCAAAAAGTTAATCCTATGGAGAAGAATCCGGCAAGAAACTCCATGGACACTCTGCCGAAGTGGTTCATATACTACTATTACATACAATAACGATTTTGAAGCCTTACTTCTTATTTACGAATACATTATAGTTGACAATTTTCACTGCTATGAACGTAGACTGGGTTATCGACGTAGGTATGTACAATTTCCGATAAACGGTTTTGGGTGTCAAATTAAATGTTATTTTGGTTTTTCTCAAATTATCCGTTTATAACAAATTCTAGGTTCAATAACGACATCAGCTACCTTTTAAGCACTGCAGCCATGCGAACATTAAAACCGCCACGACAAAGCTAATAGCTTACAAAGCTACCAAACATTGGCGCCAACATAACAATTAATGTATACGGGTATAATTACTCTGCCAATACAGAAATATACAACTTTCATTATAGAGTTCAGTACTTGGTAACTCGTTCGTATTATCTGGTTTGGTCCATCGATGATAGGGCAATGAAATCTGTAATAGTTGCTCATTACCCTGCCACGGGAGAATGAAGGCCGGCTTTTGCTTAGTAATCTGCAGAGAGTCGTATGTCATTTTGGAGTAGGGGAACCATTAATCGTAGCTGTCAATAATATTAATAACGTATATTATTAATAATTACTTCGTTCAATTTATCAACGGAAAATGGACGGGATTGTTAAAAAAATAATGACGCATTTTTCTCTCTATCCCATTTATTTTTTGTGGAACATTAGTGGCCCATTGGTAACGGCCGCGATTTGATTTGATTGATATTTGGTTTGATACCAAACGGGCACTTTACTTTGTGTACATTATTTCATCACCACTGCTCCCAAATCGTGAGGAAACCGGCATGTCCTAGAACCGAAAAATTGAAGACATGTAGCATCTACCAACCCGCACTGGGCCCCCTTGGTGGATCACCCCTTCCTCCCACCGAAAGGAGATCTGGGTCCCACAAGTGGGAACATTAGAGGCTGATTTTTTGTGACCTCATTAAATTATTTACCATAAACAGAAATAAACATAATCACTAAACTAAACTGGGAAAGGTTCAAAAAGTTATCTGCTCTCAATCCCTAGCGACAACTTTGAACACTTTTAACTGAGATTTTGTTTAGCGGATTTAAATTTATGTTTTCATAATACAAATTAACTACGTCATAATACGAAATAAAGACAGTTGTGACTAATATTTAGTTATATTTAAATTCATCAGACATTCACACAAACATCAAAATATTTAAATTCAACGCGGCCTATTATTACGAACTCTATTACTTAGCAAAAGAGGGCACTAGTTATGAAAAAAATGCTACCTAGTGCACAAGGCAGGGTCAGGAGAACCCTGAATATAATTATTCTCTAAATGTATATCTTACTGTATTACCCTTAAACGGCTGAATTAATTTTGATGATTATTTGTGTGCGTGTTTCAATTTGACCCGATATGTGGCGTTGCCGCTAAGCTGCGTGTTGATCCCCAGAACATTATAAAAATTGCACTTTTTAACAAAACTATTCACTTTTTTAACTATAACAATATTAAAAAAAGACGCTACCTTATCACAGAATACAACACTACATAGAAGTCAACATGTTAACTTATCATAAATATGATATCGATACTAATTGCACAAAATATATTATAGGAACCCCTCTAATCTTGCCGATCGATTGGTCACACCACTAAGCACGCAATGCGTACTGCCGATCTAGCTTTCAGACATTCAATTAGCCGATAGTAACATAACTTGGGCAGATAACCAGTGGGCCTGCACAATTACACCTGATAATTGTAGGTATTCATTTATTAATTAAAATACTTCGCTGTCTATCGAAAATTGAATCGATATTTCACAATTCATTGATATTATGAATTATCTACCTAGTCCTCAGATCAAATAAAAAGTTAAGATGGAACTTTGCGAACAAAGAAATGAGGCCGGCTAAAACTACGCCTAACGGTGTACAACACACAATTACACGCACACACGTATACCGAAACTACGCCTTATCTTGTCAATCGAGCTATCGAGGTATCGAAAGCTCGACTGACAAGATAAGGCGTAGTTAACTAATACATACGTGCGTGTAATTGTGTGTTGTACACCGTTAGGCGTAGTTTTAGCCGGCCTCACTTCTTTGTTCGAAAAGGTTCATCTTAACTTTTTATTTGATGTGAGACCTAGTCGATTTGTTTATTTTTTATCGAATCGAAAAAGTGATTTATGCAATAACATAAATTACCTATATTTTAATATTAATAACCTTTTTGATGCAGTTATGATTAAAAGATGATGAGGATAACTACTCTTTACAAATATACACAAATACCTTGTTAAAGAAGTTTTTAAAGTACAAGTATCTATTATTATTTTATGGGTAGTTTACATACATGTAAATATCTACCTATTTACTTGTCTACGATATTTTACAAATGCTAGAATTGATAAAATATGTAATAGGTATAGCAAAATGTAGGCTGTATACTGACTGACATTGTTTTTCTTTAAAGAAAATAAAACATATGCTTATTTTTTATTATTTTTTAGCATTAAATATTGCGAAATTTTCACAAAGAAATGAATTTTCTAATTAAAGAAAATTTCTAGTTTTTCGCAATATTTAATGCTAAAAAATAATAAAAAATAAGCATAATACGGTAAGGCAAAATCGTTCGACATTGAACTACCTGTAAAGGCAGTCGTGTTGGTTGAAAGACATAGTAATGTCTTCAATAGATGGTGCCGACGTCGCCTCAAGACGTAGAAGGTGGAAGAGAAATTCGACATCACAGGCAGTGGTCTCGGCAGCTTAGTTGGTAAAGCGACTGGTGTACTTAACCAGAGGGACGCAGGTTCAAACCCTGCCTGAGATCGAATTTTTCTTTCACTAGAAATTTTCTTTAATTAGAAAATTAATTTCTTTGCGAAAATTTTGCAATATTTAATGCTAAAAAATAATAAAAATAAGCATAATACGGTAAGGCAACATCGTTCGACATTGAACTACCTGTAAAGGCAGTCGTGTTGGTTGAAAGACATAGTAATGTCTTCAATAGATGGTGCCGACGTCGCCTCAAGACGTAGAAGGTGGAAGAGAAATTCGACATCACAGGCAGTGGTCTCGGTAGCTTAGTTGGTAAAGCGTCTGGTGTACTTAACCAGAGGGACGCAGGTTCAAACCCTGCCTGAGATCGAATTTTTCTTTCACTAGAAATTTTCTTTAATTAGAAAATTCATTTCTTTGTGAAAATAAAACATTTTAAATTTTGGCGGTTAACACCACTGAAATGACAATTTACAAAAACGTCACATTTGACAGACAAACAGTGTGATTTGGCGCGAAACGTTCGAATAAAATAATCTGCAATCTGCATACTTACATGCATATTCTACCCAACTTGTTTAATGAACTAATATTCTGTTTTCAACCATAAATACATAAAGACTTTATTTCTTAATCACCATGTAATTTACGATTCAAAGTTTATAATATGGGCTAAGATAATCTACAAGCCATTTAGTGAGGTAAGTGAGGCAAGATCCATGGTTTACCGCCAACGGTGTTGCCAATGTAATAATTAAGAATTATAAAGACTTAAATTTAAGCAGTGAAACGATACCGATCGGACTTGCTCCACTAATTTTAATAGCAATTTATGTAGTACTTATCTCAAATAAGCATCTTTTCGGCAAAGTTCAATCACAATGATAAAGTAGTTTGTCAGTTATTTAAATTATATAGATAATGTTAATTACTTAATAAATAGTTGCAAGTACCGTTGCAAGAAAAGTGATACGATTTTTTGCAATATCCTTTCGAATAAATAATTTGTACTTGCAATTTATTAAGAGCCGTTCGCATTAGGAGTTTAATTAGCTGGGTAATGTTGTTAGTACATTGTAATATTAAATTGTTGAAATACATTGGATTCTCCACGGGTATTTTAATGGTTTAAAATATTTTCAAAATTCCAATTAGAGTCGCCCTTGTATAAAGTGTTCGGTTTGGATGTAATATTCAATGAAAAACAAGGCAGTGTGCATTTTTATCAATGACAGAATTAATGCAGTATTATTTTAGGGTTCCGTAGACCGCCTTAAAACTTTTGTTTGACTGTGTAACCGCAGCGTTACGATGATCTCATTTTTTTTAATGCAATGGGATTTTTCTTAAATACTGTCCCAGTAATCATCATCGTCAACCCATTACAATTTCCCACTGCTGGGCACGGGTCTCCTCTCAGAACGAGAGGCATTAGGCTATAGTCCACCACGCTAGCCTACTACGGGTTGGCAGACTTCACAGACCGTCAAGAAAATCTCCTCACGAAAGTTCGCGAACTCTCCTCAAGGTTTTCCCACGAAGTTTTTCACCGTTTAAACGCGTGATAAATAATTATTAATACGCACATGACTTTGAAAAGACAGAGGTACGTGCCTTGGATTCGAACTCGAGATCTTTGACTTGGCAGTCCAATGGTCATGTCACAAGGCTATCACTGCACTTATAGTACTGTCCCAGTGCTCACCTATATGTATATTATGATATCCTATGCACAATTTCATGTTCTTAGACCAGACCGTTGAAGCTATGCGTCAGCAGCCAGATTTTTAATAAGAATGTAATTCTAACTAAAGGGGTGAATCGACACCTTTAAACATTAAAATGTTTTGTAGCCCATTCGCATTCAAATAATTTAATAAAAAAACATGCGAATATAATCTATTCAAGCCAATAAAATTTCAAAGATATGTAAGTGGCATACATTGTAGCGGAAGAATATTTTAAAAAAAGTGCGCATACTTAGCTCATGCGAATAAACCCATAGGTGATACCAGAAAATCTCATTATTGTTGGTACGAACAGCTACACATCAAGCTATACAAAACCAGTTTACCCTAGTCTTTTATATTATAGGAAGCCTATACAATGCGAGATCAGCTTAAACTGGTTTTTGTATAGGTTGACCTGTAGCCGTGTGTACACAGGCATTCGTCATGCCCTTAGCCAGGTGTAAAATTCTTGATGTGTATACATCTTAACAATAATTTAACTCTTTGAATAAGTATTATTTCGTAGAACACCGTTTAATATGAGCATTAAAATGTTTTACGCGAATTATTTGGAGAAATGGTTTACAGTGAAATTGTTTTGCTTTATAGGTCGGATAGATCAGGTAACAACTGTCTCTCAAAAACAGCCACATGAAAAATGCAGCCTAACACAAATGCACACATCATCATCATCATCATCATCATCATCATCATCATCAGCATATACTAGTCCACTGCTGGACATGCATACATGAAGAACCTATTTTATAATAATATATCTGATAACCCATAAAATTATATTCTATTCTAATTTACTACAGTACATAGCAGGTACTGACCCACATCAACGGAATGGAAATTGAATGAATCTATGGCTAACAAGAACAACACTATTTTCTTTAATCGCTCTCTCTCTTTTCCATTTAAAATCTTAGCTTATCGGTGAAGCAATTTTTTATTGGAATTTTATGATCCTACTTCATTCATAATGTTTGCTACATACATTAACAATAACCTGGTACTAGTTTAAGTGTTAGTTCCACTTAAACTTTCTAGTACAAGGAGAGTGATACTACTAAAGCTGTGTTAATAAAAATACAGGCAATATCATCCAACTATTGCTATAAACCTGTAATAAGATGCCATAATGTAAAGTACTTAAGATACACCAAGACATAGATGCAGGGATCACAAACCTTTGGTAAAATTTTCCGTCACCAATCAGATGATCTGCTAAAAAATACAATATGTACCTTTGATGACATTCTTATTTCAAAGAAAGATGCGCAAGTATACGCAAGTTTTTCTCGATAGTAATATGTATATTTTTAAGATGAATAATAACAGCCAACAACATTGACTGCCTCGTTGGTCTAGTGGTCCCAATCGCGACTGCTACGCTAGAGGTCCTGGGTTCGATCCCCAGGTCGAGCAAAGTGTTATTGGGTTTTTCTATGAAATTCCCAGTAGCAGCTCGGAGTCTGGATTTGTGCCCGGTTAATGGCAATAGGCTCGCCCCCTATTACATGGGACCTAAACATACCGGCGAAATGTGGGTGTATTTACATAAGTACACCTCTGCCTAACCCTTCGGGGAATACAGGCGTCATGGTATGTTATGTATGAATAATAACAGATCGCACATTTTACCACTCACAATCGTCCTACAACATAGCTCCATTTTAATAAGATATCTTTTTAAAGATTAACAAAACTAAAATAATCATATTAATTAATATTAAATTAATATCATTAATATTAAAATTAAATTATACAAAATAATTACCAAATCACACAACTAGATATATGCCTAAGACCTCAAAAAAATAGTGAGAAATTTAAAGAAACGAGAAAATATTCTTTTTTTATCGAGATCTGCGATACGTTAACCATGGTTAAACAATTGCCGAGTAGAATACAAAATCAAATTGAAAAAATACAACAAAAGGTTGACCACCCCTGAACGATGACATAACTAACTAGGTCTAGTTGTACAAGACATTTACGTACATATTATTTTATTTTACTTATCATTATTCAATAAAATTACTTATAGGAATATTAAACGTCTAAGTTTTATAATTTATAGGTATAGATTGCATGGAATAGGTTATAACACAGAATAATGTATTTTTATGAGAATAAGTTATCTCAAACCTCATAATTATTGAATAGTTATACTATAACGATTTTAACAGCATTCTGTATTCATCATCAAATGAAGTCCACTGTTAAACGAAAGCCACCCCTATGGACTTCCACAATGAACGGTCATATGACGCCTGCATCGAACGACTCCCAGCGACCTTAACCAGGTCGTCTACATACATCTACATATATATAATATGTAGCCATGCGTCATAGTTTTGAATAAAATAAATACATTTTCAATATCGCAATGTACAAAAAGCCTACGTAGACACCTTATTTGAACACGGTATTCAAGATCGGACCACCATGCCTTCACGCAAACGTTGTCACAAATAAATTGTACCTTTTCAACAAATATAATTTTAGTTTTCAATAAAATATGATGAAAGGTGCTAACCTAACCATACCATAAAAATCTATTATTTGAAATGCCATCGATTTAAATGTTAATTGTACTGATCAACCTTTAGTTTAAAGATATAGAGAGTGATTAATTTATATCGGTAGAGGTTAAATTATTACTTTGTTTACTTTCTTGATGATTTAGAAGTTATAATTGAAATAAAATTGAATCCTGTATGCAATTAATTGCATGCACTTCAAGTTTATGATCAAATGTTTTTATTTGAAATAAGCTTTTATAAGCGTTTATGAAACGTTGGATTGCAAGGTTCCAAAAAGTTGATCCTATAGAAAATAATCCGGCAAAAAACTATAAGTACACTCTTTTAAAATAAAAGACATACACTGGTAAACATTATTCACTGGTAATCAGAGAGTGCCTCATTATCTAATCTAGTAGTCATAAGCGCGACTGCTACGCTAGAGGTCCTGGGTTCGATCCCCAGGTCGAACAACGTGTTATTTGGTTTTTCTATTAAATTTTCAGTAGCAGCTCGGAGTTTGGATTTGTGCACGGTTAATGGCAATAGGCTCGCTCCCTATTAGATGGGACCTTAACATACCGGCGAAGTGTAGGTGTACATTAGTACACCTCTGCGGATACGGACCATACCGACGTGATGATATAACTGAACTGAATAACAGTTTCCTCGACCTTGAAATCGAACCTAGGACCTAGAGCAATGAAGCAGTGTATTATCCTCACCATTACAAATAGCTTAAATATCCTTTGAAGTACTCAAGGATGTACTTAAAATATTCTAACATAAATAAGCCATGTAGCTTACATAATTAAACTGAATGTACTTGTATTTACTTTAGCCTGGCCCCGGCAGCCCGCAGGCAAACTTCCAGGCAAGCTAGTAATAGATGACCAGCTCCGTCGTTGAGATATTTTCTAATCTAGTTATCTTGTACGTGGGTTTCTGTTAAAAATTGTGTTCGTTTATGCAAATAGGTTGTCTGCAAAAAGTTTCTATGCTTGTAAAAAAGAGGACAAGTATATTTTTAGCATTCTAATTTTAAACGCGATCTTGAGATTGTATACCTACACAGCTAGTATACAAACCAGTTTATACTGACCTCCAATTGTAAAGGTTTTGCCGTACAATTACAGCCAGCCTATACTGGTTTTGTATAGCTTGATGTGTAGCCGTGCGTACATCTCTTTGCTTAGTAGTTCTTCACGATAAATACAGAATAAATTGGTAAGAAATGCCTCAAAAATAGTCTGAAGAGAATTAAAGGTAAAGGATATCATCACTTTGGCTTCCAGGCAGCAGCTTGATATTGACATTTTGTAGATGTAGTATGATTATTCCTTTACATTTCAATCTATTGATGGGGAAACTAATTATTTATATAATATATTTAGTATATTTGACTTCCAATCGAAATGTTTAATAATTTTATTAATATAAATAATTATTTTAATATTAAATATATTTTTAATTATTATACTAATTTCTAATATTTTAATATGATGATGAGGATGATATATATTCACAAAGATCACAGGTCTACATGCCAGCATGAATGTGTCGGCACGACAGGAGAAGTACTTCCCTCCCAAAGAATATCGACGTCAAGTAGCAGTATGCATACTGTTGCGTTTCATATGGTGAGTGTGGAGCGCTGGAGGGCCAATTCTTCCCTCAGTCCCCTTCCATCTCCTTTCTCCTCCCTTCTTCTTAAATAGGCTCGGCAACGCATCTGCAACTCCTTCGGTATTGCAGATGTCCATGGGCGGCAATGACTACTTACCATCAGGTAGCTCGCCTGATCGTTTGCCGAATAATCCCATAAAAAAAAACATTACGCGTAATTATTACATTATTTGTTGGTTTTATTTTTGTATACGAAACAGTTATTACATTTTGCTTTCAATATAATATAGGTATACCATAAACAAATAGATTAACATAAGAGTCAGCGATGACGGTTAAATTGTACGCCTTACAATTTGTAACCCGCTAATAAACATTTGTGTAATGCATTTATAATTGTTAAATTGTTTTATAACAGAAATAATTGGTGCTTATTGTAATAACAGCTCTTTATTTTACTCGTTTAATAAGTACATACTAGTTGGGCGAATTAATTGGTTAACTTAATTGGAATTTAGTTTCGTTACGTTATCTATTACTTGTTCATGTAGCTAGTTAGTTTGTTACCCCGCGTTTCCTCTGAAGACAAAACATGTTGTAAACATTTATCTAACTGCCTCATTAGTCTAGTGGTCCTAAGCGCGTCTGCTACGCTAGAGGTCCTGGGTTTGATCCGCAGGTCCAGCAAAGTGTTATTGGGTTTTTCTATGACATTCCTAATAGCAGCTCGGAGTCTTAATTTGTGCCCGGTTAATGGGACCTAAATATACCAGCGAAATGTGGGTGTACTTTCGTACACCTCTGCCTATTTCTTCGGGGAATACAGGCGTGGTATGTTATATTATCTATCTAACTCTATCTTACTCTCAAAGAGTGAGAGTACCTTATCTACTAAGTTTAATATTATTGCGTCAGTTAATTTTAATTTCAGTGACCAAACTGAACTGCGCTTCCACAAAAATTAGTCTCACTATATTTTAGATATACAATTTGTATGCCTCATTAGTCTAGTGGTCCTAAGCGCGACTGCTACGCTAGAGGTCCTGGGTTCGATCCCCAGGTCGAGCAAAGTGTTATTGGGTTTTTCTATGAAATTCCCAGTAGCAGCTCGGAGTCTGTATTTGTGCCCGGTTAATGGTAATAGGTTCGCCCCCTATTACATGGGACCTAAACATACCGGCGAAATGTGGGTGTACATTAGTACACCACTGCCTAACCTTCGGGGAATACAGGCGTGATGGTATGTTATATGTTATGTTATATACAATTTGTGAACCACAATAAAAAAAAATTTGGCGCCCTATGCGATACAATCGTACTACATAAAAGGAACACGTATTTAAATGATAAGGTTGTTACTGCAAAATTTCAATGGCTTTCATTGGTTGAAATTCAAGATAGGACCAAATTATGTTTGTATGGAGCGCGGAGCAGGACTATACTCTTATGTGTTTGAATTCTAATTAATTACATCAGACGTCATCAGAGAAGCCGTCATGTCCAGTATACTTCCGTGTCCTTTCATTCCAATTTTCTAAGGAACGATTTATGAGTACTCCTCACACCCTTGGGACTTGGTGCATGATATCTAGTTGTTGGAGTAATGTATGTCAAGTCCCTGGGCACAGTACAGGCAAAACAGTAGTACAACCTTGACGCTGTATCAGATCATGCGGGATTATGACCTCCATTAAATTCAATTTTTGGATTTTTGACGCCTCATTAGCCGTAGTTAGTCGTGTTTTTTTTATGGTATAAGACGTTAAGTAGTCATCGCCGCCCATGGACATCTGCAATACCAAAGGAGTTACAGATGTATTGCCGAGCCTTTTTAAGGAGAAGGGAGGGGAAGGGGAAAAGGAGAAGGAAGGGGACTGAGGGAGAAATTTGGCTTGCGGCACTCCACACTCACCGTTCAAAACGTATGCATACTTTGACTTGACGTCGATACTCTGTAGGAAGGCAGTAGTTACCACCACGGGGTCATGTAGACATGCAAGCGAAATACTATAAATCCTACTGTTCTGTTGGAGTTGTGCTACTGTTCTGTGTCTTACCATGTGCAAGGTGGTTAGTCGTGAGGTTCTCTCCGCCGGGGGCACGGGTCTTGTTTATAGCCGTATTTAATTACTACGCCCAGTGAATCTAGATTATTACATTAGTTATGGGCTGTCCTGTGGCAGATCACGAAGCTAATAGGCACATAGTTAATACATGATGCCACCGCAGTTATTTTTACCGACTTCAAAGATGAGTACACCCACAGGCATGACGGTATTTTCAAAGATGAGGAGGTTCTCAAATATTTTGTATTAACATACTACCACGCCTTGTATTCCCCGAAGAGGTGTACTAATGAACACCCACATTTTGCCGGGATGTTTAAATCTCATGTAATAGGGGGCGAGCATATTGCCCTTAACTGAGATTTTCATAGAATAACCCCAATAACGCTTTGCCCGACCTGGGAAGCGAACCACTGGACTAATCAGGCAGTTTGTACAATGTGGTGTGTATTATCTCTATGTATCCATCTACTCATATGTCTCTACTCATATGTATCCATTCCATTTTAAATGATCAGTTTATCCCATAGAAAATTAGTCCCAAACTAGACTAGATTCTTTTCATATTAAACTCCTGAAAAGCAACTCAAGTTATAGATGGTTTTACAAAGATACGTAGAATATTTTATACAGTTTGCCATTTTTTTTTTGGCATTCTGTTAGCGATCCTCTTGCTAATAGGTCATACGAGCACAAATCCATACTGAACACATTATTTTCAAATTTAAAATAGGCCATTACTATATTATAGACTTTTACTGCCTTAGATACTTACATAATATTTTATAATTATTATAATATATGCGGCTATAGTATCACTGCGACTGAAATCGGTCTATTGTGATCGGTCACTCATATATACTTACAATAAATAAGAAAAGCCGATGCAAACATAGACACTTATTGTATCATCACGTAAATATTTGTGTCCTGTGGGAATCGAAACCACGACCTCGTGTTTAGCAGTCCGACACTCGAACCACTAGGCCTCAGACGTCGTCGAACATTATAACCCAATTAAAACTAAGGAGTCGTCATATAAGACACGCTCTATATTCGGCTCTGGACCCCAGAACTACTCTGACGCTTAATCACAGGCGACAACTGCCGGCGGCACGCTCTAACTCAGGCAAATGCGCTCGCGCATAAATCTCGCGCGCTGATTAAAACCCAGTTAACAATGACGGCTATAAACGTCGCGGTGCTTCTGACGGCTAATTGTATGATAATTCATGCAAAATGGACGATTCAATGGATATTCTGTTTGGTTGGTCTAACTGCCTCCCGGTGGAACGCCCGGAGGTTCAAAAGTTAAGGCGCAGTTCATTGGTTGAGTTCGAATTGTAGTCATCGCCGATAAATCGATGTTTGATACCTACTTGTAATTTAAATTGAATATTGAATTCCACTTACCTATATAGAAATTGGACTTTCTTTTCATGATTTAGGTATCAGAAAATTAAGAAAAGATAATGAAATATAAAGTACTTGAACTGAGTCAGAACAATAAAGTAATGTATTTCTGATCAAATAAGTTTTTTTATTTATTAATATTTATTTGTTAAGTTTTACCCATTTCCTATGCATGCAATAAAAATACGAGTCTAATCGATATCAGAATTATAGGTTTAGAATATGTTTCATGCTTTTTTGAGTAACTGCAACTTTCAGATCTTGGATTTAAATGAGCTCAGGAGGAATCATGGTACAGATTTTATTAATGACTCAATCTGTCTGAACAACCGTTCACCTTAAACACCACGACCTACTAGATCTGCAGCACTCGCGATGGTAGCAAGGATGAGGATAGTACAGTAAAATAACTTAATACGATGTTGTAACTGTATATTAGAAAACTTAATTTTCTCCGATAGATGGCCCAAACACTGTCTGAAAACTCTGTTGCGCAGAGACTTCATTCCGATATTAGTTTTGGAAGGTTGTACATGATATATTTTCGTATGTATGTTCTATTTAATATGTATTAATTTGAATCGTACTCAATGTAGTTGATCTCAAATCCTTTTCGAAGTAATAGTGATTGCGTATAGAAGATACATTGTATCGATATTGTGATACTACACTTTTAATTCGAAAGCATCATGTCTGATAACGAATCGATTCCTGACACTTCGTTATACTATATATTGATTATCATGTTTAAACTTATAACAATTATGTTCGCCTTTTTCTTCTAATATTTTACACCTAGCAACGTGCATGGATAATGCGTTCTGTGCGTTGTATTCAACGTAAATTTACCGCCCACGCGGCGACCTTGCCTGCCATGGCGATGCATTCTTGTCGCTATTGGCCCTGCTGCTATCTACGCCATCTTTCTTTTTAGATAAATTGTGCACTATGGTTTGATGACGTCATTTTATTATAGAGTAGAGTTGCCCTCGACTTCGCATAGGACCCTATTATCCCGGGACATTAAATAGCCTATGTTAATCTGGATTAATATAGCTTTGCTGTGGTGAATTCTTAAAATCGGTTCAGCCGTTTTCTAAGTTTTTTTATTACAAACTAACAAAAAGAAATCTTTCCTCTTTATCATACATAGATATTTATATAGAAGTATAGATTAACGGCTCTGTGGCATTCACTAGGAACGGCCTACGTTCAGCAGTGGACGAGTATTGGCTGATGATGATGATGATGATGATAGATTGTTTGCTGCAGCCTTAAAACATTTTTTGTATACTGCTAAGGTTGTTAACAAGTATATCGCCCGCATGATGGTAAACAGTAACCGCAGCCTATAGAGCTTGCAACATAAGGGGATCGCTTGCGTGTTGCCGACCCAGTAAATAAAGAGGGATGGGAAGAGCAAAAGGAAAAGGAAGTGGGAATGACTAACCTACAGCCCTCCACACTCACCGAACTAAACGCAACAGTATGCATACTGCTACTTCAGGTTGATATTCTGTGGGTAGTACTTCCCCGGTCGTGCCGACCCATACATACTGGCACGTAGACATGCCCGCGAGACACTTCTACTACTGCTAAAACACAAATACCACATACAAAAACACCCAGTGGTAGAATATCTTTTCTGTAGGCCATACAAATAATTCTGCCTAACCCTTCGAGGAATACAGGCGTGATGGTATGTTATGTATTGAACTCTTTATTTTTTTAAAAAAAGCTTACTATCAATGTGGGTCGCACATTACTAGTATTCTTGTTAGCCCCTCGTACTAAGCTAAATGCTTGTATTACGAGTGGGTCCATGTCGGTAGTGCAATGGGTGAGTTTCGAACCGGCAACCACATGATCGCAAGTCCGACGCCCTAGCCATTAGGCTACCGCCGCTTTTGTTTAAACCCATAAATTAAACCTATAACTAATATAATACAAAAACCTTCATAGATAAATGAAACCCTTGACCGATCCGAAAACCTAAAATCAAAATGAGACAATTCCTTCCTTATACGGTCTCGGTGCACTCCTGCTCCAGGTCGAGGTGGTCCAACATTAAATAAAGGTCTAAGCTGTTATAACTCGAGGTAATGCGGCGATTCCGAGTTAAATTGAAATGTATTACAAGTGGGGTGGAATGCATTGTCGTTGCTTAGTAGCGATAGCAGAAAAATTTTTAGAATAAACCACTGGGATAAATGTATAAAATAAATATTATACATAACATAAAATACCATCACGTACATAGCTTTGGAACCGTGTACCTTAAATCGACTTTTCATAAGGCAGATAAGATATTGTTTTTATGAAAATAAATAGTACGATTTAAAAAAAAATTTTTTTTTAGTTTATTCAGACAAGCAAACTAAAATATTGAAAAGGAAGCGTAAAAAGGGAGGTCAAAAAAGCGTATAAATAATACTTATTACATTGTTCACTTTCCTTAATGTAGGTACATCTGCAACATGCGTGCTAACAAGCAAAACCATTGAAAAAGGAGTAATTTACAACCATCACAATTTATAAGCGGTTCTACATAATGAAACTATATAAATTCAGTATTTAAACTGCACTCCCACAGGCGTCGTGGCACCTACCATATTAAGAACACATCACTTTATCCAACTCGATATTAAAACCAATAAAAATGATAAAAAGTTACTCAACCCTGAATATATTTATTAGAAACTAGCTTCGCCCGTGGTTGCAGCTGGAACTATAATGGTAATCCTTCGTCATATTACTTGAAAACAAAGTTAATGTAAAAAAAGTACAATAATTAGAATATCGTTGGAAGCTATTTTTTTAGGGCATCTATTTTACATTCATTATAAGATAAGTTATATTACCATGTTTGACTAGAAATTATAAATTTAAAAACAAATTATTCCATTTTCAAAACATCAAAGTTTTTTTTTATCTAAACATGTTTGCAAACGATAGTTATTGTCTTTGCGGTAATGTAGAACTTATAACGCTCACGCATATAATTTCCTAATAAGGTACACTCGCCAGCAGGTCAAGGTATACAAAACTGTCAAATTTCTCCAAATGATTTTAAACCTTAAGTTGTTGAAGATAAAGTTCCAAATCAACTGAAAAAATTTGACATTTTGTGGTAACTTGATGTGCTGGCCACCGTACTTCATTAATGGTATTAGATTCCACACGACGAACTTTATAAACATCCGCCATTCTAATTATAAAAAACCCTTATTCTAATTTCAAAACCCATTGCGGACGCAATATCTTAGTGTCTTCATTATAACCATAGATAAAGTATTCACCTTATTTAACTTTTTGATTCAATTATAGACTATATACATATGGAATATCGTCTGATACTGCCTCTTACATACAAATGGGTTTATCAACGCGAGTTCAGGTATCGACGTAGTCAGCCTAGTCACATGAAAAAGTCGATTGGTTATGCATTCAATTCTATCTAGGTAAATAAGCATATCTTTGTGTTTATCTAATGTTTTCTTTGGCTTTCAATTGCGTGCGTGTTGTTTATTTCTTTTGATTGACAATACTTTATGGCACTTGGTAAAGAAGTTATTTATTAATGCTGGTTTTATACTCCCTTTATTACAAAACGTGGTTGAAAAACCTAGCTTATAATAGTCGTCTTTCTTTTCGTGATGTCATTAGAAACGAATAGATAAGGTATATTAAGTCTGGGTTTGGTTTAAATTTTAAATTTAAAGCCTTTAGACTGGTAAAGGCTTAGTAGGTACACACGGCCCTGTGTACCAACCAGAACTTTTTTGATAACTGACTGATAATAAGACCTTTCTTCAAAATGTATTTTTTTATTGATTGTTGATTTTTCCTTGATCCTTTAACAGAGTAAAATAGTATCTCATTGTATTAACTAGCTAAACATATTTCCATTGTAATCAAATTTGCGAGAAGGGCTATTTTACTTTGTCGCTTTCGTTGCTGTCGGTACAATAGTTCGTGCTGCGTGCGTTTAAATCAGGCAAAGACTTAACGCGCGTCCGTCTCTCAGGAGTGACTTATAGTACCCTTAATGTCCTCTGCTCAACCTGAACCTGCCCTACATACGAAACTTTGCTAGGAAAGGTCGCGGAAAATATTTCCATTAAGATAGGGTTGACACTATTCGACTAAGTGAAGTGCTTAGGGTGCATTATACTCGTATCAAACTAGCTTTTCGCCGAATATCCACGTGAAGTAACAGTATGCATTCTGTTGCGTTTCTTACGGAGTGTGGTGCGCGGGAGACCCAATTCCTCCCTCAGTCTCCTTCCTTCACCTTAATGAAAAAGGACCCCTCCATTTTCCTAAATAGGATCGGGCAATGCATCTGCAACTCCTTTGGTATTGCAGATGTCCATTGGCGGCGATGACTACTTACCATAAGGTGACTCGCCTTCTCGTTTGCAGAGTTATGTCATAAAAAAACACTCACTCTGATGTCCCTTTCCCCAAAAACCTAAGGGTATGCGTAAATGACTGATACAAAAGACGATTCTTTGTTCATTTATTCGAATTTGGAATAGACATTAGAATATTTTGACAGTTTAATCAGTTATTACTATTCGTATTTATGCCAATTCTGCTGACGCTAGTATCGGGTCGTGCGTTTAAATCACGCGCGTTGTACTTAACGCGCGTCTGTCGCTCTCAATGACCTATAGTCGCGTCGCGCGTCGCTGCGTCACACTAGACAACGCACGCGACACGCATTTGAGATGCTTAGCTCGGCCTCCACTTCAGTACCTAAATTTAACGCTTTGTTAAAATTGATATAAATAAGTTCTTAAATGAATAAAGATGTGAAAACTGCCTCAATAGTCAAGCGGTCCTAAGCTCAACTGCAACGCTTGAGGTCTTGGGTTCGATTCGCAGGTCGAGCAAAGTGTTATTGAGTTTTTCTATGAAATTGCCCGTAGCAACTCGGCTCGGAGTACGGATTTGTGCCCTGTTACATGGGACCTAAACATACCGGCGAAACGTGGGTGTACATTAGTACACCTCTGCCTTACCTTCGGGGAAAACAGGCGTGATAGTATTATTGTTGTGTTACTAAAAAGTAAAAAATAATTTAAAAGTAAAAAAATAATAAAAACAAGCTTTTGTTTAAATGCGCAAAAAATTATAAAATAAACTTTTTCTACTACCTATCAACTTTATGACGTAATTACAAAAAAAATATGATATAAAAGCTTGTTGCGAGATTTACCTTTGTAGATAAACAATTAAAAAAAACTTGATCTGATTGTTTTTATTCAATTCCGCGAGAAGCTTCGTAAAAATTTTAAAGTTAAAAGTTTATTTTATTAGTTTTGACAATAAATTATTGTTTCTATGTTTGTGGTGTATTGATAATAATTATTTTCTAAGTGAATAATTGCTACAATAATGGCTGTAACATTAAAAACTATAAACCACTATTCTGTTCTATCTACAAATTCCTTTACAAGGAAAAACTAACCCTATCTAGCAATAAATCAGATGTCAATTATGAACATAATACAAACACACTACCAACCATAGTTGGTGCCAAGCTGCCTGCAGGCACAGATCGCTTACAACAGTTCATTCTAACAATTAACACAACCCCGTTTGCCAACAACGATCCATCACCTTTTTTCTATACCACAGACATTTTATCCACAAACAATACCCGTAAGGAAATTGTTAAAATACCAACACTGGTTTTATGAAGCAAAAACTGTGGAAATTTTATCATTAATTGCAATGTGAATAATTATATGACGCCCTCTTGGTTTGCGACGTGTTTTTGTATCGGTTTTGTGCCAGGGAATCCGATAATTGCGGATCTAGTTGCCTATTCATAATTACAATGGTTGAAGGCATATTTGGTGTAGTGGAAAGTTGACTGAAGGCCGTTACTCTTCATGAGGTGTTCGTAGAAGGATGACAGGATTAGCAAATTGAAATGGCAATGGAACTTTTAGGCTTGTGCGAATATCGATGAACCAGTGATGAAGTGAAGTTTTAGAAGCGTTTGAGTGACGTTTGAATTTTATTAACATAATAAATTATTTCGAAAATAATAACTATATTTCCGTAAATATATCTTTTAAAGATATTTTAAAGTCAGTGTTTTAGGTTTTTGTTGACGAAATTTCCTTACTTTCTTTACTTCTGAAGAGAAAAGCCGAAATAAACTCAGAGATCGTGGTCTATTTTAAAGTCAGACAGTGGTTTAATTTTCTTTATTTTGTAATCGATAAACTCTGAAACTACTGAACCGATTTCAATAACTGTTTTTTCATTAGAATGTAACATAATTCCCGATTTACATATGCTATTTATTATCCCGCGGGATAGCTGATATCCTATGCGGATAATATTTATTAAATGAGTAAAAAGTCTCTGTACAATAAAAATCTTAAAGTCAATAATGAGCCCCATATAATTTTCTTTATGTATTTATTAGCGCAAAACATCATTCACTCACTACTATGACCTGTACTATAACTTATTCTGTGCTACTACTCAATACCTACTTGTAAAGCTAACCCCACGTTTCCACTGACAACAAAACATGTTGCAAACAGCTATCTATCTCCTTCACTATTTGAGAGTTCGATAGAGAGATGTTTGCAACATGTTTTGCCGTTTTTTTAATTTATTTTTTATGGTATAACTCGGCAAACGAGCAGGCGAGCTACCCTATGGTAAGTAGTCATCGCCGCCCATGGAAATCTGCAAAACCATAGGAGTTGCAGATGCATTGCCGAGCCTATTTAAGAAAACAGGAGGGGAAGGAGACAACGAGAAGGAAGGGGACTGAGGGAGAAATTCGGCCTCCGGCGATCCACACTCACCGTACGAAACGCAACAGTATGCATACTGCTACTTGACGTCGATATTCTGTGGGAGGGTAGTACTTCGGACCGATTTATGCTGGCATGTAGACCTGCCAGCAGGCATTACTACTACTAAAAGTGAGAGGAATCGCCGGTTAAGCCCAATACATTCGTTCAAATTAAGTTACAATTCACTCATAGACAAACTTTCCTTATCCCCACACTATCACACGAGAGCTTTTAGCAGAGCATTACTATCGAAAGCAACACGCCGCACTAGAAGCGAGGCGATAGCGACGCTACATACATCCCTCTCATCTCAGATACACATGGAAATAAAGCAGCCGCGCGAATACCAATTAGGTGTGATTAGTAAGAAATATACTCGAACGTATATAATTCGAAGAGTACTCGTTACACCGGTTACATTGAGTATTGATTTAGTAGTTAAAGGTAAAGCGTCAGCCTTAGACGCGAAATTCAAATTTTTCTTATTCAAATTATTCGGCCATAACTCATTCTAGGTATGGTGGCCAGCACATCAAATTACCACAAAATGAAAATTTTTCTCAGTTGATTTTGAACTGTATCTTCAACAATTTAAAGTTTGAAATCATTTGGAGAAATTTGACAGTTTTGTATACCTCGACCTTCTTTACATCAACAACCTATTCACGATTGAGTATTGAAACTTAAACTTTTTTGTTCCTAATAATCTCATTTTTTTATAATCCTACCATGAAGCTGAAGGCCGTAGCAAGGTTTGTGAAAAGGCTTCACTCGAGTTTCAATTTCTCAGTGTTTAGATCAGGGGTGATCAGTTTAAGTTACTACTCGTAACAATTGTGTTTTAAGTGCAATCCTGTTAGTAACAATTTTATGGATCTCTTAGTTGTCCGAATTAAAATTATTTGATTTATTTATAACTTACTAAAACATTTTTGGGTCTCTTTGTTCTCCGAATTATATCCCATAACGGCTGTATTCCCCGAGGGATTAGCGGAGGTGTACATATGTACACCAACGCTTCTCTGGTAAGTTTAGGTCCCATATAATAGGGGGCGAGCCTATTGCCATTAACTGGGCACAAATCCAGACTCCGAGCTACTACAGAGAATTTCATAGAAAATCCCAAAAACACTATACTCGAGCTGGGAATCGAACGCAGAACCTCTAGCGTGGCAGTCGCGCTTTAGACCACTAGACTGACGAGGCGGTCTCCAGTTGTCCGATTTAAAATTATTTTATTTATTTATTATTTATAACACAATCGATCATCATAAATGACTTTGTAAATTCTCCTTCAGCTTGATAAATGCCACTGTTGCATAGGTCCACCTTCCTGGTCAATCATCTTCAGTTTAGTCCATAATTATCATCACTCAGAGCGCCAACCCAACGCCTTGGGCTTCAAACAAAGCTTTAAATAATACTTACAGAATTCACTAGTGAGAACTTCTTGTTACGGCCCCGGCATTTGCTCTGTAATATCAATTAATTTTGCATAAAACGTCTGGAGCTGTTTATAGCGCTTCCCCGGCGGCGCTGCAGCGGCGAGCTACAAATAACGTACGAGTCTCAAGCGCCAAAACTAAGAGATGTTTAAACCTTATTATAAAGTGCAGTGATAGCCTTGTGATATGACCATACGACTGCCATGTCAAAGGTCAGGTCAAAGGCACACACCTCAAACGTTTTAAAGTCATGTGCGTATTGTATTAATACCCACTTAATTATCACGCGCTTAAGGACGCTATCACATTTTTCTACAAATATCAGTGCTTTTCCGGTACCATTTTAACGAATTAGGAGCACAACTCCGAGGATATCTTGGTTTCAAATTAAAGATAATATATTCATCTCCATAATGATTCCATAAAAATTGTATAACCCTATACAACATTTTCACATAAATACGATTTCACCATCACACTAATCGCAAAAAAATGAAAAAAATGGGGTCTGAATAAGTACCAGTGTAGCTAAATCCACTGCAAATTTAAACATAAAAATAATAGAAAAATGTTGCTTATATAGTCCTTTATACGAATGGCTAAAAATGTTGTAGCCAAATGAATAAATTTTTAATTTATGAGGAAAATATGAAACGCTGCCAAATTTCTCCATACAATTTCTACTCGCCGTTCGTCATTCCGCGCTCAACCGCGCTCGCGGAAGCACGGGTGTATCGCATGCTGTCGAAAAAAATATTACGTAAAAGGTGAGTGCCCTGTTGTATACTCTGGTTGGACTCGGTCTCGAAAATGTTGATACTTTTTCGGTCCGAAATAAAAGTAAGTACAAGTATTGAAATTTGTTTTAGAAATAAATACATTGTTGTAATTTTTTGTATAATAGAGGTACATACCATCACGCCTGTGTTCCCCGAAAGGTAAGGCAGAGGTGTACCAATGTACACCCACATTTCGCCGGTATGTTTTGGTCCCATGTAATAGGGGGCGAGCCTATTGCCATTAACCCGGCACAACTCCAGACTCCGAGCAATTGGGAATTTCATAGAAAAACCCAATAACACTTTGCTCGACCCGGGGATCGAACCCAGGACCTCTAGCGTAGCAGTCGCGCTTAGGACCACTAGACTAATTAGGCAGTAATGGATGTAGATTACGGATAAATAATGATATTATTATCAATAGTACAAAAAAAATGCCGTAAAAAAATATTTTTGAGACATGCGATACCGTATATACTAATAGTCGATTTTGGTATTTTTGGGGGTGGTGATTACGAGTACGTACGGCTACACATTAAGCTATACAAAACCAGTGTACGCTGGCCTCTTATTGTATAGAAAGTATAGTGCGAGATCAGCTTAAACTGGTTTTGTATAGGTTGACCTGTAGCCGTGTGTACGTCATTTATGTTTTAATTCAAAATGGCGGGTTTATTTTTTTTTATAAAAAATCTATATTTTTATTGATTGTGGAGGTGATGTTTATGAATATACCATCCAATTTTTGATTCAAGATGACAGATGTAATGTTTTTGTGATAAATCGACTTAGTTGGTACGGTCGCCAGAACATCAGGTTACCACAAACTGACAATTTTTTTCACTCGATAGTGAACTTAATCACCAACGCTTAAGGTTTAAAATAATTTGAAAAAAATTGACAGTTTTGTATATCCTGATGTGCTGGCGTTTGTAAATCAAATAGGCGCATGGCTGTAACTTTTGACACCAAATGTGCTTTTTTTTTGTTGTGCATTGGCATTGCTAAAATATTGATATTTGTTATTATAAATGTGACTTCGGAAATTTGGACAAAGAGCAAAAAAACTGCACACGTAGCAATAAAAAAAAGTAATGAGACTTTGTTAGTAGTCAGAAATCTACTCTGGAGTTTTGTTATGCCATACCTTATATTAGAAAATATAGTAGGTTTTTTTATGGAGTGGGGAGTGCAGCTTAGATGTCTCCGTAGGTGATGATGACCAAAATGATATTTCACTTGTAAGTTTATTTGATTTTCCTTGGGTACCTACTAATGTTGCCTTTTTGTTTTCAGGAGCAGGAATAGTTCATGGAGATATAGCGTAACAAACATAGAAAAAAAAGAAAAAAAACACTGACGAATTGAGAACCTTCTCCTTTTTTGAGTTCGGTTGAAAAAAGGCTGGCCTTCATTTTAATTTTGAACTTCTTTGCAAAAACTTCTTTGCCGTCTGTTAGGACAGATCAACTCAAAGCTGCTATGGCTCTTTCTTCAAAAGGCCTGTTCTGATTTTGCCCTTAATTGTAAAATTCACATATCTATGATATTACTATTGTCTGGACTTTAAAAAAGACCATGGTTCTCTGAGTTTGTTTCAACATTTCTTCTCAGACGTCGTCGGTATTATTAAAAAAAACGATTATTATTTATAAAAAAAACGATTATTTGTTAATCTTATTAAAAAAACGTTTTTTTAAATCGATTATTATCTTATGAAAAATCAATTTTTATATAATAGATTTTTTTGAGAGAAATAAAAATCGATTTTCAAATAATCGATATTTTTACCGTAAAGTCACATCACTAGTCGTAGGGAAGAAAATATCGGCGCCACCTACTTTAAAAAAAAAATGACTTGTAAAAGTGTCTTTAAAAGATCTATTTACCGATATAAATATCATTTCATTTCGGTACAGTACTGTATACATTTTGCGACTTTTATCCTGCCTATTTACAATACATCATACTGTTTACTACCTACTTTTGTTTTAATTTTTATCAAAAATACTGATCTCAGTAAATAATATACTTACAGTTTCCATAAGGGAATGATCATTTTTAAATATCAAAACGAAAGTATGCTAGGTATAAACTCCCAGGCTAATATTTGAAAATATATTGATCCAACAATTGTCAGCAGATAAGTAGTTACATCTTTTCAAAATGGGGATCGTAGGTTTTCCTTGTAATAGCAAAATGGTCGTTAGTTTCGTATGAATATGGTAATTAATCCATTTATTTCGGGAACCTACATTATGTACGTAATGAGTATTGATAAACTATAAAAATAACTGAAAACATGATTATCACGCAGATGGTACCTACCAGAGAAAATCATGTTTACATGGTTACCAAAATCGATTGCAAACTTATTACTAATTTGACTCAATTAACAACAGTAAAATAAATTAAAAAATAATACCTTCAAGTATCAAGATTAGTTAAGTTACGTATAAAATCGTCCGGACAGCGGTTTCAATGTGTGCGTGCGCATAATGTTGTTGTGTTGCAAATAAGATACCTAAACTTGAGCAAGTTCAAAATGTGATAGCGTCCTTAAACGTTGAAGTTGAAATAGGCTCGCCCGCTATTCCATGGGATGTAAACATACCAGCGAAACGTGGGTATACATTGGAACACTTCTGTATAACCCTGTAGGGATTACAGGGGTGATGGAGACATCGTGACGAAACCAAAAATTCTAAGACTTGTGACATCTACCAACCCGCACTGGGCCCGCGTGGATAACGGTCCACTCCCTCTCACCGAGAAGAGGCCTGTGTCCCAACAGTGGGAACATTATAGGCCGATTATGATGATGATGATGAATCTGTAGGTAGTTCCGGTAGGCCGTGAACTATACTCCATTTGGTTAGGTACTTAACTAAAGGTAAACAATAAAAATGGAGGCGTTCAGGGCTCTTCAACCTTTATGACAATGGTATCTTATGAATTGGGAGTGAAATTAATAACAACACATCTAACAATCAATAAAAACAACAAACAAACAAAACTATAACTAAATAATACAATTTACGGCAAAAGAAACACAAAAACGAACGAAAGTACAAACTGTTACGAATAGCGTCTGGTTACCCGACTAAGTATAATATCGGTTAATTATTTTGCCGCGCTACTACTTCTTAATTTTTTCGAGTTATCAAAAGTCTATTATGTAGAAAAAGGTTTTGATTTCCTGTCTTTTTAGATTCTTTCTAGTAGGCACATTGCAATACTTTATGACATAATTATCAGATTTGATTTATTTATTGGTCGCAAGCTTAAGAATTTATAATTACCATTTAATATTAAACAAAGTAGTAAAATATGCTAGTCTAGTAAAGGAAAATTATTTTGAATGATTAAATAATTTATTTTGGTTACGTTGAAAAATGGCCCTATGAAAAAACCTTTTTTATGATTTGTTTACCTTTAGTTTAATGTTAAGTACCTAACCAAATGGAGTATAGGTGATGGTATTCTTCGCGGTATGTGACGCTTTCCGGTGAACTCTATCTTCATGCATACCTTACTAACCTGCCCTGTTTTCTTGAAATAACTAATAAAATAAAGAGCACAGTTATTTTAACGACATGTCCGGTACAACCAGTTATTAGGTAAAGATCGTAAAGTTAATGTTTTGCCAATATCACTAACATTGGTTTATGAGCGAAAATTAACTCTCCGCTTTATTAATCAAATGCGCGGTAACCGTTAATATTTTACATGTGCGGCCATGAAAGCGGCGGGAAGAGATTCGACAACATAACATACCATCACGCCTGTATTCCCTGAAGGATTAGACAGACGTGTACTTAATGTACCTACTCTCACAGTTTTCCGGTATGATTAGGTTCCATGTAATGGGGGCCGACCCTATTGCTATTCACCGGGCACATACCTATCAAAACTCCGAGCTGCTACTGAGAATTATATAGAAAATCTCAATAACAGTGCTCGACCTGGAATACTAATAACATATACCTATTCTACACAAAAAATATTTTTTGGAAGATTCCAATCCACTTCAGAGTTATTAACTGCTTAAAGTTTTGAGTACCATGTGAGTATTAACAGCATATTTTTTGTATAAAAGCTGGGACTTGTAAACTAAAAGATTTTTGATAACAGGTTTCTGTCCCGTGTCCCGTTTTAATAGACGTTATAAAAATAATTAAACGTATTATATGTCTGTACATAAAAAACTTTTCATTTATTTTTAAAACGCTATTCATCAATATCATGTCCAAGAACTCTGTGTAATGTCGATGAAAGTTATTATGTCGCTACCACTTATCGCCTCCTCTACTTTCCCCGCTTGTTCTATAACCACACAACAAGCCTTAGGCATCTGAGGAAACATGTAGGCATTAAATAAATCACCCATTGATACTAGGTGTCAACCACTTTTATAATAAGCGGCGGTAGCCTGATAGCTACGCGTGGGACTTGCGATCATGTGGTTGCTGGTTCGAATCCCACCCATTGCACTACCGACGTAAATCCACTCGTGATACAAGCATTTAGCTTAGCTTAGTAATGTGCGACCCACATTGCTTGTAAGCTTCTGTAAAGTTCTATAAAAGAAAAGGAAAACGTCATTTTTTTATTCAAAGTGTTCATGACAACCAGATTTGATATTTTAAAAGTACCTACCCTGTTATAAATAGTCTTATTGAAATGAAACATTTGACTTTGACAACTTTTAAAAGAATAATATTTTATCCTGACCGATTGTCATCAACGCCAAGCCGAAGACGCTGAAATTTAAACAAAAGGTGGCTTTTTTATATCAACACTCGCTTAGACAGGATCCCATCGCAAAATAAGAAACACTACTAGTAATTATTATTCGAGATCAATGTTGGTCTCCGTGGTAAAACAAAAAATATACCAACTTATCTATGTAATTGTCATTCAAAAAATCATCAATATATCATTAAATGTTTGACGATTCCGGATGTAGATGTGTATTTACCATTGATAGCGTTAGGCGTGCTACACACTTATTCGGTTCAGCATTATTTGTTGTACAGCACAGCCGACCCGTAGTAAATACTGCAAATTCGACTTTCATTAGGCTTGAGCTAATCGGCAAAACTTTTGGTCATATTGAAGCCTAAGTTTACGCTTAAAAGAGAAACATCTTTGAATCTCAGCCGTGCGGCTAAACCGAGCGGCCTTTTTCCAAAATATGTGTAATGCCGTGTGGCTGTGCCGCTTAAGAGGAGTGTCCCTCGCGAACGCAACAATGTTGCACTGTTGTCCCTGTCTCTATCCCTCACGATGCGAACGCGTGCCCAAGAGGTGAAACAACAATACATTTGCAACATTTTCGCGCGTATTTCTTGTTCCGAAATTTGGAGATTACTCTTTTAATATAATTATTAAGTAGATTTTTGTTGTGTAAAAGGATATTCATTATATTATCTGCATTATCTTGAAATACTAGCATAAAGTTGAGACGTTTTCATCGAAAATTATCAATCTTTGAGCTAATGTAACTTTTTAACCATGTATTGAAATGAAGATTTACATTCAAGGAACACGTATTTTAAAGATAAGATTGTTACTGCAAAATTTCAAAGACTTTCATTTGTTAATATTCAAGATAAGACCAAACTACGTATGTATGGAGCGCGGAGCGGATACTATCCTCTTAAGAGGGTACTCTAGTGAGCCTTTCTCCATACAAACGCATTCTGCTGTTTTCTCCGTAGATAATGACTCTAGAGCAATGATATTTTTCCAAAAAATCTAGATCTAATTCATACAGGCCCCTATTTTTTCATTTTTTCCAAAAAATAATTTCAAAAGAAAATATGACAATTCAAAAACTCGAAAAAAAGCCCGCTTTTTCCGTCATGTTCAGGCAACTATCAGACAAATTTGGAAAGTTTTTAACAAAAAATAAAATAATAGAAGCATAGACATGCTTTTCCTCTAAATTTTGATACATAAATTGTTTAGATAAATCCACTCTTGAAGAAGAAAACAGCAGAATACGAAACGTCTTTTGGTCAATGTTTTTGTAGGTAAAATCATCCTAAGCTGCAGTTGTCCTTTTCGCACTGTACAGGAAGAGAATGGAGGTGCAGCGCGACGGCAATAGTTTCTTCAAATACCTATTTTTCAAATTCCTCAGGACTAGAGTCCCCTCTTAATGCCGAGCCGAACGAGTGTGTAGCATGCCTTAAACAAACGTTTCACAATGACAGACTGCATTTCGTCTGATTTCGTCGAACACTGAGATAAAAAGTTTTGTCACCATGACAATGACAAATGCCGAAGCCCGGTGATATGCAAATGTTACATACTTAAGCAATTAATGTATATATGTAGGAGGTATAATATTTAATATTTATCTAATATTAAATTACTAATCATTCAATTTATTAACCAACCGTTTTTTTTAGCATTCTTGTTCATTCTTCAATCTTACTATTGGTTTTGGCTTTTCAGTGACCAAAAAGATGATATTATAGATGTCATAGCAACATTATATTATTATCCTGCAACTACTACACTACTACACTTTACACCAAATATAATTATTTTTAAAGTGGCAATCGAAAAACCATTTAAAAATGAAATTGGTCGAAATACTTCTGAACGTAATGATTCTTATAACTTATGAGTAAAAACTATAACGGCTGTTTGAGAAAGTTGTCATTGCTTTTTATAAGTGATTAATACACTTTTTTGAACGAGCACAGACAACAATAAGCACTCGATCACGAACTGTCAACCTAAATGCAAGATGACACGTGCCCAAATTCTCGAAATGACATTAGGATAGTAACACATTGATGCGCAAATGAATGAAGTGGAATTAATAAATGCATTTTGGATTAAGATTTTTAAATTCGTATGCAAAGCTTATTTTCAGAGAATCCGATAATTCAGAGAATATTTTGCATAATGTGCTAAAACATAGCCTATGACTGGTCTAAATTAAAACATAACTAATTGAACATACTTAAATAAAGCTAAATTTATCAAATTTTTAAGGCTATTAGGATTGAGCTCGTTTATTATAATGTTGGTGGTCCTATTTTAAAATAATTGTATTTTCACTTCGCTTACACTTCTGCTCATATTAAAGGGAATTATGAACAAACGAATATTAAAATATTTTAATACCTATATCGGTTCATACAGTGTCCAACTAGCGTTATGTAACATAACTGAATACATCGGACTGCTCGTCTGATTGAAAACTAGAAAGCTATCATTGTCCGGGTATTATCTTCCACATTGTTTATGATAAGAGCTGCTATAATACAACCTCTGATGTCGATGGAATGGCTCTCTGAGCTGTGGTTAATCCTCGTAAACTTAGAGAGGTTACTAGTGTTATGGTTCATAGATATATCATCATCATCAACCCATTACATTGTCCCACTGCTGGGCACGGGTCTCCTCTCAGTACGAGAGGGATTAGGCTATAGTCCGCCACGCTAGCCTACTGCGGGTTGGCAGACTTCACACGCCGTCAAGAAAATCTCTCAGGCGTGCAGGTTTCCTCACGATGTTTTCCTTCACCGTTTAAGCGCGTGATAATTAATTATTAATACGCACATGACTTCGAAAAGTCAGAGGTGCGTGCCTTGGATTCGAACTCGAGACCTTTGACTTGGCAGTCCAATGGTCATATCACTAGGCTATCACTACTTTTTAGATATATAGATATATAGTAGTTTGATAATATCATTGATGATTATTTTTTGTTGTTTGCGTAAAAACGAGGATTTCTTTATTCATTCAGACTCGTTGAAATTTGGAAGGGGGATCGTTTGATAGGATTATAATATATTTAAATCATAATCTAGTTCCATTATTAATGATTATATAGTAGGTATGTGTATTTATCAAATTAATCTTGAGGTCTAAACTAAGGTTTTATTAACTACTTAGTAACAAAGTTTGCCTATTTCATTTTAAATAATATGTATTTCATTTATAAGTAATACCTAGGTACAATATTGTTGTATGCTTTTCTCGTATACGATTATTCATTATTAATCATTTTCTTTTCATTTCAGATATATCGCGACTTCAATAAAATGGTAAGTTTCTTTCTGCCTACAAGAAACCTAGTTTATATCAGAATTAGTATTATGACAGTACTTACATAGGTACCTAGTAAGTGATAGTAGTAGTAGCACTTGCGTACTTGCCTTAATTTTAAATACATTTTTTTCATTAAAAAAATAGGGATGTGACATAATTTTAATCGGTCGCCACGGCACAGCTTATTTTATATAATATAGATAAATCAAATCAAATCACTTTATTTGCAAAAATATGATACAATAGATGTTACAGGCGCATTTGTTTCACATATTCTGCCATAGAACATGGCGTGCAAATATAATTACTATGGCAATAGAATAAAACAAATTATTGAATTATTAGAAATAAATTATAATGTAATTATTTTGTCCTTTAAATAATCCTTAATATCATAATATTTTTTGTCAGGAGTAAATTAAATAGTGTCCTCTTAAACAATCTTAATGTTTTTAAATTATCTGGCAAATTATTGAAAATTAAAATCGTGTGCGGCTAGCTAAATTAACTTGAGCTTTAGAGCTCTAAATTAACTCTATTATAAATTAGCTCTAAGTAAATTTTTGGTAGATGCAGTCTGTCCTTATGTCGGGTGCGACTATTTATATTATCCCCTAACTTCTCAAAAAAACTAGGGTACTTCTTTACAAAAACACAATCTCAAAAATATATAAATATAAATTAGGAGACAAGATTAAGTAAAAGGTAATTGGACAATAATACAAACTCTTCAACGAAGAATCAATTCATCCAACTCCAATTAAGTGTACTAAACAACGTGAAACAGAGACGCATTATAAAACAAATATGTAGTACAAAGAGAAAACACGACTGGACTAGTCTCCGTCAAAGATCTGATACGCCGTTTTAGCAGCAGAAGTGGCAACGCGGCTCTTTTGATTTAGCACTGTTGCAGAGCCGTGAATAATGGCACTAAGCCCAACACTACTACCTCTCGTACTTTAGGAATTGACAACCATGTACGGGTGTGGTTAGGTTAGGCCGACTACACACCCGACGACGTGTCCGAATGAAATACCGCTTCACATTAACATTTGAATTCTTTATGCGATTTTTTTGTCTCCCTTTGTCTTTCTGCCTCCTGATTTTAGTCTTTATTTCTATAAGGTAAGGGTTCTTTGGTGGTATACAATTGTTACTTGTAATGGATATATACTATGTTGCGTGAAAACTAATGATGAAAGTTAAAGGTGATGTCGACCATTAAAACCATCATAATGATTTACGGCTTTGCGATTTTTTGGTCGTTTCGTTGGGCGACCGTGACCAAAACCTTTTAAATAAAAGAATACCAGCGATATTTTCACACTATAACATTTCATCATTCAATGAGCCCGATAAAGTACTGAGTTGTACATTTATTAAATTTAAAAATAAATGGATCTTTTATGAATGCATTCTAGGACCGCACACGTAGTTTTACCCATTTTATTAAGAGAGAAAAAAAAATTGAACAACTATCGTCTATTACCTAGGCAGGTAAGTTAATGTTAATTTGAATGCTCAATTAACCACACATTACAACGACCGTAGGTCGACATTTAATCAAATAATAATTTTGAAATATTAGTCGTTCATTGTATATCTTACTAAATGCAGTTTTATTTTTCTTCAAAAGTTTTTTATTTAACTTTAAATAATCCTATTGGATTTTTAAAAATACGAGTAAGTATAGTTTATGTTTTTTATGTAAAGGCATGTTTTCATCATAACTTTTTCATGATGAAAACATGCTTTTATAAATATAATTTAGCTTATCAATAACAGTTAATATAGGTAAAGCGATATACTTCAAATATGAAAGAAACTAGTTACAACCATAAGATGTGAAATCAATATTTTCAACCGGAGAATTTAGAAAAATCGTACCTCAGTTTTACAATCAGCTTTGCAATCGCAAGTGTGCGCCCCGCCTTCAAATCCGCAATGAGAGACAAATGCCCGAGATAGCAAAATGATATCGCCTCGAGCGATTTAAGGCACAATGAGGTCTCTGAAATTTACGTGTTGCTAACACCATGGACAGACGTGTAGACATAACTGCGGAATTTTGTAGGAAAGTGTCGTGTTAGCTGAACAAAATATTAGTTTAGAGAAATAGGTGCGATTGATACTGTGTAAATTGCTTTATTTCTTGAAGTATATCAAATTATTTGGATACTTGTGCATTAAGTTTTCTGATTTAGTGATTAGCCACTACTACATTACTTTACACTAAAATTTGAAGTTTAGAAAAATAATCAAAATTCATACGAATTCATGTCCTAGAACCTACCTTTGTTACGTCCAAAATAAGAATAAAATATTACGAAAATGATTTTCAAAAACGAGGTGGTAATTACGTGGGCTTACTTAATGCGAATGTGTTTATTATTGATTTAGCACTCCGAGAAAGAATCTGCTGTATATAGCTGTTACCTGACCCACCGAGACCCCACCGTCCCACCTAGAGTGGGTCAGGTAACAGCTATAAACCCACAATACACAGCAGATTCTTTCTTCAAATATTTCAGAGTTATTATATGTCATACAATTCACCAACTGTTGAAAGACTACCTTAAGGAATGTACTACAAATTCTCAACAATGTTACCAGCTATTAACTATTAGCTCCAATCAATAAGTTGCCATTCTATGAGAGGCCGCGGGTGGTAAATTAGTACCGACAGCAAAAACGTTAGTGATTGCACCGTGTTTTATTGCATTTTTAGATGTATTGCCAGTAACTGCTTACGCCCCGTGGTGAGGAAATACGATAGGTATGTTCACGCCTTTTTATTTTGGAGAAGTGGGTGCGTTAGCCCCGTGGTTCAATGAAACGATACAGGGCCAAATTATGGAAGACTTAGTTTTATTATTATTCTACTAGCTGGCACAAGATATTGTCCTGTCTGAATAAAAGTTAGATATCTTACTTACATACATAGTTACACACATACCTTAAATTTATTTACATAACAACCTCATTTTGACTAATACGGTCATTTTTCCAAGAGTTTTTTGATACGCAAAATACTCATCCTTTTCTCCTAGGATAGGCCTTAGCTATGTTCCTAAGGTTACAGATTACATGATTAACAAGTCGCTGGCCTGGCCTGGTTGGATCAAAGTCTCCCGCGCCCAAGCAAGCTTGCCAAAGGACTGGGCGTCTTCGGGATACCCAAAATCAAGATTTTGGATCTCTTCTCCTAGAATGAGGGGGTCTCCTCTATCGTGGCTTAATGCGGATTAGCAAACTACACAAAAAACGCAGTAAATTAAATATAATCAATTGACACTAACGAACTGACTGCCTCGTTAGTCTATTGGTCCCAAACGCGACTGCTACGCTAGAGGTCTTGGGTTCGATCCCCAGGTCGAGCAAACTGTTATTTGGGTTTTTCTATGAAATTCTCAGTAGCAGCTCGGTGTCTGGATTTGTGCCCGGTGAATGGCAATAGCCTCGCCCCCTATTACATGGGACCTAAACATACCGGCGAACTGTGGGTGTACATTAAGTACACCTCTGCCTAACCCTTCGGGGAATACAGGCGTGATGGTATGTTATGTTATGACAATAACGAAACACGTCAGAACTAATATCTAAATGGCACAATTTACAGCAATCCTATCTGCATCACAAAATCATAGTTCGACGTAAATACTAACTTAGAGTCCCTGATAGCCGACCGCGCTATTCAAATGTAAACTATGTTTGACTATGCAAACGGAAGTTTAATTTACTGCAATAAGTCAGCTCAGCGAATCCATTCAAGCCTTGTTCTTGGTGTAAAAAAAAATCAGTTGTTGTAAAACTCTAATAATGCTTATTTTTATTATATTTTAGCATTTAATAATATATACAACATAGATATGGATTTTCTAGTGAAAGAAAATTTCAGCCTCAGACAGGTTGGTAAAGCATCCGATATACCTACTTAATCGTAGGGACACAGGTTCAAACCCTGCCTGAGGCCGAATTTTTCTTTCACTAGAAAATTCGTACCTCTTAAAATGAATAAACTTTTATAAAGCAGTTGGGGTTTTTATGAAGGAGTTTGATGCCTCGCTACAAGCTGGAGAAACTAGACTAACTAAAACAATAAAAAATGTTTACCACCTATTTTTTTATTAGTCTTTTATTGTTTTAAGTTACAAACCGGGACTTCAAATCAACATTTTTGCTAGAACGAATGCCTAACATGTATTCATTCCCGATTGACATACCTATACTTTGTCCATTATGTGAACCGTTTTTTGACAGATGCCTGTGACTGCCTTAGAGCGTAGGTGTTCCAGATTACGTAGAAGTTAACTTTGAAATGCGTAACAAAATAAATGTATTATCTACCTTATTTTATTCAATTATCTTAATTATAATTGCTTGCAGACATTATAATACCGTAAATCTAACGAATTTTCCAAAATTTTCAAAAAAAAATATTATTGTGAAGCGTATTAAATTAAATTACATTCTACCACATTCTACCGTGTCTAGTGATGCAATCGAATGTATTCGCTGCAATCATTTTAAACAAGGAAAGTGGCATCCACTCTAATATCAATAAAATATAAATTAAACAATATTTCTGAAAAGAAATGGATGGGAAATGAATATTAGGTATATAAAAATAATACAATCAGATGAATATTATACATATTTATTTATTATTGGTCGTCGTTGTACCATTTTCGATTCGACAACCAAATAATCGATAATCAATACTAGACAGTAATCAAAGTGTCAATAATCGGATCGATAATCGCAATATTAAGTTCCAGCAATCACTAGTTCCATCTGTCAAAAAACGGTTCACATAATGGACAAGGTATACAAAACTTAAATTTTGACAGGCAACGTTGATGATGCTATCGTTAAACCAGCCGTTTCTCAATACATGGAACCCTAAAAAGCAATAAACACACGAGTTGTAGCCAAAAACCATATTAGGGAAACATTGTAGTTGATATAATATAGTTCAAGAACATTTGAGACCATAAGTGGCGTGGAGAACAAAAACTGCACATTAAAGTGATAATCTATTTAGATAAGCCAATAAGAACACATTGTATATTATCTTTGACGTTTAAGTCTTTTTAATTAACAAAAAAATACGGTAAAGTTGTTGGAAAAGATGTTGGATTAGTGTTTAAGCATTGAGATGTGTATTTTTTTGCTAATTAATGACCTATAGCATAAAACCTTTTTAGTTTTAAAAGTCTAGACAGTAATTATTGGTGATGGATTAGTTCTTCTGTTATAATTATTAAGCAATTTATGTTGTGGGACAACTGAATAACGAGGAATAAAACAATCCCTTCAGTCGCCCGAAGTCGATGCCACAGATTCATGCGACAGACAACCAGATTACATAACAAGCTTATAACTTTGACATTTTCAAGGTATAGTTTAACTGTTTTACACGTGTTTTGTACTGGTTTCTTATTATAGATTCCATTAAATCTAAATCCAACCACAAGACTGTGAGACCTAAGGATACGGTGAGCTCATTCTTCGTGACCGGATCAAATATTAATCAACAAAATGTAGGGTAGCTGTTGATAATTTTGACATTAGGACGACCAACACCTCAGTCCACCCGAGACCATGCCTGGATGCTGTAAAGGTTCCAAAACGTCGGGAATTTAATAGTATCAATATAACGCAATAAAATCCGTAAAAAGTAGTATTATTTCAATAGTTTTGTGTTTTGCATATACTAAAACTGACATGTAATAGCGAAGCTTGTGTAGTGGAATAAAAAAGGCACATCTATAAATCTAAATTACTCAAAGGTCAAAATCACGTCACAGAAAAAAATAATGTCCGGTTAAGTAATGATAATTGGTACAAATTTACAAATGGAACTACTATCTATATATATAAAAGGCAATGTCCCGACTGACATATCATCGCCCAGCCGAAACCACTAATGATAGAAGTTTGAAATTTTGTGAGGATATTGCTTTTATATTCTAGGCCTCATTTAAGAAAGGATTTTTCGAAATTCATCCCCTAAAGGGGTGAAATGGGGGTTTAAAGTTTGTATGAAACTCTGTCATTTCTAATTGAAAATTAATGAAATATGGTATTACGTCTCTAAGTACAAAATAATAAAACACGTCGTTAAAGATTTTTTAATTTCATCCCTTAAATGGGTAAAAAGGGGTGTTAAAGTTTGTATGGATATTTTTTTGTTTATTATCAAAATTACTAGAAATTGAAAATTTATGCATTTCAATATAATTAATGATTTACGTATTTTTGGATTTTTTTTATTTCATCCCTTAAATGGGTAAAAATGGGTGTTAAAGTTTGTATGGAAAATATTTTTTTATTATCAAAATTACTTGAAATTTAATATTTATGCTCTTCAATACAATTAAAGAAATACGTATTTTTGGATTTTTTTAATTTCGTACCTTAAATGGGTAAAAAGGGGTTTTAAAAATTTGTGTGAAAATGTTTTTTATACTATCAAAATTACTTGAACCTTAATATTTATGCTCTTCAATATAATTAAAGAATCACATATTTTAGGACTTTTTGAATTTCATCCCTAAAAGGGGTGTTAAAGTTTGAACAAAAATAAATTATTTATTATCAAAATTACTTGAGATTAAGTATTTAAACTCTTCATTATAATAAAAGAAACACGTTTTTTTAAATAAATTGTTTATTATCGTGCTTGAACTTATGCATTTAAGCTGTACAATACAATGAAAGCAACAAAACTTCAATTTCACCCCTTAGTCGCGTAAAAAGAGTTACTTCCCCTATATAGTGCAAGTAAAGAAATCTGGCATTTGTATTAACACCAAATTTGTATTATTACTTTTAAAACGGAATACGTTATGCATTGCGTTCAAAATAAATAAATACGAGAATCACAATATTCGAAAATCATATCAAAGTTGCTAAATAATACATATTATTATTTAGCCAACCATTTTGTGTCACGCACTCACTTTTGGCTAAAATACAAAGTCGGGGCATTGCTTTAGCTGTAGCTGCATCTGGAATAACACCTCTTTTGGTGGGAAGTCGGGAAAGCGGCTCTGCCTTTAAAACTTCCGCTGAGTCTTATTCGTGTCGAAACTCCGTTTTGCAATAATATCTTAGCAGAGTGACATGGCTCAAATTCTCCAAAATCGCAGATTTATCGTGTGGGATGAGACAACTAAGGCGCACAAAGGTGGAATTGAAGCACACACTAGATTTTTAAAGATGTCAGAGGCAGCAAAAGAGCGATCGGTGGAGTTCCTGAGTTGCAGACGGGGAAATGCCATCAGATTCTGTTATATATCTAGAGGAACCCGAGCAGACGAAATCAGAGCATCCTTACCATCGTCATACCTATAGCCCTAACCCAAAATAATGATTATCCGTAAAAAGAAATATGAGAGATACGGTTCTTGGAAAGTTTTCAGAGCTATTACTTAAAATAGGAAATGCGGATTATCCCGAATCCGAAAGGAAAATATGTATACCATCTCTGGCGGTAACAGTACCTAGTGACAGGAGGCTATGATAGTTTGAATAGTTAGAGTGTACCCTGATTTTTCTAATAAACAAACAAGTTTATAGATTGGCTGTGCAAACGTGCAATACTAACTCCATAAAAAAAACATTGCAGCTGCTATTAATTACATACTTCTTAAGTCGTTGGAGGGCTCAGAAATTGAATACAGGTCTATCGATTCAGTGCTACAAGCGGATGAAGCAATTTACTATCATGTAGAGTTCCTTAACAGTGTTAACCTTCCTTGGGACACCTGTAATGCTGCTGCGTCTCATTAAACGATTTAAACTATGTAACGGGACTAGACTGCGAGTAACCGCATTGCACAAAAATATTAAAGAGCCACTGTGATAACTGGATGTATTCGGGGAAATCACTTTTCCTACCTCAAATACCACTGATACCATCCGACTCTGTTTTTGAGTACGATTTCTACTTTGCAAAATGCCCATAAAAATAATTCAGGGTGCGTCCTTAAGGGTGGCAGGCATAGATTTCAGAGAACATTGCTTCCTTCATGAGCAATTCTACGTTGCCTGTTACAGAGTCCGTTCTAATAGCAATCTGGTCATTTTGACACCAGACAGAAAAAGCACCAATGAGCAAAGTGGTTTACCACTATTTGTACCTCCCCGAGGAAATCGATCCTACGAGACCTCCAGAATGATAGACTATCGCTCTAGCTGTAAGAACACGAATGCTGCTCATTTAATAACAAATATAGTACATCCGTGACCATGGATGCTGTAAAGGATCCGAAACGTCGGGAATTTTAAAAATATCAATATAACGCGATAAAATCCGTAAAAAGTAGTTTTATTTCAAATATAGTACATGTTACTTTGGAAAAATCTAAACCGGCAAAATCGTGTTGTCCACGCGGGCGAAGCTGCGGGCGGAAAGCTAGTCTATATATATAAAAGGCAATGTCCCGACTGACATATCATCGCCCAGCCGAAACCACTAATGACAGAAGTTTGAAATTTTGTGAGGATATTACTTTTATATTCTAGGCGTCATTTAAGAAAGGATTTTTCGAAATTCATCCCCTAAAGGGGTGAAATGGGGGTTTAAAGTTTGTATGAAACTCTGTCATTTCTAATTGAAAATTAATGAAATTTGGTATTAAGCCTCTAAATACAAAATAATAAAACACGTCGTTAAAGATTTTTTAAATTTCATCCCTTAAATGGGTAAAAAGGGGTGTTAAAGTTTGTATGGATATTTTTTTGTTTATTATCAAAATTACTTGAAATTGAAAATTTATGCATTTCAATATAATTAATGATTTACGTATTTTTGTATTTTTTTAATTTCATCCCTTATATGGGTAAAAATGGGTGTTAAAGTTTGTATGGAAAATATTTTTTTATTATCAAAATTACTTGAAATTTAATATTTATGCTCTTCAATACAATTAAAGAATTAAATATTTTTGGATTTTTTTAATTTCATCCCTTAAATGGGTAAAAAGGGGTTTTAAAATTTGTGTGAAAAATGTTTTTTATACTATCAAAATTACTTGAACCTTAATATTCATGCTCTTCAATATAATTAAAGAATCACATATTTTAGGACTTTTTGAATTTCATCCCTAAAAGGGTTAAAAAGGGGTGTTAAAGTATGTACAAAAATAAATTATTTATTATCAAAATTACTTGAGATTAAGTATTTAAACTCTTCATTATAATAAAAGAAACACGTATTTTTAAATAAATTGTTTATTATCGTGCTTGAACTTATGCATTTAAGCTGTACAATACAATTAAAGCAACAAAATTTCAATTTCACCCCTTAGTCGCGAAAAAAGAGTTACTTCCCCTATACTCGTATAGTGCAAGTAAAGAAATCTGGCATTTGTAATAATACCTATTTTTTATTATTACCTTTAAAACGGAATACGTTATGCATTGCGTTCAAAATAAATAAATACGAGAATCACAATATTCGAAAATCATATCAAAGTTGTACATATTATTATTTAGCCAACCAGTTTGTGTCACTCACTCACTTTTGGCTAAAATACAAAGTAATCGGGACATTACTTTAGCTGTAGCTGCATCTGGAATAACAACTCTTTTGGTGGGAAGGTGGGAAAGCGGCTCTGCCTTTAAAACTTCCGCTTAGTCTTATTCGTGTCGAAACTCCGTTGTGCAATAATATCTTAGCAGAGTGACATGGCTCAAATTCTCCGAAATCGCAGATTTATCGTGTGGGATGAGACAACTAAGGCGCACAAAGGTGGAATTGAAGCACACACTAGATTTTTAAAGATGTCAGAGGCAGCGAAAGAGCGATCGGTGGAGTTCCTGAGTTGCAGACGGGGGAATGCCGTCAGATTCTGTTATATCTAGAGGAACCTGAGCAGACGAAATCAGAGCATCCTTACCATCGTCATACCTATAGCCCTAACCCAAAATAATGATTATCCGTAAAAATAAATATGAGAGATACGGTTCTTGGAAAGTTTTCAGAGCTATTACTTAAAATAGGAAATGCGGATTATCCCGAATCCGAAAGGAAAATATGTATACCATCTCTGCTGGTAACAGTAGTGACAGGTGGCTATGATTGTTTGAATAGTTAGAGTGTACCCTGATTTTTCTAATAAACAAACAAGTTTATAGATTGGCTGTGCAAACGTGCAATACTAACTCCATAAAAAAAAACATTACAGCTGCTATTAATTAAATACTTCTTAAGTCGTTTGAGGGCTCAGAAATTGAATACAGGTCTATCGATTCAGTGCTACAAGCGGATGAAGCAATTTACTATCATGTAGAGTTCCTTAACAGTGTTAACCTTACTTGGGACACCTGTAATGCTGCTGCGTCTCATTAAACGATTTAAACTATGTAACGGGACTAGACTGCGAGTAACCGCATTGCACAAAAATATTAAAGAGCCACTGTGATAACTGGATGCATTCGGGGGAATCACTTTTCCTACCTCAAATACCACTGATACCATCCGACTATGTTTTTGAGTACGATTTCTACTTTGCAATGCCCATAAAAATAATTCAGGTTGAGTCCTTGAGGGTGGCAGGCATAGATTTCAGAGAACATTGCTTCCTTCATGAGCCATTCTACGTTGCCTGTTACAGAGTCCGTACTAATACCAATCTGGTCATTTTGACACCAGACAGAAAAAGCACCAATGAGCAAAGTGGATTACCACTATTTGTACCTCCCCGAGGAAATCGATCCTACGAGAACTCCAGAATGATAGACCATCGCTCTAGCTGTAAGAACACGAATGCTGCTCATTTAATAACAAATACATATAGTACATGTTACTTTGGAAAAACCTAAACCGCCAAAATCGTGTTGTCCACGCGGGCGAAGCTGCGGGCGGAAAGCTAGTTAGGTATAAATGAAATGTGACAAGCCTCAGACGATCCCAACATTTCTTCTGGCAAAATTAATATGCAAATGTCTATTTTGACCGGACTATAAGCATCAAATCAAAATAAGGACCAGTTCAATTAATAATCAGAGTTAACCATTAATTCCTCATTGCAACAAAACCAACATTAATAGAGTAATAATTAGTGGGCAAAATAGTAATCTGCGCATAAAATCGATGGTTATCTCCGGACAGCGTCCAAATGGGCGTATCAGGTCTACAATCTGTAAATTTGCATATACTATGCACCGGGACGTGTTCGATCGGACAGATACGGGATTACTAGGGATGCTTATAGTAATGAATGGCGGTATTTATGTAGGTAGGCACTCGTATGTGTGTTAAGAGCTGGATTTCGTGACCAGGATACGTACAGATGTTTTACTGAAGTCAACTGGCGTTATCTTCGGGAGCTATATCGGAGGCCCAATTTCTCCCTCAATCCCCTTCCTTCTCCTTTTCTCCTTCCGCTCTCTTTCCCTAAATAGGCTGTCCATGGGTGGCGATGACTGCTTACCATCAGGTAGCTCAACTGCTCGTTTGCCGAGAAATCCCATAAAAAAACTTTTTGTATTTTTTATGCATTTTCCATGAAGTCACCTCAATGACGTTAATTCGGAATGCGAAGGTAAATTTTGACCTGGCGGGTGGGACTTGCGGTGGCTTAGTTGGTCATAGCGTCTCGTGTAATTTTAGGTTCGAATGCCCGCAGGCGAAATTTTCCCTCACTAAAATATCTTGACTGAAGATTTTCTTATTCTAAGAATTTTAAATGATCACCATTCGAAAGTCCTAGGATGATATGACATACATACATACCATCACGCCTGTATTCCACGAAGGGTCAGGCATTTCGCGGGTATGTTTAGGTTTCAACCGAGCACAAATCCAAACTCCGAGTTACCAATAACACTTTGTTCGACCCAGGACTTCTAGCGTACCAGTCGCGCTTAGAACCACTAGATTAAAGAGCAGAGCTACCTAAAGAAGGAAAGAGCAGAAGAACAAAATACAATAGTAAATAGCTATGAGAGATATATGGCTATCGCGTCTGTGACGTATTGGCAATGGCAATGAATTGGACCAGCGCTTAGGTACACTCACCTCAAATATATCAGAGCAAACAGACTGGGGCCGTATTACCACGTATTAATGCCATCATTTTTACGTTGTGAAAGAGGGACGCCACTATTTAACCTGTAGAGCGGCATGCCTCTCTCACAACCTAAAAATGATGGCATTAATACGTGGTAATACGGCCCCTGTTCATAATTATCTGAGCAACTCGGGAAATTAGACTGTATCTTAATGGGATAAAATACATGTCAGAATGACAGCTGCCGTGTGTCGTGTTCATTCTAAAACATCCTTTGTGTCGCTGAGATATGGTTTAATTTCCCTAGTTGCTCCGATATATTTGATGGTGACTGTACACACGGCTACAGATCAACCTATGCACTTACAGTTTTTGCTGATCTTGCTTTATATAAGCTTGCTGTACAATTAGAAGCCAACGTAAACTGGTTTTGTATAGCTTCATGTGTAGCCGTGCGTACATTACTGATCCTTGACATATATAAAAAAAGGACCCATATGCCTGCCTACCAGTAGTCCGTTACTACTCAATGCCATTTTCCCCGCAAAATCTACACAGTAGATAAATAAATTCCCCACTATCTGGGAAACTGGTTGCTACATATTACTGGTTCTTTATACAAAGTTATCAGATGATGTTCGGACGAGCAACAAAGGGCACTCATATTTCATGCTATATCCCGGACGCTATCCAATCAGGATCACAAGTGGCTGGAGTCAACTGTGTGAATTCATAAAGACTAGTTCATCATCAACCCATTACATTGTCCCACTGCTGGGCACGGGTCTCCTCTCATTACGAGAGGGATTAGGCTATAGTCCACCACGCTAGCCTACTGCGGGTTGGCAGACTTCACACGCCCTCAAGAAAATCTCTCAGGCATGCAGGTTTCCTCACGATGTTTTCCTTCACCATTTAAGCGCGTGATAATTAATTATTAATACGCACATAACTTCGAAAAGTCAGAGGTGCGTGCCTTGGATTCGAACTCGAGACCTTTGACTTAGCAGTCCAATGGTCATATCACTAGGCTATCACTGCACTCACTAAAGACTAGTTATTGGACCGTAATGCCTTTGAAGGACTTCCTGAAGTGCCTTAGAAATGCTCAGATTAATAATAATGTTACCTGTTTAATTTTTTTTAATTCTAAATAAAAATATATAAAAATGGAACGCGGTAAATTTTATCAAAAATGTTCAATTGTTTTTTTAAATAAATATCGTTGCCCTTTTAAAAAGTTTAGTTTTTTTGCTTGGAAACTGTTCTCTTTTAAAAATCGATTTCTTGGTTGTTTTCTAAATCCGGTTAAATGTTATAACTTTAAATTGTTTTCCCATTACTTTATTCCACTCACTCTGTCTAACAGAACATGTCATAATTATACGTCAAATTATTTCAAATAGCACCCATCCAACCATATTTTGTCAGGTCAAATAACTTGACGGGGCGAATCAGTCAAAATTCTCTGTCACTCCCACGCAAGTTAACCATCGATTATAATTAGCAGTCAATTGATATACAAAAACAAGTGTTCTTGATGTCACGAACTCAACTGACACTAGTCTGACCGTGTGCGTATGCGCATACTTAAACATCCGTCAATATACAGGATGGTACGCTAACAAAAGAAAGAGACTAGAAAATAGATATTTTAAAACAGAAAAAACTATAAGTAACTGAAATGTTTATATATTTTATAACATACCATCACGCCTATATTCCCCGAAGGGTGAGGTAGAGGTGTACTAATGTACAGCCACACTTCGCCGGTATGTTTAGGTCCCATGTAATAGGGGACGAGCCTATTGCCATTAACCGGGCACAAATCCAGACTCCGAGCTGCTACTGAGAACTTCATAGTAAAACCCTATAACACTGCTCGACCTGGGTATCGAACCCAAGACCTCTAGCGTAGCATAGCAGTCGAGCTTAGGGCCACAAGACTAATGAGGCAGTCGAAGTGCAGTGCGAAGAGTTTCGGATAATCAATCCTATATTTTTTATATTAATGGGCTGGTTTGAGGTGGCGCAAGAAAAGAGCATCTGGAAGGAATTGGGGGAGGCCTTTGCCCAGAAGTGGGACAGTAACGGCTAGAGAAAAAAAAAAGATTATCCGAAACTCTTCGCAGACAATGTCATTATTGAAATGCAAGTCTGCTGTAAATGTTTTAGGCTCCATCTAGGGAACGGCTAAGAGGAGTAGGAGAGACAATGTACACATAATTATACTAAGAATTTATAAGTTTAGTTGAATATTTTGGGTCCTGTTCTATATATGTAATTGCTGGCGAAGTGGCGATACATTCGCCTACCTTCGTGAGCAACAATGGGAACAATTCTGCCTACTACATCAGGGAATGCAGGAACAATTAAATTTTTGCTCCCACCGTGGGAGTAGTATGAAGCGAGTAAAAGATTACATCTTGAAGGGAGCATGACGTTTTAAAATTTATCAGATATTAACGCTGCGCAGTGACATCCGCACACTGGAACTGTCATGGTATGATTACCCATCCGCCTGCGAAACGTGTTGCCTTTGACAAGGACGGCCTGACTCCACCTACGTAGACCACAAACCTCGTTTATGTTGGTAAGGGCGTTTATATTCTGTTATCATCAGATACATATTTTATTACTTCTGCAATATTCATCAGATTAAAGACCTTTTTTAATTATCCTTAATTACTTGCGGTGCTTTTTAAGCTTATCATGTTTCCATATGTAACTGGCTGATTACAATAAATTGATTTGTCTTTAAATAGATAACACTTTTAATGAACCTCGTGAAATCGGGAGGGCTAAAAAAGGCACATTTAGTGATTTCTATGGAATCATATCATATTTAGAACCCATAACAGTTTCTTAATCATATCATTAATCAGAAGAACCATCGTTAACCCAGCAGTATAGGCTAAATTTGCCTTCACATTTTTAACTAACGTCACCTCAAAGACGTAAATTAAAAGTGTGAAGGCAAATTTCGACCAGGTGGGTGTGACTAGCGGTGGCTTAGCGGTCATAGCGTCTGGTGTACTTAACCAGAAGATGCAGGTTCGAATCCTGTCCGCGGTCGTATTTTTCCTTCACTAAAATAACTTAATAATCTTTCACGGAAAATGCCTAAAAATTCAAAAATATGATTGTTTTAATTAATTTTCTGTCTCGGAGAAAGAAGATCAATCATGAAAAAAGAAGACCGTTAAGATTTTTTAGATGCAGTTTGTGGAAGACTAAAACGATCATTTAAATACATACTTTATATTAATACCCTCTAAATAATTAAGTGACACAATCACTTACCATAACACACTATCTTTGCCACATCCACATAAATCGTTAAGGTTAAGGTGGTCAGCAATACCGTATCACTGTATATTCAGGAGTGATGCGTTTGCGCACGCTGTAGCTGCGGCCGGCCGTGTGACCGATACATATCGGGTAATGATTGATGCTACCTCCCATTTGCCAAACTAGTTCCGTCGAGCTTGTGGACCCACGAAAAGAGCGGAATATGCGCGATTAGAAGAACTTTTTCTGTATTACTTGGTTTTTGAACGCACAAATCACAATTTAATTTAAAAAGTTCCATTTAATTGTCTCTAATGTAACAAACACTGACTTAGACTGTCATGAGACAGAATTAGTGGCCTAATGTGGAAGATTAGCGGAAAAATATCTTCTTACAACACTTATTCTTGTAAATCCAATAATAAGTTCACAATGGCAATCTTTTTTTATTCATATTATTCGAAATGTTCTTTTATAAAAAAAAACAGGTACTCAACTTCCCATCGTAAGTAGTGTGACTAATAAGACAAAAAAAGACCACTACCATACCACTCGTTTATTGCTTCAGTGAAAGATTTTTGCCACACTATTAAATAGACTCTAACATGAATTAAACAAACTAAGGTATATAATAGTTCACAAACGTCATTAGTTTCAATGACGGGAATTATTCCTACTCTGGAATATATCCGTCTTTCTACTTCTTAATTATACACTTTAAACAGGGATTACCTGTATTGTAACTATAGAGTTAGGTATGACTTCGTTGGCCATTACTGTCCCAATGCTGGGCGAAGGTCTTCCCTGGTCCTTAGCACAGATAACCTACTATTACTTTAAGTAATGTTTGCTCAAGTTATTTTAGTGAAGGAAAAATACGACTTCGGGCAGGATTTGAACTTGCGTCTTCTGGTTAAGTACACCAGACGCTATGACTGCTAAGCCACCGGGAGTCCCACCATCCTAATCAAAATGCCATCACATTTTTAATTTACGTCTTTGAGGTGTCATCTAAAATAACTTAATAATCTATGCATGGAAAATACTTTAATAAATTACATACCATCACGCCTGTATTCCCCGAAGGGTTTGGCAGAGGTGTACTTAATGTACACCCACAGTTCGCCGGTATGTTTAGGTCCCATGTAATAGGGGGCGAGATATTTATTTAATAAATTATTGATTTTAGAATTCAGAAAACCCCGACAATCGCATTATAGCTTGACCGATTTTCATCAAACAAAGCTAAGGCTTTAAAAATACAAAAAGATAATGTTGCTAACCAAAATAATTTACCAATACTGCATAGACCTCGTTTTTCCTGGCCTTGCGGCACAAGTCACTGATGCGCACTGCCTGCTACCCGCATCCAGCTCAAATCGTGATTAATGTGACAATCCTCGATCTTAACTTCTCCCGGAACACGGCACAGATGTGTCTGTGCCACGATTATTTATTTTCGGCTGAAGACTCCTAATGAACGAGATTGCGGACGCTTTGCTTAAATCATTACGCGAAATACGGTACGTTTGAATACCGGGACAGGCCGCAGAAGCTATGAATGTATTTATTTGATGTAAGGATGTTGGCTGCATTTATAAACGGAAAAGTCTCGGTAGAGACTACTTTGAGCGAGAGATTTGTACTCAAAAGTGGTGTAAGTCACAAAGGGAAACGCCCATTTTTGGCCATGGTTTGCCCAACAATTTGGTAAATACAAAAAAAATACGCATTTAGTAACTAAATTATTGCTATAAACTTATTTGTAGCAGAACTCCGGAATTAAAAGCCGATTTAATTAAGAAACTCAATCGGATTGCTTTATTTTACAACTTCCGGGCTTTGGTCAATCCGTCAAAGTAGGGAGGGATAGCGACTTTTACTGAAAAAATCGATACATCTAAACCGGTAAAAACAGATTTTTGGGAAATCTCTTTGTTCGTGCGATTTTTTCTGCTTTTTTTATTGCCTTTTTACAGAAAAAAAGTGAAAAGAAGAAGTGTTTGTCCATTTTTGGGCTTCAAATACAAACTATTGAACCGATTCCGTGTTTTCGGTTTTTTTTTATATAGATTTTCGATAAATTGATATCTTATCGTCATCCCTACGTCAATAATAATCGTAAATCATAAATGACAACTGACTGATTGACATTGACATTTCACATTTTGTTTGTTGACAAAATGCTTTATTGCGAGTAGTGATTTTTTGAATTGCGTTTTCTGGTTAATTTTTCGCCGACTTTGATTACGATTATGGACCCTGTTACCGCTCCTGATGACGACCTTGGCTTTACATTGGATTCTGTACCCGCTTCCCACGACCAAAAATCATAAAACTACAAGTATGTTTTTTGTTAACCGTGAATTTTTTAATATGATTTTTATAACTCCCACTGAGTTTTGTGTAAAAAATAGTGGTTGTTTCTTTATCTATAATGTCAACCCTAATGCCTATAAGTTGTTTCTTTCATGGGCGTCATTTGGCCAAAACCTCTTTATCAAATGGGCATTTCCCTTTCTGGAAATATTTTTTTTTTATTGATTAAATCGGTAAACGATCAAACGTGTCACCTGATGGTAAGTCAGAGTCAGAGAGTCATCAACGCCCATGGAAACCTGCAATACCAAAGAAGTTGCTGATGCGTTGGAGAGTCCCTACGGACTACAGACTTCCGAAGATGCAGCAATCGAGAAAAACTGGCTCCAAATCGTAAAAGTTGAAACACTCACCAAGTTGTTTTACGTCAGACTCTGCCTTATGGGTGGTCGCTAGGTAGTCAGTGTCCAAGAAGACACCACAAAAAAAAAATTATTTTTAATTTCCTTAGGCTATGGTGATCAATTTTAAATTACATGTAAGTATAACAAGATGTATGAACCTGGACTCAAAAAAGCTTACTAGCAACTTAAAAAAAAAACAGCTTACTAGCAATGTGGGTCACACATTTTACTAGTAGTCTTATAAACCCCTCTAAATGCCTGTATTACGAGAAGGTTCACGTCGGTAGTGCAATGGGTAGGTTTCGAACCGGCAACCACATGATCGCAAATCCGATGCCCTAGCCATTAGGCTGCCGCCGCTTCAATTTAAATCTATAAGGATCGTTATACGTGGGCGTTCTGGAGTCGCCGATTACCGCCATCGGTAAAAGGTGTGAGTGCATGTACAAAAGTAATCAAACTGTTTTACTTTTCAGAAATACTTAGCAGGTATACGCACGGCTACACGTCGACCTATACAAATCCAATTTACGCTGGCCTATTATTGTTTGGAAAGTCTTTACAATGTCTGCATTGGCATTGATCGCCTTGAAGTGGGCGGCCCAGTTCGGCATCTTCTCCACCACCTGTGGCGGGTAACGAAGCTTACGGGTCCACGGTTCCACGCGTGGTGCGTTTCCGGCGTCCTCCGCTGCTGCAGCAGGGTCTTGGGTCGGTGTGGGCGTGTGACGCGTGGCTTCCGCGAAGGAGACAGCGGAGTCGTCCGATGCGACGCCACGCCTGCGGGATTCGCGCTGCGGTTGGGGGGAGTCGGAGAGATCAGCTTATACTGAATTTGTATAGCTTGACGTGTAGCCGTCTACTTATACTATGTAAGTGAATAGGGTCTAGAAATTCTGGGCACATTATAATTGAATGCATAAGCTGTTCCAAAGTTCAGATGTACTAAATAAAAAAAAACGAATAAATACGCAACGGATTTTGATGCGGTTTTTTAATAGATAGAGTGATTCCAGGGGAAGGTTTATATTATGTATGTAGGTTTATATTATACATGCATATCATAATACAGAAAAGCCGAGAAACTACGCGGGCGAAACCGTGCGCGGAAAGCTAGTACCGAGTTCATAATTCCGAAGTTAAAAAAAGTATATTAAATACACACAAAACAAGTCGTAACTAACTTTCGACCGTACATCGCGTAAATATCCGCAACACCTAAAGTGAACGCGCCGATAATAAATATTCAACGTATTTTAAAAGGTGCAGCTCAATACACAGTACATTAGGTCTTCACAGCTCTGCTCAGGGCGGCCACGTTGACAGCTCAATCGGAGCATTCACCACGTCAACAATAACGTATCGATCCTCCTTACAGATAACTTCGACACACCGAGGTACCAACATAAAGATGTGTTTCAAGATATACTTGTCAAAGAAAGTTGTAAAAGTCCTTTAAAAAAAGGTTTTATTTGATAAGGTCCAGTTTTTGTTTTGGATGACCGATCGGTGTGCTTACATACCATTATGGTGGGCTTACTTCGTCTCTGTCAAATACTTGGACGTATAATAGTTGTAAATTAGCGTTTAAGTAATTGCGTATCGCTGTGCTATCTCTAAAAATAATAAATTGAACACAAGTAACACAATCCTAATAGTCTGATAGCACTAAACAGGTGAGTTAGTCAATAAATATTCAGCCTTTACTTTGCCATCTGCTTTTTTTCTTATCATTTCATTTTTAAAATAATTTTCTTCAATAAAAAAATCTAATATTTCAAATTAGGCGCGAAGAATGCGAGTTTTCAAAAAAAGAACAATGCAGAACTACAAACCAGGCCGCTTTTTAAACTTTATCCTTCGAACACAAAGCAAGCAAAGGTATACATTACAAGTACAGCCTTACACTCATTTCTTACAGTCAGTGAATGAATAACATTATCAGGCCGAAGCTTTCTTGTGCTTGGTGTAAATATTTATTCTTGCTGGCAGTACCGCCTGGCATTTCTCGAGTATTGAGTGCGTACATAAAAATATCTTGGGTCATGGATTAATCTGATTCTTAATAATTACATTATGTAGTCGTTTGTAAAGATAATGACTATGATTCTTTTGTTTTTGTGCATATCTTATACCTATCGTGTTTTGTTTGTTGCAAGTGGTTTAAATAGTAGAAATAGTCGATGTAAAGACAATAATTGTGGTCGTATATGTTTTGCATTCATGATTATTTTCTTTACTAATTAAGATTTTTATGTATCATCATCAATCCGTGCCATTGTCCCACTGTTGGGCACGGGTCTCCTCTCAGTACGAGAGGGATCAGGCTACATTCTGCAGTCAGTCTGTTTTTATGTATAAAACTACTTAATTAAACAATTTTACCTGTGCGGCAGTTCGGAACGGCTAACTTCAGACAGGGTCAGTTATTTCGAATAAACTGTTCACCACCGTCTTAATAAAGGATAGATAAATAAATATTGTTTTCAATTCGAAAATGTTGTTCAAATGGTACCGGCTTCCTAAAACTTATCTATCACCCTACAATCTAACAGAATGTGACAAATTCATATACTGTCGGATATTCATTCACTAAGCAAGATCGATTCCATACTGTCTGAACAGCCACATCAAGATAACCAGCTCAGAATACGACAAGGTCTAGATCTCCGCAAATGATAAAAAAAATCTGATTAATGATTTATAATAAGTAGACATGAACTCTATACATGCAAACATTTAAAACTACATCATCGTAAAAGGTTACTTGACACTTGTAATTTCTGTACATATCATTGCACGCAAAAAAAACTGTGTTGCCAGTTATAAATAAATACCGTGTATTTAGTCGTACGTCGTCTTCGGTGTCACGCTGCGCTTCGGACACTGAATAACGTCACATGTTCAGTATTACACACTGAAGTTAATAATGAAAGCGTAGTTTATTTATCAAGGAGTACAATGGATTAGGGCGAAAACTTAATGTATTGTCGAATAAAAATGCTAATTGGCGGCTATAAGAATAATGAGTTTGTTTTTTGCTATGTAACGGATATTAAGCACTTATTCTTATGTCAAGTCACGTAAAAAGTATTTAATTAAGCTTAAGTAATGATACTACTAGCTGGAATCTCTATGGCAACTATATTTTATTGTTTCTCTAATTAAATGTTTTAAGAACACGCCATTTAAATTTTCATTGCGCACTTCATAGGTATAAAAACAATGTATGGCTTTTCGACAATGTAGTTGAATTTAACCATTCAAAATGACGTTATGAATATGTTCATAAATTATAAGAATGTGCTCGGCCGGTTAACTCGCGCAATATTTCATTCTTCGTTATAGTAAAAAAAAACATCTGAACAGTAACTAAGTATGACGCAGTAGATACCGGTCTCCTCTTAGACGGCAAAAATAATAAGGTAATTTAAAACTACACTTAACTGATTTAAAGCCTTATTCAAAGGAAAAAAGGCCACATCAATGATTCCTCTAAAATTCATTCATAGTATATTTGGAACCCATTTCTAACGTGAATCTTATTAACATAATCATTAATATAAACCACATGTGTAAATGAAATATGTAGAGCATCTATTTTCAGGTGACTTATGTCAAAAAACTGGATCTCATGAATCACATTCCTAAAGCACGCGCTCCCACGGCAAAAAACATCAATACAAAATCAGTCCTAAATTATATTTATTTATTATTCCACCTTAAATATTTATGTAACTTGTCATAAACCAGACAGAATTATGTCCAATCATTAATTTTATTGTAACCAATTGACTTGAATGGCGTATGACTATAGACGCCATGTTGCTTTTTTTATCTGTGAAGTGTTGACGTGTGCAGGTGCGCGGATGTTGCCAGTTGCGAAAAAGTAAATTCATCATAAATGATGAATGGTGAGTTCACTGTTCCATGTTCATCCGCGCGGTATGAGCGTATTTTTTTAAAGTATAGCAATACTTGGTGTAGGTACGTAGCGGAAAAATAAATAACAAAAAAACACTTCTTTTATAATAAATATAATTGTGTAGACATTCGTAAGAGTGCACGTTTAGCGATTGCACCGAGTATTATCAGTTTGATTCCCACTATAGATGAATGACTTTATACATGCTTTCTTCTTAAGAAATTTATCGTTGAATCACTTTAAAACATTCATTCAAAATACGACAAAAAATTCAACAGTAATACGCACGAGCCAACCGGTTCCTTACCCCTCTAAATCACTGGAACATTGTAAAACTATCTTTCCCATAAAGCTGTCGAGACATTGTATCGTCAGACATCAAGAACGGGACGGAAGACCTAAGTCCCGTGGTCCGGATTGCGCGATGCTATGCAAAACGTCCCCTTCCCGGACATTCCCGGGTCATTCCCGCACTGAATTAATGGGGTATTCTGGTTACCTCCGCTCCGGCTGGCGTATATTTCTGCTAAGTTTCGTTTCCTTTCGAATATTTTGTGTAGATAAGACCCATGACTATCAAGTTATTTTAGTGAAGGAAAAATACGACCGCGGGCAGTATTCGAACCTGCGTCTTCTGGTTAAGTACACCAGACGCTATGACCGCTAAGCCACCGGGACTCCCACCCGCCATGTCGAAATTTGCCTTCACATTTTTAATTTACGTCTTTGAGGCGACGACGTCATGACTATCGTTAAGAAATTGGGTTTAAACGATTGGAGGAAAACTCAAAACGGATATGAAGATGTTTAAAAAGTTTGAAAGAAATAGGACTTTCACTTATGACGGTTTTTTTGAGTAATCGTAGCTTCTTTTCCTTATATTTTTGGGGTCGGCGTCTTGGTCAACCAGTGCAAATGAATGTTAGTTTTTTCCTCCTTTCACTCTTTATTGACTTTCTTTTACTATGTATATTAGTATCTATGTATATAAAAAACTAATCAAGACAGGTGTTTTTTTTGCCGCGGTTCTTCTTCATAGGATAAAATTTTTGGAACTGTCTACCTAAATTCAATAACGTTTCATACTTAAGTGCTTGTAAAATCTTATTTGTAATAAAAAGCGGTAATTGAATTTGATTTAAGGCGACGCCACTTATGAACCTCCAACTATTTATCTTTTCAGTTCCTTTTGGCGATCAGGCGATGGCGGCTTTCTTGCCAGTGTCAAGTTAATTATCAATTTGTAAATGAGGGATTTAAAAATACCATAAAATAACGGCGTTTCAATTGTCAGGCGCACACAACCATTCTGACATCTGTCAGTTAAGTCCGAGTACTGGCAACATCGGATATTAATATAGATGCTCGTTAGTGAATTCTTATCATCTTGTTAATGGCAACACTTCGGTCATTTACATACCACGTTTGCATACAGCCTAGTTTTGAAAGTGGAATAGGAATTGCATATATTCTCGATATGTCTGTTTGAAAGAGAAAATGGGCTTGAAATTATTTATTAAATAATGCATTTTAATATGTTTTTATTTAATATATTTTATTTAGAACCCTTAGTAACTAGTAAAATTTCGACCTGGCGGGTGGGACTCGCGGTGGCTTAGCGGTCATAGCCTGTGGTGTACTTAACCAGAAGACGCAGGTTCGAATCCTACACGCAGTCGAATTTCTCCTTCATTAAAATATCGGTATAATATAGGTATCCCACACAGAACACGGATCCTATTAGGCCATTAATTAACTTATATTTTTTACGATGTCACTTTAAATAAAGCTTAATACTCTTTGTACAAAAGCTTAACATGACAATAATCTTATTATTATGAACCTGTTTTGATCAGCGATAGTAATATTACCATGACAATTGAGACCAAACGTGACTCTTGTTTCATTAGACAGAGCTTTAGGTGACATCCGGATCTGGATACTAATGTCAGTAACAACTTACTATATGTGATATAGGGCGAGCCATTGCCATTCACCGAAAACATAGAAAAACCCAATAACACTTTGCTTGACATGGAAATCAAACTTAAGACCTCTAGCGTAGCAATCGAGCTTAGTACCACTAGATTAAAGACTTGAAGCAGTTCGTCTACAATGTTGAACAAAAAAAACCTGAACCCTTCAAAGACTTAACGAATCTGATCACACTACTGGTAACAACTTTGTCTTTAACTTTAACACTACTATCTTTTTGTATTTTTTAGGCATTTTCCATGCAAACATTACTAAGTTATTTTAGTGAAGGAAAAATAGGACCGCGGGCAGGGTCGCGGTGGCTTAGCGGTCATAGCGTCTGGTGTACTTAACCAGAAGACGCAGGTTCGAATCCTGCCCGCGGTCGTATTTTTTCTTCACTAAAATAATTTAACACTACTGTCAACTTGTCGAGCCTAAATCCTGATGGATTATGGACAGAAATACAAACACCAAGCAAGATCAACTTAGATTTATCCCAAAGGAACACGGCAGCAACATATCTCTTAGGAAAAGTCACATACGAGTATAAAGGAAGATGACAGATCATTGACAGATGTTTTAACTAAAATTACGAGAGACTTACTTTTGCTGCCAAATACAAATAACAATCTTATGGTATTGTGTTTACAAAGACAGTTCTTGTAGAGCCTACTACAAAAACTTGCAATATACTACACAATAAGTACAATGTTAATCTGTAGTATAAGCGCGTGTCATATCAGAGATTGTTATCAACACGATCTCAGATTTTATCTGCTGCATACATCAACTGAAACTAGATGTGAGATCACGGTAAGTGCGAACTCGACACAAGTTTTGAAGACGTTTGTTTTATGACTTTAAAAAAATGTGATCTCAGGTGAATATTAATATTTATATGAACAACTTGCTGTTTGGAAATGGTTGTTTCCGACGGTTTTTTTTTAATTCAAAATACATTAATACCTTACTGCTAAATAAATTGTGGGAAGCCCTGCGACACGATGGACAGACGATTTAAAGAAGGTCGCCACCTTCTTTAAATCGTCGGTCCATCGTGTCGCAGGCAGCGGATGGATGCGAGCTGCCCAAGACCGGGATGGTTGACGCTCTTTGGGGGAGGCCTATGTTCAGCAGTGGCAATAGGCTGATATTATGATGATGATGAAATAAATTGTCTGTTTCCGTTTTATTTGATGTTTCCTTAAAACGGTGTAGTTTATGGTCTGTGCAAATGGTTTTTTATATACATTTTTTTTTAATGTCATCTCTCAAAGTTTTTGGTCCACATTCAACGCAGTAGGTTGTGGTCTCGGCCGGACGTAGTTCTTAAAATTTCAGTATTTTTCGTGCATCCGCTATAGCTAAGTTTATATAAGGACATCATTTTACAACGCTGTTAGTTACCTATATAAAATCTCCTTGTTACATTGATTAAGTTTTGCGGTATTTCTGTCAATAGACCAAAACAGGAGATACTTTAGGAGGATGCGGATTATAAAATCTATGATGATAACAAATGCTTACCTACTTACTATATTTATACTTTTACCTTACTATGTTGAAAGGCTTCCAATCTAGATACGGCTGAAGCCTGAATATCTGGAGGTACGGCAGTGCCCTGCCAAGCCGAAGAAGCGACGGTTTTCAAACTTGCGAAACCTAATTTCTGAATAAGAACGATATCCTAAATATTGACGGCTGTCAGATGGACAACAACAGTAGTTAACTTCTTTTCCATACAACTTCTGCTATCTAAAGAGCATCTCCACTCCTCTCAGACTGTCAAGTTCGCAGTCTACGTGGTAGCTTATAGTCTCATTGTACAGTTGTACTGCTACAGAATACATTGTGTGTTAATATATTCTGGTGTTTGCTCGCCATTGCTGAATAATTGGAGTCGCCTGCCCGCCTATCGTCTTCACTGATTATTTTAAAGGTCTTAAGGTTTTGTGACAATGATTATGTTTAAGCTATCAAAACACCGAACCGTCAAAATATGAGGCATTAATACTCGTTCCTGAGAAAAGGGGTATTTCGCTGGAGAGAGAAACGGACAACTTAATGACCTTATAAATGTTCCTTGAGGTATGGAACTCTAAAAATACATTAAGCGCTGATCCCAAGTATTTGGTGTTTTGGAATCAATAGGTTTAGTAGTTCAGGCCCGATACATCGCTTCGTCATCATCAACCCATGATATTGTGCCACTGTTGAGCATTGATCCGTCATTGATCCGAGCAATGATCCGTCCATTTAACCTTCTCGTTCTGAGAGTATAATAAGCATTATTATTATATTAAGGCTGTTGTCCACTACACGCTCGATGCCCGATGCCGATGCGAGTTGATAGACTTAATACGCCGCCCGTTGAGAAAATCTCTCAGGCACGCATGTTTCTTTACGGTATTTTCCTTCACCGTTTTAACGCGTGATAAGTATTAAGTAATTAATATAGTGTCGTTTACATTATAATTAGATTGACAATATGCTAATACTTAAATCTCAAGTTTATTGTGAACCCATAACCCAGTATGGAACTTATTAATTATAATAACAGCTAGCTGGACAATTTGTGTTACTATACTAGGTGTTTTTCATATCTGAAGATAGTTAAAAACAAAGCCGCAGTAAGTTAACATTTAACAATAAAATTAAAACCGCATTCAAATAATAAAATAATGTTATGTCCAAAACAGTTTTGGAAGTCGGTGATTTCAATTTGAGTGGTTCTTTTGTTTTCGCCACCGACTGCCGACACTGTTCCGAAACTGTCAGGTTACCACAGAATATAAAATTTTGTTATTTTCTGGTAATCTTATGTGCTGGCGACCGTTCAAAGTAGTGCAAGTAATATTGGTACTTAGTCCAGACCTCCAATAAGATAAACGATTTATAATAAATGTCTCTACATCACACTCGTAGGTAACAAACCGGTATTTCTCTATTCATCTAGCTGCAGTGTCAGCTCACGTACCTCGACAGTCACCGTGTCACAGTGACGTTAAACCTGCAGCACAGGACCTGCCGCATATTTTTATATTATGCTTATCAGTATAGGAATCTACGGGAACATACGGGAGGATAATCGTATCTCGAACGCAACTTTTAACGTACTAATTGACTTGCGAACTTTTGCGAAAGAAAAAATCAATCTCAACCTATATTTAAACTTGCAACCTTCGGAATAAATACACTGAACGCTTTAGCCAGCTAAGCTACTGAGACCACTACCTATGATTTCGAATTCTGTCATCCACATTCTTCGTCTTAAGGTGATGGCAGCAGTTGTGTCTCACTGGTATGCCTACATGCCAGCATGAATGGATCGGCACAAACGGGGAAGTCCTACCCTCCACAAAGACATAGAAAATATCGACGTCAAGTGTGCATACTGTTGTATTTCGTACAGTAAGTGTGGAGCGCCGGAGGCCTATATCCTCCCTCAGCCCCCTCCTTTTTCATTAAGTAGCAACAACGCATTTGTTGCTCCTTTGGTATTGCAGATGTCCATTGGCGGCGATGACTATTTACCATCAGGTGGCTCGCCTGTACGTTTGCTAAGCTATCCCAAAAAACTTTACAAGAAATTCTCCCGACATGCCCGCCACAAATGCAAGCGCCCCATGTGTTTTCAAAGTAAACTGCCGAGTAACACTCGCCGTGAGAATTTCTGAAGCCGCGGGGCGACTGACACAGTGCAACAAACACGAGTGAAATGATCACATTTGTATGGTTTACGACCTAGCCACACATTTTACTACTGAAGACAGCATGTGGGAGCATTTGCCACCTCACGCCGGTCACGAAAAGCCATAAAAAGCTACAAAAAAGTATTTTTATTTCACTAGATAATTCATATCTTAATAAAAAAGTATTTGCTCCACATTGTTTCTGGAACTTTTAAACTACACAATAAATTTTGTCTGAGAAGGTTGTACAAGTTCTTTGCATAATTCTAATAGGCTAGTTGACCGTAGGTATATTTTTTTATTTCTTCATCAAGTAAATATGGCGGAGAAGCGAAGTTAACTTACATTCCCCATAAGTGTCCTAAAAATAACCTTGAACATACCATATAATCACGCCTGTTTTTCCCGAACGGATAGGCAGAGGTGTACGAATATAAAAACACATTAGGCGGGGCCCATGTAATAGGAGATGAGCCTATTGCCATTCACCGGGCACATATCCAAACTCCAAGCTGCTACTATGCATTTAGAACTAAAAAAAACTATTTCTGGTCAAGTTCTTCGTCAGCTAGTCATTTTTAATCAATTAGATGCATCTGAAACTAACCTACTATTAAGTACTTACTATATAGGTATTTTATCAATCTTTCGCGCTACAATACTAGGAATCAAAGCTGTATTATGGATGCCATCTTTTTCAATAAACGGTCCGCCTGCCGAGACAAATTGAATTTTAAATTACAGTTTCATCCATAAAACGTATAATTAGAGCTCGGTCCAGCTAAGCAATGGACTCCATCCATAGACATAAATAATTCTGATTCTATTTACCCACCTCCGTAGTAACCGCCTCTTTAGTATTTCCGCGTAGCCAACATAACAAATACATGGAAAGAAATTATGTCCAACTTTTTTCCTTTTATACACCAACATTGGTATTGGCCAACTTACCGTCCAATGGCTATGAACCTACTCGTCCGTATCACTTCCTTGAAATTTGTAGGAAGTAGGAAATGATGAAAAAAGACAGCACTGCAATAGGAACAGTTGGAAAGGGAGGACCGACTAAGAAAGGAGAGGCAAACACAACGGTGTCATCTGAAAGAAATTAATATCATTCAGCATTCTGACCATAAAAATACTCTGTGATTATGATATAAAATTTCCCGTATAATCTACCAAACAAGCAGAGGGGTACTTAATGTACACCCACAGTTCGCTGGTATGTTCAGATCCCAAGTAATGGAGGTGAGCCTATTGCCATTAACCGGACACATATCCAAACAGTTTGAAATTGAATAGAAAAACCCAATAATACTTTGCCCAACTTGAAAATGGAACCCTCTAGCGTAACAGTCGATATTTTTTCCTTCACTATTTAAGCGAATTATAACTAAACAAGCTTCCACCTAGTTTCGGTATCAGTCTCCTACAATATTATCTATGCATTAATGTAAGCTCTTTTATTGCCCATTGACTGTAGGTATATATTATGATGTGTATAATGTTGCGGAGAAAAAATAAATGATCATTATTTCTTTCTTTCATTCTTAACTATTACTATTAATATACAAATGATTTTGAAAAGCCTGGGATTCAACTCAAGACCTACAACTTGGCAGACCAACAGTTTAGGCTTTAACTGCTTATACCTTAGAAGCATTAATATATTCCTATCTTAGCGAAAGTTTATTCCTCTGATGCAGTCACATTTAAATAGCACCATTTTATGAAAACACTTATTATAATATTTTGTGTTTCAATTGGGTCGTACATTTCAAAATGGCCGAGGCATTTAGATTACGAGTAACACGACAGGACTATTACACGTCATATTATATGATAGCATATTCAATAAGATGTTAGTACGACTATATCTATACTTCCATTTTCTATACATATCTATACTTATTTTTTTTTATATTATAAAGCTGAAGAGTTTGTTTGTTTGCTTGAACGCACTAATCCCAGGAACTACGGGTCCGATTTGGAAAATTCTTTCAGTGTTAGATAGCTCATATAAAGAGGAAGGCTATAGGCTATATAACATTACGCTAAGTCCAATAGGAGCGGAGCATTGATGAAAAATGTTGCAAAAACGGGAATAATTCAAATGCAGAAAAGCCGATAAATCACGCGGGCGAAGCCGTGGGCGGAAAGCTTTAATTATAAAGCTGAAGAGTTTGTTTGTTTGTTTGCTTGAACGCGCTAATCCCAGGAACTACGGGTCCGATTTGGAAAATTATTTCAATGATAGATAGCTCATTTACAGAGGAAGGCTATAGGCTATATATCATCACGCTAAGACCAATAGGAGCGGAGCATTCATGAAAAATGTTGCAAAAACGGGAAAAATTCAAATGCAGAAAAGCCGATAAACCACGCGGGCGAAGCCGTGAGCGGAAAGCTTTAATTATAAAGCTGAAGAGTTTGTTTGTTTTTTGCTTGAACGCGCTAATATCAAGAACTACGGGTCGGGTTTGAAAAAATATTTCAGTGTTAGATAGCCCATTTATCGAGGAAGGCTATAGGCTATATATCATCACGCTAAGACCAATAGGAGCGGAGCATTAATGAAAAATGTTGCAAAAACGGGAAAAAACATTCCTTTTAAATGCAGAAAAGCCGAGAAACCACGCGGGCGAAACCGTGTGCGAAAAGCTAGTGACTATATATATGACGATGATAGTTTCCGTAGAGTGTGGACTAATAAAGATTTTTTATACTACTAAGGTGGCACACAAACATACATCCCGCCTGGTGGTAAGCGGTTATCGTAGGACGCTTGCAACACCAGGGATATCACTCGTGTGCTGTCGACCCTGTAAAGCAGAGTTTATAAGAAGCCAGTAATGCTGGCGCCAGTCCTGCAGACAAGCTGGCGTTGGCCTGGCCCATGTTGCTTAGACGAGGCCATTCATTCAGGGGAATGCGGGCGGAGGTCACTGGCGTGAAAAATACACACGCGCTCTATTCTCGCCAGCGTTAGCAGTCAGCGCTGGCTTGGCTTGAAAAACTGTTGACACAAGGCCAATGCAAAGCTAGCGCTGGCTGCCAACGCTGGCGAGAATAGAGCGCCTGTCTATTTTTCAAGCCAGTGACCTCCGCCCGCATTACCCTGAGTGAATGGCCTCGTCTAAACAACAGGGGCCAGGCCAACGCTAGCTTGTCTACAGGTCTGGCGCCAGCATTACTGGCTTCGTATAAACTCTGCTTAAGGCTTAAAAGAAAAGGTAAAGTACACCAGATGTATGATGTCTGGTCGGTGTCTCGGAGTCTGAATGCATGTTCAAACCCCTCCCACAGAATGTAGAAGAAGTATTACCCTCCCACAGAATATGGACGTTAAGTAACAGTATACTTTTGCGTTTCGTACGGCGAGTGTAGAGTGTCAGAGGCCCAATTCCTCCCTTAGTCCCCTTCCTTCTCCTTGTTTCCTCCCCCTTACTTTTCCTGTACAAGATCGGCAACGTTCTCTTTTTTAAGCTAGTTAAAAACTATAAATAAGCACGAAATAGTTCTCCTTCATCGCTCTATTATTTTGCGCGTAAAATACAGGACAATCTAGTTACAGATAGTATAAAATATGCTTAATCCCATCATATATTAAGAGCTCCACTAAAGTAATGGTAAGTTTAAGGGTAATGGGACTTATTTTCCATTTTAAACACATTTATTTATTGTTTTTGACAAACTTAAGGAAGAGAACGTTGCCAATCCTGTACGGGAAAAGGGAGAGGAAGGAGAAAAGGAGAAGGAAGGGGACTAAGGGAGGAATTGAGCCTCTGACACTCTACACTCACCGTACGAAACGCAACAGTATGCATACTGTTGCGTTTCGTCCACTAAAGTAATGGTAAGTTTAAGGGTAATGGGACTTATTTTCCATTTTAAACACATTTGTTTCTATATTATCATAATAAAATTATTAAAATGCCAGTTATGTACTTACTTTGGCACGCCAAATACACTGTTGCTATTTCTTTGGGGTAGGTATATGTATATGGATAATGCTTTTTGTTATTTTAAGGCTTTCATATTACATTTCAAGTGGCATTTTTGTTACAACGTACGCTACATTGTAGCGTCTTTTCTTTTGTAGACTTGAATGCGTTTGAACGTACTCTGCCCTGAAGAAGAGCATGCATTATTTAAAAAAGAGTACACAACTCCAGTAAATATTGTTTTAGGCACTGACTTTTACGTACACAGGTTGCTGGTCATTAGATCCTGCTACCATATATAAGCGTACGTTCGCACGAGCGCTTTTTCGACAATTCATCGCGCGTTATTTCTTACACTTTGTAAAGTCCTTATAACTTCTCCTGTGTGCTCGCACATAGATGATTTTGTACGCCAGGAGAGGCTTTCTAGCCGTCGCGCTATATTTTAATAGCAGAGTGATTTTTTTAACGCATGCAACGGAAGAAATCTGGCTAGAGCGATTTAAGCAACGTTTTTTTTAACTCCCACTATCTAGAGCTATCAGCAGACGTTTTAGAAAGACTAGTTGTGTATTTAAGTGGTCTCGTGCCGCCGTAGGGACTGTAGTACTTTTGTGGGGAGTCCCTGGGGCGGAAGGGTTCCGGAAGTTTAAAAAAAAAGGATTACCAGCACTGCGGGTCACACATTATCAGTAATCTTGTTAACCCCTCGTGCTAAGCTAAATGCTTGTGTTACGAGTGGATTCACGTCAGTTGTGCAATGGGTGGTTTTCGAACCGGCAACCATGTGATCCCAAGTTTGACGCCCTAGCCGTTAGGCTACCGCCCGCGCCGCTTAAAATTCGCTTAACAACTCTTTACATATATTCCCACAATTATGCAAATATAATACGATTGTGTGTATTCTAATGAGGCGTTATGCACCTGCGCTGTTTGTTAACACTTTTACAAACCATTTATTTCATTTCCATGTTGCAAATTAGTTGTTTTAAACATGCGATTGGTCATATAGTACATGCTTTATGCAAATTATTAGGTGTAGGGGAACTAATATGGCTGTATGATGATAATAATGATTAATTTCTTAATAAAAAGTATTAATGATGTGTAAATAAGGCTCATTTGTTATTTATTTTTTTACCTATTATAGAACAAATTGAGTTGTGTGTGCTCGATCTTCTTTTTTTATTAATAAGTATTAAATTTCCTGATAGAGTAAGGTGTAGTTGGATTTTCTATTGCAGTTCTTAGTGGGTCAATATTCGGATTTGCCCAGTTAATGGCAATAAACTTGACTCCTATAACATGGAACCTGAACATACAGCTTCACAACAAGAGGTCAGCTGATACTGGTATGTTATAGTTTATATATATGTTTAGCACAATATGAAGCCGTGTCTCTTAATCATATTATAATTCTTCAAAACGTGAATCATTTAAAAAAATACTATTTTAGTCCCCCGATATAAATAAATGTTCCAAATGTTCGGTGATGACGTTCACTCGCGCACGAACCCCTGCACAATACGAGTACAAGATAGAAGCAACACCAATGCAACAAGTTTCACAAGTACGAGACCTAACTTATATAGGGGCATATCTTACCCCTGACCTAAGTTTTCGCGAACATATTATTAAGATATGCAAGAAAGCGTAGGTATAGAAATCTAGGCTTTGTGTTGAGACAGTCACAGGGTTTCACAAATATGACCACGCTCAGGGTGTTGTATGATGCACTAGTTAGAAGTCATCTTGAATATAATGCAGTCATATGGGCTCCATATGAAGCAAAGTACAGTGTTATGTTAGACCGGGTACAAAATAAATTCACAAGACACTTGTATTTTAGATTATACGGGGAATATCCGTTCTACCCATTAATGTATCCTACACTGTTTGTATTGGGTATGGTAGGGTACAATGAGCTCAGGGTGCGACGCACCTTTTGACTCGCCGCGTATGTAGTACAGCTACTCTGTGGTGTAGCACATAACCCGGGAGTGCTGAGTCATCTGAAGCTCAACGTGCCGGACAGATATGGGCGGAGGCGGCGGCGCCCGCAACTACTAGCCGTGCTACTGGCACGGCTAGGATCAACCTACTAGCGAAAGCTCCCCTGACCCGGACAATAATTTTAGTAAACGAAGATCATGATAGAGCCGATATATTTTCGTGCGATTTAAGTGAATTCGCAAAGATTCTACTAATGATGATATGATATGATGATATGATATTTATTAGATATTTTTAACTAGATAGCGCCGACGTTTCCTATCTGACGACCTCTGAAAAGAAACGTCGAAACAAACTCAGAGAATCATGGTCTCTTTTAAAGTCCAGACAATAGTTGTTATTAGATATGCGAGTTTAACAATGTAGGGCAAAGTCTGAACAGGCCTTTTGAAGAAAGAGCCATAGCAGCTTTGAGTTGACCTGTCCTAACTGCGGCACGCATACATCAGTCATCGTGTAGCTCAAGCATCATTTTAAAGGGAGCTCAACGACCCGTCGCACAACGATACCAGATCAGAATGATACCAGATCAGAACTACTAAATTTAGTTAGTTATGTATAAGCCAAGTGTGTTCAATAAAATTATATAATAAAATACTTACCCAGTAGTATATAATACTATAGTCATTAATATATTGTATATAAATTTTGAAAATATATATTGTCAATAATTTATAGCTGATAGCCATTCTATCGCGTTAGGTTTAAGACCTGTAATGATAGATGATAGATAGTGTGATGTTAAATAAATAAATTACGGTTTCAGATTTAGAATTTTAGTCTTTCGACCGAAAGTTTGTCTCATATAATCTCAAAAACAGTTTAACGGATTCCAATGAAAAGTAGGGAATAAAACTGCAATTTTAACTTCAATTTCTGTGTCTGTACATTCAAAAAAACCTTGCAAGCTTCAGAAGATATTTAAGTAAATTCGAGCGACGCATAGCCAGTACAGCAACATTGAAATAAAATTGGCAAACTTGCGAAGAATTTCAAAAAAAAAAGTAAGAAAATTAGACTTTACCTATAGCCCAACGACCCGTGAAACTGCCTGACTATCTGACACCTTACTAAACACACTAATAAAACATCATTTCAAAATAACCGCAATTATTACGATCTAGAGAGCGCGAGCGCACCACTATAATGATCTACTATACATCTCGGACGGTAATGACCTGCTAGATCATGCGTTATTAATCTATGCGCAAGCGCCATGGACGGCCGAAATGTGTACACGACACGCAAAGGGAATTAGATCATATTTCTTACCATACTTTGCAATGAAACTGTAAATAAAGAGCTTTTCCTAAGCTCTATGAAAAGGAAAACCAGAATTTTAGAAACACTACAGTTTTTTTTGAGTCAATAATATATTGTATTCTATACTATACATTTGTACATTTTGATACAGGGATTTTGCTATGAGCCATCAGCTCGTTAGAACCGCATAATGTCATAATCACTGATCTCCATAAACACCTACTTTATAGTAAATATATAGGTACAAATCAGTAGCAATCATATTTGAAATTGCTGTCATTTCACACGTCATTTTATTTCGTTTCGGACTGTAAATTGTAATTTTTCAAGGAGTTAATTATACAAGTAAACAAAGAAACATGAATTAAATATCCAAATAGCTTCATTATTAAATTAAACCATTGGAAAAAGAAAAAAAGCATTTAACACCTTAAAAGTATCGAGAAAACGTTCACATTTAGATAGTTCGTGCCGATTCCATAAATGTTTCACTCGGTTTGTATCGATTCATTGCATATCCGTCGTTTATCTCAGTTTGTCTAAAAAGTTGTAAGAATTAAATAGAAGTCGAATTTCATTACTCAATTTGATCAATGAGCTAATAATTTTATAAGTCTGTGTTTGGAGTCGTGGGATACTGACGTGTGATTATAAATCACTATTATTTTAAAAGACTAGACATCGCTGGCGCCTTTCACCATATCCTACTTCATTAATTGGACTACTATTATTGTTTTATTACTAGCGGAAATTGCTATACTTCATGTAGGGTCGGGTTAGAATACAATTTCTCATTGCCATTCGATAAATGATAAATAATGAAGTTATTACTACCAGGGGGCCTAGTCAATGTCACTTCGTTATTATCAATAACGAAGTTAGATATCAGAAATGTAAGGAATTGGCATAATCTTTCGATATGTCACGTGATGAAATTATGTCAAATCCATACATTACGGACATCTAACTTCGTCATCGATAATGAAGATGTGACATTGTCTAGGGGCCCAGGTCTACCTCCGACAGAATATCGACGTCAAGTAGCAGTATGCCTACTGCTGCGTTTTGTGCTGCGTTTCGTATGGTGAATGTGGTACGGTGTGCCAGAGACCCAATTCCTCTCTCAGTCCCCTGCCTTGTCCTTTTCTACCTTCCCCCCTCCTAAGGGAAGGGAAGGAAAAAAGAAAGAAGAGGAGAGGAGGAAGGATATCCTTAAATAGGTTTGGCAACGTTTCTGCAATGCTTTTGGCGTACGAGTAGATGTCCATGGAGGCAATGACTGCTTACCATCAGATGGTTCGCCTGCTCGTTTGCCGAATTATCCCATAAAAAGAAATCGATTCAAAAATGGAAACCATGATCGTTCCAAACCATCTTTCATTATGATAATAAATTAATCAAACATACCTATTTTTCTGCAAACAGCACAGATGCTATTAATACCTTTTTATAGCTTCCACCTTAATCGGAACCATTTCTTTATTAGGCACGATCTTCAAAGTCAAGTGCTCGATCGTGATTTATCGATTCTCGAACGTCCTTAATTGATCGAATGTATTGATAATGAATCGATTCATTAGAAGGTAAATCGAGCCGAGTTCGCACAATGAACATCGATGTCCATATTGGTGGTTCATGAATCTATGACTTCGATTAACAAGAATTTTGTTTTAAAATTTAATAGCGATCGAAAATGGACCGTGCCTGCTACTATACTCGTCCACCTCGCGGGCCCTGTGCGTATTGGTACCTAGATGTCACAAATGTCTTCGAATCTTTGGTTCTAGGGCATGCCGGTTTCCTCACGATGTTTCCTTCACCGTTTTGGGAGCAAAACGTGTGTGGTGTGGTGATTCAATAATTTACTCAAAGTTAACCGCCTGTCTGGATTCGAAGGGTTGGGTAGAGGTGTACTTAATGTACACCCACAGTTCGGTATGCTTATCCATTACGTGGACCCGAATCATACCGGTGAACTGTATCGGCGAAAGGGGACGAGTATATTGCCATTCATCGGGCACATATCGCTCGTTTAAAAAAAAAAGATGTAAAACAAAATTTACGAATTTTGACCTTTTACAATAAAACGCATATTCATTGCGTAAAGATTAGGTAGAATTCAACAGCCGTCTCGATATTAAATTATCGAAACACCTAGTAAGTGGTCTAAAACTTTGAATCAAAGACAAGTCGGTATAAGTCGAAAACTTTAATCGCCGATTCCCACAAGTTGTAGTTTTTGAGTTACATCTTTTTATTTTTAAGGGTGCGATATCTAAGCAGTCGCCCTTAGCACAACTAAGCTAATGAGGACGCAGTTGGTGAGTTTATCAACTTTTTAGTTCATAAACTCACTATTTTATTTTATTTTATTAGGGATAACAAACAGCAGTATATTAAACATTGTAAATGACTGTAGTAACAAATTAACAGGTATCAAATACACTACTCACAACATTATCCACGTATTACAAAACAAAATAGCTAACAGTTAAAAAGGACGATTGAAATGTTACATAAATCTTTATAAATATATATAATAATACTAGTACAAACTTGCAGGTTCTCCAAAAACAATATTAAAGCTGTTCTTTTAAAGTGGCAATAAAAAACTAAAACCAGAAAGGTTGTGTTTAACTGACTTATGTAAATTGTGGCGACTTTAAAACCGCGGCCATCAGCTAGTAACTAATAACTAGGTACATAATATAATTATAACGATATGTTTAACATAACATCTAAAAAGGATACATAAACTATCCTCATCCGTCTATTTCATCCATAAACGTAAATTAAAATTTTATCGTGATGTTTACTCCACAAGTGCCTTTAACGACGCACTTTAATTAGTTCACCAGCAGTTCTGGTCACCTCGTAAAAGAAAACGACCGTGATCATAGATTAAATAGCGCATTTAAAAAATAGCATAACATACCATGACGCCTGTATTCCCCGAAGAGTTAGGCAGATATTTACTAATGTACACCCACATTTTGAAGGTATGTTTAGGTCCCATGTAAAAAGGGGCGAGCCTATTCGAGCCTATTGCCTGTCTTAAATATATTAGGTGATGATGATGATGATGATGAAATCTGTGAGGTAATGAATGAATTTTGACAAAAAATCTATTCGGTTCTAGGGGTTACGGCTAGCAACAAGTTCCAAATTCCTACATAATCTATAATCAATATCATCTGACCTGAAATATTACACACACAGGTAAAATAATGATAGATTTAGTTACATAATATTCATTGCTAAAAACTGAAAAATAATTTAAAATTAATAGATACCTAAATATGTAAATAATAAATACTAATGATATGATGCGGCTGATCATGATTGAAAACTGTAAGGTAACAAAAAAATGTTAAACAAACCTCTTTAATTAAAAAAAAAGTTTTCCCTATTCTAAATTCAAAGTCGCAAATCTACTTCTGTTATTAGTTTGGCGTTGACGGAATCATGCAAGTGCGAGTGCAGATGAAATTACGAATGGTTCACGCTTGTCGCGCGGCTGCGTCCGCGGTCACGCGGCTACGCGACTCGTTAGCCGCGCCGCGATTTATTCGCGTTACTGTCGACTCACGTTATGTTATTTATTATTTTATACAAACCGCTTGATTTATTTGGTGTCGGTTCAATGGCGAATTTGTTGGTTAGAATTGTGCACCCACGACTGTGTGGGTTGTTCGTCTTAAAAAGTGTATCATTAGCTTCCGTAGTGTATGTAGAGAAGGCTATTTATTTCAAAATTAAAACATTTTTTAAATGATGATCTCAAAAAGTTTATTATTGAAATAAAAAGCGAAATGTCGCTTGATATGTTAAAACGTGATTAACTGAGCAGGAATTAAATAAACACAATCAAATTATTAAAAAAAATGGACATCGGGGCTCGTCTACCACAGTGAACTGTAAAAAACCTAATCTTAACCTCATTAATTTTAACGAATAAATCGTAGTTAGTGCCTTAAAGCAATTTTACCTATAGGTAACTTGTAGTAAATTTTCGGTGACATTAATTTATGAATGGATGGTAGTATCGCGTCGGCTGAATAAACCTCAGCTATATGAATAAATTTTTGAGTGTTGACACAAATAGATCTCCATTTTACAAAGCCTCTTATCTTTTTGTATTTTTTAGGCATTTTCCATGCAAAGATTACTAAGTTATTTTAGTGAAGGAAAAAAGGAAAAAACGAATTGACGTCGCCTCAAAGACGTAAATTAAAAATGTGAAGGCAAATTTCGACATGGCGGGTGGGGGTCGCGGTGGCTTAGCGGTCATAGCGTCTGGTGTACTTAACCAGAAGACGCAGGTTCGAATCCTGCCCGCGGTCGTATTTTTCCTTCACTAAAATAACAAAGCCTCTTATTTTAAAAGGACACATTACAGCATTGATTTAAATTGTAACTGTTCTTTGAATCTTAGAACAAGTTATATATGCATTACACATACCTTATTTAGTACTTTTATGATAATACAGAACATTTTTATGGTAAGTAGTTAGTTATTTTATATTTTACACTTGCGGTTAGATACTGTTTAAAGTTTCTTCTCAGAATATTTATTTTCCAATTCAATGTTGTAAGCAATTTCTAAAGCACTTGATACTACGTATTCAATACATGACACGTTTGAAGACCGTTAATGATAAATGGATACACGAAGAGCCCTATTATCGGCACTCATTATACCCATAACTTGAAATAAAAGCATGCGGACGCTACTTATAGGCAGGATTCCAATTACATTGCAGTATTCCTGTACATATGTTGCTTAATCCCTTATCGGGCCCGCGTTACCCACAGACATGACTTATAATTATCCCGAGCGATATATCACTTTTTTTACAATGGCGTGCGTACGCGCTCGCAATTGATTCCGCGTGTTCACGCGATCCGGCAAGATTTCTACTCGTCAATTGCACCGCAAAAACGCACCTCACCATTTACGCGGCTCGGCACGTCTGGCGCCTCTACGCACCCTCCGCCCCTCCCACGCCGCGCCTGACCAATCACAGTAATCTATTCGAAATTAGAACTTCACGCGCGCGATTACAATCAAAGAGTGCGGTTTTCGCGGGAAACGTTGCAACGCCATGTTTGTTTCTTTCTGTAATGTTCCGTTTTACGCGACATCGTTAGCGGTATATCGCGAAATAATATTTCAAACCTCAATTACACCATCCGTCAAGTTAATTCTCTGGGGGCAGCAATTTTGTCATTCAAAATTGTTGGAACCAGTCGGTGGCCCGTTAGGGGATTAATTAATGGTCTGCTGGTTGCGGGCGGCCATAAGACGATGTAAACGAGTCAGTTGGTTGTCTTACATGTCCAAGAAAAACGTTGGAAGCGCGTGTCTCGATCGTGACTACATCAGTCAAATCTTCACTTGATATTCAGGGGATAACATTCGTTACGACAGCGCGTGCGACTCTCATACGTATTATGGATTATTTGCTAAATATATTATTGTAATGTGTGCAGTTAACAACCCAAAGTTGTTTTCTAGTTTGATTAATCTCCTCTAAAAAATCGTTTGCCAAGGATACAAGCGAGCTGTCGTGTATTTCATTCAAAGCGCAGCGCTGTTAGAAAATTTATTATATTCCGTGCCTCCCACACTACTGCATGAAACAGAGCCCACAATACGTGTCTTATTAGATAAAATATATCAACTGTAATGAACTCAACAGAACGGGATAGAATACTATAATAGACTGCCTATACAATCCGCAAGCCATCTTAAATAAAACTAGACTAAAGCTACGTAATTTTGTTGGCACAATATTTATTACATAACACAATATATGACAGCACAATGATACCAATACGGTAAACATTTGTAATTAAGCCAACAGAGAAGCAACACAATCATACCCTTTGTCCAGCAATACATTACATGACAGCCTACTATTGCAATACCACCTTAAATCTACCATCGAACCACACAAAAATCATCTCTCCACCTTACAAAATTAGATCGAGAATTCATTTTTGGGGTGAACAAATAAAATTGTATTATTCGTACGTAAAAGGCGTTCCGAATCACGCAGCGAACGTTGCGTTTAGTCCGCACAGACAATGCTAATAAGACAAGTGCTTCGTACAACGGAACGCAGATGACAGGTTACAATGGTTGTAGATTATTTCAGGGTTAGTTTACTGTGGAATCGTATTGTAGGCTGGAGATAAAGGATGAGCATTGGGAATTACATTTAAGGCATTACTTACCTACAATACTTTTACTTATCTACTTCAAAGAAATTAAATAAATATGTCATCATCAACCCTGACTGCCTCATTAGTCTAGTGGTCCTAAGCGCGACTGCTACGCTAGAGGTCCTGGGTTCGATCCCCAGGTCGAACAAAGTGTTATTGGGTTTTTCTATTAATTTCCCAGTAGCAGCTTGGAGTCTGGATTTGTGCCCGGTTAATGGCAATAGGCTCGCCCCCTATTACATGGGACCTAAACATACCGGCGAAATGTAGGTGTACATTAGTACACCTCTGCCTAACCCTTCAGGGAATACAGGCGTGATGGTATGTTATGTTATCATCAACCCATATTTTATCCCACTGCTGGGCAAGGAAATCTCGGAATGAGAGGGAATAACTACGCATTATCTTTTAAATGTCTCTGACTTTCTGACCATCCCCTTAAACTTTGGGTTTATCAAAAGTTAAATTGAAATGGGGCTTAACCAAGCGTTTATTAAGTGGCTTATCATATAAATTGCAACAGATTTTTTTCTTTAAAAGTTTGATTTAAAAAGAAAGAGATGAAGTTTGATAGAGGCGTGTTGGAACATACTGAATAGTATAAGATTGTAGTTGTTACAGAAGGCATTTATTCATGAAAAAAATTCATTTGACTTAAAGATTTTCATTATCCCGTAGAAGTGACACGAATCTAATAATATTTTCAAATACTGAATTTCCTTCAGCCCAGTCTCGAAATATACCTATATACCACTACATTGTGTAGTTAGAAAACCATTATTTGAAAGCTTGTTGAGTTTAAAATTGCTTGATCGAGGTGCATTTAAGTAAGCAATATGTTGCAGAAATGATAGAGAAGTGTGTCCGAAAGTGGGAAACGCGCTATTCGTGAAACTATAAACAATTTTGCGACAACTTACCATTGTATGATTGTTCCTTTTGATTTGTGATTGGATACAGCATTGTTGGGTTATATCAATTGAAAATCTAAGTTGACACTTTCAGTTAAGGTCTTGTTTACAATGACTGCTAAGTATCTATATCTTTTTATGGTGTGATTTTAGTAGGTATAACTATTTTGTGGAGTGGAAGGAGGATGGAAGGTCTTTGCCATGGAGTGGGACGAAAAAGGCTATTGTGAATACCTAAAGTTATCGATAAATTAAAAAATGATCTTTCGACATATAGGTGAATTCTTTCAAGAAAATGTTGAAATGCTTATTGCTTTGGCTACTCAAGAATAGCCCACCAATTCAGTATTGTCATCCTGTCATATTTCTAGTAGCTGCTATTAAATTAATTAGACATATTGAAAAAGATCGGCCTTAAAGCGAAGTCTTATAGTACCTCGGGTGCTCTCCGAGGTACTATAAGACTTCACTTCGTAAAATCGATGATCCCAGTGGTCATACTAACACACCTATGACAATTGTTACTGGTAGACAAAAGCCCGAAAAGCCAGTCTATCCTATAAATATTGGCGAGAAACTGGGTTGCTGATGGCAGTCGCTTCGTGTGAAATACTGATATTCAGCCACATCCGATTAGACTGCCTCATTGGTCTAGTGGTCCCAATCGCGACTGCTACGCTAGAGGTCTTGGGTTCGATCCCCAGGTCGAGCAAAGTGTTATTGAGTTTTTCTATGAAATTCTCAGTAGCAGCTCGGAGTCTGGATTTGTGCCCGGTGAATGGCAATAGGCTCGCCCCCTATTACATGGGACCCAAACATACCGGCGAACTGTGGGTGTACATTAAGTACACCTCTGCCTAACCCTTCGGGGAATACAGGCGTGATGGTATGTTATGTTATGTTAAACGATTTTAAATAGTTTAGGTTTTTTTATTCTTTTGCCCCAGGGCCTTTGGTTACCTAGCTACGCAACTGCTCACGATGTTTTCCTTCACCGTTTTGGAGCAGTGGTGATGAAATAATTTACATATAGTACAGCGCTTGTCTGGGTTCGAACCTACGACCTACAATTCATAAGTCTCGGCCGTTACCACCGCTCCCTTCAGGCAACTAGAGTTAATGTAACTAAGATCCCTAAAGTGTCGCACACAATGTTCTCGAGCGCAGAACGCATAAATCTTACGCGTTCCGAGCGTACTCGTGCGCATGTTTACTCGGTGCCGTGCAGTTACTGCGTTCTGACCGAGTATATACCGCGCAATGCACGCACAATGCGACGCATCATCGCTTTAAATGGTAAACTGTAATAGAAGTTATTGGATGACTCAAGTAAAAAACTGATAGTGGATAAAAACCGAAGATATTTTTATACATTTTGATAGGATTCAATCCCAACGTTTAGGTCCCATGTAATAGGGGGCGAGCATATTGCCATTCACCGGGCATTAACCAAACTCATTTTCATAGAAATACCAAATAAGAAACACTGCTAGACCTAGCATAGCAGTCGTACTTAAGACAATGCCCCCCCCCCCCTATTCTTCTTCTTCTTTAACCTGTTGTAATTAGTACACCTGTGCCTTACCCACCGGGAAATACAGGCGTGATGGTATATTATTTCATGAAATAAAAGGGAAAGACTAAGTGTTTCAGATTAGAAGTTTATAGATTTTATAGGACTACTCGTACTCTAGCCAATGCTGTTCTGTTCTGAATCTACCTTTATACGAACTAGTTAAATACCTACTTAGAAAAATCACCGAACAGTCGCTTATCACTGGCACCACAAGCTATTAGTACGGTGCAGGATCACGGGTCGCGCCAAATTGTCCCATTGGCGGCTCATTGTTGGGACACTTTGCCGCGGAACTATCCCACATTGTTATACTATAAATGGTCACCCTTTATTTCGTATGCCAACTACTGTCTAGTTTCAAATTGACTGTAATTCAGGATTCTCTTGATTTTATATGCAATTTTAGAAGCTAGTTTAGGGATTTTAGGAATAAAATTATTTGAAACTATTCTATTGTCCGCAATGTTTACTTAATCTGTGTAATTATAGTCTTCTACATCTCCTGAAAGAAAAGAAAGAAAGAAAGAAACAGTTTATTCAGCCGCAGTAAAGACAAGTACATTCATTATAAGCTATAATAACAAAAACAAAATATATAATAATAACGCATTTAGTACTATGCCCAAATTGCGCTGAAAGGGATCTGGTTCAGCATATGCCAGACAAATTTGCCTGGCGCTGGTTTTCAACCAGGTCCTAATCACGCACGGATGTGAAAACAGGTCCTGCTTTAGTGATGGGTTATGTGTCTGAGAACACTCATGCTCATTCTTGTTCTTTTTGTAATAATAATTATACTATTTAACTGTAACCTCACTACTGATGATGTAAAATAGCATTGTTTATCGTGATGTGTGCATACGTTAGGAGTAGGACACCAATCAGATTTTATTTCCTTAAGAAATTAAATGTCTGTAACCTCTGTCTTATGTAGAATAAATAATTATGGTCATTTGAGGAATCGCTTACCTTCTTGGGCCAAAACAAAGACGAAAAACGTAATCATCATAATCATTTCGTGGAATTATGGAATTAACCATTGCCCGTCGGTTAGCATCTTGTTCTTCTATGGAATCAGATCTTTACAACCCCGTTCTGGCTCTCTTTTTTTAGCATGAACTCTTCTTTTTCTCCTTCATGCAAGGACTGCAACATTTTATAACTAGGTACTTACTTTTAAAAGGGGAATAAAATGTAGGGATAATTACGTATTAGGATAAAATTGTGCTTGTAAGCGACTGCGCAGCGCGGGAGTCGTCACCCAACCAATTAGGTAATTAATTAGTGTAGTTTAGGTATTCATAACTGGTACCAGGCAGTAAAGTATGTAAAATGTGACGACCTTCATTAAGTAACCACATCTCCACCAACCCATACAAGACGATTTATAGTTTTCCCAATACAAGCAAATTAATGGCTACATATTTCTCCAAGATTATTGATCTTTGATGCTACCTACAAATAAGTATAAGCTCAAGTAGCCATCCAAACGATTTTCTTAGCGTGAAAACGCGCAAATGATACGCCGACTGTGTGTACGGAACACGCGCATAGATTGAATAAGTGCAGCAATTATACCGGAGGCGTGCGTACGCGCCGATACAAATACGCAGCATGTGTGTAACTAGCCAATTTTGTATCCAGGATTTAGAGTTCAGAAGCTGCAACAATAACTCGATCCATGTTTGCTTTTTGAGCTCTTGGATAGTTAAGAGGTAGGTAGGTAGGTTAGTTTTTTGGAGCGGAACATAAAAGGTACTAATAATTTATTTTGGGCTGACGCGCTCAAGTATGGCAACTATGGAAGAATTATCATTCTTTAACTATTATTCCGTTTGGGATGACGTTTTCTCGAGTTAAGAATATTAGTAAAGATATCGCAATTCTTTCTGTCATGACCCTAGAATGTTTATAGACGATCAATTTCGAAAAACAAATGAATTTGGCGCTCAAACTCAGATGATTAGCCTTAATCTTAGTTAGTTTTACCTGAACCGAAGTTATCCTTTCAGAAGCACTCACAGTAATCCATATTGGGAATAACAGCCGACATAGGATTTTCCAATGAATATATTACAGTCACAAGCCACAGTACTGGACATTTGCATCACAGCAGTAAATTGAACAAATTTGAAATTCATCGATCCGACATAGTTTCAACACTTGCGGAATTAAACTCCCATAACATGGATTTATACGACGGCTTATTACCATTCCGATCTGGATATCAAAAATACAATAAATGTCCATTCAATACAATAGCATTTAATAAGTAGGTATTATATTGTAGGCAATACAAAGATATGAATTTCTATCGAAAGAAAATTCTATAGTGAAAGAAAAATTCGACCTCAGGCAGGGTTTGATGAACCTGCGTCCCACTGGTTAAGTACCTACACCAGACGCTTTACGCTACCGAGACCATTCCCTGTGATGTCGAATTTCTCTTCCACATTTTACGTTTTCCAGTGACGTTAGTAGGGTCACAAAGATATGAATTTTCTTTCAATAGAAATTTCATATCTTTGGGAACATTTCGCATTATTTAATGCTAAAATATAATAAAAAATAAGTTGTTATATAGAATTCAATTCCAAGCGTTGTTTAAAGTTATACATAATAAATGCGAAAGTAACGTAACATACCATCACGCCTGTATTCCCCGAAGGATTAGGCACAGGTGTATTTAATGAACACCCATAGTTCACTCTATTTAAATTCTATGTAATAAAGGGTGGGCCTAATGCCATTCACCGGGCACATATCCAAACTCCCAGCTGCTACTTAGAAGTTCATCAAAATCTCATAGCACTTTGCTTGAACTGGGAAACGAACCAAAGACCTCTAGCGTAGCAGTCGCGCTTAGAACCACTAGACTAATGATGATGAGAATAGAAACTATGGTAATAGATAAATAAAACAACTTAATTAATTATTGATGGAAAATAAAATCGATTAGATACTGAGTAATTAATTAAGCGAGTTTAGCATTCTCGGAATCTCTACAATGTCTATGGAACACTTTACTTTTTTTTAATGTACAGGCACAACAACTTTAAAGCATTATTTACAGCTTTTTTCACTGCACAAACAGCTTCATCCAGCTTCTGCCAGATAGTAATTGCCATATAAGCTAGTTTACTCGATCTCAGAGAAAAAACTAACATGCCTTCTGCATTACTGCTGAATACTGTTTAAAGGGATTTTTTAAGATCTATTCTGAACTCTAACACATTCAGGGCAAGGTTTACTTTTAACTGACAAGTTAATAAATCTAGTCAATATTATGTATTTGATGAACGCTTTAGAATCTGCTTTACAAGTGAAATGAAGGTTTTAAAAACCTATAACTAGTTAAATAGAAAATATTACTTAAGTATTTAAAACTTTCTGTCTTTACAGACACAATCACTGTAATGAATTTTATTTGCAACAATCTAAAACGTTAATCTACCATCCGCTCTTCTGTGTAGGATCAACTTTTTTCATAGAATTTTGTAGGAATTGGGTAAAATTTATTTTCATTTTCATTTCTAATGGTGAGGAATAATAGACTTTTTAATGTTTACCTTTTTTAACTAAGTTACAGCCTCTTCAGAAATTACTGTTCCAAATTCAATATTTTTTTAATATTGCCTAGGCACTACATACCCTCAGCACCTTCATCATCATCATCATCAGCCTATACTAGTCCACTGCTCAGCACCTTAGCACTACTTGATTCGAGATCGCAGAAAGAACTGCCTCATTAGTGTAGTGGTTTTAAGTGTGATGCTACGCTAGAAGTTCTGGCTTAGATATCCAGGCAGAGCAGTGTTATTTCGTTTTTCTATTGAATTCTCAGTAGTAGCTCCAAGTTTTCTCGCCTCCTATTACATAGGACCTAAAAATACCGGGTTTACATTAGTACTACACCTCTGCCAATACAGATCTGATGGTATTTTATTTTAAAAAGAAAGAAATTCGCACCCACCATCTCATATCAAATAAAAAGTTAAGATGGAACTTAACTTGTCAGTCGAACTACGCCTTATCTTGTCAGTCGAGCTATCGAGCTATCGAAAGCTCGACTGACAAGATGAGGCGTAGTTTCGGTATTCGTGTGTGCGTGTAATTGTGTGTTGTACACGGCAAGGCGTAGTTTTAGCCGGCCTCACTTCTTTGTTCGCAAAGTTCCATTATAACTTTTTATTTGATCTGAGCCCACCATATGTAAATTTAATAAAATATAAACACAGTCATAAAATCAAAATAGAAGCTAGGAAATGAAATATTCTAACAAGGTGCACTGACAAAACAAAGAGTTGCCCCGGAGCGGTTTTCATTACGCCAGTGCATATAATGACACACCGCGGTCGACCTTTGGACTCTGAGCAAATCCCAAGCTTGCAAATTATCGTTTTGTTATTAATAGTTAGTGGTAAAGATTGGGTTTTAGTATTGCAATGTTTATTGTGACCTGGATAGCTCAGTGGACTTTACCTTCCGTGCCAAGAAAATATCTTCAAATAACATGTATAAGTATATATATATTAAGTAGTAGTAGTATTTATATAATAACATGTATATATATATTCTTGAGGTCTTGGATTCGAAGTTATAAAAAAAAAGCTTACTGGCAATGTGGTTCGCAGATCACTAGTATTCTTATTCACCCCTCGTGCTAAGCTAAATGCTTGTGTTACGAGCGGGTTCACGTCGGTAGTGTAATGGGTGGGTTTCGAACCGGCAACCATACGATCGCAAGTCCGACACCCTAGCCATTAGGCTACCGCGGCTTTTATTGAGATTTTCTAAGAAATTCTCAGTAGCAGCTCGTAGTTTGGATATGTGACCGGTGAATGGCAATAGGCCCGCCCCCTATTACATGAGGCCATACCTATATATTTAAAACTTAATTTGAACTTATTTTAGTGTAGGAAATATTCGACTTCGGGCAGGATTCGAACCTGCGTCTTCTAGGTAGATACACCACGCTGTGACCAACTAAGCCACCGAGAGTCCCACCTAAAGTCAAAATTTGCTTTCACATTTTAATTTAATTTATACTTTTAATATTTTTATTATTAGACTGCCTCATTAGTCTAGTGGTCCTAGGCGCGGCTGCTACGCTAGAAGGTCCCGGGTTCGATCCCCAGGTCGAACAGCAGCTCGCCCCCTATTACATGGGACCTAAACATACCGGCGAAATGTGGGTGTACATTAGTACACCCTTCGGGGAATACAGGCGTGATGGTATGTATGTATTATATTTTATATGTATATACTTATTTTTATGTATAATATTTTTATTTTTCGAACATTGGAAATCATAACCTTATAGGTACGTCTGTGTGCAAAATCATCGTCACATCACTCTTTATAGGGATGTTCTGAGCACAGTTTACTACTAGCTCCAGATATGTGCCTTAAATACTGTACTAAGCGAAGAATCTCCATCATGCAAGCACTTAAGCTGCACGCATACGTGATTTTTACCGGTATTCTACTTGATCCGTTCCCGTTACTGCGGGTAATTCTGCAACTATTTGCATAATGCGTCCCGGCCCTTATTACGTGTTCCCGGTAGACGTATACTGTAGTAATTTAACGTTATCAGCTATAAAAACGATTAATTTGATTTTAATTTTATGTAGGGTTGACAGAACAGATTTAAAATCGTAAACATCACTACATAGTATAAAACAAAGTCGCTTTCTCTGTCCCTATGTCCCTTTGTATGCCTAAATCTTTGAAACTACGCAACGGATTTTGATGCGGTTTTTTTTAATAGATAGAGTGATTCAAGAGGGAGGTTTATATGTATAATACATACATATTTTAGTATAGAAAAGCCGATAAACTTCGCGGGCGAAGCCGTGGGCGGAAAGCTAGTATTCAATAAAATTATTATCGTAATTTTTTTTTCTTTATGTCTCTGATTCCTGTTTTAGGGTTTCCAATTAAGTTTTATGGTTAAGAATACTTTATATAAATATAAACAACAACTGACTGCCTCGTTAGTCTAGTGGTCCCAATCGCGACTGCTACGCTAGAGGTCTTGAGTTCGATCACCAGGTCGAGCAAAGTGTTGTTGGGTTTTTTATCAAATTCTCAGTAGCAGCTCGGAGTCCGGCTTTGTGCCCGGTGAATGGCAATAGGGTCGCCCCCTATTACATGGGACCTAAACATACCGGCGAACTGTGGGTGTACATTAAGAACACCTCTGCCTAACCCCTCGGGGAATAATGAACATTCTGGATTGCTGAAAGAAGCACAACTATTATTGTTGTTAAACCCAGTAAGCATTAGCAGTTTATTATATTTTAGTGCACTGATACAATAATTGCAAGCCACATAAAGAAAATTAATTGATGCTATATCCACGCCCCACACTTGGCTCGCGTTTTCTCGTTTACGCAAGCACAGTAGCCTTGTCCATTACCACTACAATGTTGATCATACTCATAAGTTTGAACCTAGGATCCATTAAATGGAATGCCTTTTTGCCATATAGGGTTATCCATCTCCTGTCTTATCTTACGGTAATCAAATACATGAAGATCTCCACGAAAAATTTGCAATTGCATTTTGTTGTGGTAGGACCACGCTATTTGCAGCATGAATAGGCCTGCTTGACCGGGGAAGTATCACACTCTCGCAGAAGACAGACGTCCGAGTAGTAGCTTTTCGCTACTTCAAATCCTCCCTCAATCCCCTTCCTTCTCCTTTTCTCTTTCCACTCTCTTTCCCTAAAACGGCAACGCATCTGCAACATCTTTGATTTTGCAGATGTCCATGGTCTGGTCTCTCTGGGCTGCTCGTTTGCCGAGTTATTCCATAGAAACAAAAAAATACAGGTGCCTAAAATTGTTTTTTTATGACTACTAAGACAAATAAGACTACAGTCCGCCTGATGGTAACTGATTACCCTATGGAAGCGAGCAGCATCAGATCCATTATGTACACACGTGTACAATTTAACCTATACAATTCCAGTTTAAGCTGATCTTGCATTGTATAGGCCAGCGTAAACTAGATTTGTATAGATCGAAGTGTAGCCGTGCGTACTGGCGCGTTGTCATCTTGAAACTTCAATCATTTGTCCAGTAATTTCACTAGCTACAATACCACGCTAGCACATTACTGCAACAACATTATCTACAATATCCATAACATTAAAACTGCTACTGCTTAGTGGTTGTACATTTAACAAGGCAGTAAAAAGAAAGGAAGGAAGAAATCAAGCGCCCCTCCCTTCCCCCCAATATCTGGGTCCACCCCTCACAAATTCTAAATAGAACTAGATAATATCTTATTTTCTTAACATAAGCCCCCGGCAAACTAAATACCTGAATCCACTACTATGCCACATAATAATATAAAATAATAACAATCAATCCTTATCCAGCTTCTAAATTCAAAACAAATCTTGGAACTTAATCGTGGTGTTCTATCAAAGACAATAGTTTTGCATGTGTACCAGCAGTTGGCAACTATTTGTTTATGGCGCGAAACTATACAGATAAAATATTAAAATTACAGCGATCCCATTAAATAACACACACGTACGTTCAGAATGAATAGCAAATTGAATGTTGCTAAAAATGGAAGCATTTTATGACTGTATTGTTAAATGGTTATTGCTATAATTATTGCACGAGACAAATTATTACAAACGCCTTGCGTCTCCTGGCAGCGAGTGGTTTTTTTCTACTTTTTTACAACCTTCTTTAACATTTGGCAATTAATAGACAGATTTAAGGAAATCCCAACAAATCTCGTTAATAGAGCGTACTATGATTACGTTAAACTATCGTAATCATTAGCTAACCATAGTGACACCGAGCAGTGAGCAAGGTCAGGCTTGGAGTGATGATCCCCTATTTTTGTTCAAACTTTGAACTGTAGAACTTTGAGTAGCATGAATTGCAAAATTACTTACTAACGATGACATTCAAAATTCAATTCAATTTTTGACATGTATGTCATTGTATCATTTTCTAATAAAAAACAAGTATTCAAATGTTTTTATTTCAAATACCTAAGCTTTTACAAGCCTCTATGAAAAATTATGACTCTTATTACACAGTTCCAAAAAGTTGATCCTATAGAAAAGACTCTAGAAACCATATGGACACTCTTTTTATAAAAATGATATTAATAATAGTACAAAAGTGCGCTAAACAGAATGTCAGGACATAAAATTAATTATACTAAGCACAAGTACCTATTACCTATTAAAGATTAACGAACTTTAACGCTTACATCAGTGCCAGTCATAATTGCTCGCTCACATTACCGTCCGTGTGTCACAAACAGCAGCAAAAATAATCGCGTACACACGGCTACCATCTTGACGTATTATTTATCGATATTAGAATATCGGGATATTAGAGAATCGCGTGTGTTCACCGTTTCTATCGGGTGTTACAATTTACATCTACGTGCTAACATCCGCTGACCACTAAACTGACACAGTTTAAGTACCAGATTGTTAATAGTTTTCACCATGTTTGGCTTGTTGGATTTGGTTGGGAAAGGTGATTAGACAGGTGTACTAAATCTGTTCCGTTTTTATGATTCCTGATTTTTATGAGTGTTGGCTTTTTCTTTAGTAGAGGCGGTCAAGAACGCAGTGGTAATTTTTTTTTAATTTACTGAAAGTTAGTGAATATTCTTTATGGTCTTCGAAAATAAATATTCTCAATTACATACTTCATTAAAAAGTTTCAATTAACAATCATAGTAAAACCAATAATTTCGACAGTTTCTGTAATTAATAATTAGTATTACCTCCTTCTACGTAAATTCTTTCGCAATTTACTTACGGTAAAAAATAATATCTAGGATAAGGTGCATCGCTATCGTATGCCAAATACCTACTTGTTTTATTTTTCCTCTAGCAACACTGTCCATTCCGACGCACACAATTTATTTGAGATGAAAATTGTAATTGAATTTGTGTTTTTGCATGAAGTTTAATTAAAGTAACGTAACCTTTTTACATAATGAGGTTATCTTAAGCGGTATTTTGCTTACATCTAAGATTACGTTTATCCATGGTTTTAATTTAGATCAGTATCTCCAACATCGATTGCGGCGTATAACTGGCATCGCTAAATATAATACGTCAACTCCTTGATAAAAGAAAATTTATAATTTTGTGGTAGTAGGTAGTACAACTCCTTGTTATAAAAAATTGGTAAAAAAATCCTAAAACCTATCTAATCTGGACTAACAAAATTTGGACTAAATATTATGATTTATATTAGTGCTAGGTTACTGTTTTTAACATTTCAACGTAATCTAAATCGAACCTAATCCTTCCACGTTTACCAGTTGACACCAGGTACTGACACTGTTGAACTTTCAATTACTTACCTTTGCTACGAATCGGATTCAATACGACAGCTTATAGGTATCTAATAATTAATGATTTGGTAGCAGCAAGCAATAGACAATGCTGCGGTGCATATCGACGATTTTATACAAAAGTTTTCTATTAGAAATACGAAAACTTTCACAGTTAACGTAGTCTCCAAACTTTTACTAGGTTGAAGAATAATTGATTTTCTGTGTAGAATGCATGGATTACTTCGACAGTCCAATCCACAAGTTATTAGCAAATAACCTTATCACTAGAAACAGAACAGAAACATCCTGTGTATCGAATTCCAAAGCCCTTCCTGTACACTCCACGTATCACAGCGATACGCAGCGATAACACGCGATGCAGATGCGATACGATAACACAACATAGCTACACGTGTGCGCCAGCGCATGAATTAATTAAACCCCGAAGAGCGCATGTTAAGCTGCGTAGTTCTACTATTTAATTTTGAAACGGTAATTATGTTCGGGAATTGGTTTATAATGAGAATGATTAAGTAGCGGTATGTATTCTAATGAGATCTTGGACTCTATTGATCAAAATGCAAATGATTGATCAAAACACAAATTCACTGAAAGCGGCGGTAGCCTAATGGCTGGAGCGTCGTACTTGCAATCATCTGGTTGCGAGTTCGAAACATACAAGCATTTAGCTTAGTACGAGGGGTTAACAAGAATAAAAAAAAAGGTTAGAACAAAATTGATTGCATCACATCGCAGTTAATTTAAATATGATATGGATGAATGCAACATTCTAGGCATAATTCGTATTGTTACAATCCTAAACTGAAAATGGATGGGAGTTCCAGTGGATTTGAACCACAAGATAGACCTATACCTAGCAATAGGTGAAGTGGGCTGCAGATGCTAATTCTGACAACTTTTGACAACTTCTATTGACAACTTTTGTTCTAACACAAGAAAAAAAACTCGGGAAAAGCTATTCGGTAACTTGCTAAAATATTTCTAACCGTCATCTAGTTTACCCAGTATCTTGAATTCATGTGCCATATAACTAGTCAACACACATACAATATTCCGGGAATGTTCTTTTTTTCAGCTTAGAATAATCTTATCGAATACGCGAACATACCTTCAACGTTCTAACTTGATAATTTACAGTTACAAACAGACAGTTCTAAAATATATTCTATCAGATCGATTCGCTTGAGGTATCGATATCGATAACTCGAACTAAGAAGAGATTCGATTGTCGATAACACACCGATCTAGACGCGATAACGTCGCCCGCTACATATTATGTTAGGCGCTGACATTATAAAGTAGCTTTTATACGATGCGCGTATCCGAACGTGCCTGGTTTATGGTTTGTCTACACGTGTAGAGAGAGGGATGTTCGAAATTCAAAAATATTTGCGACTATTTTTTTTAATTCAATGACATCTCATCTACCATTTCATGAGACCGTTACAGTAGATTTTGCGTTGTAATAATAATATATAATATACTTTATTCAAAAATAATACATGCTCATTCTTACAAATAACTACTAGCTAATACATTTGTAGGTACAGTAAAATAATTAAAAGTATATAGTAACCTCGCAATTGCATAAGGTTGGTAAACAAAAACAAAATGGCCATATGACAAAACTTTAATATGCTGCCTTGCAAAAAGGTTACTTAACGCCCAATGCGCCTCTTTTATTTAAACGTCGTCACTTTACCTTCCAATATTCGTAGCTCCTATTTTAATTTTAATTTTACTAGTAGCTATTGGGTCGTCATCGGCGTCATTTTGGGCGGAAATAAATATTTTTTCTTTCTTCTTTTCTATAGAAAAAAAATAATGCTGACATAAAAAAATCGGCTAAATATTATATAAGGCACCATTGATAAAAAGCCTAATGTTGCAAATAAGTAATTATTTTGTAGTACAAATGCAAATCAATCCTACAAAAACTACAGCTCTTAATCAAATAGCAAGCCATACCTAACAGCGACACACTAATGGGACACCTATTTAAAAGACAAATAAATTATAATCTACAGTAGCATTTCTAAATACACCTCACGGCACACGCCATGAAATCAACTTCAATTTCACCATCGTAACACGGAACTTAAATATTAATTTATGTTACTATAATTCCACAATTATCTCCACTTAATATCTACAACCGTCCAATGGTTTAAATATTTGTAGTGAGACTGCATCGGCCGAGATTCGAACTGACTGACCAGCGCTCGGGGCCCTCATTAAGTTGCGGCGTAATTTATAAACGAGACAGGTTTTAATTACTTAGTTAAAAAGACATATGGCGGCGTTAATGAGTCATTTAGAAGATGGATAGTTAAACCTATTTGGAATAATAAACCGGATTTTCTTAATGTTTTGATAATAACTTTGTTTATGGATTCTTAAAATCATTTTTACGTGTGTGAGTGTATTATCAACATTGTCGTTAATAATACACTTACACGTAAAAAACTTTTAAGTATCTAAGTAAGTCTCACCTACTTATTCATCAACTGTTGGAGATGTGTCCAAAAACTATTGGAGAATTAAAAACCATTGGATATGTGAATACTTAGCTAGATATTCCATAAGGTGTAAATGTATCTAAGTGCATTTAGTTTTTTTATAGGTACTCAGGGGCGATTTTCAATCATCACATAACTTTTATCCGAGGGATAAATTTGACCTTAGGGCAGATTTTATATAGAAAGTCTGTCAAATTTATTCATCTCTTACTATTAAATCATCAGCCCTGAGTTATTTTAGTAAAGGAAAAATACGACCACGGGCAGGATTCGAACCTGCGTCTTCTGGTTAAGTACACCAGACGCTATGACCGCTAAGCCGCCGCGAGTCCCACCCGCCTCGTCGAAATTTTGCCTTCACATTTTAATTTACGTCCTTGAGTAGACTGCCCGCGGTCGTATTTTTCCTTCGCTAAAATAACTTAATAATCTTTGCATGGAAAATGCCAAAAAAAAAATCAAAAAGATAATCAGCTCTAAGTATTTTATATAAATTGTGAGATTAACTATCTATCTTAACAAAATTTTGCTGTGTGTGCTGGTTTAAAATAATAATTACGAGTTACATGACAATCAATTCGGTTTCAAATCGGGACTCTCTACTGAAACAGCTATTCTGTGTTTGAAGCAGACTGTCAAGTACTATACTGATCGCAAAACACCAGTCTATGCTTGCTTCCTCGACCTTACGAAAGCGTTTGATCTGGTGTCCTATGATATCCTCTGGGATAAACTGAACGACACATCCCTGCCAAGTGAATGCATTCGCATTTTGAAATATTGGTACGGGAACCAGGTCAACGTAGTTCGGTGGTCGGGGGGGCTGTCTGAACCATACAGGTTGGAGTGCGGGGTGAGGCAAGGGGGGTTGACCTCGCCAACGCTCTTCAACCTGTATGTAAACGCACTTATCGAGAGGCTGAGCAGCACGCATGTCGGATGTCATGTTGGTGGAGTTTGTGTAAACAACATTAGCTATGCGGACGACATGGTGCTGCTGAGCGCCTCGGTTTGTGGCCTGTCTAAGCTGCTCGGCATTTGTGAGGAATATGCTCTCAGCCATGGCCTGCTCTATAACAGCAAAAAAAGTGAATGTATGGTTTTTCGGGCCAGGGGTAAATGTCCAGATAGTATCCCTAGCATTATATTAAATAATGTACCGCTAAAAAGGGTTGACTCCTTCAAATACCTTGGGCATCTGGTGACCTCTGACCTGAAAGACGATTCAGATATAGAACGGGAACGTAGGGCGTTGTCTGTTCGAGCGAACATGATAGCTCGCAGGTTTGCACGATGCTCGAAAGAAGTAAAAAACACTCTTTTCAGAGCGTATTGCACTTGTTTTTACTCGAGCGCCCTGTGGGCTAACTATACTCAAAAACAGTACAGCGCCCTACGAGTCCAATTCAACAATGCCTACAGAATGTTGTTGGGGCTGCCTCGGTACTGCAGTGCGTCGGGGATGTTCGCTGAGGCGCGCATTGACTGCTTTTATGCGACGATGCGAAAACGGTGCACATCTTTGGTGCGTAGGGTCCGCGCCAGCTCCAACACCATCCTGAGGATGATGGCTGAGAGGTTCGACTGTCACTACATTAACCATTGTTGCATGCTTAATGTAGTGACAATAACAAGTCAAATGAATTAAGGACAACACATAACTTTTTATTAATGATAAATAATAATAATTTTTATATTAGTTATTACTATACTATATTATGTGTCATTTATGATTAATTTTAATTTGTTGACTTTGCCTAATTAATTTTAAATTCTAATGTAATTTTGTGTTGTGTTTTGTCTTATTTTTCTAATTTTATTTAATGTTCTTATAATAATTATGCTATCATTATGATCCACTTGTTGATTGAAATAAAGGAATTAATAATAATAATAATAATAATTGTTAAATGATGTTCAAATCGCTTTCAGTCTAAAGCTTAGGCTGCACTAAAAGATAAAGTAGCCGCGGAGGTAGCAGGCGGGCAATCACGCACGACGCTCAGGGGTATGTGTGTACCGGCCTAATCATTATGACATTACTATAATTACGACAAGCTGTTCCACGGAAACTTCATCGAAATGTTTACTTAGGAACAAGCAGTATTAATCACGCACATGCATTATTGACTTGCTTATTTACAGCTTTTCATCGTTAATGTTTTGTTTTAAGAAATTTACGACACCCAAATGTTATCGAACTTTGTCATTAGGAAATTTTCAGTAGCGGGTTGGAGTTTGGATTTATGTCATGAAAATGCCAATTTAATTTGCTTATTCTTTGTGCGTCGCGTCGGTCATACCTAAGTAGTAACATACGCAAAACGAATGTGAGCCAAAGCGCCAATAGGAATAGAGAGATACACACTAAATTTTTGGTGAGTGGGGTCCTTTAAAAAAGTCTGTTGCATAGTACTCGCAGCCGGCGCATGTGTATGAGCTTTCTGGAGTTTGAATCCTGGGCACGCACCTCTGACTTTTCGAAAACATCATGAGGAAACCTGCATGCCTGAGAGAACTTCTCGACGGCCGCGCGGCGGCCTGTGAAGTCTACCAACCCGCAGTAGGCTGGCGTGTGGACTATAGCCTAATCCCTCTTATTCTGAGAAGAAATTCTTTCCCAGCAGTGGAACAATGTATGGCTTGATGATGATGATGATAAAAACAAGTAAGTATTCGGTAAAGGTAGTAAGCTGTATTTGCTTACTCCTATAGGAAACATCCGTGTAGGTATGTATACAGGGTGAAATTGAAATTGTGGGCATATTTTCAAATAAAGACTCTTCTTATGATCTTGTGGCATTAAGACTAAACTGACGCAAATTAAAAATATTATTAATACAGGTATGGATAGCCAAAAAATCTAGAATACAAAATGAAGTAGGCTATTGTAGTGAAACAAAAGGGTAAGAAGTATAATTAAAAAAACAGAACGCGAACAAAAAAACGCCAATAAATATTCAAGTATTCACCATCTTAAGAGGGGACTCTAGTCCTGAGGAATTTGAAAAATAGGTATTTGAAGAAACTATTGCCGTCGCGCTGCACCTCCAGTCTCTCCCCGTAAAGTGCGAAAAGGACAACTGCAGCTTAGGATGATGTTACCTACAAAAACCTTAACCAAAAGACGTTTCGTATTCTGCTGTTTTCTTCTTCAAAAGTGGATTGATCTAAACAATTTATATATCAATTTAGAGGAAAAGCATGTCTAAGCTTCTATTATTTTATTTTTGATTAAAAACTTTTCAAGTTTGTGTGATAGTCGCCTGAAGATGACGGTAAAAACGGGCTTTTTTTCGAGTTTTTGAATTGTCATATTTTCTTGCGATTTTTTTTTGCAAAAAATGAAATTTTAGGGGCCTGTATGAATTAGATCTAGATTTTTGGAAAAATATCATTGCTCTAGAATCATTATCTATGGAGAAAAAAGCAGAATGCGTTTGTATGGAGAAAGACTCACTAGAGTACCCTCTTAAAGCACGACGCATGCCGCGCAGAATGGAGAAGCCGGTACGGTACACATTACAATTTAATTCTATTAAGGTTTTATTAATATGCCTATCTCACAAATAGATTAATAGGTTTAATGGATGTTCACGACTTCTATTTCACCCTGTATAACTAATTGAATATCTCTTTCCTGTGCACAGAGAAACATGTCCGCAGATCCCGGTGACCTACGGTGGTTGGGTATCGAAGCGCACGTTACTGCAATCGACAGTTAAATTTAACCGGAGGTAATAAGATACAGATATCTGGGTGCTACTTTAAATATATCCATCCAACCGGTGCAACCACAAAGAGTAGGGACTGGAAATTAATTGTGCTTGTAACCCAGCTTTTTTTTTATTTATTTATTTATTTATATACGCTTTATTGCACACCAAAAACATAATTACAAGAGAAAAGAAATGCGACAAAGTTGTCTGAAAGAGATCGCCTTCCGCGATATGACCGCCTATTGTACAATCGCCAGCACATCAGCTTATACAATACTGTCAATTTTCGCCAAATGATTTTAAACCTTAAAATGTTGGCGATTAAGTTCAAAATCAACCGAGCAAATTTAACATTTTGTATAGTCTGATGTGCTGGCGACTGTACATAAAAAATGGAAATTAATTACATATTTGATTGGACTTGATCTGAAAGCTTTAGTTCCTACATTACACTCTCAATGATTACATACAATGCTTTTCCATGGATATTATTTGGGCAATTTTCTGGTCAGGTCTTTCAGGTCTCCGTGGATTATATCTGCCAAAACAGCGGTTAGTCAACTGTTAATTCATTTACTTTTCTAAAAAAAACCTTTTTTAAAAGAAAAAAAAACATTTATAGACTATAATAGTCAGTGGTCGGTGCATACGTCGATAATCAAGCTCTTAGCTGGCCGCCCATTAAGGGGCAGATAACTCTTACATCGCTAAATAAATAAATACAGTGCTTGTCACGACAGCATTAGCTTCCACTTAAGTGGATTAGATTAAATGTTCGATTTTGTTAGCAATACCGCAGTTTATATTGGCAACACCGTTACTGAAGATTTGGATTTGATAGAATGGAGAAATTGTCTAATTTTATGGATAAAAAAAACTATTTGATTGTGCTTAAACTCGATAACCATTATCGACTGGATTATCGATTTTGACTCGATGCACTATCGACTCACAAACGATAGCCCTTATCGACTCGGTACACACAGTTGACTCGACATCGATATCCATTATTGACTGATTAGAAACTATCGATATCGAGTCGATGATAAGATAGTAATAACTCATCATCACGCCATCATGCTAACATGCCACTTTTCAGTAATGCTCATATTATCCACCTGTGAACAATGAATGCCATCGACCAATCTCGCCACACTTCTTCATTTATACGTCATAAAAATTATATAACAAAAGTGCTGGACAAAAATTCTATAGGTATCTGTAAGACCTGTATATAACCACATTCTAAAAATAAAAATACATAATTTGAATTTGAATTAAAGTTCTAATGTTCGATACTCTTACAAGCATTTGTGTCCCCAATCTGGCACGGTGATCACGACGTCCAGCCATGTCACGCGCATCTCTAATTTTACTATCCCGCTTCCAAGATCATAGACATAATTCTTACCCTAGACTAAATAGATTCCTCACAGTAGATTGCCATATCGCCCGTAACGAACTATGCTTGGGATATTCAGTAATCAACTCGCTTGGGAGGTAAATTGCGATACAGCGCGATTGTAAACACTGCAGCCGGATTATACGGCTGATATCCGAATTCCTAGGCACAGAATAAATACAATCAATGGTAGATTTCATGCAATCAATGGTAGGCTAAGCGTGAGCGGGATGGTTGGCGCTCTTTGGAGCAGGCCTACGTTCACCAGTGGACGGCAATAGGCTTATATGATGCGAGAGCGAAGCGAGCTTTTGAAAGAAAGAAAGAAAAACTATTTATTTCCTGCAAAACAAGATGAGACTTAAATTACAACACTATTACAAAACTTAAAACAAAAAAAAACAAAAATATCTAAACACGATTAAAAAAATAAAATAAAAATTATGTGCACATAGTGTGTCCCATCCGCCGCAAGGAAAAAGGGTGGCGCTCTGCTTTATGCTGTTCTGCGTTACCAAAGCTGGCAACACAGCGCAGCGCTGATTTTCAGTGCCAACCTAAACCTTTTCGAAGTCATGTGCGTATTAAATAATTAATTATCACGCGCTTAAACGGTGAAGGAAAACATCGTGAGGAAACCTGCACGCCTAAGAGATTTTCTTGATGGCATGTTAAGTCTGCCAACCCGCAGTAGGCTAGCGTGGCGGACTATAGGCTAATCCCTCTCGTTCTGAGAGGAGACCCGTGCCCAGCAGTGGGACAATATAATGGGTTGATGTTGATGATGATGATTATGATGCGAGAGTAGAGATTGCAACCCGGTATGTTTCTCAACCCGGCCCGGCCCGGTGGCATTCGCAGCCAACCCGGCCGGGTTGAGTGTTAGCGATGAAACCTTGAAAATTTTCTATATATGAATAGAAAAAGACAATGATTCAAGGTTAATATTCATTCAAACTGGCTTATGAACAATTATCACAATAATCAGTCTCACTCAAGTCTCAAAATCACAGTTAATACAGAATTGATTACTATTACTTAGGGACGGAAAAGTAAAATAAGTATTAGTTTTTTTTAGGCTTGCGCTTGAGAAGACTACAACTTGCCTGATGTTAAGCAACGAAGTGGTCTACGGTGGAGCGCACTTGTCTTAAAGAATCTATTCTCTCGCGTCTTGAAGACACCTAAATTGTAGGTCTCGGGGAAAAAACATTCCGGCAGCGAGTTCTACAATAAAGCAGTACGCACTATAAATGTAGAGGCAAAACGCTTAGTGCGAGATTTAGGCACTTCCACCACGCAGCGGCGATGCCTTGTTCTGTTCTTGTTCTTGCTCTGTTCGTCCGATAGTGGAACAGGGATGGTGGAACTATTTTATGTAGTTCCGAAGCACACTCCGAAATGTAACCGGTAAAACACAGAAAGACATGCAACTTTGCGTTGACGCTCAAGGCTTTGCAGTTGCATTGCAAAGTGCGTCATTGCCGATTAGCTTCTTAGCTCTCTTCTCAATGAACTCCGACGCCTCACGCTGGTATTTAGGCGGATTGCCTAAATACCAGCGTCCCGAAGGTGTGAACAGTAGACCAGGTACTCCATGCATGACCGAACCTGTGCTTGGTATAGTGACAGCAACTGTTCCGCAATAAGTTTAAACAAGCAGGTCTTTCTCTTTGCTCCATATAGTGTCTATTTGAAAAAATAGTATTGAAATAAGAAACTAATAAAGTACTAAACGTGTCATAACAACTTAGATTAGATAGATAGATAAACTTTGGTAGCTTTGCTATAAACAAAACAAATTCTTGTATGCTAAAAGTTAAGTATTATGTTTTTTCTTAAACTTTGGCTATTAAGACTAGTGAGTGTTACTATTATTAGATTGAGCAAATAGCGAAATCTTATAGACTAGGCTGTACAGCCTAGTCTATACAGTACTGTAACTGTAAACAACCAAATTTGTATTAGTCTTAACTAACAAAATGTAACGTAAAATTGGATACCGGGCCCGGTTTGCAATCCCTATGCGAGAGCTGGGGCAGACACTTAAACTTTTGCAAATCATTAAGAAAAGTTGCATATTTTGGTACATGTGTTAAGACATCCCAGATACGAGCTTCATCTTCATCATAATGGGAAAAGTTGCTGGCAAAACGAGACCTGGTCGTTGGATTATGGACCGAAAACATACTAGATTTGAATAAAACTTTAACTGCAACGATTCTTGTACGCCTTTACACGTGGTTCGCGCGTGGTTGGGTCAGTGTGTAAATAGCATTGATTAGGCCTATTACTTATTTTTTTTAATGCAGTGGTCATCACATGTAGACACGGCTTTACACAAGTACAATCTACGATACTATTGTGTCACCCATCCAATCAAAGGGACAATATTAACACGTGGGTCTAGACGAAGTGTCGCGGTGTCGTCGCGTGCGCACGTGGGCGTGGCTAACGAGCCGCGTCAACGTCACCGCCCGCCGACACATTGATTGATTTGAGCGTCGGCTAACCAATTAAGTGTGTGTAATGAAACATTTACGAGGTGTAAGCTGTCCTGACATCTTCCATATAAGGCGAGGAGTCATACTTCCCGAACAAAAGTCGCTAGATTCGTTTTAAGAAAATTCATAGATGCAGCGATGCCAAGACTCTCTCTTGCAACAGCCGTAAAGTTTGACCGGTTTTTAATTATATAAATTATCAAACCGTCTCATTGTGATGCTACACGCGATCTTCTGTGTCACATTAAGTCACGTAGGACATATTCCATTTTGCCACAGTTTTAGACAATTCGACGCGACATCGAAGAGAAATTATAATATAAAAAAACCCAATAATAATAAAAAAAACGTATTATAATCACGACGACTGATAGACAAACTTCAAATCGTCGATTTATACCATAAAAGTTGGTTTTTCCGAGGCTTGAAGCCGAGTAGAAGATATAACTAATCTAATCGAGAAATATCATTCATTATACTACCATTTAAAAATCAAAGGTTTATTTAAGATATGAAGCAGCGACATCAGTTAACGTGTCGTTAAGAATAACTGGTTACACCCGCAGGAATAGCCATGTTAATCATCTATTTACTCTACGCATGTGCAATGATCGAGGTCCAACCATACATTGTCGGTCATTGCGCAATATTGCTGTTTAAAACCTCATCGTCTCTTCAAATTTTTGCTGGTCCCAACGGGCTCTAAATGATCGGATATAAATGTAGGGGTGGATCCAATTAAAAATCATTGATTTCTTGCACAACCACGTTTATTTTTAAGGAATCTTTATAGGCACTCACAATCATTCTCCAGATCAATTCCGGATCGTTCTCCCGGAAGGAGCGAAAGCCACCAGAAATAATATATGCATCTATCTCTCTTACACAGTGACATTCCATTAATCTTTGCACTAACAATCACACAGACTAAAAATATTTTTGAGAAAAGAAATGCAGATTACATTTTCTACATAAATATAGTCCACCTTTCAAAAACTTTATAGCATGCAATAACTTATTGACTGTTAAGATTTTTCTGCCTGAGGCCCCATCATAAGTGATGATAAACCATAGAAATTGGTTGCAGCAAATGAAGATATATTAATTATATGGTGGTTCAGATTCACCCAAAACACGCACTTCTGATATTTCTAACTAGCTATGTGCGTTTAGAATTTCAGCCCAGCCAACACTGCAGGTGAAAAGCATGATTTTACATACGCTGCGCTATTCTGATCTTGGCTACATATCACCATGCAATACTGACGTCACAAGGATAAGCTGGTTGGTCACACTTATTTACTTCTAAAATGTAAAACTTTCCCTTGCGAAAATGTCTTTATAATATCTACTTACTACACCTTACCTCTGATATATAGTATAGTTGTTACTTAACCCAAAGCTGAATAACAACACAAACAACTAAAACAATACAACAGCAATCAACAGAACAAATATTTACGGGACAATGGTCAATAGTGTCGAAGTTGTACAGTCAGCAACACAATTACGTTGCGCGCTGTGCAGTTAATTGAGGCCGGTTAATTAGAGACGTGTCGCGTGGGCACGACGCCCCCACGCGCGCGGCTTTTGTGCTTGCTGTACTGTCGCCAAAAATGTTTTATGAAAGTGTATCATTATTTAAACATCGCCGTCGGTGTTGAAATGTTAAACAGATGTATAGTGCACTATAGCTCTCTAGAGAAAACCAAAATATTGCGTTCTGAGAAATAAAGTCTATAGGCGTATTTGCGACTGTTATTTTTCTTAAACTAGAAATACACAAAATACCAGACCTGTAGAGAGAAATAATAAAAATGAACAAACAAATGATTGAAAAAGAAATGTCTGCTTAGGTATAATTGTAATCTTGCAACAGCGCAAGTAATATATTGAATAGCCCGAATTGCAACGGTACTGTTTTTTGTATAGTATTTGGTATCTGTACTAATATAGTACCTAAAGGTAGTTTACCCGTGTATGTAGGTGTGTTTGTAAGAATTAAGATTTTATACGCGAAGACGACACAAAAGAAAATCCTACTGTGAGATAACATTATTTAAAATAAAAATAATAACGGTACTAAAAATAAAATGAGAATGTTTTGTCTATCCGTACCTCGGTGTTTCAGCTTAATTCTGGTGCGATGTAAACGCATTTATGAAATGCTCGGCACTTGCATTGTGCGACAATGACTACACGGCGCAGGCGCAGAGCCGATACGTACTGTATTTGGTAACTATGCTCATCTTTAGCAGGACAATGACGTGTAGTTGCATATTAGGACTATTTATGTTCCTATTATCCGACAACAATGATTTAAGTATGGAAGTAAGCTGATGTCGTACACCTACATTCTAAATTCAAACTCCAAACCGCTGAGAATTCCTAACGGTAAAATCGAATAATACTGTCCGATTTGAAAATGGACCCCAAGACTCTTGTTGATATGATATGATATTTGTTTCTGTGAGTGAGAGATCTTGTGAAACTTAGTCATTATTTTTTTTAATTATTGACGGATGAATGAATGAAGCTGAATGCACTTAATTTTTTGAAGTCCAAGTTAACATGGCCCAGTCTTATCCAAAATTTCCCGTTGCCGGTAGATAAAAGAAACATTATACCTTTTTTTACAGCACTAGCTTAGTTATATGACCAAAGAATATCTGAATATTAGGTACTTACTCTGGACTTTAAAAAAGATCATGACACGCTTTCTTTTCTTCTCTGAGGTTGTCAAATAGGAAATGCCATCTAGTTAAAAAAAAACTTTGACTTACGGAAACTTAATAAGATCTATTTACAGAAATAAATATAATTTATTAAAGTAACCAACTCTTAGGTTTCGACTCCGAATCCAAGGCATGCACCTCGAGACTTCTAGAAATTATGTGCGTATAAATATGAAATCATTGAAACGAAAGCTGCATGCGTTAGAGTTTGTCTTACCGGCATCATATAAGGACCGTCTTACCGACAGAATACCGTCTTAAGGACATCATAAGGACTCTGCCAACCCTCACTAGGCCAGCGTGATGGACTTAGGCTATGATGCCAGCCTAGTGAATCTGTGCACCTTTGCCTCATTAGTCTAATGGTCTTAAGCGCGACTGTAATGCTAGAGGATAGAGGTCCTTTATTCCATTCCCAGGTTGAGCAAAGTGTTATTGGGTTTTTCCATGAAATTTCCAGCAGCAGCTCGTAGTCTGGATATGTGCCCGGTAAATGGCAGTAGGCTCGGCCCCTATTGCATGGGACCTAAACATACCAGCGAACGGTACTTACATTGTGTACACCTTTGCCCAACCCTTCGAGAAATATAAGCATGATGGTACGTTATCTATAAACTTTTTCTAACTGCAGCTGCACCGCATCTTCTAGTCAACACAATAAATTCGCAACTAGGAAAAAACTGCCAGATTAATAGATAGAAATTACATCAAGGCATTGGATGTATTTGAAATTCCTTGGCGGTCGTGACCGGCACATCGCGAGTCGAACAAAAGACGGCTTGAAATGAAACCGAACAATAAATCGTAGGACTGTTCGGAATCAATTGAGCTTTAAATGTGAGTGCTACTTTGTCCAGCACAGCGCCCCTTTCATACCAATGTTTGTTTGAACAAAAAGTTGTTTAAACTCACGATCCGATTGCTTGCATTATCAGAATTTAACTGTAATTGCAATGCTTAATTTATCTGTTATTTTAAACAAAATTTGAGGAAGCTTATCTAGAGAACACGAAATAAGATACTTTGTAAAAATTAATTTACTTAACAACAAAATGAGAATGTTTGTGGATGATTTTCACCACAAATTGCTATTGTACGGGTAAGTTGGTTTTCCTTTCATTAATTCTTCACTGCTACTTAAACTGATAGTTAAACCTCTCTCTTTCATTAACAGTTAACATTACTTTTAATCCATCTGCGCCACCAAGAAGGCTACAACAGAAACCCATAGATTTTCTACGTGAGTACCATCTTAAATTCATCAATTTACCCCTTAGCGGCAAAACCGGGAACCATAGATAAAATTCCTCGTTGGTCGGTTCTTCTTGCGATGTGGCCATAGATAATAGAGTACGAGGCACACCTGTTTCCTAGACACGGACGGTTCGCCACACGGGAAGTGGGGTCGAGTCGCCGCGGGCTCACGCACTGATTTATATTAATAACTAGCTTTTGAACGCGAATCCATCCATTCCTTATTCAAGGAACTTAGATAAGACAATTCTATCATCTATCATAACTATTTAAAGTTATTATTTCTTCAAGTAAGCTACGTGATGCGGTCTAATCGCCGACACCGTCACCGTAATGCCTATCATCAACGTCCTTACAATTATAACCAACAACATCATCATTATTGTCATCATAATCAACGTCGTCTTCGTTATAATCATCATCATCGTTGCACTCATCAAAATCGTCATCGTTATCATAATTATAGGCATAATCACCACGGCCATCGAGTTCTTTATCATTCTCTACATCGTCAGAAAGTTCAGTAACATTTCATAAATTATTGACCTGTAAAATATAAAAATCAGGACAGTACTTTGAAAAAACACTAATGTTATTGGTATATTCAAATCAGCTCTGGCATGGTTTTAAAAAACAAAAGATCTTAAGTAAAATAGAGCACCATTAGTAAGTGAAACAATGGTGTATGTTTTAAATAATATCAGCTAACTGGAAGGGCATGCTCGTTATCATTACAAGGAGTATCTGATGCATTATTTATAGGTGATGTAACGGGATCCCTTGGAGGGGGTAATCTTCTAATGTAGAATGTATCTGGGTGCTGTTCGAGGAGGTCTGTGAGATGACAATATTTCTTAGCGACATTTCCACAATTAGATTATCTATTTAGTATATTTCATTATTTAATCATTAGACTGGCTCATTAGTCTAGTGGTACTTAGTGCGACTGCTACGCTAGAGGTCCTGGGTTCGGTTCCCAGGTCGAGCACTGTAATTGGGTTTTTCTATGAATTTTCAGTAACAGCTCGGAGTTTGGATTATGCCCATTTAATGGCAATCGGCGAGATTTTTATTAAATGGGGCCTAAAAATATGATACTATGTAATTAAGTATATAATAATTTCCAGGTCACTTTCAGGCACAAATGCCAAGTGACATGGATATATGGAAAGATATATTCGTAATCGATAAACTTTGAAACTACCAAACTGATTTCAATAATTCTTTCACCAATAGAAAGGTATTCCAGATTTACTTAGATTATTGAACGTTCCGTAGAATAATTGGAATCCCATGCGGACGAAGTCGCAGCTAACTTTCTAGTATTTAGAAGCGTCGGTAGCCTAATGGCTAGGGCGTCGGACTTGCGATCATATGGTTGCCGGTTCGAACCCCACCCATTGCACTACCGACGTGAACCCACTCGTAACACAAGCATTTAGCTTAGCACGAGGGGTAAACAAGAATACTAGTAATGTGTGACCCACATTGCTAGTAAGGTTTTTTTTTTTAAAAAAAAAAGTATTTAAAAAAAATGGATAGGTACTTTATATACATATAAATATTCTAACCTTCTAATGGAAGGATTTAAATTAATATATAAAGGAGAGGTTTATGCTAAAGGTCTATGCTATGCCTTGTCAATCTATTACCTACCTAAAAAAACCGTCCCATATTAAGATACCTTCTAAAGGTACCATGGTACTTTGAGTTTATTTCATTGTATTTATTTAAAGACACCGTATTTACCTATAAAACCTTACAAAGCCCGTTAAGTGGTACCTTGCAAACACCGCCAATATTTGTCGTTGTCCATTGTCTAACATCCCATTTCGAAAATTGCAGCAATCATTTAAAATAGACGAACAACACGAAAACTACGTTCCATCGTCCTCGGGCCAACAAAACTGTTATTTTCCGATTAAATCAACTAACCCAGAAATAATAGATACCGATTCCATGAATAAATAATCGAACACGGTAAAATTGTATACGTTTTCAGACAACAAAACCTACCTTTATTTATTTTTGCCCGAAGCGTCGCATTAGTTACAAACGAATAATCGATTCAGCACTCAATTTCCCGTCAGTACTCGCTATAATAACAAAACTATCGATAACTGAATCGCCGGCGACGTCTGGCGATTTCTATTATTCGAATGAATCGATTTGCCCGCGGAGAGTAACGATGCGACAGCCATTATTCGATTCGGACGGGATTATTTTAGACGAATTTATCATCTTAATATAAATCTTTTGATTTATATTTGTGGGTAGTGAAGATTAGCTTCCTATCGCGCACAAAGATGTTGCTATCATTGAGGTATAAAGTCCTACTCGTACTAGCTGAAGCAGACACGCTGAAGAAAATTTGGTGCGTTGAAAAAAAAATCACCTATCTACATTCAATAAATCACACCTTGCATCTTCATTTGTTTACTACTGTTTGCTAACAAAAAATCGCATTGCAGCAAGCTGATTTTGCAGTATCGTATGTATTGTAACTCAATGTTTCCATTTGGTTTAATGTAACGGGAATGTATAGATATCGTTTTTTGTTCTCCGGTACTCAGACACAATACACGCTGCTTGTATACATAAATAATAATTCGCCAATCAGACATTGATAATTAAATCTACGAGCTAACTCTTGAACTAGGAACGAATGAAAAACATTATAAAATTCAATATTTAAGCTCATTGACGCACGTACCGCCTGTGCCTGTTCCAATGGACATAGATAGCTGTTGCATATTTACGTGTGGAAATCGTCATGAAAACCCGTTTTTATTCGTCCGGATATTCTGCATTTTGGCTACTAGCTTCTTCCTAGTTTTTTACACATTTGTATTTATTGAACTTTATATCAGTTTAATCCCGCGTTCCCACTGACGACAATACTTGTTGTAAATATCTATTTTACTATATATAACTCTCAAAGAGTAAGTGGGATAGATAGCTGTTTGCAACATATTTTGTGGTTAGTGGGAACGCGGGTTTATAACAAATTTTATCTCTATCACATATTCTAGGTGCATAGCAGTAAGAATTGTGACATCCACTATATTGTTTCCACAACTGAGTTCTAATACCTTGGCTTACAAATCGATATCTTAGCAAATATGTAGTGTGAATTGAGGACTCTGTCCAAAATTGACAATTTACACGAATAACTTTTTAGCTTTAGCTTAGCTGGGGGGGCTTACGTCCAGCAATGGACTAATATAGGCTGATGATGATGATGATGATGATGATGATGACTTATAACTTTAACACCGCCAACAAATAACAATAAATTTTAAAAACCCCCGACAATTGTATTATATGTCGACCGATTTTCATCAAACATAGCTAAGAACACTCCCGACTAATTCACCTTTCAAACAAAAAAAAACTAAATCAAAATCGGTTCATCCGTTCGGGAGCTACGATGCCACAGACAGACACACACACACACGTCAAACTTATAACACCCCGTCGTTTTTGCGTCGGGAATTAAAAATACATATAATTCTGGTAATGAAACAGCACAATTGATACTAAAATCCCTGCAGCATAACTCAAGAATGTATGTATAACATAAACCATAATTAATCGAGAGAAGTAAAGAATATAAAGCTGACTACACACGTACGACTGTACGTCTGAGACGTTCGCCGCCGCGGGCGCGATTGTCGCAGACCATTGCAATAACCGTACATTTCAGTCGTGCGCGGCTTTTCATAGCGGCTACCGTATCGCCTTTTTAATATGTATGGGGAGCATTAAAGTTATTTAGGCTTAATGCATGTTTAGCAAATGCCTCTGTATTTAAAATGTAATGAAATATTCTTGTTTGTTTGATTACTGTAGGTGCGGGATAGAATATCCGTTAAAAATTATTAGTTATTTAGCAAATTGCATAACATTTTATCTCAGTAATGTAAACACTCTTAAAATAACAGATAAACATGAATTAATTTATTTCTATAAGGACTTATTGAAAAATAAAAAAAATGATAATAATTTAATTATTATAAGTGTAATTATTGTATTCTTTACTTTCATGATGACGCTGTAGTCAGTGTCAGATTAGCGAGATAGTTATAATCTCTCAAGAAACAAAATATTTGTAGATATAACGTAGACATTTGTTACGTTTCCAGGTGTGGATACATACTTGTGAATTTACTTGCGAGAGTACATGTGCGAGTTGGTTATTGTATACGAACACTTTGGGGATCACTATAATGTGACCAACTAAAAAAAGACTGCCATACCTGTCAATAAAATGGACTTTTAATAACAAGTTTTTTAATAAGATTACTGTTACTGTGAAAGTAGAGGCATAGGTATTATTAAAAATCTAAAATGTGTTTTAATGAAAATACCCACTTACCTAATTTTCCTATATAAAAAACTAACATCTACCATTTTTTCTTATTATAACGTCAATCTAGGTACCTAATGCATTTCAATCTCAATCGACAGCAATAACCGCACAATAAAACAGTATTATAAATGTAGATAAAAACAAAACAGCATAGCCACTAGCCAGCCTTAAAAAAGTTTAACACCATCTTGCGATTGTTGTAAGGCAAGCTACACAAGTGCGACTAGACGTGGTGCGGCGGCACAATCTGTAATCGCAGCCCCAGGCCAACACGCGAGCCATTCTTCACCTGCCGACGATGTGAGCTTGATTAATCGCCGGTGTGTAGATACCCTAACGCCTACGGAGAGTACTATGGTACGATTGTAATATGCAGCGCAATGTAAGTGTAAAAGTTACTCTTTGCATTATGTAGATTCACGGATACCTTTTTCAGTGGAAAAACGTGGGATACTTAGCTTTTTTTTGTAGTCATCATATCAGCTAAATGAAGTCCACTGCTGAACGAAGGCCTCCCCCATAGACGGTTATATGCTGCCTGCATCCAACGACTTCCAGCGACCTTTACCAGGTCGTCCGTCCATCTTGTTGAAGGTCGTCCCACACTGCGTTTTCCGGTGCGTGGTCTCCACTCGAGAACCTTTTTGCCCCAACGGCCATCAGTTCTACGAGCTATGTGCCCCGCCCACTGCCACTTAAGCATGCTTATCCTTTGAGCTATGTCGACAACTTTCGTTCTTCTACGGATCTCCTCATTCCTGATTTGGTCGCGTAGAGAAATGCCAAGCATAGCTCTCTCCATAGCTCGCTGAGTGACCTTGAGCTTTCTTATGAGGCCCATAGTGAGAGACCACGTCTCTGTGCCATAGGTCATCACTGGTAACACACACTGGTTAAAGACTTTTGTCTTAAGGCACTGCGGTATTCCCGATGAAAAGACGTTGCGAAGTTTCCCGAACGCTGCCCAGCCGAGTCGGATTCGACGAGTGACCTCCTTTTCGAAGTTGGACCTACCTAACTGGACAGTTTGTCCCAGATAGACGTATTCGTCAACAACTTCGAGAGCAGAGTTCCCAAAGGATTTTTTTTTTTATGGGATAACTCGGCAAAGAGCAGGCGAGCTACCTGATGGTAAGTAGTCATCGCCGCCCATGGACATCTGCAATACCAAAGGAGTTGCAGATGCGTTGCCGAGCCTATTTAGGGAAAGGGAGGGGAAGGAGAAAAGGAGAAGGAAGGGGATTGGGGGAGGAAGGAGAAAAGGATATTGAGATGGGCGCGTCATGGCATGGACATTTTTTGTAGTAGGTTCGGAAAATCCACATTGATGCATTGCCCCCTTAAGAACTCCGCACTTGCCTTCCTTTGCCCTATAGTCCCGGCCATGGGATTCGTGACATTCGCCACAACGATGAGGGGCTCTTGTCGAGGGTTCAGTATTCATGAAATACCAATAGATTGGTGATGTGCATGTGTTTATCGGTTCCCTTCACTATATCGAAAGTGAGGTAAAAGTACAGCAGTTTCCGCAAAAAAGTGTGAGCATAGCATAATCAAAAAGTTATGTGTGTAGGTGGTAATAAATTAAAAATATCACTAGCTAACTTGATAAAAAAACGGCGTACTGAATGAATATGCATTCCTGAAACAGTTTCTTGGATTTGTGATGTCTACCATCCTGTACAAAGCCAGCGGGTTGGACTCAGCCGAAGCCCAAACGGAACAACACAATACTTACAGTTTGTTCGAAATAACTAAGCCGATCGGAAGTTGTCTGCGAGTGGTTTCGTAGTGGTAAATTTTAATGGAAATAGTCGGTGTAAAGATGATTAGAGTCGTATATGTTTCACATTTCTAATTATTTTGTTAACTAATTTCGTTATTTATGTATTAAATCACATATTTAAACGATTTTATCACCGCGGTAGTTCGGAACGGCTAACTTCCGATCGGCTTACTTATTTCGAACAAACTGTACACACTTTGGTCGACCTGAATATCGACAACAACAACAGCTGAACTTGCAGCAGTTGCAGCCACTAAATTCCGCGGATATAAGTATCCTTATACTATGAACAACATCACCATACCTATTAGACACGCCAAAATAATAAAGTTTACCTCCGGTGATAATTACAAACGCATACCTTCTATAATTGTAAAACATTTGAAATGTTGAATACTCCTTTTGTCAGCTGTCCAGAACCCAATCAAGTGGTTGAGTCAATTGATACTTGAATCGAGATAATAAAGAAATAATTTTAAACCAATTATGGGTAATGGTATCTCTGACAATTAAGTATGTAAACACAAATTGTTTTCATAACGTTTCCATTTAATGAAACCTACAAGGTGTATCAAATTATTAATTCAACATTATTCAAAAGCTGTAATTGTTTTTAATATGGCACGCAATTCCATCCTTTATTTGCCGGCAATTATTGGATGACGTACATGAAACTGAAGCAATATCTTAATTAGCAGTAAAACGATAAACGACGCTACTTTGCCTTTAATTTTATAATAGTCTGTCGTTTTATTACAAAGCGGTGAAAACAATTTTACATGCATAAGGTAACAGTAAATTATATTCTACCAAGTAGGTAGATAGATATTTATACCTTGCAACACTAACAAATTTGAATTTAAAAAGGTACGTAACTAGTTAGATTGTAATTTTGTAAATTTTTCAATTGTAAATTTTGTGTGCTGCCATAAAAAAATGTTTTGATATAGTGTAAAATATTATTTTTAACAAGAATAAAAAAAAGTAAAGCATAGGAATAAAAAAAGGACAACAACATTATAAGCTAGGGCTGAGACATACCTATTTATTTATTTAATACCCTCTGTTTTTGTTACAGGTACCAACGGAGTAAAAAAGGCAATATAGGTACCTATTACAACCTCTTTTTGGCTGAATATTCTTGAGAAAGCACAGGCTCATGTCAAACTTCTACCAGCTTCAACCACACAATAGGGCAACCATTCAGCACCATTAACCTACCTACCTTTATAAGGCAGCAAATATATCAAGCCTAGAAATTTGAAGTTTTGTAGCTGGACACCAAGTTGAAAGCAGCGGATAGGTAGATGAGTGATTGGTAAAACAACACAGGCGGATGCCGGTAAGTATACCAACACAAAGATATGAATTTTCCATTGAAAGAAAATTTCCTAGTGAAAAAAAAGTTCTGCCTCAGGCAGGGTTTCAACCTGCGTCCCTCTGGTTAAGTACAACAGACGTTATACCAACTAAGCTACCGCGACCACTGCCTGTGATCTCTGTCCTGTATCTGATGTACCTACTTAACCAGAGGGAAACGAGTTCAAACCCTGTCCGAGGCCGAATTTTTCTTTCACTAGGAAATTTGCTTTCAATTGACAATTCATATCTTTGTAAACATTTCGCATTATTTAATGCTAAAATATAATGAAAAATAAGCAGTAAGTACGAGTATACCAACAGATTTTTCGAAATTGACACCAACGAAAACTTTCACCAAATTTTAAGGAGTGGAAGATCTATTGTTGTCAACGGTCCATCCACGGCAAGGGTTTTAGCGGTCTGGTCGGTGTGTTGCTCTTACTGGCCTGCTAAGTCCCAAGCTGTGGTGGACCTGCCCAGCGCACGAAGATACCATCACCGAAGGAAGAAAGGACAGCTGATATTAATGTTAAAATTATATAGCTAAGCTTAATTAAGATGACATAATATACCATCACGCCTGTATTCCCCGAAGGATTAGGCAGAGGTGTACTTAATGTACACCCACAGTTCGCCGGTATGTTTGGGTCCCATGTAATAGGGGGCGAGCCTATTGCCATTCACCGGACACAAATCCAGACTCCGAGCTGCTACTGAGAATTTCATAGAAAAACTCAATAACACTTTGCTCGACCTGGAGATCGAACCCAGGACCTCTAGCGTAGCAATCGCGATTGGGACCATTAGACCAACGAGGCAGTCAATTAAGATGATTTCCCAAGTTATTGAAATATATAAAAAAATGTTTTCTTTTGTATGTTTTTGTTTATTTATTATATATAATTAGTTACAGACGTGTTTTACTAGGCACAAAACTGTAAAAACAGTTCCACTGTAGTATCGAAAAATATACAAATCAGTAATTACAGTAATGAAATATAGAAATTATTAAACAAAAATATATTTAATTAATAATAGAAGTTGGGTATTAGGACTACCTTGTTAGTGTAATTATCCCTTCCATTTATTTTGACAAACATATTCATTTAAATTTTTAAATATTTTTACAAATAATATAAAAACATTTAAAAATTAATTATTATTATGGTAAGGTGTTAAATACAATACAAAACAAATGGGTGGCGTTTTTCTGCTTATCTTCATATTGATTGTTTTAACTTAAACCACTCAAACACAGACGTAACACGATTGAATTCGTAAAACAAACTGTTTTTCGATCTGACATTATGTGTAAGCATGTGATAGCTATCTCTTCTTAATCATCAGACATAGGGCTGATATTAATCTCATGTGTAGATTTTTATAATTACGAAAAACCAGACCATAGGAAACTTTAAAAACCCAACTACGAAAAAAACTACTAAAAAGTATTTAACGAGCAAATTATCCTATTTCCAGAAAACGTACTTTCCAGCTTATAGTGGTTGTCTTATACAGACTGTTAAACTCATTACCCTTTCTTTTTCATAGTCGGGTAAAAAGTAATCGTCGACATACATGTCAATTTCCCACTTGGGTGCCAGAAAATATCCATGAAACACGGACAAGTCGTAAAAGTTCAGGATTTTAGATGTCAGTACCGATGGTAGCCCTAGTCTGAGCTCTTTATGAATTTCCCATGCCTCCCATTTAGAAACAGTAGCAATCTATTAATTGGCCGAATACCCACCACAATATGTACAAAACAATTGTAGGGACCACTAATTGTGCCATACAATGTCACTTGCTAATTAAGAGCGGTCATCTGACGGAGCTTTCATGTAGCCGGCGCGTGCGCATTGTATTGTAGATCACGAGTTCACGACACTGTCACCTGTGCGGCTCGTTCATCAACCTAGAATTGGAGTGGCTACCGGCTTCATTTGTTTCTTTTAAATAAGATTTAGATGTAACAAATCATTTAATTTCTTGATTTGATGATCAATTAGCGATAAAGGCGTCTAATGCATCGACTCGTGTTTATTTTTTCTTTTTAATATTTGAGGCTGTGTTGTGTATAACAATAAAGAGGAGGCACCGAAGCTTCTCTCTGTTAAATATAGAAATGAGGATAACGTTGCTACTGATTGCGGAATAGGCAGAAAAAGTAATACTTTCCTATGCTATTGTCAAATAGGATTTTAAGACAGATGTGCCCGCTTAGCTCATCTACTTAATTTTTTTTCAATTTTTCTTCATGATATCAAACAGAATCATCATCATATCGCACCTTTATTTCGAAACTGTTACTAAACGAAAAAAGTAAATTTTACAGAAAACGTGATTTACGACTTTTACATTATTATTTACCTCCCATTAGATAAGTTATGACATTTTATGAGATTTTGGTAAGATTATTTTGTTAAATTATTTGATTTTTTGTAAGGTGTGTAGTCATACAATTTAATATTTTCTATCATTATTGTTTTATAACATTAATTTAGTTTTGATACTAATACTTTCGAAATAATTATATTTTCAATTTATGATTCAAATAAGTTAAGTTAGTATGACAACTATGTTACTATATTAAAAATTGAGTCTAGCTATTTTTACGGACTGTTCAAATAATTTCAAAGGTATTCTATGCACAGGTAAATGAAACACAGTAATTCAAATCAACAATTGCTTTTGCCAATTTAAATAAGATGGCGTTATTAACTTAATTTCATAAAAAATTCGTTTAGTAACGGTTTCGAAATAAAGGTGCGAAATCATATCATCAGTCAGAATTAAAATTTAATCAATAATTTAACAATATTGTCATAGTAGGTAGGTACGTAGTTAAATTCATAACTTGATATTTCTTTGTTTTAGTACAAAGTTGTTAGATATTTAGATAAATATAACGTACGGACGAGTTTACGTCAAGCTAAGTATCTGAATCCAGTTTACGCTGACCTCTCATTTTGCAGAAAGCCAATTTAATACAATGCGAGATCAAATTAAGGCGAATCGTATTTCCTTGAGCGCGTAATTCAAATATTATTTTATTTTTCGTAAATTGTACAGTCGCTAACTCATCAGGTTATACAAAAACTATCAACTTTCTCCAAATGATTTTAAACATTAATGTATTGATGATTATAAGTTCAAAATCGACTGAGAAAATTTGTCATTCGACATCTATCGACATCTATATCACATTTTAGGATCATAGCAGTAGATAATGTTATAGTTGATACCATCATAACATAACATACCATCACGCCTATATTCCCCGAAGGGTTAGGCAGAGGTGTACTTAATGTACACCCACAGTTCGCCGGTATGTTTGGGTCCCATGTAATAGGGGGCGAGCCTATTGCCATTCACCGGGCACAGATCCAGACTCCGAGCTGCTACTGAGAATTTCATAGAAAAACTCAATAACACTTTGCTCGACCTGGGGATCGAACCCAAGACCTCTTGCGTAGCAGTCGCGATTGGGACCACAATACCAACGAGGCAGGCAGTTATAGTTGATGTCACAATTTATTCTGGCATGAACCTTGCAATAAAACCGAACCAGACAACCTGGCTTGAAAACCAAAAAAAAATGAATTTCGCGCCCAATAATAGACAATCCGCCTTAAAGTAGAATATAACTTGACCCGTAGCCGCTCCAAATGATTTTAAACCTTAGCATGTTATTAATTACGTAAGTTCAAAATCAACTGAAATAATTTGACGTTTTGTTGTAACTTGATGTGCTGGCCACCGTACATACATAAGACATAGACAATTTAATTTGCGCAAAAGCAAACTAATTTAATTTTGACGGGTTTAGTGAACGTGTTCCCCTTAAGTTTTAATTGTGATTGTCTAACTACCTTTATTGTACCTATTTGTGCGCTTTTTTGAATATTTGCATTGATTTTTAATGACTATGTAATATAAATATCAGATTTGTCAGATTTTGTTAATAGACTGCAAACCATTGGATATATATTTGGTATGGATAGTGTTAGACACGATATGTCGCCGTAGAGCTGGGGTTTCAAAGCGGCATGTGCCTCCCGCTATGCAATGCCCTTGGAAATCCCAAACGTGCTGGCGACGTCTTTCTGCAACTATCCCTTGAAGAACATTGAAGACACCAAATTTATAGATAATTTTATGCCATTGGATCTTTACTTGTGAATTATTTTTTGTATTGTATTGTATACTAATTGCCTTGTCGATGAGTTTCATTGCAGTTTAGTCATGTTTAATGTATAATTCTGTTTTTATATTTCAGTATCCGCCATTTATGCAATCAATATGGTAACGAATGTCTTAACCTTAGGTAAAATAAAAAAATAAAAAATAAACATAAAAACATAAAGCGCTGCATAAACATACGAAACGAATATCTAGTTTCAGATACAAACAAACACACAAATAGTATATTTTACTTCAATGTTTTAAATATAATGTAAGTGTAGTATAACGTAACTCCCTTTTTTTTTCTTGCAGAAATGTTCTATAGGTTGAGATGCCATTCATAAATAATCAAATGATATGACATTATATGACTGTTACAGGTACATCTCCGACGTATCAAATTGATAGTGATATGGTCAGCGCCGGCATTTCCTGCCTGATGACCTCTGAGAAGAAACGCCGAAACAAGCTCAGAGATTTATGGTCTCTTTTAAAGTCGAGACAGTTGTTATATAAGTTATGAGAGTTTTACAATGTAGGACAAATTCTGAATAGGCCTTTAGAAGAAAGAGCCATAGCAGTTTTGAGTTGACCTGCCCTAACTGACGGCAAGCTTACTTCAGACTCGGAGAACTGACAACCGTTGGAGCAAACGAGTTCTCGAGTGGAGACCGAGGCTAGGCAAACGTAGTGTAGGACGCCCGCTGGCCAGGTGGAGTGACGATTTGCGGAAGACAGCTGGCAGCAACTGGATGAAAAGAGCTGAAAATCGGGCTCTGTGGCGTTCACTTAAAGAGGGCTACGTCCAGCAGTGGACGAATACGAACTGATGATGATGATGATCGTGTAGCTCAACAATTTTTTAAGGAGCTCAATGATTACAATCCACAATTCTGCCCTAGTCCAACCTAAATAGCTACAGATTGATATCTCTCAGTGTAAGAGGATTTTACTTATTACGTAGCTTATTACATATAAATAAAATAAATAATATAAATAAAACAACAATGTTGGTACGTCAATACTTATTTTTATTTAACATTCAGTCCCAACTATAACTTTCCTTGAAAGCAGTCACGCAGTTCGACTTAGCTTCGCTATCAAACTTATCTATTACTTTATTCTTTTTTTCTAAAACCTCATTTTTTTTGTCTATGATTTCTTTTTTTTTATCTACGCCATCTTTGTTGTTAACAACACTTTTCTTATTGTTCCCAGTTTCCTGTATATCGGTATCCGAATTTTTGCGAAACGGCTTGGCTTTTGGCTCTGACTCGTCAACCTGTGGGTAAAAAAATTAAATAAGAAAAAGTGATAGTCTCAGTCCGTTAGGTATTCACCGCTCATCTCCCATACAACTGTTCCCTCTCAAGGCCTCAAGCTGGCTAGACACTTGTTCATATCGGCACATTCGTTTCGGAAGCATTTGTTGAACACGAAAACCAACCCCACACAATATAATCTAAATCTAAATATAGTTATTATAATCGACTTTCATTGGGCTCGCGCCGATCGATCTTTTTCCCAACTATCTACTATCATTTCGATTTAATTTAACCGCCCGATTTCGCTGAAATCCCGAAAATACGAAAAAAACACTGATTCTCTCTCTAACTCTTTAAATTTATAGTTGTTAACAGTTGATATATTAAAAGAGACATATTCTTTTCTCTTACTTTAAAAGTGAATGAATCCAATATTAAGTTAGTAGCTTACTTGAAAAACTCCCGAAGAAGTTCGTTTTCTGGTAGCAACGGGCAGCGAGGTCGTCGAAATACTGTTCGAACGATCTCTGCCGATTTTCTCCGGCAGCTGCGTCGGAGTGGACGGTGTGGCAAGGTTGGTTCTGTTCAACACTGGACGCAAATTTGGGTTAGCAGTTGCAACACGCTCTAATGGTGTACAGTTAGCATCAAATATATCGGAGAAAACAAACTGTTTACCGGAGCAACTAGGGAAATTAAAATGAACAAAATGACAGTTGCCCTGTTGAGTGTCCAAACTAAAATATACTTTGTATAATTGAGATAAGGTTTCATTTGGTCAGTAGTTCAGATAATTTGAACAGTTTGTTTGTGCAGACAGCATCTGCATCATGTGCATCATGCAGCAGCATATTTGATGCTGACTGTACTAAATGATTGTCAAGCACAGAGAGCCTTTAGCATGTCTGTAGCGATAAACATGCTAAATGGCTAACAAATCTACCCGGTTGTAATATTTATGTCTAAAACCCTTCGACTTTCGACTTTTAAAACCCTTGGTAGACGTTGTTAAAAAATTTAAACATTGAAAACATTGTTTTGGAATGGGTCATTGCCAGTTAAATTAGAATTTTTAAATGGTGAACCATATTGGTAGGTAAAGGAACAAACGACGGACGACGGCAGGCGTGGCCTGGCAGGTCTAGCGTCCACAATTTCCACTAAAATTTCATTCAACTTTAATAATTACGAAATTCTAAGAACTTTAGCAGGATATTACTCAATATACTTGATTTTGCATGCCATATTATTATAGCAAGGAAAACATCGTGAGGAAATCGGCATGTCGTAGAATCATAAATTCAAAGACATGTAATATCTACCAACCCGCACTGGGTCCGCGCGATGCATTACGGCCCACTTCCTTTCACCGAGAAGAGGCCTGAGTCCTAGCAGTGGAACATTATAGGCTGTATAATAGAAGATAGTAGTAGTATATGGTTAAACATGTACCTTACCCGTTACATAATTATTTGAAACAGACATTACTGTAACATAATCACATCACATCTAATATGACATTGTGGAATGCGAATAAATGATATGAATATAATAATTAGGAATATGCATGAAGTTTAAATTTGCCTAATATATTTTTTTCCGGAATCTTAAACATACTTAAAGTATTATAATTGTAACAACATTTTGTTACATAATTGTTATTTATTTGTATAAAATAATAATAATTAAAAAGTGCTAATTATGCGAGCGAAATTAAAATTTACAAAACGCGCTGGCATTGGTCGAACGAAATGAAACGTCACGGGCCACGACATTGAATTTAATCACATAGTCGAAAGCTGCTAGAAGAGGATTTATTTGGAAATATATTTAAGTTTGTGTGTCTTGTGCGATTTTCGTCAGTGGTGAGACTATATACGATGACCGAAAGAAGAAAAATCGGGAGTAGTTCTGATAGTATTTTTGCATTATGGTACTATGCAATATCGATAGAAAGGGTTTTTAGCTGCTTCCATGGTAAAATCTTTAAGAATTAACCAAAACACCTGTAATAAACAAACACTTCGTGCTATGATCGCGGCCCATGACGTCATCTGAAGCGCGCGAAAAATGGCGGCGTTCAAACAGCTCAATTTTGGATATGTATGTTGAATAATATTTTTAAAAAAAATTGAACATTCCCGGGAATAATTATATCTTCTATTGTGTTATTATGATGTATAGAATTAATAAAAAAAATAAAAAAAACGCATGCATGTTCCTAATTGTGAGGAAATTAATAAATTCGCATCATAATTTAAGTTGGGGCTTACCTAGCTTGGATATAAATAAAAAACCACAAACCTTGCCGGGATTTCATGTCAGGCCTTGTCCTGTAAAAAAAAATAAGTACTTTGGTAAAACTTTAAAACCCTGCAGCATAAAGTCATCTGCCATTCAATCTTTAAATTGGTAAAAAAAATTTATAACACTTTACCGATTAAATGATTAAATGGCTTTTAAATCTTGATTCGAAATACGAAATTGCGACACTCAAAATTACTATCGTAGGGAATTTAGGTGTAAATTGTGATTTTTCGCCGAATCCACTATTTTACACCAAAATCTTAGATGATAACGATTTTTACGCAAAAGTTTTAATACTCAATTGTGCATAAGTTATTTTTGGTGTCGCAATTTCTACTGCCTTGTACCTAGAATGTGTTATAGACTAAAAATTTGCGAAATTCCAATAAAAAAATTCGTTTCGCGTCCAACCCCGACGCTTTAGCCTTAAGCGAAATTTAATGAATAGCCATTTGCAAATAGGACACTGATTACCGGCGTATTTTTTTTATTTGTACAACGAAGACTGCCAGTACTGCAGTATTTTTTTTTCTAAACAGAGCGAAGGCGCAGGACTTGTCGCCGTCTCCGTTTAATTGGTATCCGAACGCATCCGCTAATTGTAGGTGAAGTATCGGGCGACACTAGCGCCGCTGTCGCGCATTCACCTGTCGCAAACCCGGGAACACGCCGCCGGCAAACCAAATTACTCGAACTTGCTCACGACTAACCAAACTCTTTTACATTTTTTTTAAAGAATTCCTGAGACTACTTTGTCTTGTTTCCGTTTAAACGTACATTTTAAAATGTTGATAAGGAATTTGCCTTTGTAGAGACAACCGAAATATACAGAAAATAACCCCTTTAAATCTGTAGTCATTTTTATCATCAATCACTGCGTAAAATTGTTAGTAGATTTGGTGAGTCAGTGATTACGGATTAAGCGTTTGCACTTAAAACAATCGCATTGTATCATAGTTTTATCAGATTTATGGAATAGTCTACTTATACTAAGACGATCCTTATACCTTACTAGGAGATCTCCTCGACTGCCAACTAACATACTGTCAGACATAAAACGTCGCAATTCTCTTCATCCGACCCCCGCATTGGATATAAATTGACTTATTTTAAATCTAATACGAAGTAATGAAAATAAATCAATTATAAACGACGAGGCAAAACATAGTCCAATAAAAACTTATACGTGATTAGATTGGAAGTATTAGAGGGATAAGCTTTGATATTTTTATATAAAACGTTATTTATATGTTATAGTTGCGGACGTAAGGGATTCAAAGCTGACGACGGTTCATTTATCAAACGTTTGACCGTATATGGCGAGCGGCGCGCCGCGCAGATGACACACCAGAGACAACGTTTGATTGACTTGTAACTTTTTATTTTTTGTTCTAACGCTCGCTAATAAGCTATGTTCCCGCCGTTAAGGCAGCGTTCGGATACGCGGATGAACGGAACGTGTCCTGGTGAATCGGGATTATGTTTCTTCGGTATCCAGTCGCGAAGAATCTGCTAGGCCGATTACCGTACTGCAAAGCTCAGGTAGTCTGAGCAACAAATTGTAGTTTTAAGCCCCTGCTGCGCGAATCCGATCGTGAATAAAATTAAATTTTAATACGTCAACGTGAAAATGGCAAAGCACGTAACGGATGTTTGGTGATATTATAAACCGTAAAAGAGATAGTCTGGTGTAAAGGTAGGATAATATTGAATAGCATAGCATTTATTATAGCAAAATAATGAAAAAAATAATTATAAATTGTCAAGTTTAAATAAGAGCGTCTAAGGCCACTATACCTTGTCCATTATGTGAACCGCTTTTTGACAGATGCTTTTGACTGCCTTAGAGCGTAGGTGTTCCAGATTACGTAAAAGTTAACTTTGAAATGCGTAGCAAAATAAATGTATTATCTACCATATGTTATTCAATTATCTTAATTATGATTTCTTACAGACATTATAATACAATAAATGTAACGGATTTTCCAAAAAAAAGATTATTGTTAAGCGTATTAAATTTAGTTACATTCTACCACATTCTACCGTGTCTAGTGATGCAATCGAATGTATTCGCTGCAATCATTTTGAACAATGACATTATATCAGTATCGGAAAATGGCATCCACTCTAATATCAATAAAATATAAATAAAACAATCTTTTTGAAAAGAAATGGATGGAAAATGAATATTATACAAAAATTAATACAATCAGATGAATAATATACATATTTATTTATTATTGGTCGTCGTTGCACCATTTTCGATTCGACAACCAAACAATCGATATAATCAATACTAGACAGTAATCAAAGTGTCAATAATCGGATCGATAATCGCAATATTAAGTTCCTGCAATCACTAGTTCCATCTGTCAAAAAACGGTGCACATAATGGACAAGGTATAGTTTGAATATTTGGTCCACCAATTTGTCTAGGTATTTCCAAACACACAGTTTGTTTAAACAAGTTACGTATGTGTATACGTAACTTGTTTAAAAAAACTATATAGGTAATGTAATTACGACTACATTGTCAATACTAACTCAATGGAGACAATGTAATGGCACAGAGTATTTTGTAATGATATGTTCCCGCCGCAACATGTTTTTAAATCAAGTTGGCAACGAATGCCCGCACTACACTCACCTATTTGAGAACCTGCTCGGACGGCAGAGACCCTCAATTTGGCTCACATGATTTAAAATGCCTACACAATCCGAAGCTGTCGAACGAGACGTGTAACATTGCAAATAACAGCCTTATACAGAGAAATAGCCGATGTATCGGAGTTAAGGACATATTGTTAGTATGATGGAGTCTCATCTGAAAACAAAGTGTCGGACTGCCGGACCCGCGGCAGGTATCCGCGTGGTAACGAGCTTCAAATACACTAGATTTATGTATCTTCACGCGTTTTACCTTATTGGGATAGCCGATTCAGGTGGACTGTTTTGAAGCGTCAATGTCACTTAAACAGAGTATCAAGACTAAAGATCTGGATTGAAGGTTACCTTTAATAACTTTTTTAGGAGATCTATATGTGTTTTGTTTTGTGATCAGATGCGAATCTTTTAAATGGAAAGTATTGCCAATTGCCACAGACTTTTTTGAAGAGGACATTTTTTATAATACCTTAATAGCTACTTAAACATATATTACCGGTATTGTTGTAGATTTTTTAGCTTAGACCACAAATAGAGCCGATCACAACAAAATTAATTAAATTTGAATCAAAAATAAGGAAGCTGTTACAACAAGTTTAATTTTATGCTAGGCAGATTGGTAACTATACCGAGAGTTGACGTCAAGTCTTAGAGGCGCCATACAAATACTATCTAACACAAAAGAAAGAAATACTATCTAACGGAAAAGTGACAGAGCACTCTGACTCATTCTCCACTAAAAAATTTAAGTAAAAAAAAAACTTCTCGCCTATCCAGTAGGTACTCCCTACTCTCTGACTGACTAACCTCGCATTGTAAACGCTTTCCGTACAATGCGAGGCCAGCCTTATCTACATTTGTATAGCTTGATGTGAAGCCGTGTGTACAGGGCGCAGACCCTGGAGGACCGCAGAAATGGCTAGACCAGGACCAAGTTTTGGGTCATACATTTTTTAAGGGCGCAGTTATAGGAGCTCGCATCGGGCGCATAAAGGTGCTGATAGACTTGAGCATTTACGCGAGCGTTTGCTAGAATGATCGACGAAATGTGCATTCCGATGGATGTTCACTTTGAAGAACTGCGAATGCTCGCAGAGTCTATCCGTACCCTAAAAGGGTACTTACGACACTGACCCTATCTGTCTAGGAAGCAATCATCAAGCCCATCATCAACCCATTACATTGTCCCACTGCTGGGCACGGGTCTCCTCTCAGTACAAGAGGGATTAGGCTATAGTCCACCACGCTAGCCTACTGCGGGTTGGCAGACTTCACACGCCGCCAAGAAAATCTCTCAGATATACAGGTTTCCTCACGATGTTTTCCTTCACCGTATAAGCGCGTGATAATTAATTATTAATAGGCACGAGACTTCGAAAAGTCAGAGGTGTGTGCCTTGGATTCGAACTCGAGACCTTTGACTTGGCAGTCCAATGGTCATATCACGAGGCTATCGCTACACATCATCATGCCTAAAGCCCGCTATTCTACGTGCACCCTACGCCATTGTAACGTGCGTTTGAAATTATTATATCTGCCAAAGGCAAATTATGATTATCACTGCTCTTAATAATTCTACACTGTAATGGTCACTCCGCATTAATTACACGAAATGGTTTCACGTTAAGATAGTTGTTAAATTTCGCAAGATTCGAGTTAAAATCATGTCAGATTAAATCAGGGTTAATGATTATGGTTATTCGATAGCGAACAATAAGCATAGAATTTCATTTCATAATCGTTTGCGTGAGCATTTCTATTATCCTATTTCTGTTAACGTATAGTTTGATAAACTTGTGCCTTTTGACCCCTTTATTACTGAAAAGCATTTTAACATTGCATAAGATTAGGCAGAGAAGGATTGACACACCAGCGCAGTTCGCCGGAATGTTTAAGTTCTCCAATAATAAGAGGCAAGACTATTGCCATCCACCGGGCACAAAACTACGAATTGCTACTAAGAATTCCATAGAATAACGCTGTTTGAATTGGGATCTGAATCCTGGACGTTACGCTGTGACGACTAGGGTAATAAGGCCACCTTCAGAAAGGTCAGGTGCATAGTACCCGCAACCGGCGCATGTGTATGACACGATGTATGAATGTGGACGAAGCAAAAGAAGTATGCAAGAATCGTAGCAGATGGCGTTCTGTAGTTTCTGCCTACCCCTATGGGAAAAAGGCGTGAGTGTATGTATGTATGTATGTAACCTCTTTCCAACTTCGCACGATGGCGATGCTACAAATTCTTTGAGTCGTTTAATTAGAACTATAACACAAGGTAATACTGACACATAGGTTAGCACTTTTTCATCCGTAGGTTTCTAATAGAAGCCAGCTTTGTATGGCAATAGATGCCGAAGTGTTGCCCGCTAGCCTTTAAACTAGATAATAAGCTCTCATTATTTCATAAACAGCATATTCGCACGAACTAGCCACATTTTAATAGTAATATTCTATGAAATGATTACATTTTTATACCGGGCGGACCCGTCGCGGCGCCTCAGAGTTTCCTTACTTTTATGTTAATAGAATGTGCTGAGCAACGATGGGTGATTATCGCGGGGAGTAATCGTTGTTAGTGGGAACTATTCGGCGCGCGCAATCCTGATAGGGCTGCCCCTTTTTCTAGATTTAAAATCTTGTAAACTGTTGTGTTGGACGCTGGGGTTACGTTGGAATTAAAGTTATAGACAAAATCTCTATGTCCTAATCTTAAACCTTAATGAAACAGGGAAGGTTAGTTGGTTAGGTGTATGAAACTATATCTAATGCTTGACTATAAACATCTGATTTACCATTTTTTAGCATTAAATATTGCGAAATTTTCACAAAGAAATGAATTTTCTAATTAAAGAAAATTTCTAGTGAAAGAAAAATTAGATCTCAGGCAGGGTTTGAACCTGCTTCTCTCTGGTTAAGTAAAAGAGAAAAAGAAAAAAAAAAATTCTTTAATTAGAAAATTCATTTCTTTGTGAAAATCTGATTTACCAGATAAAAACTTTGAATAGCTAATGGATATTAATTAACTATTGAATAACATTAACTTCATATATTATCTTGGATGTCAAAGCAAAAAGTAAAAACCTGTCTAGTCAATTAAAGTCAACAAATGTGGACCTTTCAAAACGACATTGTAGACAAAACATTAGGCACACAATTTGTCAATTAGACACCCCTAGTCGTTATGCGTCGGGTGCGTGTGCGCACGCGCGTTAGGGCGCCGTTTTGAGAGCCATTAACGCGATCACTGACTAATCGGCATTTACAGGAATTTCATACGATTTTCCGCGCGTAGTGTAACTGACACTTAACAGCAATACTTGAGGGTGCTAGATGTTATCGCGAAATGGATGGGAAAACACGCGATTAGTGACGCCCGGTGACAAATCACCCGTCATACAATGACATTATTACGATTACCTACCGCTTTTTTATTCAATTGTTAGCATTTTTTCTGTAGTGCAGTAAATGCATTGAGGTGGGGTTATGTCGGACTTATACCGACTTGCACTTACCTACCTCTGATCTACGGTGAGGATCATAGGGCTCGTGATTATAATTAAAATGTTAACTTTTGCAGTTTCACGACCATATAATTCTGAACGTTTACCTCATCGGAAAATCTACTACTTCTTAGAGGAGAAAGCAGGTATGTTCGGAAAGGAGAAAGTACGTCTTTGGTGCCTATGAAAGAACAATCCGTATTCTCAAATATGAGCTCCTATTGCAAAATCGTCGCCCAAACCAAAACAAAGAACTGCAAAAGCTGGCTGTTAATGCAACAACTCTTAATCGATTTCCTGAATTATAATATGACCATTCGATTTTACGTTGTTGACATTTACGCCCATAATCAGGTGGACAGGTGAACCCTATGATTATAGCTATTTCAGTCCGATTATGTAAATCTGTTCGATTGGTGAACTGGTTTCGGAGACCTAAACCACAAGCTGTGAGTGATTACTGCTAACGTTGACGTTGAAACCATTTTATTTAGTTTGTGCTAGTAAAATTTCGTACCAGGATGCGGAAATAAGTCCAAATAAGGTAAACGAATTGTTCAAACTTTTTCAAACGTATTATTATGTTACTTTGGAGTCTCATTTGGAATATCGTTAAAACTGATGAAGGATCATAATAGATTTCCGCAGTTTAAAGTATCATGTCTTTTAAATACGTCTGAAGCCTGTCCTTCTTTTGTTAAATGGACTCTTATTAATTGCAAAGTAACAGTGATTGTTTCCATTGCAAAAACATTTCTCTTAAATTAAACTGACATGACTGAATTATGGGCTTCAAACGCATCACTAGATATTCAAAACTCCAACGAAAATCTTTGTAAACCAAAATAATTTTCATACTTAACACAACAAAACCATCTCTTATAGCTATCAAATGTAACCCAACACGTTCTTGTTCCGGATTAACGTTTAGGTCTCGTCTTTAAATCGCTACCAGTATTTATTAGTCGTGTCGCTTAGCAAGACGACAAGGGCGCACCTCGGGTAAATCACCTGCAAGTGCCTGCTAGCTACATAGGCCACGTTTACATGGTGCCGCGCCACTTTTGGCGTTACCACCCATAAAAGGTTCAACAAAGAAAAGGGATCGTTTTAGTGTTAGGTCTCTGTTCTTGTTTGTCGTTTAGGGCGAGGTTAAAAGTTATTAAACTGGGAGATCGTATTAGATAAGGATGCCAGAGTCAAAGGCTTGCGTTTAACAACTGCGCTGTTGTCTTTTATCGCAATATTATCTGGCTCAAGCGCGTAGAACTCATGAATGATGGCGGAAATTGATACACACTTAAATAGAAAAAATCCACAACAAAATCTCGAGTCATCAGGGTAGTTGCGCATGGTAAAATCAGAAGTAGCAATATTATCTGGCTCATGCGCGGATATAGAACTCATGAATAATGGCGGAAATTGATACACATTTTAATAGAAAAAATCCAAAACAAAATCGCGAGTCACCAGGGTAGTTGCATGGCATGGTAAAATTAGAAGTAGCTGCATTATCCCATAAGTAAAAGCGCATGTTTTATTACCAAGCAACAATGTGTGATCTTTATGTTCCCGAACACATCTTACATTAAGGGGAGCTAGAAAATAAAAGATTAGTCTATAAATTAGTTTGCGCAACCATCATGTACGCCCGGTCCGCACTAACAAGGCGCGCTAATCGCACGTCGCTCGTCGGGGCGACACATCGACACATCACCGTGCCGCGTGCGCATGGTCGATCACTGCCGCACAAATCTTACATAGTTAGGGACATTTTACTGCCTTTAAACTGAGATTTAAATACTATTACACTGGATTAAACAGGATCAATTATTGAAAGCTAAAGGAACTACAAAAGATCGTACAAGAGAGATGTATGTAACGTAACCAGGAGTTTAGTGAGTCATAGTAGTCCAATATTTTGTATAAAAAACCTGTGAAACGCCTGTAGCGGTCACCACACGAACTCCATTTCCCATACAAAATATTGAACAGATAAGCTAGCGAGACATAGTCGCTCAGTATCATATTGATCTCTTAAGAAAACTTAAGGTCGTTCATACTCGATATTTCTCTACGCGACCAAATCAGGAATGAAATCCGTAGAAGAACCAAATTTGCATACACAGCTGGCAATTACATTGCTAGATAAGGAGTGGACGAGGTTATAGCTCTGATGTCCTCTGGGACAAAAAGATTGTCAAATGGAGACCATACACCGGATAGCGCAGCGTAGAACGGCCTGCAACGAGATGGACAGACCTAGTATACGTAAAGGACCTCTTTCAGCTGAAATGATGATGAAGCTAGCGACAATATTTGACGGAACTCCTGATAAGGCTACTGGGTATTGTTGACACAAGCTGCCATACTTCTTCTTATTTATATGACATGCACAACAATCACACAGCACAGCAGTTTCCCCACAAAGTTAAAAACAAAGGCCTATTTATGCAAGCAGTAGAAAGGACAAAATTAGTAAACAAAAACGAAATGAAGTGATTGCTTTTGTTCTATTAAACGCTGGGCTTTTTAATTAAGGGTAAGAAAACGTAATTGATAATATTCCTGCGTCACCATGTACGCCCAGCATGGCACAAGCAAGGCGCGCTAATCGGGCGTCGGAGCGACACATCGGTACGTCGCGTGCGCACGGTCGATCACTGCCGCACAAATCTTACATTGTTAGCAAGTTTTTATTTTAAAGCTTCGAGATGCATCTTTACTGCAGTTGACTTGTTTAGAGGAACCTATGTATACTTTTTAAAATATTAAACAATTAGGTATATGAAATTATGATGATATATGAAAATATGTTATGTAGGTTTTTCCAAGTTATGTAGGTAGCCGTGAATCTGACTTGATTTTAATAAAATTGCTTCTGTTACATTTTTAAGGATTTCAGTTTTTTATTAATTCACTGATGCATGTAGCGCTGTCATGAGGGCAAAACAATAAATTTTACATTGTGTCTACAATATGGCGCTTAACGAGTTAAACCTTAAACTAGGCCTCACTTAGCATAGAACTTTTAAGAGCATTTAGAAGGAAAGAAAACACATTTATTAAGGCAAGGAGACACACACAGATAAAAAGAACAATAAAAAACAACTAAGGTCACTGGGTGTGCTGCAAACCCGAGATTTGAAGAATGCTTTTACAGTCATCATTGTGAACATTTTAAAATGAACAGACACCAATTTCACTAACAGAATCAAGCACATTCAAACGACATTCACACTCGGAGAGCTCACATACATGTACGACCCCACGACCGCAGACGGCGCAGGCGCAGTAATTGACGACCATTTGACAAGCGTTGTCGCGCCCAAAGCGGGCCCAAATAGGTAAAACTCGAAATGTCAGTGACAAAACGGCCCGGACACGTCGCTCAACGTAATTGGCTATTAGCTAATGAGATTGTAAGATAGTTATCTGGTCGGCGTCGCAAAGCGAATATCGCTTATATCGAAAGCGCCCCGTTAGGTGCCAGGCGATGACAGCGGGCAGGCGACAAGACGAGAGGGATTTACTGAGATACGATGTGCGAATGTACCTCTCCAGGAGGTTGATAACAGCTGACCCTTATAAGGAGTAGACTAAGACGAAGCTTCATATAATTTTATTTACATTAATAATGATTTAAATATTCAGTGTATTTGCCAATATTCATATTTCCTCTAAACTCATTAATTGGAATTTCATTAATTAATTTGGAAGATTGCTTAACCAAACAAGAAAGTAAAAGATTACAGTCTAGTGATATTCCATCACTATACTAAGAACTAGAAGACTGTGGAAGCTGTTGTAATTTTTTTTTTACTAAGAGTTATCAAAAAAATTATGTAGTCAAACTACGTGTTAGACACTTTCTCTACTATAAAGATATCAATTTTCTAGACGATATACTATGCACACACTCTGAATTTACTCAACAGCTCAAAATAAATATCTTAATTTGCGAAATAAAACAGCTATTGTTCTTTTCCATTAGTGCTGTACTTAATGAACTGTTGTCACAATCCCGGGTTAATCGTAAGCGTGGAATAGAACCGTGTAAAGAAATTCGTACACGATTCGTCCGACCCCCTGGCTGACCCCGAGCCCTTTCAAAGCGTTAATTTCACAGAATCGCTCAGTTACATGTCTCTATGACCTTTAAGAGTAGGCAGAAGATTTAGCTCACTATTTTATTTCTGCTTTGTTCACGTTCAGAGCACGATTACTGTTGTCATTTAGGTTGGAGTGTAGCCCTAGTAATTGGCCTTAATGAGGCTGACTGATTAGTATAGCCACTACATACTACAATAAGAGCTATTCCTTAGCTATTCCGAAAGAGAGAATCGGAGAAGAGTGAGAATCCTCGAAGAAAGAGAAGAAGAATCTGCATACATTTAAGTTTGAGCAACAAATTATGACAATTTTAATTCTGCCAATTATAATTCTTCAAAATAAGGGTTTCTGTGACCATGGATGCTATAAAGGATCCGAAACATCAGGAATTAAATAATATCAATATAACAACGCGATAGTAAAAATGTATATTTCAATAAAACTAACTTGTTCCTTTCAAAATACATATGATACTACTAACAAAACCAGCGACAGCAAATGTTTAGTTCCAGAAGCACAAAGGTAACCATACAAAGTGATGACAAATGAATCCCTTTTAACGATTCAACGGGCACCTGAACAGGAGTCTTATATAAAATCTAAAGCAAGTGACTCCACGATATTTGTCGGGGAACTAACTCGGGCGCACGTGCCAACGAAACAAAAGGTGAATGATAGCGGCAATAGCGGTGCGCAAGCGCACGGCATCAACCTACTGCGCCGGGAACACACAAGCAGATTTTATCCTTATTCATAATCATGGTTGAACTAGGAAAAAAAAATCTTGTAATCAAACTATGGACGGTTTTTGAAACGATCTGATGCGCTTAATTGCATCCCGCGCGTTACAAGATGACTGTTTAAATGTTGACATAACAAAAGCAGTATGTAAAAATTTTAGAAAAGCAGTTGGAGGCAAAAGTTCATTCAACCTAGACCTACAAAATTAATAATTGCCACAGTGTTATCACAGACTGCCTCATTAGTATAGTGGTCCTCAGTGCGGCTGCTACGCTAGAGGTTCTGGGTTCGATCGAGTTCGAGCAAAGTATTATTGGATGTTTCTATGAAATTCTCAGTAGCAGCTCGGAGTCTGGTTTAGGCTCGCCCCCTATTACATGGTACCTAACCATACCGGCGAAATGTAGGTGTACATTAGTACACCTCTGCATAACCCTTCGGAGAATAGATCAGTGATGGTAATGTATGTATGTTTTTACAGAATGGTCCAACGAAAATCTTTCCGTGTGCCCCTTGCTTTATTCGCTGACGTGATACTAATGGCACCACCCGACGATGCCCGCGATTTATTGTCGCGAATACCGCGCCGTCGGCTCAACGACTCCGTATGTTTCAGTCCTTACAAAGTGTAGATTAAGCTTTAGAAATGGAAATGCGCAGGAGTGCAGTTAAGGCACTTAATTTATGACATCTCTTGTTGGATTCTAAAGGTGTAACTATAACTGTGTTTTTCGATTTAGTGCATTTGGATCAGTTTACTTTGAAGCTCAAATTGGTTCGTTCACGTATCAGGATCTATTAACCTTTTACAATTTTAAGCGGCGGTAGCCTTATGGCGTCAGACTTGCGATCATGTGGTTGCCGGTTCGAAACTCACCCATTGCAGTCCATATGCAATGGGCGTCGGCCGGCCTGATACGCCGATGGCATTGACGAGTGGCAAGATTATTAGTAATTTGGGAACCTCTTTGCTAGTAAGCTTTTTTTTAAAAAAAAACTGTGTACCCCTTTTTCGATTAATCTCCATTTAGACTTCTATTAACATAGGATAGAGCGTAGACCGACCGATAGAGAATACTTATACCAAGTATTTATTGTTACTGAAATTCAACATAATCAACATAATCTGGGACACAGGCCTCCTCTCGGTGGGAGTGAGGAAGCAGTAGTCCACCACGCGGGCCCAATACGGGATAGTAGATGTCGCATATCTTCGAATTTCGGTTTTAGGACATGCCGGTTTCCTCACGATATTTTCCTTCACCGTTTTGAGAGCACTGGTCATGAAAAAAATTACACAAAGTAAGGCGCTTATCTGAGTTCGAACATACGACCTAGAACTCATAAGTCGCGGCCGTTATCACTAGGCTACCATCGCTCTAATATGCAAATAAAATATGAAAGAGCAACAATCCATCGAATTCCAAACAAGTTGAGCTTTTGAGCTTAAACTATGCATAACAAAACAAACTTTCCATAGTTTAAAACAAACAATAACTTTAATTCACACATTATCGGCAGTGATCGACTTGTGTTCCTGTACATTAGCATGTGGCCACATCACGAACTATTAAATCAGGCACAATGTGCAACTACCGTCATTCCTATCTGCGTCCGAGGCGCGAACGACCCAGTTCGGCGCGTGCGCACCATAGATCAACTGATTAATGACAGACCACCAACGCGAAGCCCAAATTGTTGCCCGTATTAAAATTAACCAAATCTGTGGAAAGCAGTCCTAATTTTGTTTATAAAATCGAATTTATTAAGGGATTTGGGTTTTTCGGGGGACGACTTATACAAACCAATCAAGCCCTAGTTAATCCTGGTTAATTATATTAATACCATATCTGCGCTCTATTTCACAAAAGATGAACAAGAATGTAACTTGCTAAACTTACAAATTTAATTCTAATGTTAATATAGTCTTGGCGTATTTACGTACTAACTTAAGTAAATATGGTAAGATAAGTACGATTTCCATAATACCTATATTAAAATTCAGTTTAAATTTGACACATAGAAGCTTAAGTTTACGCTATTCTAGTTTTAATTTTAAGCTACTCTTCTCTAAATGGCATGTCTGTAAGGTACGGTAATTATCTTCCTAGAGATCTAAGTTTATCAAGATGTTATGATCACGGAAAAAGGAACCCCGGGCGTAGAAAAAGTCATGGTTGAGGAAAATTGAGGAGTGGACCGGAATTCGGAGTGCCGATGAACTCTTTCGCATTGCTCGGGACAGAATAAAGTATGCAGAGTTGACTGCCATTAATAGGAGAAGCACCTCAAGAAGAAGATGATTTACAACTGATCTTCGTCCATAGCAATATGGAGCATCAACCATAATGTGTTTTACCTACATGTATTTTTGTATTTTGCGATTAATCCATTTGGTTTTATAGTTACACTCAAAAATACTGGTTTGTTAAAAATGAAGCGTCTTCCAACGCTGTTATTGCTGAGAATCTCTCATAATCCGAATGATCGACTAAAACGTACCTAAGTAACTAAACAAAGATGATCGATACGTCGGTTCTGCGTATTTGCTAATCTATGTTGCACGGCGTAAGTCAGCGAGTACGATATCATCGGCTCGAGCGATGCATCGCGGCAGTTTACGAGCCTACCGGCCAGATTGCGGCCACGGGCCTTTTTATACGAGCGTTTGAGGGTTATTCCTGGTAGCCATTTCAAGGAATATTATATGCATTTCTCGCAAGATCTCCTTAAAGGATTTTTATCTATCTATACACTGCTACAATTTTGTTTAAGTATATTGCAAGAGCGGATCAGTTTGCAAACGATTTTGACGCTTAAGTTAAAACGTTCCAACTTAAAACTGATCGTCTTTGATTTAGATGATCAGAGATAGATGGATAGAATCTGTTGTAGATAAGTTAAAAATAAATACATCTCATGACATCCTCTAAGAGAAGTGTTTACATTTCTCCATTTTACATTGGAGACCAGACTATTATAAAATGTACTTTCTAATGCCCACAATTTCACTCGCATTCCAAAAGGAATTTTTCATCCTAATAGAGTGAGCTTGCTTGGCAAAATCTATTAAAATCTGATTAGCAGTTTGGGCGTGACGGGGTGAAAAAATTACTTCAGCATTAATAACATCACTGGCTAACCCGACAGTCCTGTCCTTGACAGTCTTGTCCTGTCCTTAGTAAAGAATATTCAATTCGAGCTAGAATAGTTATTAAAAAAATACTCGAAGTTAAAAAGTCGTAAAATTTTCTGATGTTTTCGAATTTTCTGCGCAATTTTCTTATTTTTTCTTTCAGTAACAATCTTCTACGGAGTACTAGAAAACTGATTGTTTTTTTTTAAATCGGTGTGACGAAATGAAATATGGATTCATTTTTATATATAAAGATATAATATGAAAATATGGATCCTGCACGTAAACATGTCATCCCACACGCAAAGATCAAAGGCGAAACATCAAAGTCGGCAAAATTTTGGTGCAAAACACGCAGTCACCATTCCAAGCAGCTCAATTTCAGTTTAAACTTCTATAAAAGGACACAAAAGATTTGCCAAATAGACAGAGAGCATAAAGCAAGCGTTGTGGGCGGAAATCTCCGAATCTCTGCTTGTACAAGCGCATGCAAATAGCTAGCACGATATTTATGAACTGTGTGGCTAAATGTTAATAGGAGTTGACATGCTTAGATACGGACTAGTGAAAGAATAAACTATGCATACCGTATTCATGCAATATGTAAACAAAATGTACCAACAGCTTATTGCAAAGGTTCGCTAGGAACTTTCTATACGTAAAACTATAGGTAGAGACAGACTAATGACGCACTATCACATCTGGATTCAAATTTTTTATAAGAAAATGTAGGTACTGCATTAGAAAAACACAAGTTGGACTGTGTTGCATACGGTTATAAAGTCAAGAGTATAAATACCATAATGCATTGTATACCTTCTTCTTCTTCTGCTGCTTAGTAGGTACAATTCTCTGCCTTCTTGTAGATCCTGACGTTAAGTATTTAAAATTTCAATAGATATAGTATATGACCACTATAACATACATTCTCAAAAGGCTGTGGCCCAGGAGTAATTACAGCTTTAATGTCATTCTAGACCCGTCTAGAAAGCAAGTTATCAGAGCCATTGGTCAGCCTGCTTTTTCTGGTTATCCCAATAGGTATATATATCCCTTATCCTTAACCTAAAAAAAGTATAAATTCCTTTCTCATAATAAACCATTCAAACAATTAAATCCTAAACCATACTGCGATCTAGTAAAGAAAGTTCCATTTAAGTAAATAAGTAAACTAAATGAGAATAAAATATCATCGCACACGTCTTAGGTATGCAAATGGGCCGGTGCGCGGGCGCATTAAAATGCAAGATGGCGGAAGCGCGCACGCGAGGTCGCGGGGTCGCCGGTATCGCCACGCGCCATTGTCCGGGCTACCGAGTAGAGTAGCATCAATTACTAAGGATATAGAGATATATTTTATGCGATACAAGGGATTTCTCTCGTTTCTTTTTATTGCATGAATACTCAGGTTCTACTCGGCTGAGAGTGTGGCTGGCGGGAATGGATTTTTCTAGTAGGCAATTATTTTCTATGCCATAAAACCTAAAGACACAAACAGCGTTGGTAAATTTCAGGAAATATGAGGGTGTGTTATGAATGAATTTATGAATTTTGATGCCATCAGGGACTAGCGAAATTCGCAAAGTAAGAACCTAAGGCTATAGAAAAACTAATTGTGATCAATTAAGAATTATCCGATATTATTGAAATAGCTTACGCATAAGACGGGAAAGCAAGAGTTGATATAATAAGTTGTATAAATTGGGGGAATAAAGACTTCGAAATCTAACATAATATGCGATTAAAATAAGAAAATATTTCAAAGCGCCATGTTTTCCCACATCTTGTAAATTTTTTCAAAACTATACAGTAAGCAGAAAATTCTTCAAAATAAAACAATTATTTTCGAAATATTTTTTTATTGAATAAATGTGTAATTACTAAATAATCTACTACAAAATTTAAGGAAAGGTATACAACAATAATGGTGCAATTGCTTTATTCATAGTATTACACACTATAATTTTAGGGGGTATGTAGGTAGGTATGTTTTCAGTCAAGTACTTATTGGAACTTATCAATAGAAGTAGTCTAGAGGACTTGATCTTGATCAACGGAATTGTTTTCTTATTTTAATCGCATATCATAACAGATTAATACCTAAATTGTTTTAAAAAGATTTTTTGCAATTTATATACCTAAACTAGCTGTGAACCCTACTTGCTTTGATTTATTTTTTACAATCCCGGGAGAATTTTCACAATTCTTTTATAAACTGGTGCCTAGAAAACCTACATACCAAACTACAAGTTAATACGCTTAATAGCTTTTGAAATTTCCTGGTTATTTAGTGAGTGGTATTTTGCTTTTATATAATAACTAGCTCCGCCCACGGCTTCGCTCACGTGTTTTTTCGACTTTTATGCACTATACGATGTATGTATTATACATATAAACCTACCTCTTGAATCATTCTATCTATAAAAAAACCGCATCAAAATCCGTTGCGTAGTTTTAAATATCTAAGCATACATAGGGACAGACAGACAGCGGGCAGCGACTTTGTTTTAAACTATGTAGTTAATATTATAATGGATAGTTTGTGGACTGTCCTAGCGTTTGCAAAATCCTGCTCCCACTACTGATATCTTCTCACGATCCGCTAAATCGCGTCTTACAATAGCGGTGGTTCAGTTCGCTTAAAACAAAGTAGATTCACAGCTTACACAATGTGTGGCGAACGGTTAGAAAATTATTTATGGACCATTTATATAGGTCGATAACTTGCTGTCCCGCGGGCGCTATTAGACAGGTCTATGTATATTATATTAGAATTATACTGTGTTCCGCGATTTCTCACTATATCGTGGGATTTTCCTATCTCATTACTTCGACTGATTTATTGAGCTGTGCGTTGCTATGTCTGCCCGTCAGTCTATCAGTTTCTTCTTTTGCGATATTATAAGCATATAAGAGAGTGTTAACACTTGAACATAATTATAGCTTGACTGAAAAAGTTTCAAGATATTCTCATGTTTTGCGAGTAGCTTTTAACTTACGAATACAAAGCTAAACCTGTGATTCGACTTATGTTTGTATAATTATAATATATATAGAGAGGAAAATATAATATAATTAAAGATACATACAATGAAAACATCAAATGAGAGACAGCAAAACGTTACAGACAATTGCATCGCAGAATAAACTAGAACAGCGGAAATATGAGTTTTACAAACTATATCTACTTACTAACAACTACAACATACAACAACTTTTAACGTACAACTTATTCTAAAAGTATTGTCAAGTAGCAATTACAACATCACTTAGGAACAACTCATGTGCATTAAACATGAATAAAGCGTTTAACATGCGACAGGAGGGGGTGCAAGTACGACATATATTCAGTACTAAAAAAAAACTTTTTTCAGCCATATTCTCCCACAAAAGAAAACTAAACTAACATTTTTTCTAAATAAACTGGAACTGGTACAAATAGCAATAATGTTGCGACCACACATTCGGCCGGCTTTCAGACTGCCTTGCCGCTGACTTTGAGTGGGCCCCCATGTCGATGCCGCACGCTAACTGCCAAAAGCAAAAGCAAGCAAAAGCGCGTGTGCGCCGGGCATGTGTGGATACAGCATTAAAGCACAAATTCAAATTTGCTCAAGATAAACATTGTTGAAGGCATTAAATGCGACATTAATAAAGATCTACTATGACACAATAAATTATCATAGTTTCCATTGTTTGCCTGCATTCTATATAACGTTCAACAATTTTACAAAGATACCCTAAGACATATCATAATGACCTGATAATTGCCAATTTTTTAATTTCCAATTTACTGAGATGCTCATCAGAGGATTTAAATATACGATTTGAAAAATAGCTATACAAAGGCTATAGGTAGTGTTTTCTAATGTCTAAAATAAAAATAAAAAGCTCATAGCTTCCTTATTCTTGAACCTTAACTTTGTTTTTATTGGTTTATGTTTTTATGGAAAAGATTTCTTTGAAGCCAAATAAACATAGAAGATACAGTAGACTAGCCCATTTTAGGAAGCGTTGAAGGGCGTGCGTTTTTGGGACTGTCGTTGTGACATTTAGAAGGACCTTAAAAATAGACTATTTCGAATAAATGCGTTGACCCTACAAACTTCCTCAAACAATTTAAGTATGACAAATGCAGTTTCCTACGTCATTAACTTTAATGATTCTTCACAGCCATATTCGAACTTAATTCGATAGTCATAAATATCTTTAGGATAGGTACTTTTCATACTTAAGCTATGTATTAAAACGACGAAAGTTGTTGAACCATTGTATGGTAAAGACACGCTAGGCAAGAACACGAAAAAATAAGAAGAAGGTTATTGAACTTTCAAAACCGATTGCATAATGAGGCGTTGAAAATTTGAGGCACTAATGTGTATTAGTTTTAACCATTTTGATTTTACGAATCAACCGCGTTCTGTCTTCTGATTGGCCTACTCCGAGTTTTTTCCGCGTTTTTTGAGTTCCGCGCCGAACGCGATCGGTCAGTAAAATCGTCATGGTTAAAAGCAAATTACATAGCTATAAATTCCGTAAAAAAATATTATATGCGTCGTAAATAGTAGTAAGAGTAAAAAAACTATAAAGATAAACTAAAGTTCTTGTTTCTTGGGTAATACCATGATTGTGTCTACAATATCACTCACTACCGACGATGTGAAGTAGCTACTGCTATAGAAAAATACTAAAAAGGTTATGAAAGTCATGAGCACAAATACAAACATTAATTTATACATATCCATTTTGGCCCGGTCACTCCGTTGTATCGCCATCTGGGGACAATTTTCACAAACATAAAATAAATGAAAAAATAAACAAATTCATACATTTGGATGAGGGGTCCTAGTCGTACATTATAATACAATAAAGTCCAGTCCTACATAATCCCTAAATGTGACCATAAGATTTCATGGCATAAATCGATTGAATTTTTCTTACGGTAACACCAAAGTAGAATCTACACTCAAAACTACATTTAAGACGTTCAATGAAGCCCTCTGCTTACTATCCTTCACTGATTGTGGTCACTACTGTCGACCCTAGAGATAAATGATTTTTACTAACAGCTTTTCAAAAACACTAACGTATATTTTTTTTGCAGATGGACTCGGTATTATATTTTCGTCGGTAAGTCGTGTAAGTAGGTATAGATGCCGAAAATACATAAATAAATCATGTCTTTATCATTCGCTTTTAAAGTTCAAATATAATGGTAGAGAACATGGTGTTACAATAAAGAGCATTCTCTGTAATAACCACAATTTTATTCTATAAAGACAACCCTAAGTTAAGAGGTAGGTACATCCATAGTTCGCCGGTATGTTAATGGCAAGTCTATTGTAAATATTGCCACTAACCAGACTTTAACCTTTAATCCAAACTCCGAGCTACTACTGAGAATTTCATAGAAAACCTACACTTTGGACGACTTAGGAATCGAACCCAGAACCCCATACCCAGCTTACGACCAATAATAGATACTTCCGAATATCAAATTTAAGGTAAAAACCCTCCGTTTACATATATTTTTAACAAAAAGATTGGGGAAGTCATTATTTTTCTTCATTTCATACATTTATAGATACAGTTCGTTCGAAATAAATGCGCTAGTCTGAAGTTGTTCTGTAGTAATTTTAATATAATAAGTTCGTTGAAAGATAATAGGGTCGTATTAAGCATTCTTGATTATTTTCCTTACTAAATTGATATTTATTGAAACAAATTAATTTATTTCACCTACGCAGCAATTCGGAACGGTTAACTTCAGACTCGCACAGATATTTCGAACGAACTGTACACTATTCATTTTCATTTTGACGAAAACATTTAGGATTTTTTAACGATAACCTATAAGATATTAGATGGCTGAATATTATGTTTTAAATATTAGTGGCAAAATTAAAAATAAAGCGTATGCATACTTACATGTGCTCAACCCTCACAGGATGGGGCAAATAAGAGAAAAAAAGTCGCATTCTAAATAAATTCGCCACCAATCCCATGGGGCTTAATACTGTCATGGAACTGTGACTTTATACTGAATACTTTTGCCTCATACTTTGGAAATCAAATCTTATCTATACAGGGTGGTAGCCTAATGGCTAAGGCATTCGGACTTACGATCATGTGGTTGCCGGTTCGAAACCCACCCATTTCACTAACGACGTGAACCCAATCGTAACACAAGCATAATAATGTGTAATGTGCGACCCACAATGCTGGTAAGCTTTTTTTTGACAAAAAAAAGGGACGTAGACGCGCAAACGTCGTGAGAAGACCAAAAGTAACGGAATACCTTTTTTTATAATCAGTAAAATCATTCACCCCTGTAATGATCGGTTTATACATAACTTAGTCATTTTTAAGCGCGAAATGTATTGGAAATAACCGTTCAAAACACTCCAACGCGCTCTCTCGTTACCTACCTAAACAGCTGGTCAGTACCTTTACCTAGGTTTTAAGTTTTATTTGAAGCGTCGGTAGCCTAATGGCTAGGGCGTCGGACTTGCGATCATATAGTTGCCGGTTCGAACCCCACCCATTGCACTACCGACGTGAACCCACTCGTAACGCAAGCATTGAGCTTAGCACGAGGGGTTAACAAGAATACTAGTAATGTGTGACCCACATCGCTAGTAAGCTTTTTTTTTTAAAAAAAAGAAAAAAAATATATATTGAAAAAAGTAAGTTTGTAATTGTTTTATTAAGAATCTTATTCGGTTCGATAGGAATTCTGATTTTGTACAGATTAAAGTAAAAAAAAACTGCAGCAATAACGAAAAAAATAAGAAAAAGCTGACCAAAAAACTCAATACAGGGGTATCCAGAATCATGTGCTGAATTTATGGTAAGCGGTTGTGCATCGATGACCCTTCCACCCTGTATAGATTATAGTATTTTTTAATTGGTCTCTAACAAGAACTGTAAAGCGATCGCTATAATCCAAAGAGAATAGATATAGAAATAGTCTAGACTAGAGCAAAGATGACTAGCCCCCCTAGATAAATGACATTCTGCATCGCTAACACGTCATAAATCATTGAAATGAATGGGATTGACATTCGTAAACTTGTCTATCCAATCACGTGATCTGTGACAATCCCAATAAGTACCTACTGATATTCTAAATGAGAAACCGAGTGTCTAACGGTCTGTATTTGCTAACGCCTAAACTACTGAACCATTGTTGACGAATTTTGGAGTGGAGTCCTTGAAGGAAGATGTCCACTACCGTTTGTCTCAAAAAATCCTTCGGGATGCAAGTTACAACGCGGAAAACAACTATTTAAAACTTAACTTGTGGACGAAGCAAAAGAAGTATGCAAGAATCGTAGCAAATGGCGTGTATGTATGTATGTATATTAACTGAGGTGTTCTCGCTGCGGAATACCACTTGGCTAGGTAAGCAGCCTCTTTACAAAAGTTTGTTTCACCTTTGGACACATCATGAGAAAATGTATAAGGTTGACATTTGCGCAAGCTCTATTCGATCCCGTGGAATGTCTATCCTATCCATTTCTTATTTGTGACGTGTTTACGTCAACCGGAGGTCCTTATTCCAGGGGGGCAGAACGGAAATTGCCAATGGCAGTAGTAGACCCCATGGGATACGGATAATCTATTGATGTAGTATCGAACACAATTCTGAATACTATACTATAATTTCAAGAACCAAGCCTTAGCATAGTTTTGTCTAGTCACCTTTTATGATATGAGTTACCAAACTTCCAAACTTAAATAGTTTAGTAACGATATCACATGAAATATGATAGAACTAATTTGTCGCGTCATTTCTAGCTTAGCAATATTTTTGAATTTTAATGTCGATAAAATTTATATTTTTAAAGATATTCAGCGTTCAATCATGCCAAATATAATAAAAAAAAACTAATATTTTATGTTGCTAAAATACTAAAATTATTTTAAGAAACTAAGTGAGTTTATTTCTTCATTTAGTTTTTATGTATATTTGTTCATTCTCAGCTTCCATAGGCGTTCGCGATAAATACTTGCAAGCGAAGCCAATGAGTTCATCTTCAACACTATACTTCCAGACAAATTCTAATTAAACTTGAGCATTAGAAAGCTTGATAGCCAACATATACAGTCAAAAACTGGTACAATTTTGGTTGGATGATTCATGGTTTAGAGGACATCAAAAAATACTATGTAACATGTATCATCACCCGTGTTAAACACAAATAAAATGATTTCATTTGAAGCTAAAAACTCACTGAATCGCATGAATATAAAATCGGCTGAGTTGCAGCGAAATTGCGCTAATATTTCAATAGAGCATGACAATTTGTTTAATTGGCTTACAATCACATGACGCACTTAGGTGATTTGGCATGATAAGCCGCAGTGTCGCAGACCAAAACTGTCAACAGTGAAGCTAGCGTAAATAGTATAAGAGATAGCTAAACTAAAGAATCTACATGATTTGCCAAAACCAGTCCCGATTCGCTAGTAATATAAAAAGTACCTCAGCGTCACCGCATCCGAAAGCCTTGTACTTGAGGAACGGTGTCAGTTTGACGCGAGAATTCTTGGCGAGCGCTCGCATGACATCAGCCGCCTGCTCGCGGCGGTCCAGACTGATGTAGGCCGATGTGTCGTCTAGGAACTGCACTGTTATAGCACCTGTTACAGACATATTTTACCATAAACTTAATATTATATCGTACTAAATAAACACAAGAATTAGAAGTTCATGGTTATTCATCATCATCAACAACCCAATACATTGCCCCACTGCTGGGCACGAGTCTCCTCTGAGTAGGAGAGGGATTAGGCTATAGTCCGCCACGCTAGCCTACTGCGGGTTGGCAGACTTCACATGCCGTCAAGAAAATATATCATATATCATATTATAAAAACCCAAGATCTTATAGTAAGTACACCTTAATATAAATAATTAATATATAAAAAATGAAAAATATGAAAATAATAAAAAGGGTTTAAAACTTCCTCCTCTCTCCTACATCTTGCCGTGCCTGACAAGGCCCACACATGATTCCTAAATTATACGATTGTAACAGCTGTTTTTACTTGTGGAGTGCAATAAATGTATTGAGTATTGAAAATCTCCCAGGCATGCAGGTTTCCTCACGATGCTATCCTTCACCGTTTAAGCGCGTGATAATTAATTATTATTAAAGGTTATTCGGAGAGTGTGTAATAGTGCTTTAATTTTTTTTTTTTCACTTAATCATAAGGCATCATCATTTTATTTTATTGTATATATACCAAACAATATTCTAATATTTTTTTAGGAGATTAACTTGTATAGAACTAAATCGATAAACTACACAAAAATGTTGTTTTTTTTATGGGATAACTCGGCATACGAGCAGCAGGCGAGCTACCTGATGGTAATAATCATTGCCGCCCATGGACATCTACAATAACGAAGGAGTTGCAGATGCGTTGCCGAGCCTATTTAAGGAAAAGGGAGGGGAAAGAGAAAAGGAGAAGGAAGGGGACTGAGGGAGAAATTGGGCCTCCGGCGCTCCACACTCACCGCACGAAACGGTAATTAAGATTTAACCTCTTTTGTGGTTGATGTAAAAATACTAGTAATGACGTATTGATTATTAAAATGATAACACATATCTTACCGAATGGACTGAACAGTTGGTTGATGTCATACCGCTGCCACTCTTTGGGGAATATCAGATGGAACACGTGATCCCTGGACGGAGTCGCTGAAATAAATACTACTTGTTTTAATCAAATACTTTGTATGACATTGTTAAAATGGCAGCACGATTGACGTAGTGGAAAATTGAGCGAGAAATATCCGGAATTCATGAAAGGGATGACTGCTGCCATTTCTTTTTTCCTTTGCTCAAGATTTTCAGGCACTATATACGCTGCGTTTCATGGGTTTATATGGTATTACGGGTTTAATAGCTCATTTGACTTCATCTGCATTATTTTTTATAACAAATAGCTGACCAGTGCCCACTTCGTTCAACGATATATCCTATGATAAGACCCTCACAAATAACGTGGCTGTCTATTGGTAAAAGAATTTTCAAAATCGGTTCAGTAGATCCAGAGATCCATACCACCTCACACACTTTACCTCTTTATAATATTACTATAAATAATTTATAAAAATAGGCCCAATTAAAAAAAACTTCTTGTTGGTAAAAAATCGTAAAAATACAACTTACGATCAGCACCAACAAGGTTTATGTATGGGCTATCCTGGCGCGCAGTCTTGGCCAAGAACAGTTTGTTCAGGAAGGGCTTGAGGGTAACGGAGTGCGGCATCACCCGGACGGAGTCCTCGCCGCGCATGCGCGACAAATGCGCGAGCATGGCCAGGAAGCATAGCCCTGTTATGTACGCGTCATAGCCGGCCTCGTGCTGTTTCTCATCTAAATGCGAGTAGCCGCGACCGTCGAGAGAATCTGAGCAAGAAACATACTTTTAAAGTTTGCGATTTTTACATCATCACTCACGCCTCGTCCTCGAGTGTTAGGCAGAGGTATACTAAGTACGGTCGCCAACACATCGAGTTACCACTAAATGTCAAATTTTCTCAGTCAATTTCGAACTCAATCACCAACACTTAAAGGCTAGCGACTGTACCTAATTCGTCGATATGTTAAGGTCCCATTTAATAAACAGTGAGCTATTGTCATTACCCAAACACGGAATTTCACAGAAAAACCCAATAACATGCCTGAAAATCGAACCCAAGACCTCTAACGTAGCAGTCTCGCTTGAGACCACTGGAAATCGATTTTTCGATCGAGGAGATGCTCTGTACCTCCCCCGCAAAACAAGTGTTCGTATAGGATTTGTATGGCGCACGCACGGTTTGACGTCACAACGTGCTATAAGTAACACTGTCTCTGTCTAGTATCAAATGAAAATGCTTGTAACTTCGTTATGTTCGAAACGATTTTAATTTTGTTTTTGTAGTTCGGCTATGGTAAACTTTTATATGAGGCCAAATAAAATATCATATATCTAGAATTCTAGACTATTATTAAGATTAAAGCGTTCAGCCTTGGGCGCCAAATTATTTCTCTTTTTTGTTTTTCGCAAATTGTTCGTCTATAACGCATTCTAGGACATGGCAGTAGAAATTGCGACATCAACAATAACAAGAATAAATATTAATTTAGCGGAACAAAGCTGAACTCTACTCACCAACTTTAGGCAACTCGAAGGGTGGTTCTGCCAGTGTGGGCAGCAATTCTGTGAGCACGCTGGAACACAGCTTATCCTTGAATGGCGGCAAACTTGACATGTATTTTGTGTCTAATAATCTGGGAATAGGAACGTGCCTTTTATGCCCTGTTTGTGAACTAGAACTTTGTCGAAAGGTCTAATTTTAAAAGTTATTTACTCAAAGTTGGTTCCTGCATGTACGCACGGCTACAAGTAGAGCTATGCAAATCCAGTTTACGCTGGCTTCTAAATATATGGAAAGTCTATACAATGCGAGATCAGCTTAAACTGTCATGGATAAGTATTTTTGGTTTCAACTTTTTTTTTGTATATTTTAGGATCCTTCGGACATGTATAGCAATTTTGCTTACCAAGTTGATTGACATAGTATACACCACAACTTACTTGGGAAACACACAATGTGTTTGGTTTCAACTTTTTTTTGTATATTTTAGGATGCTTCGGACATGTATACCAATTTTGCTTACCAAGTTGATTGACATAGTATACACCACAACTTACTTGGGAAACACACAATGTGTAAACTCTTTGAACGATGCATAATCAGCAGGCAGCTGTTGAAAGAAGTGGCTCAGTGTGTGGATGATATCCAGTAGCATGTTGTGACCAACCACCAGTTTTTCCTATCAACAAATAAAACATCAACAAACAATTGTTAAATTTAGACACTTCATAATATTTCAAACTGATTATTTTCAAATATCACCCTTATTCAATTTAGATAGAGCTGAAAATAGAACAATATTGTCATAATCTACTCGAGAAAATATTGAAATATTTTCTTAGTAAACTATTTTTTAATTACACATTTATATTGTAACCAATCTAATTAATTCCCTTTGCCATAAACTGTTTATTTATTAACATTAACTGACCGACTGACTAATCATCTGAGCCACTTTAGAGAAGCCCACAGCATCTTCCAACTCCTCCCATTCTCTTTTCTTCCTCATGGTTTCTTGATCTTCCATTTCCTCTTTTTTCCTTATCACTTTAAGAACCCTTTAAGGTAAGTAATATATTAGTTTAACAATTACATCCATAGTTGGAATGTGTAACAAACCTGGTAGGCTTTTACACAGTATAAAATATTTGCCGCGAAATTTTTTGTGGCTCTGTTCTTTGAAGCAAAGGTAAGTAACAACTTTGAAATAATAAAAGATCCGGGTTGCCTAAGGCATTTTGCGAGGAGAGGATTTGAACCCCCAAAAGCTTCTTGTGACCCAAAACAGACTTGGTGGGACACCTGGCAAGAAGACAATTTCATATGGAGTAAATTCATTACAAAATGGTATCCTGCAATGCAACCAAATGGGTTGATGACAAATAGATCATATAAGAAAACTAGATGAATAAGGCAGAGGGATAGACCAACCATCGGCATAAAAGAAAATGTAAAATATTGTTGAAAAATTGATACTTTTAAATACACGCTGTTATTGCACAAAAACTATAATTAAATTATTATTTACCTGGTCTTATTTTCTAAAACTTTGGTATCAATTATAACATCATCCTTGAAACGAGCCCTCAGTTCTTGGAAGAGCAACATTCTTATAAATGCATTGCACCTGTCAATCTCCATCTCATCTTCTGTACTATTCTTGATAAAGTTATGTACTTTGAGGCTGAAAGGTTATAGGAGTAAATAATAATACAAATATCTTTTTTTTTAATCTTAGCTTGTGTTACGAGTGGGTTTACGTCGGTAGTGCGATGGGTGGGTTTCGAACCGGCAACCACATGATCGCAAGTCCAACGCCCTAGCGATTAGGCTACCGCCGATAATTATTTACATTTTATAATATTAGTGAATAGTGATAGTGATAACGAATAGCAGGATACAGACTACTATGGGTCTCAACTGCCTGCCTGTTATTTTTTTTACTAATATGGGCAAGATAATTTTGTCCATATTAGTATGTCATGTTGTGTATGAATCAGTTATCAAATAAAACCCCTCTACTGTTTAACGTAACTTAAAGTGAGGGGGGCTCACTATTAATCAGTACATAACCTCTGTATAATTATGCAACTGTGTCACTGATTCCAAGTGAACACTGCACTGCAGTGTGAACGCACCTCGCGTTCACACTGCTGTTGCTGCTGCTGCTAGTCTTATTCTTTCCAAAACTAAATGTCATTTAAATGAAAGATACAAAACATTGTGCAGTTACATAGCTAAAACAAGGCCCTATGACTGCCACCACAGATGTTGGAGAGACAAATTATGTTAGCAACAGTAGTTTTCAAGTAGGTATGTAATTTAAAATGGATATTGATTATAAATAAGAATGATGAGATTGCGACTAGGGGATGATAGGAAGAAAAAGATGTGCTGTGCCAACCCTAAATAAATAAAAGGTAAGGGGCAGGAACATGATGATGATATCCTTTATAAACTCTGGCTACAATTATACAAGAAAAATAATTTACCATATATCCTCAATCTGCTGTTTATTTTCATCTGGGATTCTGACTACATCCTTTCCCTTGGAATAATTCAGTTGCCTTTCAGTCAGGCTATCACGAAGCTTGGCTTCTGTTGAAGCTGTCAAGTATGTGATACCTGCAAGAATAATATTTATTTAAATTTAAAGTTTGTGCAATTGTAGTGTGGTGCTTAGATAATGTGCATTCAGTTGTAATTCAAAGACATCCTGAGGTTTGATCACTACTTATTTTCAAACTGTGTTATAAGTCAAAAATTATTGCTGTTATCATCAATAAACAATGATTCAAAAGGTTTAGGTGTAGAATTTGTTAATGTTTTTATGCCAATTGGTTGAAATATGACTAAAACTTTGTAGCATTGTGCAGGGAGTCGCCAGTTAAATATAGAAGAATGGTTAATTATTACCAACATTTTTAATAGCAGGTATATAGCTACAATAAATGCATGTACATCCTACCCAGTGGTAGATTAACCATATAGCAGGAGTAGCAAATGCTACAGGCCCCGCGCAAAAGAGGACAGACTACCTCCGCCCAAGCTTAATGTTTTTAATGAAACAATGTATTGAGTATTGTGTTTTTACTACATTATACTTGAGAATCTACAGCAGATCAAGGGCCTCTCAACTGAATATGCTACGGACCCCGCGCTTGCATAATCCGGCACTGATCCTACCTTATTATCTGGATTAAATACATACATTTTCATCAAAGTATTTGGTTCCACATTGTTTAGTCACTTTTTGTTTATATATTCATAACTTGAAATAAACACTACTAACCTTCCCTTATAAGCTTGTTGAAGTCAAATCCATTTGAAGCCAAGAAGTCCAAGCTGGAACTCTGACAGAGGAACATCCTGTCCGGGCCCGGACGGCCGCGCGGATACAAATAGAAATTGTATGCATCATTCATGTAGTGCTTCTTGTTTTCATCCCAGTAAAACGCACACAACCCAAACTGTATCAAAAGAAACTCGCTAGACCCATTCATCAGGCGAATATAGTAATCATCAGGCGAATCGAACATAGACACATCCCGCCCATTTATGAGCCCCGTGAACTCCGTATCTATCGATAAAAAGTCCGCTTTCTCTATAGAATCACTTATTAATGGCAATGTCTCCTTAAAATCTGAAAAAATAGAATAAATGAACTCTTGTTTGCCGCGTTTACAATACTATAAACTCCTCGCAAATTATACTTACTCTTACGAACTACTTCCATTATTTACATAAAATATAGATGTCCGATTATTTTAATAACATTTATAAAGGATGTGTATAAGAATTTTATTTATTTATCTAGCAAAACAAACAGAACAAAGACACACGCGAGCTTCCTTGCGCATGTCAAAACTTCAAAAAGTCGATTTGACGATTTCCGATTGGGATTCTCCGTCTCCGATGCCTAAACGTCGTAAGTCAAGTTGTCATTGTCAAACCGTAAAATACTCATTGCCACGGAAAAAAAACTGACTTGCTCTTACGGTTTTTACCCGACTCACCGACTATCAAGAGTACAGGAGGATAATTTTCTTTTTTATGTTACTTGCTGTATGAAGTGTTTAGTATTTTATGATTAATCATGGGGCAGTATTATTTCATACCAACCTCATTGTTTCCTACCTTTCTTCTGTCATCTTAAGGCTAAAGCATCAGCCTTGGGCGCGAAATTAATTTTTTTCTTGATTTTTCGTAAATTATTCACCTTTAAAACATTCTAGGTGCATGGCAATAGAAATTGCGACATCATCAATAATTTTGTATTCACGATTGAGTGTCAAAATTTTGCAAATCGCTATCGTAGGAGATTTAGGTATTTTTAATTTTCCTCCAAATCCGCTACTTTATACCAAAATCTTCGATGATGTTATAAACTAACAATATCAACCGCAGACTATTATGGCTGTCCCATGTAGGTATGTATGACGTATTTTCCATGGGATTTCTGTATGAACTCAAGATAGTATAATTTGGATAAACGAACGTCTGTTGGGTCAGCTACAAAATAAATTAAACCACTTTTTATTGTTTTCCTTGTATTGCAAGTAAACTTAAATTGTAAATTAAGTGAACACACACATCGTTTATAAACTAAATAAAAGTAAATCCATTCATAATTGTATTAAAAATAAACTAAAGACATGCATGCCTGCCTGACTTGCCTACGACCAGCATTAAAACCTTATTATCTTTGATAATGGCGACATAATTATCTATACTATTAACTTTTTTATGGAGTTAAAAGTTTTTTTTCAATATGACTAGACAATCGCTCATAAGCAGTCTTGTTCCTGTAAAGGTGTATGTTCACCTTCACCTTCTTCATGAGTTGTGGCGGGTCTACGTCGCTAACCTTGATCAAGGCCTCTGAAAACATAAAAGTTATATTTTTTTTTACTTAAGCATGCACCTCTTGAGTTTTCGTATGTTTTAAATGAATGAAATTAGCTTCGTGCGTTATCATCCTGCAGTTGGCGAGCGGAGACAGACAGCGGAGATGTAGAAAACAGGCGAGGAAAGATGATTGGCAACTTGATGCGACACGACAACTTTTTTAAGTCAATTTTAGAAGGCAAAATTGAAGGAAAATGTGGAAGGGGAAGACCAAGAAGAAGTTTTATTGAACAAGTGAAGGAAAAGTGGGAGTACAGTCGTTTCAAGAGTTCAAACAGAAGGCAGAGAATAGAAAACAGTGGCGATTGCTCCACCGACAAGAGCTGAGCTCTTAAATGAGAGAGAGAGAGAGAGATCCTGCATTTAAACGGTGAAGGAAAGCATCGTGGGAAAAAACCTGCATATCAGTGAGATTTTCGCGTGGTCGGCCGGCGGGGTAAACTAGGTATAGCTAATCCCTTTCATTCTTAGAGTATACCCGTGCAGTAGGACAACATATTGGGAAGATGATGATGACATTAATTGCAATTCGTACTTCTGTTTTCTTTTCGAGATATATTTAGATACAATAGGGATGCTACCAGCGCAGCGTTGTCCGAGCACGTTATGTTGTAATATGTTATAATTAGCTGCTGCTAAATTGCAGATCTGGATGGTTGGCGCTCTTTGGGGGAGACCTACGTTCAGCAGTGAACTGCATGCCGATGTTATGATTATTAAGCTACATTTAGTTTTTGGTCATAATTATAATAGGTAATTTAAACACACCGAGCATTTGTTTCCTAAAAGCTTCATCAGCATCGTCGAGATGTATGAGCATGGCGCTGTACATGGCATCGATGTGAGCACCATATAGCGCAGTGTCGTACGGCTCCGGGCGGTTGGTGAACAACGTTACCAACGTCTGTACCGCGTATGAGCGGACTTTGTCACTGCTGTCGTCTAAGCGTTTAAGGATCACTACGGAAAGAAGGCAAAGTTTTAAAACCGCATTTAATATATTCAATATATTTATAAATGCGTATCAGAAGTCACATGCAAAACAAAAGGCACATGCACAGCAAAAGGAATATGCGGAGCAAAAGTCACATGCGCAGCTGAAGTCACATGCGCATCAGATGGCAAATACACCACAATAGGCACGCAGACGGGACATGCTCATGAGAAGTACATGCACAGCAGAACGCATATACCATGCGCTAGGATAAGTAGAGCAGCATGTGGTATATAAGCAATGTAAGGTTTAATGCTTAACACATGGTAAATCCGCAAATGAAACGATAAGATTGCGATAAACTTAATTACAAGAGTAAATGAGTTTGCCTTTTCTTATTATCTACTTATTATTTACTATTACACTTACCAAAGTAAAGCTTATGGAGTATTTCTGCAGTAAAGCAACCGCGTTGTCTAGCCAGTACAGCTAAACAGCAGATAGCTCGCAGGGTGTGCTGTCGCGTCAAGGTAGAATTGTCGTCAGCTAATCCCACTAGTAGAGGGACCATTTGCTCAAGGAATGGCTCAAGTGACTCCTTAGTTGGAAAGAGATTCACCTCCTAATAACATTGAAATTGAAACTTAGACTTGTGTTTCATGCTTATATGCATTAGAGCGCCATTTTTAAGCAACTTTTTTTAGTACCTTATCACCCTTATCACCGTCTCCGCCTTGGTCCACCGTGAGGGTGTCGTCATTTTGTGGAGCCTCCTGCAGTGTGGAGCAAAGGCAGGCGACGGCGGCTGTGCGAATAGCTTCCGCAGTGCGCCCAGCACACCACACTAAGTTTGGCATTATCACTTCTGTAATAAAAGAAGTCAATATTAGTAAAAAGATGTTCCCGTTGTCCTTTTTGGATATTCCTACTACTAGGATTTAGGATATAGGCATTTGAGTTTTTTTATTATAATAAAAAAATATGTGTTTAGTTTTGGTTCAGCCTTAGCTGTAGAACAATATACATTATATGAAAATAGGTTTTTTCATATTATGTATATTGTCCAAAAGTGAAACTCCTCATACACATTAAACAAAATGGAACAGGCAGTGTCTTACTCACTACTAGCCCTATTGTTTGTTAGGGTTAGGTTTTGTAAGCGAGACACCACGATTAGGCTGTGTTAACCTAACCTAACCTTCAGCATTTATCATGCAACTAAACTATCGTCACTGCTCCATATACCTTCAATCACAATCTTCAGAAAAGCCTCTAGTTTTTCAGTGTCGCATTTCCTGAAGTTTGTATCTCTTTTTAACAACGCTGTAGACAGTGTGGTGAAAATCTTCAGCTTAACTTCCGGATCCACCTTAGGGGTTGCCAGGCACTCTTTCAGAAGCGGCGCGATCAGGTGCAATTGAGCTCCCATTGCAGCACCTAACGACAGAATATAAAAAAGATGTATTAACGTGTTGCTTACTATGTTGGGATGCAATTTTTTCACAACACTCGATGCACAGTGATACCTCAACCGTCAACCAAGCAGCCGAATCAAAAAAATATACTGTCTGATCTAGGTTTGTAGGTTTTAAAAAATGTTTTGTTAGAACCTCGCGACGATATTCACTACCTGCCTTGTTCTTCAGATCTCTTTTTTTGCAGCATAATGTCTATCAGTGTGAATATAAAAGTTATTGTGGCTTGAAATTAAAATTATTTTTTACCAGAATGCAGCATGACACACTCCAGTAGGCACTTGTCAGGGGTTAGCTGGGTCCAGGTGAGCGCATCGCTGGTGATGCCAGCCAGCACTTTGCCGATGTGCTTCTCATACAGGTTGGTGAGAGTCTTGCCGCACTTCTCCATGTAACGCAGCTTGTCGAGGTTGGCTGACAATTTTAGAAGATTTTTAAATGTAGTAAAATGTGTAAATGTAGAGTATACCGTTTATTATCATAATTAAATTCGGTTTCACAATCATAGTTCAAAATACAGTGCATTATAATTAAAACAAAGTGTTTACTCACACAGAGCCATGAACTGTATCTGGTTATCCACAGGCATTGCGTATACGGTAAAGTTGATAGTGAACAGATCATCAGCGACGCTGGCGCACGCTTCACCACATACATTCAACAGAGCCTCACATACGTACAGCAAATTCGTTTGATATTTCGGCTGGGAAGAAGAAATTGTTAACCTTTAAGTAATTATAATTAAAAACAACCGATGGTTGGTCAGTAGAGAGAATGGATGAACGGAGCTTGACGAAACAAGTGTACGTGGCGAGTACGGGTGGACAAGTTTGAAGGGGACGATCTCCGCGAACGTACCGCAACCAAATTGCGGATGTTCTAAAAGGCCAGATTCCGAGCATCCTTAACCGACGGAGAAATGAGGAGATTGAGGAATGTAGATGAAGCGAAAGTAGTGTATCAAGATCGTAGCAAGTAGAAATATATAATCTTGGCCTACCCCCATGGCAGACAGGCGTAAACAAATGCAGAAATGCAACTCAGAAAAGCAACAGGAGGCTATATTATTAATATTTGTTTGGGAAACGAAACCATGACGCGTAGTAAAAAAACTAAGTTGCTCACTACACTTGCTTTAACAGTAAACTTATTTTAAACATTAATCCTACCGTACGGGTTCTGCACCTATCAGGATCAGCAGCCTCCCTACACAGTTCCTCCAGCACCTTCTCTTGGAGAAGTTCCGAGCGAGAACCCTTTATAATGTTGGCGATGACCAGCAGTGCAGCCCACGAGTCAACTTCAGCCTCCAAGAGCGGCCACCAAGTAGTAGGGGTTATGAAATAGCCGAATAACTCTGCTGCGCGCTTTATCTGGGAAAACGAGACATCCTATCAGACAGGCTATCAGTTCTCGAATTAATATTAACTTTAACAATATGAAAATTCAGTCGAAGAATGATAAGATACATTCAAAAGGTTTCGAGTTTTGTCCGATCGTAAGCAAGTATTTTTATTTATTTGTTAAGGGTCCCATTTAAATTTTAGGGGAAGAGAAGATAGGATGTAAGGACGGAAGGAAGAAGTAGTAAAATAATTAAAGAAAACGTAGCTTTAGGTTTGCCTTTGCATAATAAATTAATAAAATAAATTAGCGATTAGATATTGGTTTCTCATTAAATTAACGCCAAATAATTACCCTTATCTTAGGTGCTCTAAGTTTTTACAGCAAATAACATAAAGAGTAGAGAATAAGTTACCTCAAGTATAACCCTAGGATCTTCATCAGTAGCGCCGCGCAGCATGGCTCGCACTATGGTGTTAGCGTGCTGGGTGGAGCCTTCTTCTGCACACAGGATCAACCAACACAAAAGTTGGGACACGCGGAGTCGTGCGTCCGCTTGCCATCCGTCCATTTCTGAAGGGAACGATTGTATAATCCAAAATGTCCATGTGATCATTCATATTACAAGTTACTGTTTAATCAATTTGCACAATAGGACTTTTCGATCTACCTATCTAAAATTATTTATGTGGTATGAAAATTCACAGTAAGGTTACCGCAAAGATATTCAAGTCGTAAGTTATTAATAGTATAAATAAGCATACTCAACTCACAACCAGTACTGCTGGTATATTGTGGACATTATGGGCAAAACCTGAAGGTTCCACAAACATTTGCTGAAAGCGCTGTTTATGGGTAGCCTGTTTAACTGAGATATCTCAGTCAAAAAGGACACTAGCCTAAAATAACTTTCGAGTTTAGTTTCCCCTATCTGACCCTCTAAGTAGTCCTAGAAGAGGCTAAAAAACCTACCGCGACTAATAGCCGGCACAATCTTGCCGATATTAGTTTGCACCAAGACTCTGCAGCCTAAGTTAGGTCTTTTTACATCAGGATAATGAGAAGGCACATCCTTCAGGAAGTCTGTCTTCTTCTTAAGGTCTTCCTCATTCTCTTCCATGTACTGGAGACCTATATCAGACCAGAAGGTTGTGGCAGTGGTTCTAATTTCCTCCATTACATCGCTTAGACTGAAAATGATTTTATTAAATTAAATTCTAGTTAAAGAGCCAAACTGAGATAATCTAGAAAGTAGCTAACTATATAGTTGAAAATGTACTTTCCAGTGAAATATTTAATTGCTAGCAGTACAGAATAGCTCAAATCTAGTGTGAGAGTGGTTCAAATTAGCAGAAAAGTTTGTGCAAGACAAATACATAGCACATGCACTACATACAAAACCAACAAAACATTACTCTTATTAATTTGGGCAGTACCATGCTTTGATTCAGACAATGTACACATGGCTACACATCAAACCATACAAATCCAACATAGTCTTAGCTTGCATTGTAAAGGCTTTCTGTACAATACAAGGCCAGTAGCCCGATTCACGTAATAAAACCGTAGCGATGTCGCAGCGACTTTATCGTTGAAGCAGTTTTCCTATTCACGAATCCGTCAATCGGACCGATTTAGAAGTAATCCTATTGAAAAATCGTTTAACCGTATTCACACTTGTTCGTTGGGCAAAAACCGTTCAAAACGTTGACTTTAAAGTATTCACAAAACACTGGAAAACTGTTTCAACGATTGAGTCGCTGCGACATCGCTACGGTTTTAATTACGTGAATTAGGCTACAGTACATACTAGATTTTTATATTTGTTTGTGTGATGAGATGGAAAGAATACAAAGCTAGGTAATTAACCTTGTAAGCAGCAATGGTATCATGCGATGCCAAAAAGAGTATCGGTCTCTATAGGTGAGCATCCAGTTGCCAACCTCCAGGGTGACCTGCATTCGAACTTGGGTGTTTTCATCAAATAGCTTCTCTGCCATGGGGCTGATAGATAGCTCAAAGCATTTTGCATCACCTGCTAAAACAATTGATCCTGAAACAGAGGAGGAGACTTCAAGTTTATATGAACATATTTTTTTATATTGGATATTAAAAAAGGAGGAAGTTTTCAAATTGCTCTCTGTATATATATTTTTTTTATTTATATACCCTCTTTTGAGTCATACTACTGGGCATAGGCCTTTATTCGGGATTGTCTGATTGATATCTTCTTACCATTGATTCCAAATATTAAGTAAGTAAATTTTATTATGTTGGTTTAGTTAAGATTATGTTCCTTTAAATCATATTTTACTTTAATGTAGAAATAATTAATAAAAACGAATAATAAATGTTAACTAAAATAGTATAAAACAAAGTCGCTTTCTCTGTCCCTATGTCCCTTTGTATGCTTAAATCTTTGAAACTACGCAACGGATTTTGATGCGGTTTTTTTTAATAGATAGAGCGATTCAAGAGGAAGGTTTATATGTATAATACATACATATTTTAGTATAGAAAAGCCGAGAAACTACGCGGGCGAAGCCGTGGGCGGGAAGCTAGTGTTAACTAAAATAACAAAATAAACTTTTATACACTATTGTAGAAATAGAAAATAAAGAAAATTACCAATAGCTTTGATAGCAGCTGCTCTAACTCTGAAATGCTGATGAGCAAAATTAGAAAGGACCGGCTTTACATAGCTTTCAGACTGGAAATGGAAGTCCCGTTGTAGGACTTTTGTCAACATGATTATACAGTCACAAGCCTCAAGCTTCACCTTAGGGAATGGATCAGTGACAGTTTTAGTCAGAATGTTTGTGAAGTCATTGATAAATGGACTTAGAAGGTAAGTCACTTTGTACTTTTCAAGTATCTTGTGAACTAGTAGTATTAGTACTAAGCGAATCTCTTCAGATTCTTCCACTATTTCAGGACAGCCTATACGACGAACTATTACCGGCAATATATAAGTCAAATAGTAGTCGTTCAGTGGTAGTTTCTCTATGAAATTAGATATGATCACAGCTGAGGTTTCCCGACATCCTTCGGAAGCATCTGAGAAACTTTTTAGTACATAAGCGTACACTTCAGGGAAGATCACAGTCAGATCGCAATCTTTGTTTATTGGGTTTTCGAATATTTCTTCATTAAGTTTCATGAGCGCATTTTTTCGTGCTATTTTAGATTCACTCTGCAACGCAGTGATATATATCTCCAACGCAGCGTGCGGATTATCCATTATAGATGGCTTTGTTTCACTCATTTTGGCGATACCTAGAACTTTAAATTAATGCCTAAAATGTCCTAAATGACAAATATCGACAAAACAAAGTAATCGATTTTCATTATAATGATAAACAAAATCAGTTTCCATGACGACTATTGACGACTGTCACGAACTGTCACACACTATGACATGTCATATGCATGAAACAGGTGACTCTCAGACTATGACTGAATCTGAATCAGAATCAGAATTTTCATTTGTTGACAGCACAGACTAGTTAGAAAACTTAGAAATAGGGATGAACCATAGGTTACTCGATGGTTTCTCTTAGTTTTCGCGAGGATCTATCCGTCTCTCGAAGTTCCATCTCGATTTGAAATATAAAATAAGTGACTATCGCAGTTGCATCTACTGGCGTTATACATTGTTACAGAATAATGAATTACTAAATAAAACTTTTTTGGTGACAAATGTAACCTAACTATTCGATTTTAAATCCCAAATACAAATCGACTAGTGTTACACGTGGGCACCTCAAGCATGCCACAACGTGCACCAATCACAGCTCGCCAAGTAAAGCTGTCAACGTTTTCATTTCCATGAATGGACGAGATTCTTCTATTACTTCAATTTCGTACTATTTCTATTTATTCTGTAAAAAGTTACGGTGTACGTTGCATACAAGTTTATTTTAGGACCTCATTCACATAAGTAATAGTGCAAAATGTATAAATTAAGTGTGTTTCATTTATTATTCTTGGTTACCATCGTACAAGTTTCGCTCGCATTGAGGGAAGGCGAATGCGAAGTTTGTATCAAAACCGTAGAGAAATTCGCTGCCACGTTATCAGATGATGTAAAGAAGAACCCTAAGTTAATCGAGAGTGAGTTCAAGAAGTTCTGTAAAGGCTCCAAGAATAAAGAGAACAGGTTCTGCTACTATTTAGGTGGACTTGAAGAATCCGCTACCGGTACCCTTGGCGAACTCTCGAAGCCGCTCAGTTGGTCGATGCCCGCGGACAAAATCTGTGAAAAGTTAAAGAAAAAAGACGCACAAATCTGTGATCTCAGATTCGACAAACAGATCGACTTAAACAATGTTGATTTGAAGAAACTCAAAGTGCGTGATCTGAAGAAAATCCTGAACGACTGGGATGAGATCTGCGACGGTTGCATCGAGAAGACAGACTTTATTAAAAGAATAGAAGAACTAAAGCCCAAATATATGGGCAAAACTGAATTGTAAAATAGTTCAATTACAATTTTAGGTATGATATTGTCCTACTTTTTAAGATAATTTGACACACTAGGTATATTACCCGCCCACAATACAGCCTTAATTATATGTGTTGACATGACTAAATTATATGATGCAATTATCTATCATTCTAAAAAAAAAATACAGTGGAGATCTCTACTAAACTTACAACCATAGATTTGAGTCAGTATGAATAATTATGTGCTAAGGTGTCACAACATAAATATAAGGTGTTTCATCTTTCAACAATTAATTACAGATATATTGTTACTAACACATATTTTTTAGCACTTAAACCAAACATCAAATCTTTATTCCTTGAAGGGCTGGCAGAGGTGTACTTTGGTACACATATGGTTTGCCAGTATGGTTTAGGACCCATGCAATAGGCTCTCTTAATAAATTTAATAAGAATCTAATTAGATGATAGTAATTATTATTTAATACTGGTGTTTTACATAATTATGTCCAGCAGTGTTCATATTTATATGGTAACAATAATAATATACTTGTATATATTGTTACAGATTAATTCAAGGGACACCCAAGTGATATCACCACCTCTCATTGACTAGCCGAAGTGCTGAGGCAGTGGCAGTCCTTGAGATCAACAGACTATTGCATTTGAATAACTGTATGCAAGTGTGTATGAAGAATGCATGTTGAATAAATTATCATTGCTATTAAGTAATTAAAATATTTTTTTCAATTTATTTGTTTATTGTTGTGTATGCAAGGCTACAAAATCAGTATAGGCTGGCCTTTAATTGTGTGGAAAACCTGTATAGCTTGGTGCGTAGCCGTGTGTACAATACACAAGAACCTAGCAGTTTTTACATTTACCTATACCGTCACTTTGGCCCATAACACTACCAAACCACCCTTTTTTGGTAGTGAGTTGGTTCAGTTAGAACTAGGCACAACCAAATGCTTGAGATAATTTTTTTACCCACAACCAGTTGAAAATACCTTATAATTTCTTATCATACTGTTCAGTGTGTCATTTTGAAGGGACCCCACATCCACTGGTCTGTCTGTCAGGGTCATGGTGAGTCATAAATCCCATGACCTTGACTATAGCACAAGGGAAGGAGTGTAACTCTTAGTCAGTACAAGTCCGACATACCCTGCCACCTGGTCACAGATGATCTATGAGGATTTTCTATACATTTAAAAAAAATGGTATTGGTAGCTTAGGGAGATCAGTTCCATGATGGAACTACTGATGATTTTTTTAATCACTAGTTCCATTTTAAAAGAATCTGAAAATGCTTGATGCTTAACATCAAGCAAGTTGTGGTCAAGCATAAGCCTATCTGTGATAAAAAAATAAAAATAATAATGGAACTATACTCCATTTGGTTAGGTACTTTTTTTTTTTTTTTTTTTTTTTTTTGTAGTGTGGCACTAGTTTGATCTTTGTGCCAATTTCGGGTAATAAAAGGTAGGGAAATATTTTTAACAGAAAATATCGGAGAGGAAACGGAATTTTGTAAGGTTCAGGAAAGGAAGTATTTTATTCTTTAGGAAAAATACATATATAGGTAAACATACACAAACTAAATCTTTATATCATTTTTTAACAAGAATGCAGATAACAAGTTAAAATATTCAATGGGCTTCATTAGTAAACAAGAAACACAAGTGGGAAGGGAAACATTTTGGGAAACAAGAGAACGGAGGAAGGATGAATGATCATGACGGGAACAGGAGAAGAATATGTGATCTAAAGTACCAATATCATCTCCACACTCGCAAAGATTACTATCTACAATATGCAACTTAGCAAGGTGGAAAGGAGTACAAACGTGGCCAAGCCGCATGCGAATTATCATGCTTGTAATGAGTTTAGAGCCTTTTACTTTAGAAAACCATGGTTTGACTTGGACTGAGGGCTGAATTGAGGCATAAACCTTGCCCTTTACTTGAGAGCTCTCACTCCAAAGAAGTTCCCAGGAATGTCGAAGATAATCTTTAGGGAGGCTGACAAGATCATGACAAAAATTTTTATAAGGGAATGTGTCACCATTCTGCACCGCTTGTTTGGCTAATTGATCAACTCTTTCGTTTCCTTGGATTCCGGAGTGACTTGGAATCCAAGCAAACTGTACCGTGTAGTTTCTCAGTATACATTTGTGCAACTGTTTTCTTATGTCAAATACGATGGGATAAAAGGGTTTCATTTTAAATGTAAACTTTTCAATAGTTTGTAATGCACTTCTAGAGTCACATAATATGAGAACATTTTTAAGTTTAGCAATTAACACGTACTCTAATGCCTTGAACAAACCAAAACATTCCCCAGTGAAAACTGATGTTTCAGGAGGAAGTTTAACCATCTGAATGACTTTATACTGAGGATGAAATATACCTACTCCCACACAACTAGACCGGGTCTTTGATGAGTCCGTAAAGATATAATGACAATCTTTCCAGTTTTCACCAACGGCAGCATTAAATTTTATGTTAGCTCCTGCATCACTTTTTTCTATACCGAGATTATAATGCACTACAGGGGAGACAAGTAAGGGTTCAAATGCTTTGCATTCAAATAAAGGAAGAGTAGGTGATCTATGTACACTCGCTGGTATAGAATTAAACTTCCTGAGACTTTTAACTAAACACGGAATATCTTTGTGCCGCCAATAGTATGAAGTTTGAATAAGATTATCAAGATTTAATAATTTTGAATGAAGCAAATGGTTAGAAAACTGCATCGATTTAAATAAAAATCGGTCAGATAGAAATTGCCTTCTCAGGTGGAGTGGAGGATCTCCTACTTCTACCTGTAAGGCATTTAACGGGCTTGATTTCATGGCTCCAGAAATGATTCGAAGAGCTTTCGACTGTATGCTATCTAACTTTTTAAGACCCTTTCTGTTACCATCTTCAAGGAGGAATGTTCCATAATCAAGTATGCTTCGGATTATTGCATTATATAACAGTTTTAAACTAAAAGGATGTGCCCCCCACCATACTCCAGAAAGACACCGCATAGCATTCAGTTGACGTTCGCATTTTTCAACTACAAAGTTAAAATGTTGTTTGCCAGAAAGTTTCTTATCTAAAATCAATCCTAGAAATTTAACATGATTTTTCACAGGAAGGCTTATGCTATTAAAAGTAACAATTGGGGAAGGAATATTACGTTTTCTTGTAAAAACTACTACAGTACTTTTTTCTATTGAAAGACTTAACCCATTAATTTGTAACCATTGCTGTAAAAGACTTAGGGAGACGGTCAAAGCATTACATGCATCTGAGATGTTATTGTGAGTAGTATAGATTAAAAGGTCATCAGCATATTGTAAAACATCAGCAGATTTTTGTAGAGATGATTCTAGATCATAAGAATAAATATTGTAAAGCAAAGGTGACAATACTGATCCCTGTGGAAGGCCTTTGAACACTGTCCTCGTTATTTTCTTGTCACCGCAAAAAAGAGAAATATATCTAACTGATAACAAATTTATGATAAACCGTATAATCAAAGTAGGGACGTTTAAATTAATTAGCTTGCGTTTAAGGACAGATATAAGTACATTATCATACGCGCCTGTTATATCTAGAAATGCGCCAACAACCGACTCGTTTTTTGAAAAGGCTATGCGAAGGTCAGTGGTAAATACACTTAAACTGTCAGTTGTGCTTTTTCCTTTACGGAACCCGAACTGACTGCCTGCTAGTAACTGCTTGTTTTCTATATACCACTCTAAACGATTTTTAACTAAGTGTTCTGCAATTTTGGTAAGAACCGAAGATAGCGCAATAGGCCGGTATGATTCAATATCATTTGAATTTTTATTTGGTTTAAGGATCGGCAAGATTTCTTGGGAACGCCAGGATTCTGGAATATTTCCAGAAACCAAAATAGAATTAATTATTTGTAGATAATATGATATTGTATTATCACTACAATGTGAGAAGAACGAATACGGAATACCATCTTCTCCTGGGGCCGAGTCCTTCAAGCATGATAGTACTCCTTTCAATTCGTACAGTGAAAAGGGAGCGTTCAAAGATGAATGATTATCAATATTTAACAGAGTACAGTTAGGGTAAATTTGATCATACTCTGGAGCTGATGCTGGAGCTAATTTGTCAAGAAAACTGTTACTAAGAGAAAGAGGTAATTGTGTAAAGGAAGGAGTATCACTAAAGGCTTTTCTAAATCTTTTAATACTGCGCCAAACTTCAGACGGGCATGTACTGGGTGATAAAGACATGCAGAATGACCTCCACCCCTGAAGTTTCTTATCTCTGAGAAAAATCCGTGTATCATTAATAATATCTCTAAGGCCTTCCAAATTTTCATCTGACATGTCCTCAGCATATTTTTTTTCAGCTTCCTTTCGTTTCCTAACTGCATCAGCACACGAAGAGTCCCACCATGGGGGCATAGGAATTTTATCACAAGGATTTTTTTTAAGAGGGAAAACTTGGTCTGCTACTTCTACTAAGCACATCGCTAAAGCTTTTGAGCAATCACTTTCTCCACCCTGAGTAATTTGCGGGAGCTCAGCAACTTTAGCATCGACAAGCGTTTTAAATTTATTCCAGTCTGCGTTTCCGAGTCCATATTTTAATCTAGGGGGTCTTTTCGGTGTTGTACTGAACTTTACTGAGGAAGTAATTATTAAAGGAAAGTGGTCACTTCCAAAGGTAGAAGGAGAGAAACGGGACCAAGATAAAGATGAAGCCAATCTAGGGGTGCATATAGATAAATCCACAGCACTAGCGCTTTTACCTGCATTTGTTCTACGAGTAGGCTCGCCAGTATTTATAATACATAGATTATGATCATCTATAATTTCTAATAAACGGATCCCCTCTCTTTTTGTCTCACCACTTCCCCAACACTGGTGGTGACAGTTAAAATCGCCCATTACTAAAAATGGTCTACAAAGGGATGACAACATATTGCTAAATTCTTGTAGGGCATTGTTATTAGCAATAGGAATGTAAGTGGAAACATAAGTAATATTATTAACAATTACCCCAACAATATCAATATTAGAACAAGAAAGGAGAGAAACACGTGAAAATGGGGTATTATTTTTAATCAATATGGCCACACCGCCATATCCGTCAGCTCTGTCATTGCGTACACAAACATAACCTGGAATACCAAATAATTGATTATTTTTAATCCAAGTTTCAGATAATGCCACAATATTTGGCTTAAATTTATTTAATAAGTAGAATAGGTCAGTTTTTTTAGGTATTACTGATCGGCAGTTCCATTGAATTATTGTGTCCATCATTTTGGTTTTTATTTAGTATTAAACTACATAATCGCTCCACGTCGTACGGTTCAAAAGATGTACTTTTACATAATAACATTTTGATGAGGTTTATAATAACATCAACAACCTGCTCATTCTTGTTCTGTTGCAGTTTCATATCGGATTCCTTAGACAAAGCACACCCATTTGCCAAAGATGGGGGTTGAAACTCCCTAAGAAGGGCGTTATGAGCTGCTCTGTCATAACCTTGTGCTGACTTAGGAGGAGCGCGGGGTTTAAGAAAGACTGTCTTTTTATATGAAGAAGTTGAGGGTATAGGTTGTGAACTGAAGTATGAATTATTATTGGCGTGAGAATCATGAGATGTAACGGTAGTGAGAACATTAGCATAGGATTTTGAGGTGGCTGGGTGTATTTTGCTTGCTTCCGCATATGAAACACAGGAATGAGCCATGGTGTGTTTAATGTTTTTTTGCCTCTGAAACTCAGGGCAAGTCTTGTCTGTAGCATAGTGAAATCCAGAACAATTAACACAAGATGCAGAATCCTCTTCTACTAAACATGTTTCACCTAAGTGATTTTGTCCACATTTATAGCATCTAGGGGCAGCTGATCTGCATTGATTTTTAGTGTGGCCATAACGGCAACAGCGGAAACATTGTATGGTGGGATACACATAAGTCTCAACAGGTAGTGCATTATAGCATACATAAATTCTTTTAGGAAGAGCTTGACCATCAAATGTTATTACAACAGTTTGAGATGGTTTCCATGTATATGACCCATTCACTTGAACTTTATAATTTAGGCGTCTAACTTTCAATATTTCACCAGTACCTATGGGAGTTGATATATTTTCTTTAATTTCTTCCACACTCCATTCAGATGGGATACCCCGGACCAAGCCCATACGAGTGACATTAAAAGTGGGTAGAAATGCTTTAAATTTGTTCAGAGGCAATAAATTGCTATTAATAAATATGTTAGCAGACATAGGGTTTGTAAAAGCTACAACACACTTATTCCTACCAATTCTCTTGACACTGCCAGGAACAATATTCTGAAATTTGTTATTTTTAAGGAAATTTCCGAATGCAATAGGGTGAAGAATGGTGCCACTGTTTTCAGTACTGGTAATACGCTGAACATGAACTATGTATGGCCCTGAATCAGAGGCCTGGTACTCCTTCCTACCTACACCAACTGGTTGGATTGTTTGTATTGCAGTTGGATCCAACTGCAAAGATTGGGAAGCAGAAATTTCAGAGGGTTGAGAATGTGGAACTGATGTATTGTTATTTATTATGAAGTCAGATTTTAAATTAACTTCTGTGCTGGGAATACATGTACAGTCAATGTGAGAAGAGGTTCCCTCAGGAATCACTCCCTGTCTACTACGTTTTGTTTTATTACATTGCTTACATACTATTTTATGTTTATGTGAGCGCCTCTTACGTGAAGCACTAACTTTACCGGAGGTCGACGCATCAGTTTCCCTTCCACTTGTGGCTACAGACCCATCAGTGTCCATACCACCCATATCAGTTGATATGGTAACATAATTACTTACAGGGGGACTTAAGTCAGGGCCTAAATCCCCCACATCTGCTATAGGCGGGTCGTTCATACGACCCGGGAATAGTCTTGGACTATGCTATAAATATATACAAAAACTTACCAAAAATCAGGAAAAATTTACACAAAAATAATATTACATACACTACAAAGAAAATATATTTACATAACAACCTCAACTGAACCAACTAACTGCTTAAAATTTAATTATAAAAAATTGCTGTGAAAAAATACACCCGGTCTAACCGAAATTTCCCGCGCTTTTTTCGTTAGGTACTTAACTAAAGGTAAACAATAAAAATGGCGGCGTTCAGGGCTCTTCAACCTTTATTACAATGGTATCTTATGAATTGGGAGTGAAATTAATAACAACACATCTAACAATCAATAAAAACAACGAACAAACAAAACTATAACTAAATAATACAATTTACGGCAAAAGAAACACAAAAACGAACGAAAGTACAAACTGTTACGAATGGCGTCTGGTTACCCGACTAAGTATAATATCGGTTAATTATTTTGCCGCGCTTCCTCGCGCTACTACTTCTTAATATTTTCGAGTTATCAAAAGTCTATTATGTAGAAAAAGGTTTCGATTTCCTGTCTTTTTAGATTCTTTCTAGTAGGCACATTGCAATACTTTATGACATAATTATCAGATTTGATTTATTTATTGGTCGCAAGCTTAAAATTTATAATTACCATTTAATATTAAACAAAGTAGTAAAATATGCTAGTATAGTAAAGGAAAATTATTTTGAATGATTAATTAATTTATTTTGGTTACGTTTTGTTTCAAGTTGAAAAATGGCCCTTTATAAGAGCCTTTTTTATGATTTGTTTACCTTTAGTTAAGTACCTAACCAAATGGAGTATAGGTATATAGCGTTGATTTTTTCTATCAGTAGTTCCACAAGGTACTTGTGAATATTTTTAAGGGTGTTAAAACACTGCAGGTAGAAACACTTGTGATTTTTTTTTAAGGGTGTTAAAACTAGGCAGTCACTAATTGCAGCAAATACAGTGACTGTTTTGAATGAATGTTTTGCATCACAAGTGCAATATACAATGCAGATTCAGCGGTGGATCAAAAAAAATACAACAGTACTGGTTCACACTAATAACTTTATTGCAAATATGTTTGTTCTAGTACATACACATTTTCATGAGTGTTTGCATACATAAATGACATGCTGAGTGACATATTGGAGAATCCAGATTAGTGGTATTTGTAGTTCCTGTGGTGCTCTGTAAAATAGAAAAAATAAAATATTTATCAAAAATTGAATCAAATGAAAATCCATGACATATTGCACAAATTGGGTGAAAATCTACCAAGAACTGATTTCTCACCATCATGAGCGATGTGATTTAAAAGAGTTCATGCTAGGTAACCTAATAGAGTTTAAAAGACTTTGTGAGCATGATCACCATGAATAAGCATTTCAGTTATCAAATCTCATTTTCTATAACCCTTCTTCTTCTTCTTCTTCGTGTCGAAGGTACGTATTTTTTTATTTATTTATTTTTATTTTAGTTTGGTTATATGTTCTATAACCCTAATATAATAATATTCAAGATTTCATGCTGGAAGGGTAGCTCAGAAAAGTGTCATCACTTTTCTCCTCAATCATTATTGTAGCCTAATGCTTCCTAGGCATCTACATACATTTAAAACAATATAGACAATAATAGTTATCTTACTCATTTTTCCATAGTTGATGGCATAGAAGAAAGTCATGCTGCCTACAAGCAGCTGGAAGAAGGGAGCCATGCCCACTTTCTTGGGCTGCACATACTTGTGCTGCCACCTCCACCAGGCTGGAACAATAGAATTCATTGAGCACTGGGAAACTTACATGATTTATTAAGATTAAGTACTGCAATACGAGATGCAAGATCAATGAATTGATACTGACTAAATAAAATCAGAATTTAAAAAAATAAACAAAAAACATCACTTAGAACTCCGGACTCTGTACTAAAAATATGAAATACCCTCTCATGATAAATCTATATTATAACCTTAAAACTTATTTTACAACGAAAATACGTAATGATCGGTGCGTTACCTCGGCTGCAAGCTCCAGCAATGGCCTGAGGCGTCTTACTCCTGCGACCCAACCAACCACCGAGCTCGTTGATTTTTACTTGTCCGAAAGGAGTATCAGCTGAAAACGAGATTGAAAATTACATAATCGAAAATGGTAAACTGAAGGGCGTTACAATTATTTTCTCGCACTTACCCTTGCCATAGTAGCGGGCTGGGTCGTAGGGCCCGTGGACTGCGGGGTTATATTCCTTAGGATAGTCACCGAAACCCATGATTCTCTGGGATTTCACAGAAATTTATGGAATCAAAACTCGCCAAGGATTTCGGTGTTCACAGTGTTCTGTCAAATTGTAATGACAATTTAGTGAAGTAACATCTGCTGTGAGCTGTCAAATCAATAGGAATGCTTATTATTTATGGCGGATCTTTTCTGCTTGGGTGCCAAATTATATTTTGTTTTGTTTTTAGAAAATTGTTCGTATTTAACAAACAACAATTCTCACTATCCTAGGATCATGGCATGGCAGTAAGAATTGCGACATCATACATACCATCACGCTGATTATTATCCCCGAGGGGCTAAAGGATGTGTACTAATGTACACCCACACTTCGCCGGTATGTTTAGATCCCATGTAATAGGGGATGAGCCTATTGGCATTAAACGGCAAAATATAAAACAAGCTGTATTTTGTAAACACTGTGTGTAAACATAAGATTTTGCTGTGAGGAAAAATAAACGTTTTATTATTATTGTATGGAAAGCCTATACAACACGCGATCAGCTCAAACTGAATTTGTATAGAACAAACGGCACGTTAAAATTATAATATTTGTGATTTATCATTAAGATACATGGCTCTATGTTGGCTGGCACTATTAGTCCAAAGGCCTCTGAAGCCATGCCAAAAATATTAAAAATAAAAAATGTTGGCTCTAGTTTCTAAATTTTTGTAGTCTATGATTATACAGCAAATTTCATTATTTGCGAGTTGAATTGAATGTTAGCAATTTGTTTTTAAAGAAAATCTCGCGGAATAATCGAGCAAAATGGTCTTGGAAAGTACTATGATTTGTGTGGATAACAGTGATTACATGAGAAATGGAGATTTCCTACCAACAAGGCTGCAGGCACAGCAGGATGCAGTAAATCTGGTATGTCATTCTAAAACACGATCAAACCCTGAGAATAATGTGGGTCTATTGACTCTAGCTAATGTTGAGGTGTTAGCTACGTTAACTAGTGATGTTGGGCGCATAATGTCCAAGTTACACCGGGTTCAGCCCAACGGTAATATCAACCTATTGACTGGCATCAGAATCGCCCACTTAGCGCTGAAACATCGTCAGGGAAAGAACCATAAGATGCGCATCGTCGTGTTTGTCGGCTCGCCAGTAGAACTCGACGAGAAGGAGTTAGTCAAACTTGCCAAGAGGTTGAAGAAAGAGAAAGTAAATTGTGATGTTGTCTCATTTGGAGAGGATGGAGAAAACAATCCTGTTCTTACTACGTTTGTTAATACCTTGAATGGCAAAGACAGTACTACAGGAGGTAGTCACTTAGTCTCTGTTCCGGCCGGTGGCTGTGTAGTACTTTCTGAAGCTTTGATTACCAGTCCATTGATTGGTGGTGATGGAGCAGGTCCATCTGGCTCCGGATTGTCTCCATTCGAGTTTGGTGTTGATCCAAATGAGGACCCAGAGCTGGCTCTTGCTCTGCGTGTGTCCATGGAGGAGCAGAGGCAGCGTCAGGAAGAAGAGTCTCGCCGCCAGCAAACAACTACTGAAGGTGGAGAAGCAGGCAAGACTGGGGAGCCTCAAAACACTGGCATGGAGCGAGCTCTAGCTATGTCACTAGGTCATGAGGCTATGGAGCTGTCTGAAGAAGAGCAGATAGCTCTAGCAATGCAGATGAGCATGCAGCAGGAGGCTCCACCAGCAGAAGAGAGCATGGATGTGTCGGAGGAGTATGCTGAAGTTATGAATGATCCAGCATTCCTTCAAAGTGTCCTGGAGAATCTACCTGGAGTGGATCCTCAGAGTGAAGCTATTCGCAATGCTATGTCTACCATCAAAAAAGACAAAGATGAGAAAGATGATAAGGATCAGAAGGACAAGGACAGTAAGGGCTCCAGCTCCAGCTCTAAGTAAATATAGAGGGTTTTTTTTTTCAATTTTTTTAATTGATACATTATGCTCGTAAACTTTAACATTAGACACCACACTGCAGTGTTACTACCACTATAAATTTATAAAATACATATTGTTCATAATTTAAATTGTGTTTATTTCCATGTGATCCAGTTGAGTCCTTCAATTTTGTCATATTCTGAAAACAAATGTTCCTTGTATACATTTTATTTGTAAAGTAGAAATATTGTATAATCAAAATAATTAAATATCTTGGACTTTATATTGTTTTTGAAACCTACTTGAATCAGTAAAAAACCTTTTACTTTGGAACTTTTGTTTCACTTCAGTCAGCGCTTGTTTTCTCATTTCTTCATTGAATGCACTTGGTCGTGGTAAATGTGATTTGCAACTTCCTTAAAGCAAAAAGCTATGCTTAGTTGTATTAAATCATGTAAAATTGTAATAATAAGAGATCTATTACCTTGTGTGAAATTGGACTGGATTCCATTAGTTACAAACATCCATTAGACAAATCAATAATCAGTCACTCTTGAAAATGAATAGGAATGCAGACCCAGCCCAGTTTTCACTAAAATAATAGAAATATATTACAAATTTATTATTTACAAATAGGAACAAAGTACTGAATGGGCAAAAGTGTACTAACACACTATTTAATATGACCAGTTTACACTATAATTACTTGTGGCTTCATATTTTTAATAACTTGATCAGCTAATTGAATCCTCAGAAGTTTGTTATTTAAACTGTTTATTGGTCATAAATGAAAATACATAAAATGTGGGTAAGGCCACTTTTGCGCAGACAGCCCCATTTATTGATTAACACAATTAATTATAAAGCATCTGAATACCGGCATTTACGCCAGCCTTCACGTTGAGATCCTGCGCCTTTTTGTTTAATAATAAATATGAGCTCTTTATATCTTCTAACTGGGGTTTGAAACTTCTATTACTGTGAGCAGTTGCTGAAAAAAAATTAAAGCATTACAAAAGTATACAATTCAAATATCTCAATGGTCTCAATAGATTAATAAATTTTTCTTGCCCTTTTCTTTCTTTCTACATCTATCTATACTTCTGTACATATACTAGTGGACCCGACGGACGTTAATTTTTATTAAAGAAGATTCTGTAGATATAATTATCGTCGTTGTCAAACAAATATCTGCTATGTGCACTTTTCGGAGATTTCGACATTTTGACTATTATAACTAGTTTATTAATCAAAGTTTAGTTTAAAAAGGCTGCTATTTGATTCTAAGCATTATACGGTGAACTGTAAATTTGATTATATTAGTTTTCAAAAATTTGCTTCATATACAATTGTACAGGAGAACATTTATATTAATCATCTCAAAGTTATACTTTTTGCATATAGCGATATTGGTTTGACAACGACGTTAAGTTAGTTTGTAAGTTACTCCGGAACAAATAATCACATCTACAATATAGAAATACAAAACGTTTAATTACATTTAGAAGTATAAGAAAAACGATGAACTTAAATTGGGAACGTCAATCATCGGGTCCGGTACTTTTTTACGGTAATTACTCAGCCTTTGTAGAAAAACGTGGGATCCGTAAGACGAATCTATAGACTGCCTCGTTGGTCTAGTGGTCCCAATCGCGACTGCTACGCTAGAGGTTCTGGGTTCGATCGAAGTGTTATTGGGTTTTTCTATGAAATTCTCAGTAGCAGCTCGGAGTCTGGATTTGTGCCCGGTGAATGGCAATAGGCTCGCCCCCTATTACATGGGACCCAAACATACCGGCGAACTGTGGGTGTACATTATGTACACCTCTGCCTAACCCTTCGGGGAATACAGGCGTGATTGTATGAATCTATAGATTTATAGAAATTATAAATTTCTTTAAATTATATTATCGACTAGCTGACCCCCGCAACTTCGTCTGCGTCACTTAAGAGAAAGAGACGAAGGCTGATAATGGGCGTAAGCACCTGTTTACACAACGCACTGAAGCTCTGAAAAGGAATATTTTTTCCCCGTTATGGCAACATTTGTCATTGATGCTCCGCTCCTATTGGTCGCAGTGTGGTGTTATTACTCTTCGATAAATGGGCTATCCAACACAAAGATTTTTGATGCTGTGCTTTGAAAATAGAATGAACTTTAAAAACTCACTTACAACTTGGTCTTGCTAAGTGTGCTGCTGTTGGTTCTTTGTTTAGCGATTGTTTTGATCTATCGGATACTAGGTGCTGTGCATCTTTGCTTGAAGTTGTCTGTTTTTTGCCAGGTTCTGTAAGCAATCCAAATATTTTATACAGTAATCGTGATTAGTCTTTCTTTATAGAATTCACACATAATGCATAGCATACTATCCCGCCGCATTCCCCGTACTTTGTATACCAAGGTATAATTGTACCCCCTCATGTCACCGGTATGCTTAGGTCCCATGTAGGCCATAGAGAAGCGAGCCTATTGCCATCCAAACCCCAAGCTGCTGCTGAGAATTTCAAAGAAAAACTCTTAACACTACTCAATCTGGGAAACAAATCAGATATAATAGTAAAAAAATTTATCAAAATACCATTAGGTTTTATATTTCCAACTGGAATTCTTTTCGGTATAGGCGATCTACCCCTGTTAGGGGACCGAGGAGGTGTTTTGTTAGTATCTGAAATATATTTAAATATTAGAATCAATATCATTATGATAAAGCAATACATACGTATATGTCACCCGCTTTGCCCCGTTCCTGTGGGTCGCACGTGTGATGCAAAAAAAGAAGGAATTGTTCAATCCGACAGGCAGTTCCACTTCAAAAACCATACAAACTCTTCAGCTTTATTATTAGTGCTGACAGATTTGTTTGTAATTGGTTTCTTGGAACGGGTCAAAAATCGATGACCTAGGTCAAATTTCTCCAATTTTAAATTGACCACACAGCTATAGTTCAAACTATAAGATTCCAGTTTAAGCTGATCTCGCATTGTCTAGGCTTTTCATACAATAATAGGCGAAGCGTAAACTGGATCTAATAGCTCGACGTATAGCCCGGTATCAGTTATTGCCGTCCACTGCTGAACGCAGGCCTCTCCCAAAGAACGCCAACCATCGCGATCTTGGACAGCCGTTCGTACTAATCGTACTATATAATATTATGTAGATATTTTACATCTGTCTTTTAATCAAGCGGCGGTAGCCTAATGGCTAGGGCGTCGGACTTGTGATAATGTGGTTGCCGGTTCGAAACCCACCTATTGCACTACCGACGTGAACCCACTTGTAATACAATCATTTAGCTTAGTACGAGGGGTTAACAAGATTACTAGTAATGTGCACTGCGACCCACATTTCTAGTAAGCTTTTTTTTAAAAAAAAAAATATTCGAGCACTTTTTTATGAAAAGTTGCAGTTTCTTTGCATACAATCGTTTGGTCAGTATCTATATTCCTTAAATCTGCTTCTTTATATTACCTACCTGGACTCCATGCCTTTATTTCGCGACATTCATTTGCATGGTGGGTATGTTTCATTCTTATCGTCGGAGCGCTCACTATATCTGGAAGCAATGAATGCAGTCGTTTTTATTGTTTGCGTGTTTGTCAGTCAATTATTATCATTATCATATGGCCATTTAGTATATGTACTTCCTACTTATGAATAAATAAAACATAGTTTACAGAATGAGGGTAGCTGATATAGTTTAGTTTTTATGAGCATTTTAGTGAGGAAAGGTGATCCTCCCACCTGCGCAGGTTCTAAGTAGGTACTCCCACCAGTTGAGAGAAAATCATTTCCTTGGGCCTTGAGAAATTAAATTACTTAATGAAACCAGTGGCGTAGCGTGGGGGGGGGGGGGGCGGGGGGTGCGGTCCGCACCGGGCGGCACTTTGGCGGGGGCGGCATTTCACAGGTGGTCAAAAAAATATTTTAAAAAGTATCTTATGATTGTTTCGTTGTGGAATAAAATACAGTATCAACAATGATTTTTACTTTTTTTTTATGTGAGAACATTTGTTTACTTTTCAGTTTAGTTTTATCATGCCCTACATTTTTTGTTATTCATTTAAAAAATTAAAGAGCGGCAAATTCGGGATCCGCACCGGGTGCTAGTGACCCATGCTACGCCACTGAATGAAACTAATCTCTCAAATAAACACAGGATGTCCTACTCTTTGCGCACGCCTACATTATCTCATGTACACACGGCTATAGATCAAAATTTACAAAACCAGATTAAGCTGATCTCGCATTGTAGGTATAGGCTTTTCATACAAAAGAGGCCAGAGTAAACTTAATTCGTATAGCTCGAGCGTGGGTAGGTACCTATCGCGATAAGACAAAATGCTCAGCAAAATGATTGCTTTTACAATAGTATACATGACCAGCACTACCTTGAGGGTTCTCCAGAACTTTTCCTTGCCTTGAAGGACTTCTACTACTAGATCTGTGTAGAGATGATGCTGAAGGCCGTAATGCTGGAAAGTTAAAATATGCAGAGGCAATGTAATAATACGTAATAACCAACGAGTTCCACGTTCGCGGTAACAGGGCCCTTTTCGTATTGCGGATAAAATTGAGAAGTTTCTTAAATAGGTAGGTAATATATCATAATTACCTATCAACTTTTTACTTTTTTTTTACATTGTCCTCCTTTAGGTCTCAGTTCTTATCAGTCCTGAGGTCAAGATTTAGTCGCCTAGGCCCTAGATCATTGCAAGTAAAGTAGGTAAGTTGTTTTTTATGGTAAAGAACTGAACAATACTCACATCTAGCGCCAATATTGCTTCTCATGATGGGTATTTTAGTATCCGGAAAGACATTGGGACTAGTATTCGATGCCCGTAACTTGTTCCCGGATACAGAGGCCTTCGTGGCTGTCCAAAACAAAATGGCAAATACTATTATAGTGACAATCAAAATCCCTCCAATACCCCATTGTGGATAGAGGTACGCTGTGATTCGTGCCACGCGCCAAAACATTATGTGTCCTAGTATGCTTGTGACAATGTCTAATTTATGATGCTTTACTGAAATAGAAGCGTCGAAACATCGCCTGTTAAATAATTTTCTTTTCAAATAAATTAAGAAGTTACTAAATCATCACATAGCTAGCGTAAACTGTTGCAAAACGTTTGGGCAACTGATGCGCGATGGCAGAGAAATTAAATATTTATCAAAGGAGGTTTAAAGAAGCTGTTACTCACGTATTTTGGTTCTGGTCAACTGAGGTCGGAGCGGAGCATTTGGAGGAGAAGGCTCTCTGTTTTCCGCTTGAAAAAATATTCCATTAATCAACAGAAATACGTAGAAGCCTTATAGGAAACTATTATAAGTTTTTTAAACGAAGGAGTAAGAGTCATTGTCAGGTACATACATGTTATATTTCGACAGAAAACTCGATTAAATGTTGATGAGCAAATCTACCGTGGCTTGCTTAGTTTCTGTGGCATGCAGACAGCCGGTTTCAGAAAAATGGTCTAAAAGGGCAAGACTTTTTCGCCTCTCCATAAATGATCTTTTGAGCCTCGTCCCCCTCTTTTTTTAGGTCTGAAGGTTTATTATATTACGATAGATATTTATTTTGATTTCCCCGCAACCACAGGAATAGCGTTGAATACGGTATGCCATAATAAGACTGTATCGACCGTTTCCAATTTTCACATTTTTCAATATAATAATACACAATTTTGCTAACGATTTCGTAAGATACTTGCTAATCGAAATAATATAAGCATCTACGTACTACTCGACGCAGCAACGAAGAGCGCCCATGTCTCCCGCAACGAACACCCCCGTCGCTCACGGGTGCAGTTGCAATTGGTTACTCGACGGTGCGAGGTTGAAACGTGAAAGCGGGACTCAGCGCTCTTCGTGGCTTAGACGAGTAGTAAGCACTTTTTATGTGGCAGGTCTTATCAGGCGGCGATATGCTAGAACGAAACGGAATTGTCCCTTTTGAATAGCATGTAGCGCGTAGACACATGTGTCCAAATATTCAGATCTACGATGGCTATAAAAGGGAGACGTAATGCGTCGTCTTCGCGTTTGCATGACTTTATGTAAGGGATGTACCTACTTACATACCAATTTAAAGAATCAAGTGTTACTTGGAACCAAACATTCAATCTACTTAAATTTCTGTAGGTACACAGCTTATCCGTAATATTCAACATTATCTGGAAATACTACTATGTACTATGTACTTATGTACCTTTCCATGACCTTGTGGGTGATTTCTTGGCGCTAACGATTGACGGGCTGAACTTCTCGGTGCTTCCATCTATACAAAATGCCTCCAATTAGTCCAATGAACTACCATACAGGGTTTGCTAGATCACGACCACTTATCAAGTTTTGACGACTTTTTCCGTAGTTCTCACGGTTACACGTCGAGCTATACAAATCCAGTTTGACTTACCTCTTACGGTGCGAAAAGCCAAAATAATGCGAGATATGGCTTAAACTGGAATAGTTTAGGTTGACCTGTAGCCGTGTGTACTTAGGAACTCCAAATTAGAAGTTGATAAAGGAGGATTTATTTAAAAGCTAAGCTGCCATGCAACATTTTATAGCAATAAGTGGTGTCAAAGATATTATAAAACCTCTTTTCCTAGATAAATGTTCTCAATCATTACAGTGCAAGTGCCCTTGATTCGAACGCGGTTATCTTTTAATCAATTTAGACTGTTGGGTAAACTGGTCTCGCAACAAAATGCATTAAGTGACTCACTCAAACTGCTGGCCGGCCACGGCTGGTCTCTTCTGATAGTCAACTTCTTGTTGACAGGCGTAACTAGTGGCTTGCCGTACCCTGAACTATCTGCGCTCTTGCAGGCACCGTAACCTAAAAATTTCACGATTTCACTTCATAACATATTCGGACAGGGGAGATTTATCTATCAATAAGGTGCACACGCTGAATTGAAGGACGAGGAAGGTCCTCTATCCGCAACTGCTTTATAAACCGTGCAACGGTATATTATTACAGGACAACAATAGGCTCAGAAGATTAGGCGGTAGTGCATGATACTTACACCCAATCAATGCTTTTATTTTAAGGTCTCATATCACACAAGGGGGCTAGACCAGAAGGGCGAATCCAGCATTTATATGATGGGGGAGGCACAAGAGCCAAAGTATCGTAGACGGTTATAGGGGTTCAAGTCTCAGCTCCTCGTTTTATTTGAACAGCCTTTATGTTCCTCTGTGATGGTGCCGGGCTATTCTATTGCTGTTTAGGATTGTTTCTGAGGATATCCTTAAAAAAACCTAATAACACTGTCCGGGAATCGTACAGCAATCCCAACGTTACGTAATCGCTCTTATGGCCATTAGGAAAAATCCACATAATACTATGAGCATACTTACGGGCTATTCTAGAACCAGTGGGCCTTTTATTGTTGTTCATTATGTCCATCACCTCTTCACCAGTGGGTGGACGCCCCGCCACAGCATTGATTGTTTTTGAACGTGCTAAATGGAATAATTACAACATTATACTAACTGATCTGAGACACGTTGCTGCGCTAAGTTAAAATGGTAATTTAATGGTAATTTCAGCGCATTTTTCTTAAAAAAATCCGTAAAAACCTACGAATTATTTGACAACAATGAAATCAAATCGGTAGTCTTTCTCAAGTAATGGCGTGACCAAGGTAAATAAGGATTAACAATTAATCAGGTACACATACAAAAGTGTTTGACATACTTACGCTACAATGTGTATCATTGTATGCCTCAAATTAGATCGGGCACTTTATCAACTTTTGTAGGAAAGTCTTTTTACTCCAATGGAGGTCAAAAAGACCATGAACTTTTGCTTACATACTTTGGGGCCCCCGTATCACGCCCTTGCTATGGCAGTAACGGCAGCAAACAATTTCCCTCGCTTTCTAAGGAGCTCAGGGAACTCGGCGATTTGTGCCTGATAGTATATACCTCTAAATATTAATGTGACAGCTTAGAGGACTTACTATCAACGACGTGTCCTGAAGAGATGTTGGAAACCTTGACTGAAGCTAGAGTGTCCCTGCTGAAGTTTTCGCTTACTGAGCGAGCTGTAAATAACACCGTAAATAAATACCCACCCTTGATCTTTCTGTCAAACAACAACTGAAGTATTACAAGCGGTAAATGAAAATTTATGTTATGCTTGTCTGACCTATCCTAAGATTTCTTATAGTTCATCTTTTGTGTGGTGCAAGGTTGTAGAAGACTAATGAATAAATGGACACAAATTAAACCCAATAAAATGGATCCCACGACATCTGGACACTGCCGACGGCGTACCTTAATCATGGCAGTAGGTACATTTAACTGTACCAAAGGGGAGGATATTCTTTAGGTACTCTTTTGACCACTTAGAAACTTGGTGCCATAACAAATCATTTCAGTCTCTTATATTGCGCCTATCAATACAATCGCGGGATCTAAGGGAGTTTCAGATCACAGAGCAAAACCTTAAACGGTTAAGGGAACCATCGTAAGGAAACCTGCATGTTTGAGGGATTTTCTTGACCACGTGTAAAGTCTGCCAACCCTCAGTAGGCTATTGGGTGGACTATAGCCTTATCCCTTTCGTTCTGGGAGGAGACCTGTGTCCAGTAGTGGCACAATGTAGGTAATGGGTTGATGATTGAGTAAAAGCTTTATAAAAAATAGAATTCTATTGGCTTTCTTCACTATAGGGATCACGAAATAAAAAAATGTTACCAGAATATGTACTAGATATTTACGTGTTGACGCAATATCCTTCTCCTTGTCCAAGGCACCCTGAGCCTCCTGCTTCGCCTTAGAAGGACGCTCGGTACTTGGTTGCCCTTAACACATCCATGTTTATATATTATGCATAAGTATTATGGTCTTGTAGGTCTTATTATATAGGTATCTTTGCTGAACTTCGGTTTAAATACCTTCTAAAATATATACTAAAACTAAAAGTAATGTTTAATCGCAGAAATCAGTGATGGTCATAACCATAGGAATGTAAAGTCTCGACTTCGATTAATAGTTGATTAACACCCAATTTTATTATCTAATGGTGAAGGAAAACATCGTGAGGAAATCTTCATGTCTGAGTGATTTCTCAACGGTGTATGAAGTCTGCCAACCCGCAGTAGGCTATCGAGTCGGACTAAGTATGACTGTTTGGGTTACATTAGTTATACCTCTGCCTAACCTGCCTGTTGTATGTTAAGTATCTACAAAACTGTACCATTTACACCGGGAACATTGTGCTGAGTCCTATCCTATGTAGGTATGTATGGAATATTTGATAGAGATGGATTTTAACAGATAGAACATGACACACAGAATCTATCAGCTTTCCAACGCAGCAGGTTATAAGACGCTTGGTGACAGTATGTCATGTATCTGAAGCATCTATTTATCACAAAGATGCTTCCACGGTGTGTCCAGCCTAAGGCTGCGGTTCCACTGAGGCGGAGCGGAGCAGAGCGGTGACGACCTGTGCCGCGATTCACAAATGGCAATTCACATGGCTTCTCCACACCTACCTTGTGAATTTCAAGCAATGTGATTGGTGAATCGCGGCACAGCTCGTCTCCGCTCTGCTCCGCTCCGCCCTAAACTATTAAGGTACATACGGGATGAGCTTCGCGGTGGACTCTTCCGTGAATCAGGCGAAGCGGGCGTGGAGGCTGAGTTGCTTCTGCTGCGCGGCTTTCTTACCGTGCCGGTCACTGTCATGCCTTTAATCTCTTGACGGAGCCCTGGCGAGGAGGCAATGTAGAGAAAAACATCGCATTTATATTTTAACTCGATCATTCGATAATCTGAAGACAGATTTTAAGCCATTCGACCTAGCAGCATCTTTGTTTCGATACAAAAGGAGACCTCAATAAACTACCAACATTTTGAAGCACGCTAACAGATCATGATCTAAGTCGCTCGAGCGTCTAGTTGAGTCTAGAACCACTTATAATAGGCTACTAGCAATTTATAGCAACCGATATGCCCTGTATAATGAACTTGATGAATGCTGTATATTGGTAGGTAGCTTAAAATTATGTCTGTGCCAAATGTTAGATGACCAGTTAAAAAGAGACTTCTCTATCACGAGGGTTAGGTACGTATGTATATGCGGCTATCATATCATTTAAAAAAAGACGTAAGCAACTCCATAGGATCAGGAATTCTTAAAGTATCCCCTCTTTGATCCTTTCGGGGCCCGAAGAGCTCATGAGATGTCGTTCTCAAAAGTCGAGATGTCGTTCTCAAAAGTCCAATCTATCTCCACGCCAAAATGTATTCAAATTGGATCCCAAAGAAACGCAACAAACAAATAGACGCATTGACTTGGATGACTACATCAGTACTTGCATATTCTGTGGAAAGACTATATTGTTATTGAAGTCTTACGTGAGGCATTGCTCTCCCTGTAGCGTGCATGCGGCGCAGGCACCGAAGTAGCGGCGCGACATGCGGCCACGCGCCGCGTATGACTCAATGTCCGCATCCGGGCATCCACCGCGTCTATAATGTTATTATGATCCCTTGGTAACACTAACAAACTGAATGAGCATTTCCCAACGATAATCCAGTATGGTCCTTATCAGATTTAGAATACAAAGAAGACTTTCGTAATCTGCTTGATGCAGATAATTTTATTTTCTTCTCTATATGAACGGCATAAGGAAGATTTTTAATTATCAGTAAGAAAATGCTAGGGCAATATTGTCTGTTTTGAAAGGCCAATCTCTCTAATTTACCGAAGACAACGTTAAGATTTCTTCAATATTAAAATATCCCTTGAAAGACCAACGTCAATTTCTCCTATGTAAGAATGTCCCTGGGTCAGAATAGTAGTAATATCGCAGTGGTTGAAGTGCTCACCTGTAGAACACGTGTTCAAATCTAGAACACGCCAATTCACCTGTAAATTGCTATCCTGTCCTCCCTTATCATGAAGTTTTTAATTTTAAACTCAGCAACGTGATTCTTTAAAAGAATCTTTCGCCCAATTTGAGACTCTCTAAGAGCAATAGGCTAGTTGATTGTATTTTTTTTAATATTTGCATAAAAATGTATACCATAAATAGAGCCGATCAACAAAAAAAATGTTCCAAAATAAGGAACTTATATAAACATTTTAATTTTATTATAATTAGTGAATTTAAATATTTTTTTCGGTATACGTTTTATATTTAACATTTATATTATTATTTATATTTTACGTTTACAATAAACCTGATATTTTCAATAAATTCAACACCAGTCAACCACACTATTAAATGAAACTATAAAATATAAAACTCAAAATAATTTATATTATAGATTAAAAACTCAAATAGATACGTCTTTTATTACTTATATAAACAGTTTAACCTACTTATATACTCCTCCCTAATTACATTGATTGTGGAATCAATTCTTACTTGATATGGGATCAAAGGGTGATAGTAATGAAACCAAGATTACATGAGTATGTTTATTAAATAATTACAACAACATAACTAAACGTACCAACTAAATGTACTTTATATAAAACTAATGCATTCTATGCGAACTTAAGACAGACTATGGTTATTGGTATACAATAACTTAGTAAATGGGTCAAGGCACATGCGACGAATTAAAAGAGGTTTTATTTACACAATAACATATTCCTCTTGAAATGGAACACACTAATTTATTGCTTTATATTCTATACCTAAGGTATTGTCCCTATAACGGCTATTGGTTATCGGTGCCGTATTTAGGGTTGACCCAAATCCGAAATGACCAGAACATTTATCAAAGGCGCACTTGGCGCATAAAGGTTTTTACGGGACTGCTGGTAAGTGCTGCCTTGTTATTTTTTATCACTGCTGATATATATCCCACTGGTGGGCAAAGTTTGGTGGACTTTTTACTCCAAATCTTCAAATTCCTTCCTATAGATTATCAAGTTTTAATAATGCGACACGTAACGAGTTATTGATGAAATGAAGGATAACAATCTAATAAAACCTTCATGTTTAAGATGACACCAAGGAGGTTTAAGGATATTCTGCGAAATCTGACAATTTCTACGCTTTGATGGTGTTCTGTACTGGGGAAAGATTGCCCAACAGTGAGACTAATATTCAGAATTATAAGCCACGAGGCCGATATAAGCACAAGAAAAACGCCCATGTCTACAGAATTATAATTTAACGCCAAAATAAACTTTTATCGCAGTATTCAAGAGGTGCATATTTGCCTTATACAGCGAAATACCTCTTTGCCTCGAATTTGAGGATCTATACTGATAGTAAATATTCTTCGATTTTATTTTTTTTGCCATATTATAGAAAATTCTATCGAAAAAATATATTACGTTAAAAATTACTTTGAATAGCCTTACAACTTTACGATAAACGCTTTTGATATCTAACTCTACTATAGTAGATATTGGATACGTCTAATAGCCGTAAGCGACAAAAAAAAAAAGTATAAGTTATTGCTCCTAATAAGTCCTAGCTCTCATTATTTTTCGTACATTTTTTGCCTGTCGTATCATCCTGGTCCATACATTCGTTACCTAGACCAGTACTATTATTATCTTTAGCTGTTATCACGCATTCAGTGCTAAACTTACGCGCATGTACCGGCGACACCCTTTCGGGACTCTTTTTTGGAGAGCTACCGCCAATACCGGGCAGGTTGCTCTCTGCGTGGTATTCGTTGCTATGGCGTCGAGATTGTTTATGTGTATCGGTGTTATCGTTACCATGGTTACGCGATCGTTTGGATATGTCAGTGTCATCGGTGTCGGAGGCGTCGCTATGGTTACGGGATCGTTTAGGCGTGTGGGTACCGGTGGCGATGCTGGGCGAGGAGGCGCGGCGCTGGCGCAGTCGCTGGCGCTGCGCTGCCTTCAGCTCCATCTCTACGCAGTGCTCGGCAAACATCAGCTGCAGCGGCGCGTACATGTGCGGTAGGAGCTCTAGGTCGCTCATTGTGATCTATGAACAATTATAAATTGCCCATCAACTTTACCAACAACATAACATACCATACCACCACGCCTGTATTCCCCGAAGGGTTAGGCAGTGGTGTACTAATGTACACCCACATTTCGCCGGTATGTTTAGGTCCCATGTAATAGGGGGCGAGCCTATTGCCATTAACCGGGCACAAATCCAGACTCCGAGCTGCTACTGGGAATTTCAAACCCAATAACACTTTGCTCGACCCGGGGATCGAACCCAGGACCTCTAGCGTAGCAGTCGCGCTTAGGACCACTAGACTAATGAGGCAGTCATACCAGCAACATTGTAACTTATCACTGTCGAGTCTAACGTCGTCTGTCGGGCCGGTTCGGTTCTAAAACTAGGGTCAATAATATATTTGCTTAGCGGATAAGTACATGCAACAAAAGAAAATAAGACTCTTAAGCCGTTTACGTCTCTTCAGAAAATAAATTGATAGCAGCACAAACTGCATTGCGTAAGCTAGCAGCAACTCCCTAGAAACTATATTGAAAAAGTACTCAATACATACTAGCATCGATACTTTACTGTTATCAATACTATTGTTCAAATACTTTTTTGGTAATGATACTATTGTTCAAATACTTGATTGGTATCGATACTTTTGTTTCGATACTGTTTTGTCAACGAGTAAAGTATCGATACTTTTGAAATTTCCGCATCCCTAGGACCTACAATACGACCCATGTCGTCAAATGTCGTTTTACAGTTAATGACAGGCAAGATAGCTTGTTATCAAGCTATTGAATTGTGATTTTTTTATTGGTATTGTAACTTAAGAAAATTATATTTTTTTTACCTGCATATTATCGAAAGCGATGCCGACGCTGTTGTTGTCGTTGAGTATATGCGCGTTGAGCCGCGGCAGGCGCGCATATCGCTGGCTGAAGTGTGTGAGTAAAGTGTAGCGCGCATTCATCTGCCGCCCGATGTCGATCGCCTGCGTCGTCGTCGAGTGCATCTTAGTCCGCGCTTCGTCCGCTAGTTCGTCCTCCATTGTCGCTTCGTGAATCAGTAACGTTGAGTTTTCGCCTGAACAACATTTTTTTTGTTTATATTTATCAGGCAAGCAATACAGCTAAGTGCAATGTAGTTGTACCTAACTAACTGAAGTTGTACGCAAATGGTTGCAAGGAATGGTCGGTCAAAATAATGAAACCAAAGAAGCTTATTGGTTACAGCCTTAATTCCCTTTCTGTATTTAAGTTAATTCTCATTTGCATTCAAGGTTATGTACAGGTTTTCAGTTTTTACACATTGAAAATTGATTTAGGGAGAAAGTTTTATAAGACGTGTCGCACCAACTGTAGTAACACACTTGCTGTTTGCCCTAAGATGTCACGGAACTCATTCACTTTCACTATTTCCCAAGTAAAATAAGTAAAACGTTTCCAGGAATGTGCCCTACGCATTGCATTGCACACAAAGAGTCTAGAGCGATCTTTTAAGAGGATACAGTGCCGTCCTCCATGACCTAATGGTCCTCTCCCTGGTCTAGTACCCAAACACCAGCCGCTATTTGAAGGTTTCCCGTCGTAACCAAAAAAATTACTGAATAACGTACCGATCTTGACGAGCTCTTCACACGGCAGCGTGTCCCCGGAATATGTCACCTTGTACCGATCATCTACTTCTAAGGCCACTCCGAACGCGTTAGGACAGTGTGCTACTAAACAGGTTTTTATCGCCTGTACGCCTATCGCCGAGAGAACTGCTGACGTCACTTCACTGTTGTTTTGTGCTTGGTCGTGTAGCTGGAACAAGTTTTCTTTAGTAAGTTTAAGTTTTTCGCGGAAGAACGGTCGTGACTAGAGATGGGTTTATGCCGAGGTGTTTTAAGTAAAATAAATAAGGGCCTCAGCACAAACCCATCTTAGAGATGGGTTTCTGCCCAGGCATTTTGGACACAAATCAAAATGTCCGGGAATAAACCGGGAATCAATGGCTGTCGATTTTTTTGCTGGAAGGAGGAATTGGCTTCGACCTAGGTTGAGCAAAGTGTTATTGGGTTATTCACTGAAATTTTCAGTAACGTCTTGGAGTTTGGATAAGTGCTCGGTGAATGGAAATAGTCCCCACCCCTATTACATGAGACCTAAATATACCGGTGAACTGTGGTTGTACACTAAGTATCGACTGCCTAACGCTTCGAGTAATACAGGAGAGATGGTATGATATATTATTTTAAGATTTAATTTATTTAAAACAATATTCATTAGTCAACATCATACTGTTGGCCCTTACTGAAAACAAGTGCTGTGGCATTTTTCTTTATAATATCGCAGCATAAAGTTGAGTTAGGAACCTATTTAGGCCTCGTACAGAAGTTCCACAATAATTTTATGAAGGGACTAGCTTTCCGCCCACGGCTTCGCCCGCGTGGTTTCTCGGGATTTCTGCATTTAAAAGGAATATTTTTCCGATTTTGCAACATTTTTCATTTGTGTTCCGCTCCTTTTTGTCTTAGCGGGATGATATATAGCCTATAGCCTTCCTCGATAAATGGGCTATCTAATGAATTTTTCAAATCGGACCAGTAGTTCCTGAGATTAGCGCGTTCAAGCAATTAAACAAACTCTTCAGCTTTATAATATTAAGTATAGATTTCATTTATCATTTATTTGTCATAGTTACTTACCAGATTCTGATTAGGTATAAGCGTGTAGTCGCTCTTGAGCCTTTCGAACTGATGGTCGTAGAGAGTGAGCCAGGTGACGATCTGTCCGGGAGCCAGGAGGTACAGCGGCGGAGTGACAGTGCTCTCCTCCTCCGGGGGAGAGCTCTCCTCGATGGCCTGGCGACGAGCTTGTATCACACCGATGAGGCCTGCGAAGTGATAAGCATATTAATTATCAAGAGTATGATAAGCAGATGATGTCTAATTGGATAGCTTATTTAATATAATTATGTGATATTAATGCAGTAATGATTTCTCATTCTTATTTTAATTATATTTATAGCAATTATTAAACTTATGATAATTCCATTCACATTCACCCTGTAAACCAGAAAACATAGCCAAATTTTTTGGAGGTTTTATTTACAGAAAATAAGTGCTATTGTAATTTTCTTTCTTTTACAAACTTTTAGAAATATCACACAAAAATATATTGTCCAAAACATCATTTTAAAATGTAATGTCTATATAATTAGAAAGAAATAAACATTTATTCGACTCAAATAAAGATATAAAAGAAAAAAATTAAAAAACAAAAACATACATAAATATGAGTCGAAGAGGCTACCAGCTTAGCATAATGTTGCAGTACTGAACCGTAACGCTGATTTTCAGCTGGGCTTAGGATATTGTACAGCTTACAGCTCCCATTGATGAATTATACGTACCAATATGATGATCAGCGTGTAGGTGTGAAATGTATATCGCTTTCAAAGTCCTCAGGAATGCATTGACCTTCTTAGGTCCGTAGAATCGCACCATCTGACCGAATGTGCCCTCACCACAGTCCAATAGTATAGAACGATTCTCACTGAGAACAAATAGTATGTATTAAAATTAAAAAATACTATGGTCTGCACATTGATACTTAATAAATAATCAACCTATACAATTCCAGTTTAAATTGACCTTGCATAGTTCACGCTTTCCTTCCAAGAAGAGGCCAGCGTAAACTGGATTTGTATACCTCGACGTGTAGCCGTGTGTACTGATACTTTAACAGATTCTTAGAGATACAATGGTTTATTGAGATCCTAGATGTAACCTACGCTTTCACTCGTAAAGTCTTTGTCTTTTTCTATTATCCAATGTAGCTATATACAAAATTCGTTCAGCGATTTAGGCGTTAAGAAGGTAACATACAGACAGATATGAGTTACTTTCTAAACTGAGTAATGAGTAACTTTCTTTATCAAAGGATTTAAATTATTTCTTCAGTGAATGTATTACATTTCCTAACGTCTTTTATTTCCAATAAATTCAACACCAGTCAACAACCATATTGTATCTCTCTAAATCTAGATAATACAAACATGCAAACTTACTCAATATGCAGAACAATGGCACTAGTATTCCTCGTCTTGCTGGGTATACAAGAGCCTGTGCCCAAGAATACAACCTTGGGGTACTCCTTAGCATCACTCTTGGCGTAGCGGATGCTGTCGACCAGGCGACGGAACTGCTCCAGACTACCCACGAAGCCATCTACGTCCATCGTCTCTTGGATGTAGTCTTGTATGTGGAGTTTAGGTTCTGCTGACCTGGGTTAAAGAAACTAGTGATTAACTCAGTGGAATGCTTCTGTTAAATCTCTTCACGACATTTTTTATTAATTGTATGGGTTTGGGAAGAAATAAAAACAGTGTTTAAGGTGTCATGACGGTTAACAGTTCATTTAGTTCATAAATTGTTTCTCTGTAGTCATCATTATCATCACAACTAAGACACAGTTTTTCTCCCGAAGGATTGGCCTATAATAATTTATAGCGATTCAGTGTCGATATTTACTATGTCTGAACACAAAAACTTAATTAAATGCCTCATTCACGTCTAGTTATCCTGGATAGGTAAGGGTCCTGGGTTCAATTCCCAAGTCAAGCAGTGTTTTCTATCGATTTCTCAGTAGCAGCTCAGAGTTTGGATTTGTGACCGGTTATTGGCATTAGGAATACAGGAGTTATTAAGTAGACTATTTGATTTGAGTAAAAAATTACAAGGGAATGTTTAAAAATGGGTGAAAGCATTACCAACCTGTCCAGCTGTTTCTTGGGCCTCAAGTGGTACATGGTGAGCGTCCTCCCCGCCAACAGTTCCAGCTTCGTGACTGAGTCGCAGTCATCCACGGCAGGCGGGTGCCCGTCACCCTTAGCTGACCCCTCCAAGTTTATAATGTTCTGGAACTGCGCGAGCGCTATCTACAAATGATTGTATATGACAGCACCTTCACCGCATGCATTACTAAGCTACGTAAAAAATCTTGCAGGGAGCGTTTTGGAGGATATTGAAGACATGCAGGCACGACACAAAAAATATGTTCAGTGTATTCGAATCAAGTAAACTGTATCACAAATCCTAGTAAGGGCCTTTTTTCCTGGGATCCCGGGACGTCAATATTAAACAAACAGCTGGCTTACGAAAACGAATTCACTTTTGACATCAACTCGGTAGTTTTAATTTTAACCACGGCACGATCGTGTGCTAGTGTGCTAGTATACAAATACGAATTGACACTTATTGAATTTGTTATTTAACTCGAAGCTGTCGGCTGTGAGCCCTAGGTTAAAGACTTTCATTTTTTCAAATAAACAGCTTTGAAACATAAAATGACAACTACAATTATTGATCTTGGACAGAAAATGGGTTACCAGCAAAGGGTTGAAAAATGATTTGCTAATTTTGAACGGACAACTTACGTAGGTACGAACACTGCAAGTCGTATAAAAGCTTGTAAAAAGCACCCATAACCCCCTCAATAATCGCTACATACCTTGTTCTTAAGTTCTTCCAGCCCTTTAAGTCGTACAGGGCTGTTGGTCTTGGGCACTGGGGGGTGTGCGTTCCAGACGGCGGGCACGCTGACGTCACGCAGGAGGGGGAAGATGTCCGGATCGAGTAAGTGCAGCTTGTGCTGTGTGCGGTGGACGGCCTCCGAGCCCAGGCACGAGTTCTGGGCATTCAGCACCAGATGGCGCGTGCACGGTCCGAACATTGCCATGAATGATCGATACCTGTTAGTATAACAATGCGTTTTGGCTATCTTCTTAAGAGGAGGAGGTTCTCAATTTCTATCGTGTGGGATTGTCTATTTTTTTTTATATTTGCGTCAAATACGTTTGGATGGGGTTGTATTCATAATACCAAATATTAAGGATTAAGAGTTAGCGAACCTACAAGATGCTCCTAAAAAAAATATGTAGTAAAATATGTGGTAGTACTACATAGAAATAAGCTGCACTTTTCATTATTATCAAAAAATTATGGGCGGAATCCAAAAAAATGATTTTATTTATTTATTCGGTTTGTCTATTTGTAGGTCTTAGGCGCCAAGACTAAAGATTTTAGAATTAATACGCTCTAACTTAAAAACTTCAATGCATATTATTTCAATTAGTTGAACAGAACCTGAGATAGAGATTGAAAGAAACCAACAATGATCATCTCTTCTTTCTATGGATCTGCATACAATAGAGAGGCTATTGTTGATCCATAGAAAGAAGAGATGATCATTGTTGGTTTCTAATTAAATTACATATTTCTATTCGACCACGGGGGCAAAGCCGCGGGAAAAAAATAGTATATAATAACATTTATAACTGAATCTATGTAAAGATGACTTACGTAGGGTGGTGGAATACATGAGGCGGTGTGAAGTGTACAATGAGAGTAGGAATGTTCTCGGGTGGATTGGTGTCGTTGTCGAAGTGCGCTGAGAATTCCGCCTCCTTCAGATATGATAAGTCCGGCACGTCTAACACTGGAAATTAAAATAATGAAGAATGTTAACGAATTTTGATTATTAGCACTCCATATTCTCTGTTAAAAATAAAAAATACTAGTGAAAGAATTACTTCGATACGTCAATTAGTTTCCGTTTTAGAAGTAAAACAAGTTGTAACAGAACGACGCGGGCCGCCGGTTACGGTGTGACGTCATAGGACAACGCGCTCAGTCTGGCTCACTCAGTCCGCTCGCAGTCGCGCGTCTGTGCCGTCGAAATTATACCTAAATTCTTTTAAAAATGTCCAATCCAAATACTAGGAAATCGTGTGTTGTGCCTAAATGTAAGAATACATCTAAAAAGTTGTTTTTTATAGTTCCAAAAGACGTTAAAATGCGAAAAAAATGGATAAAAGCTATTTATTTATTTATTTTTATTATGGCACTAAATAAATAAATAGCTTTAATCCATGTTTTTTGCATTTTAACGTCTTTTAGAACTATAAAAAAACCGGCCAAGTGCGAGTCGGACTCGCGCACGGAGGGTTCCGTACCATTACGATTTATGACGTATTAAAATAATCTACTGACTGACTGAGATCTCGTTCGAACAAATTTTCGTTAGAAGTTTACATGGTAATGTACATCATATATTTGTTTTAGTTTTATTATTCTCTTATTTCAGAAGTTACTGGGGACACACACACACACATTTTACCACTTTGGAAGATTCTCAGGCGCAAACTATTTAGTTTAGAAAAAAAATATATCAGAAACCTCAATATCATTTTTGAAGACCTATTCATAGATACCCCACACGTATGAGTTTGATGTAAAAAAAAATCGTAGCCAAATGGCAAAAAACGAAACCCTTATAGATTCGTCATGTTTGTCTGTCCGTCCGTATGTCACAGCCACTTTTTTCCGAAACTATAAGAACTATGCTGTTGAAACTTGGTAAATAGATGTATTCTGTGAACCGCATTAAGATTTTAGAACTTAGAACTAAAACTCATTTTTTTTTTCATCGAACCCATACGTGTGGCGTATCTATGGATAGGTATACAAAAATGATATTGAGGTTTTTAATATCACTTTTTTCTAAACTGAATAGTTTGCGCGAGAGACACTTCCAAAGTGGTAAAATGTGCCCCCCCCCCTGTAACTTCTAAAATAAAAGAATGATAAAACTAAAAAAATATATGATTTACATTACCATGTAAACTTCCACCGAAAATTGGTTTGAACGAGATCTAGTAAGTAGTTTATTTTAATACGTACATACATACATACATATTGTCACGCCTGTCTCCCATGGGGGTAGGCAGAGACTATAGATTTCCACTTGCTACGATCCTGGCACACTACTTTCGCTTCATCTACATTCATTAATCTCTTCATGCATGACAGTCGGTTTAGGATGCTCGGAACCTGGCCTTTTTTAAGAACATCCGCAATTTGGTTGCGGAACGTTCGCCGAGGTCTTCCCCTTCCAACTCGTCCATCCATACTACCATATATACTTGTTTCGTCAATCTACGTTCATCGATTCTCTCTACATGACCAAACCATCTTAACATACCTTTCTCAATCCTTGTTACTACATCTTCTTTCATTCCACAACGCTCCCTTATCACACTGTTTCCCACTCTATCTTTTAGCGTCACACCACACATACTTCTTAATACGTCATAAATCGTAATGGTACGGAACCCTCCGTGCGCGACTCCGACTCGCATTTGGCCGGTGTTTTTTTTCTATTTTTGTGTGAAAATTTTAATGCGGTTCACAGAATACATCTACTAACCAAGTTTCAACAGCATAGTTCTTATAGCTTCTGAGAAAAGTAGCTGTGACATACGGACGGACAGACAGACAGACATGACGAATCAATAAGGGTTCCGTTTTTTGCCATTTGGCTACGGAACCCTAAAAATAACTTTTCCGGCGAATTGGTAGTTGTATTTTTATATTTAGGCACAACACACGATTTCCTAGTATTTATTATAAAGAGGTTAGATCCATTTGGAGATAAAAGTACAGTTTCTTGTTGTGAAGACCATTTTGACTTTCGTTTTTATTCCTCGCATTTCGGCGGCAACGAAATGACTATATTTTGTTGATAAATAATGCGCAACCATTAATCCATCTATTTTGGGTAGATTATCCGATTGCCCTTTTTCGAATCCTTAATCCATTTTATTAATCGAATAATATTTACTATTATTAGACTATTAATTTAATACGCGGATAAAAACACAACAAAATACTGCGCAAGCTATTACACCTATACTACTATAACCGCTGGCGACTTGATACTATAGTGTAATTAGATTTCATTACACTATGTTGATAGTAAGCGGGCCGCGGCCCGCGCGGCGCGTTGTAACATGACGTCACAAGCGGTCACGTGACTGTTAGCGGGACTCGATATTTTTCGAAACTTTGAATGCCAATAAAATCAAAACTACTAGGTATTTTTGACTACAACAAAAACTAGTGTATTTGTATACATACAGGCTTTACGGAGACAACATTTCAAGCGATTTAGCATACCTAGTAACATTCTCCATTATACAAATGCTCTATAGGACTACGAATTCTGAGACTTACGCGTAAATTATTATAAAACACTTAACCGAGTTAAAATAACCGATGAAGGATTGATAGAATACATATCACAGTACAGAAAAGTCGAGAAAACATGCGGGCGAAACCGTGGGCGATAATTTAATAAAATCGTCTTTAATTGTCAAGGAATAATCGTTGTCGTCGTCGTCGTATAAAAATATAAAATGTCCAAACTTTCCTATGGTTATTCCTTTCTATAGAAAAGAAAAGAAAAAAGAGAATTTAAATTTAAAGAAGAGATTTTTCTTTTTTATGTGTTTTGTTCCTTCCCTTGTAAAAAACCTTCCCGTTTTCTTTTCCCTGTCACAAAGTATTTGGTGTCAAAACAAGACAAAAACATTATAGCTCTTATTACGCTTAGAAGTTTTATTTTTTTATGAATAAGACAGTAACCATATAATAGTGTTATAATAAGTTTGTATGTCAAAAAAAACCGTAAATCGGAATCAATCCCCTGAAAATAAATTAATTTCTTACCAATAAACACTGGTCCTGGGTCATCAGGTGTCTTCACATCCTTAGACAGTACCAAGGACCCATCCGGCAGCACCACATCTTGGCCATTCTTGAGCTGGCCCAGCTTTGGACCAGGTTTCACTCCCAACTCCACACATTTGGCCAAGTCGAGGGTGCCGAGCCGTTTCTATGGAGGAGACAGGATAAACTATTTCAGCGGTATAAGATTGATTTTGGAAGTGAATTGGCTTTACATGTTCATTCATATTCAAAACTCAAACCCGTTTTTCTAATAAGTATAAGTAGAGAAACAAAACCCGTTTATAACAACTAGGCAAGGCAGTACTATTGTTATTTTTTATTATAGAGAGAAACAAATATATTGGGAAATCCTTACCTTCAATGTACAGATATAGGCCACAGAACAATTTGTCTTCTTTTGCAGCTCATGTAGAACCTTCTCAGTCTTTTTCTTCATAGCGTCTGTGTCAAAAAAGAAAGCACGTTTTTTTAAGGAAGAGAATAAATGTTGTATTCAAATTAAAGGAGCTTTAATGTCCCTAAGAAGTCCCTTAAAAGAGGATAACTTATTCTTCCTTCGTGATGGCGTGGGAAGGTTCCCTCATCACTACCAACTTCGCGCGTCTCGATCGGGATGAGACCTAGGGGCCGAACAACTGAGGGCGCTCCAGTCACGGCGAAATAATAGTAAAAAATTGGTTTTATTACTTTAAAGATAATTGGTAACATATCTTTATGGTCTTACCAGGGGAAAGACAACAAGATTAAATAAAAGGACACATATAAAAAAGCAATTTGAGAACTAACCTTTTTCTAAAACAGCCTTTGGCTTTGGCTTCTCTCTAGAAGCTTCTCTTACATATCTGGCTTTGGAGTTGGCAGTAGATGTTTCCATGTTGCGTATCTCAGGCTTATAATAGTCAGTATCGTCATGACTAAACTCCTCGTACTCTCTTTCTGAATTTGACTCCAATTTTGGTTTTTTAGCTGCTGGTTTTATTAATTCCTTGCCTGTCAGTAGATTGTCATGTGGGCCTCTGGAAATAATACAGATGGTTATTCAAATATGGCACAAACTTATTTTGACTGCCGGCACTACAAACACTATTGTATCTGCAAATTAGTACTTTACAGGAGTTCAATTTAATGATTATTTCCAACATATTCATGTGGTACTGATTTTGTTCAACTGAAAATGTTGCCAAAAATTACTTTAAGAAAATTGATTTTGCAGTTTCGATAGTGTTTGTTGCGGCAGTTGATTTCCTAATATAATTATATTTATCAAGTATACAGGATTACCTTTTATTCAGTGCGCAAACTTTGACGAATTAAACTTAAACGAATTTCATTAAACACCAATTTTTTATTTTGATATGCCTTAGTACATAAAAATAAAGTTATCGTTAACGAACGGTGTCTACTTTGAAACAGATTTTCATGGCTAACTCGCCAGCGCGCGGCGAAGCGGGTGTGTTTAAGTACTAACACATCAGCTGTGCGCTCGTTCGACTCGCCACCGTCGCCGTCGTAGGTACGGCGGGTTACATTGTATCAGTACATTGACCGTAAGGCGTAATAAAATTGGAATCAACTAGTAATATACTATAAGTAGCTATTTACAATAATCATCATCATCATCAACCCATTACATTGTCCCACTGCTGGGCACGGGTCTCCTCTCAATACGAGAGGGATTAGGCTATAGTCCGCCACGCTAGCCTACTGCGGGTTGGCAGACTTAACATGCCGTCAAGAAAATCTCTCAGGCATGCAGGTTTCCTCACGATGTTTTCCTTCACCGTTTAAGCGCGTGATAATTAATTATTAATACGCACATAACTTCGAAAAGTCAAAGGTGCGTGCCTTGGATTCGAACTCGAGACCTTTGACTTGGCAGTCCAATGGTCATATCACTAGGCTATCACTGCACTATTTACAATCTACCTATTTACAATAATGTTCAATCAAAAATAACTTATTCACTAAAATTGTTAATTAAAAATAATTGCTTACCCCTAAATGTCACTAAACACCGTATTTTAATAATTGTTGAATGACCACCAAGGTAGGTACATTGTACAGTCCCACACATGTGATCAATGCAACATCCATCGGCAAGATGTTGACTTCGCGGTGATTTAGAAGCCACTCTCTTAAGTCTTGGGGTGGTTCTGGGTTTGGGTCTTTCATTAGAGACCATGGGGTTACAGATCCCATGGGCTGGCATGCGAGTATGCTCTCCGTGGCATACCTACATTCTGCGAGCTACTCGTAAATTTTAAGCACTTTTTAAATACACTCCGTACACTGGCACCATAAAACACGCTTACACCGTGACCGGTAGGTACAAGTACGACTCACGCGCGGCGGCGGCGCGGGGCTTGCGCGGGAAAGCGATTAGACGCGACGTCACGGCAGCGCGTGCTCGGAGCGGACTGGCGGGCGGCCACCCCTGAGGTGCGCAAGCGCCACCCCGCCACCGCGCCCCCGGGTGCACCCCCGCTGTAGCCATGGTCCACCGCGCGCGCCTATTGCTATTATTACGTCCATATTTTGCTGATTTTAAGCCGGATAAAATTAAAAAGAAAAGTTTTGAAAAAATCATGGAAATGTGTTCTATTACTGATATTGAACCACCAAATTCTTTTTGCGCACTGCTTAAAAAAATTTCCTGTATAATTATGGTTGTTGTTGTATTCTAAGAAAAAAATGTGTGTATAAAATCTAGGTAATAGGTGCACTTACAATAGTACATATTTGACATTCATAACATTGTCTTCAAAGTCTTCACTGGGGCTGCACTTTGCCATTGTTATGTGCATATCCTTCATTATAACAAACCTCCTTGTAGCAGAATATAGTTCTTCCTACAAAATTAAGGGGAGGAGTAAGGATTTAATTTTTTAATATTTATAGATCTAAAACAATAAGTTTAAAACAACAGTTTACTTTTCAATTATCTGACTTTACCATATTGCAGGCTGTTAACCCATATATTATCACAAGTAAAATTTAAGTCTTTATTTCTGAGAATGTACAACCCAAATTTAAACATTTCAAAAGTAGGGTGACCACGCATCTTCTGGGTGTGCTCATCTTCTGGGTGTGCTCGGTCCACCATAAACCTCATTGTTACCTCGGCAACAAGATTAAAGTCAAGAGCAAACGCATTTTGATAAAAAAAAGAAGTACAGTTGTTTCTACCCAAACTTTTTTTACGTTCTAGGTTTATTTACATACCAGGCCCTCAGGTCCATGCAATGTTATATTTGGTACTCCAACATCCTGCAGAGTGAGCGACACGCCTGGCAGCCCGCCAATATTCCTCCATGTCTTACTGGTTATAAAGATATGGTCAAGCCTTGACAGTTTCACTTTGTGCTCATGGGCAAGCCGCTGTGTGCACTCTCCACAGTTGAACAGATATCTAGAAAATATTTAATTTTTTAGTTAGTAGATTTAGTTATGGGTAGGGTTGCCATCTCTTAAATCAGGTATACAGGACAAGAAGCACGAAAACCCTGGATTTTGGAGCTTGGAACCCGGACATGTGGACAGTGTTTTCTTAAAGTTATTCAATAAAATATTTTTCAGTTATAATCTTCTGGCAGCGACCGATGACTTGACAGCTTTTAAACCCAGACCACAAATGAAACCCCGCCCGGACGCTCCCCGGACGCCCTCCAAACTAGGACAAATCCGGAGAAACCCGGACGGATGGCAACCCTAGTTAGGGGCAAAAAAATATTGAATAGTAAATACTTATTCAAATTCAGTATTTGTGATGCAATCATTAAAAAGTTGTGCAAGTATTATTTATAACTTTTTTCACAAGTTGCATCAGTCTTTTAATATTAAATTATTAGGTAAATAATTAATATTAACATTTACTTTGATAATTGCTTTGATTTTAGACAATTTAACAACTCATAACTCACTACAATTTCTTCAATAAATTGCTGTCATTGCTCATAATCATCATCATCATCATCATGTCAGCCTATTACCGTCCACTGCTGAATGTAGGCCTCCCCCTAAGAGCGCCGCTATTAAATTAAATTTTGCCAATATATAAATAATTCAAATAAATTGCTCGAGACCATGAATCATGAAGATAGTATAAATTATAGTAGATGTAAATGTCAGCAAGAACACTCTCAGAGAGAAATGTAAACAAAGTGCACAAAAAACAAAAGCACTTCAATTCTGCGGCTTACCGCTTTTGGTCCGTGAAGAGGTAGAGTGTGTTGGGCGCACCCCTTGCGCCTGACCCCAGCACCTGGAGGTACACAGTGCTGGGACCATACTTCTCAGACTTCTTCGATATCTGTTGTCTTTGACGTTGCGCCTCAGCGATTCTTGCTGAACTCGCTTTCGGCATATCGGCTAGAAATTCCAATAGCTTCTTAGTACTATCAGAGGATTGATAACGTACGCTAAGCTTGCTAACTACACGGCAACTAAACAATACACTTATACCGTACATGTGTTTTGAGGTTATTATTATTTCAAGCCAAAGTTTACGAGCATTCGTCCCAGATTTTCACTTGAAATTACTATTTTTGGCATAATACATAATTATTTACTTATTGGTTTTCATGACACATTTTCAGATTTAGAACATAATTTAAGTTTTCCTCCGCGACATTCAATATTTTATTTTCCTAACTTTTCATATTTGACATTAAATTGACAATGACATTTACAATAAAATATGGCGGCTGGCATTCGCGATAGTTTGTTTGATAAAAATCTTTTTTGTTCTCGCTGTTTTTGTAAGTACGATGAAACCTGAAAATGTTAGTTTTTAGAAAATATTAAAATCATTTCTAATAAATTAATTCTCTAAAAGTATCTACTTACGTAGTAATACTATAACTTTCACATTAGTGTTGCATACCATTTTAAATTGATAGTAAATGCTACCGAATCTGTAGTACACATTTAAAATATACATATAGCAACACTTATTTAGAAAAATGGCGTTCTATACAGCTGCGGGTTGCGCAATTTTTATGTAAATGTGCACGAAATTTATTAGAAAAATTAAGTTTTAAGTGCAAGAAATACTCCAGACTGTGGGCATGATCTTTTTATATAATTTATAGAATAAAAAACGTATAGTGTAACAATATATTTTAGTTCAGTGCAAACCTGTCATGGACCGTGTATTTTTTGTGTTGTGATGTATGAAAACGATAAATAATGAAACGGAAAATAATGCGGCTGTGCAAATAATGTGACAATGATGGGTATGATATGGGTGGTGTTATTGGTGGCCTTGACCGGCTCACACTTAGGACTCTGTTCGCCTCTCCGATCAACGCCGCAAACCTACCCTCATGGTGAGTCATTTTGTTGAAAAATACATGTTTTACAATAATTATATAATTTTTAAAATCTCTGTGCGTCGCCCTCAGGTGCAAGTGAAAGGATCATGCTTAAGCCTCTTATTTTTTGTTACTAACATTGTGTCTACACACGCTAACATCTGTTCATAATAGAAGTATAATGAACACTCGTTTATTAGAACACATTTTAGGTTTCCGTTACAAGTACATGCTAATAATTGTAATGTACCCTCAAAATATTCTAAAATTCATAGAATTGTAACTGCTGCTTCCTTGGTAAATTGCTAGTCTGCCCTTGTTATACATATATGTATATTTTATTATATATATAAATACAAAATACATGATTATTCATTAAATGTATACAAATGAGTTGTTAGTGTTATGAAAAAAACTTTAGTCTTCATCAACATTTACTGAAAGCTATGAGACACCAAACAAACAATAGTAGAGTTAATGTATGTGTTATATATATAAAAAAATGTGGCAGGCATAAACCATTGTTGATATTTTCTAAAAAAAAGGCATAAAAAAAATAGTATGCATTACATATATAGATAATAGTAGCCCACCACCCTCAGGCTGCTATTTATTTTAAGAACTTGAGCTTATCTACCTGTGGTTCAGACTCCACAGATAAAAACCTCAAGAATGGATAATATTGATTAAAATATTGATGTAGTGTCTATGTTCTATAATAATGTAACACCACACTGGGATATTGTGAAACTAGTATCATATTAATATTTTAGACAAAGATAAAAATATCCCATTGATAACATAAGATCAAGTTGATTAAAAACTCTTTCAAATATACAAATTGTTGAAAAGGGTTTTTGTAAATGAAATGCTATTAGATACTAATAAATCCATAAATTGTTAAATGGGCATTATCCTTTACTATTCAGCCTTAGGGACTGTCTCCCTACTGGACATGGGTCTTGTCCTAGGTTGAGAAGGCCATAATGCCCCACAATGGCCTAGCGTAGGGCAAACAACATTTTTAACAGCTGTGAAACTGCATTGAAAAAAAATCAGACGGTATAATATAATTTGCTGCTCTGGCAGAAATAAATCAAAAGTTGTAACACTATTAAAAAATATATATATATGTATACACAATTTTGTTTTGCCTTGACACAATGCAGTTGCAATACAAAAATTTAGTCAAGAACAAATTCTAATTGGTATCTAGTTACATTATGTTTTAATATATTTTAACCCTTCTAGCAATAAAAATAAATCTCTGACACAATAGGTAATCTTTTGTTTTTGCTGCTTTGAAATAATATTCAATTAAATATGAAATATTACAGAACAATAAACAAGATAGCAACACCAAATCCAAAAACAAAGAGATATTTGATAGTAAATTAATTATTTTGACAGATAGTAAGATGACATGTATTAAATGGGTAACAAAAACAAAGTTAAAGTATCAATCCGTACCATTCCTAATAAAAACTTCTTCTAGATGCAAGTACTCAGTCCCAGTTGGACGGCTGGGGCTCCCAGGGTGGCTTATATGCGGCGGTGCCTGCGCTGGCGCTCATCATCACCGCTGTTGGCCTGCTCCTCGGGTGCACCTGGTGTTACAGACATAAGGACTGCAAGGTATGTTCTTGACTTAAAATGTTTGGGTTGTACTCAGTCTTTTTAGTGCTATTGTAATATCAAAGTTTTTTAGACTAATTAAAATGGTGACAACTACATCTCATCTTTTCTTCTACATAATTTTGTATACAATTTTTAACACATTGATTCCTTACGCACTCCCTGGAGATCACGACCCTGAGGTTGAGAAAGAAATGGCTTTTGTAATTAAGAATATCACTGGTTGATGATACAAACTGTTATAATAAGTAGAAGTACATTCTATCATTTGGCCTTCTCAAAATTATCTGTATGAAATTGACACCAAAAAATACAATTTACTGTTATTCTAGGTGTCTGAATACATTGCATAGCATTTGTGTTTTTAAAGCTAAAATTATGTTTTTATAACTCTTTGTACTCGTAACTGAGTATAAATACCTACTTTGGTTAAAATTTTGCTAATTAACTAATAATCTTGATCTACCATTATTTGTTACTAAAACTGGTCTTAATTTTATTTTTTGGTGTCATGTTCTGTTGTGGTCTTTTAAAAGACATAACAAGTTATTAAAAATCCCTATCTCTTCATTTATTGACATAAATTAAACATTGAACAAGTATTTATAAATATGTTTACTGTTTTGTGTAAAATAGGTACCTATGCAAATAATAATCTGAATTACTTGCACTCCGCCTTCGAATTTCAAAGGACTTTTCGAGACAAAAGGCAGCCTATGTCTCCACGGTCTAATCCAGTGGTACTCAACCTTTTTTTCATAGGGGTCATAAGCACTGGTAAGACGTGGTGTCGCGAGCCGCAAAAAACAGTTGTATGGTTTAAAATAAAATAACACCAGACGGGTCAATCACAAAAGCACAGCGGGCCGTAGATTGAGAATAACTGGTCACTAATCTAATAACTCTATACCTTCCTCTATAAATACATAAAAATTGGTTCTGCAATTCAGTCGTGAAAACTTAACAAATGGACGTTTCTTTCGCATTTATGATATTACTATGAATGCTGGGAACTAGCAGCAGATTATTATTGAAAGTTATTAACAGTACCTTACGGTGCTCTTAAAAAATAATACCTAGTTTATTCCCACGTAAATAAATCTTGCTATAATCATAAACTTTCTCTTCCATTTTACAAGCCTTTAATTAAGAAAATGAGTGTTCTGAGATTAACGTAATTCTATATGCGATTATGATTTAATCATAATTGTAATGTTTTTATGTAACCACCTACTTTTTATCTCAGCACTCTGCTAGATATATCCAAGGTTTGTTTTGCATAGAGCAAGTGACCGTGCACTTATAAGCAGGCGACCTTCTCCCTAGAAACGAGTTACTGCATCTATTTTATAGCACATTTCTTGATACTCGTACTCTCTAAGTATATACGTCTGATTTCTGCTACTATGTCCTACAAGTGATCGAAATTTGCCGGCTCTAAAAATTTGCCGCCTGGGGCACTAGACCCTATATGATACGGGACCCATGTTGACTCTGTAGCTCTTTTTGTGGGATGCGTTAATGGAACCTCCACGCCTGAAGATATAATGATCAACCAATACACATGCTTACTTGCTATTCTTTTTACCACGGCAACTTTTGTTCAGCTTTCACTCAAGAATTGTTCAGCAGCTGATGCCAATATGTTTAAGGAGTACCCAGTCCTCCTAACCGACTGTCTTAGAAGACGCTGTAGATGTTACAGTAATTCAGGTTTAATGAATTCGACAGTAGAATCGTAATCTCGACACAATCACAACGAAGCCTAAAGAATATGTTGCATTGCAAGTTTTTAAGCCACATATCCCGCATTATCTCTTACGACACCCACGAAAGAATAAGAGTCCTATTCTTAGCCGATGACACAAAAAAATAATGTTTCATGCCGCCCACCTTCCTAAAAAGGTCAAGGCAGATACAAAAATATACAAATCCATGTCTATGGCTTCAGATTTTCTTATGGTTTGTATCTAAAAGGGGCATTACATCAGCTGTCAATATTTCCAAAGTAAACTCTGGTTGGATATTGTTTAAGGACGCTATCACATTTTTCTACAAATATCAGTGCTTTTCCGGTACCATTTTAACGAATTAGGAGCACAACTCCGAGGATATCTTGGTTTCAAATTAAAGATAATATATTCATCTCCACAATGATTCCATAAAAATTGTATAACCCTATACAACATTTTCACATAAATACGATTTCACCATCACACTAATCGCAAAAAAATGAAAAAAATGGGGTCTGAATAAGTACCAGTATAGCTAAATCCACTGCAAATTTAAACATAAAAATAATAGAAAAATGTTGCTTATATAGTCCTCTATACGAATGGCTAAAAATTTTGTAGCCAAATGAATAAATTTTTAATTTATGAAGAAAATATGAAACGCTGCCAAATTTCTCCATACAATTTCTACTCGCCGTTCGTCATTCCGCGCTCAAACGCGCTCGCGGAAGCACGGGTGTATCGCATGCTGTCGAAAAAAATATTACGTAAAAGGTGAGTGCCCTGTTGTATACTCTGGTTGGACTCGGTCTCGAAAATGTTGATACTTTTTCGGTCCGAAATAAAAGTAAGTACAAGTATTGAAATTTGTTTTAGAAATAAATACATTGTTGTAATTTTTTGTATAATAGATGTACATACCATCACGCCTGTGTTCCCCGAAAGGTAAGGCAGAGGTGTACCAATGTACACCCACATTTCGCCGGTATGTTTTGGTCCCATGTAATAGGGGGCGAACCTATTGCCATTAACCCGGCACAAATCCAGACTCCGAGCTGCTACTGGGAATTTCATAGAAAAACCCAATAACACTTTGCTCGACCGGGGAACGAAACCAGGACCTCTAGCGTAGCAGTCGCGCTTAGGACCACTAGACTAATTAGGCAGTAATGGATGTAGATTACGGATAAATAATGATATTATTATCTATAGTACAAAAAAAATGGCGTAAAAAAATATTTTTGAGACATGCGATACCGTATATACTAATAGTCGATTTTGATATTTTTGGGGGTGGTGATTACGAGTACGCACGGCTACACATTAAGCTATACAAAACCAGTGTACGCTGGCCTCTTATTGTATAGAAAGCCTCTACAGTGCGAGATCAGCTTAAACTGGTTTTGTATAGGTTGACCTGTAGCCGTGTGTACGTCATTTATGATTTAATTCAAAATGGCGGGTTTATTTTTTTTATAAAAAATCTATATTTTTATTGATTGTGGAGGTGATGTTTATGAATATACCATCCAATTTTTGATTCAAGATGACAGATGTAATGTTTTTGTGATAAATCGACTTAGTTGGTACGGTCGCCAGCAGGTTACCACAAACTGACAAATTTTTTCACTCGATAGTGATTTTAATCACCAACGCTTAAGGTTTAAAATAATTTGGAAAAATTTGACAGTTTTGTATATCCTGATGTGCTGGCGTTTGTAAATTAAACAGGCGCATGGCTGTAACTTTTGACACCAAATGTGCTTTTTTTTTGTTGTGCATTGGTATTGCTAAAATATTGATATTTGTTATTATAGATATGACTTCGGAAATTTGGACAAAGAGCAAAAAAACTGCACACGTAGCAATAAAAAAAAGTAATGAGACTTTGTTAGTAGTAAATCTACTCTGGAGTTTTGTTATGCCATACCTTATATTAGAAAATATAGTAGGTTTTTTTATGGAGTGGGGAGTGCAGCTTAGATGTCTCCGTAGGTGATGATGACCAAAATGATATTTCACTTGTAAGTTTATTTGATTTTCCTTGGGTACCTACTAATGTTGCCTTTTTGTTTTCAGGAGCAGGAATAGTTCATGGAGATGGATAGCGTAACAAACATAGAAAAAAACACAGACGAATTGAGAACCTTCTCCTTTTTTGAGTTCGGTTGAAAAAAGCCTGGCCTTCATTTTAATTTTGAACTTCTTTGCAAAAACTTCTTTGCCGTCTGTTAGGACAGATCAACTCAAAGCTGCTATGGCTCTTTCTTCAAAAGGCCTGTTCTGATTTTGCCCTAAATTGTAAAATTCACATATCTATGATATTACTATTGTCTGGACTTTAAAAAAGACCATGGTTCTCTGAGTTTGTTTCAACATTTCTTCTCAGACGTCGTCGGTATTATTAAAAAAAACGATTATTTGTTACTCTTATTAAAAAAACGATTTTTTAAATCGATTATTATCTTATGAAAAATCTATTTTTATATAATAGATTTTTTTGAGAGAAATAAAAATAGATTTTCAAATAATCGATATTTTTACCGTAAAGTCACATCCCTAGTCGTAGGGAAGAAAATATCGGCGCCACCTACTTCAAAAAAAAATTGACTTGTAAAAGTGTCTTTAAAAGATCTATTTACCGAAATAAATATCATTTCATTTCGGTACAGTACTGTATACATTTTGCGACTTTTATCCTGCCTATTTACAATACATTATACTGTTTACTACATACTTTTGTTTTAATTTTTATCAAAAATACTGATCTCAGTAAATAATATACTTACAGTTTCCATAAGGGAATGATCATTTTTAAATATCAAAACGAAAGTATGCTAGGTATAAACTCCCAGGCTAATATTTGAAAATATATTGATCCAACAATTGTCAGTAGATAAGTAGTTACATCTTTTCAAAATGGGGATCGTAGGTTTTCCTTGTAATAGCAAAATGGTCGTAAGTTTCGTATGAATATGGTAATTAATCCATTTATTTCGGGTACCTACATTGTGTACGTAATGAGTATTGATAAACTATAAAAATAACTGAAAACATGATTATCACGCAGATGGTACCTACCAGGGATAATCATGTTTACATGGTTACCAAAATCGATTGCAATGTTATTACTAATTGGACTCAATTAACAACAGTAAAATAAATTAAAAAATAATACCTTCAAGTATCAAGATTAGTTAAGTTACGTATAAAATCGTCCGGACAGCGGTTTCAATGTGTGCGTGCGCGTAATGTTGTTGTGTTGCAAATAAGATACCTAAACTTGAGCAAGTTCAAAATGTGATAGCGTCCTTAAGGGTGAATGGTTAATGACTTGTCTAGTTTACACGCTCTTGCAGAATTTTATTTTATCTTCTGTGCGTATCTTAGCGTCGTATTATATTGTTACGTGAAATTTTTGTTGATTTTTTGGACAATTTGGTTATATTTACACGGTACTTGGTGGCATTTTGTTTTATATTATTTGCATTCACTTAAGTCTATATCTCTTTCTTATCTCGAGTATCTGGCACGCAAAATCTTCAACCCTCTGTTCTGTTCTCCAAACGATTTATAAACCCAATAATGCAAATAGGAGCAGACTTAGATAATAGTTCACTCATTATGTAGGACAATGAACTTTATCAGTTTGTATACGAAACCCAATTTGGTTTCTACTTTTAGCACAACAAATGGAATTTGTTTAGAAATGTATATAATAGAAATATAACATAAGTATAATCTAGAGTTTCCAAATTCTTATTTTTTTATAATATTACTATTATATTCTTCGCATATCGTCTGTAAAAAGAGTAAATTAGTTTACAAACATAGATCCTTTGATAAATCCGACTCCTCAATTTCTCGTCCGTCATCGTCATTAGAACATTATATTCTTAAAACAATTGTAAACACGAACTTCGCATACTAACTACACTAGAAAAAAATATCCTTATTAACGTTATTGATATAACAACAATTTTGACACGATTCATAAATTCAGGTCAGCCCCAAACTAAATAAGATAAACTTTTAATGGAACGTTCATCATAATAAAAGAAGTAAATTTAACTGAAAATCTAGGATTTAATCTAATTTATGTTAAAAAACTCAGTCCTCCTTTCATCGTGTTATTAGAATGGATAGCAAATAATTTATCGTAATGACGGACGCGTCATAATCTCGCTCCCATGTGCGGTGTCTAATAAAAGTTGCAGTTGTGTATCTAATCAGTGGCCGACGGACGGGGTCAATGTACCCGGCACGCCCTCGAACACAATACAAGCGCAAGACAATAGTACACATCCCGTGCGCCCTCAGAATATACATCTGGTCGAGACTATGCGAAAACTTTGCGAAAAACTAATACGTAAACAGAATACCACACATTCACGAGCTTGGCCTCAGGTCAACGTCATGACAGTAAATCTAGCTCAAAAGAAAGTAAGGAAACCAGGCCTTCTACATTGTTGTGCGCCTTAATTCCACTGCATGTGAGTTCCTACGTATTTCCTACGTTCATAAATTAAACTTCTGTTCTTTCTTATTCTTTTGCGTCCGAAATAGGGGTACTATGTCACGAGAGATTTCGATATTTCCGCAAACAGTCCTAGATAATTGGGCCCTAGTATGACGGACAAAGGTATTGTTGAGAACTCTTTTATTAAAAATTATGAAGACAATAACTGTATACACTTCAACACATTTTCTGTCCTGAAAGGAGTCCAATCTATAAATATAAATACACATTTGTTTACATTTTGTTATTAATAATGGAGCTAATGAATGACGTTATCCATATAAAAATGAAACCGCAAAACGAATGCTGGTAAGTAGTGAAGACGCGTCATACTTGTATAATAACAAACCGCACGCCGAGGTTTTAGCTGTTAAGTTATAAACGTGCGAAACGATTGCTAAGAATTTTGTAAGAGCATAAATGTTAAAATGTTGATGCCGTAATTACTAATACTGAGTAACAACACAAGTTTTATCAAAATACACTGTCTGACTGTTATAAAGGATCGATCACTGGTGAATTTTAAAAGTTGAATCAACAAAACAATATTATTGAAAGCCATAACAACCAATCACTTATTCGTTTCCACAATCATGGTCAGGTTGCTAATTGAGCTGGTTTCTTAGTCACCCTAATGAACGAACCCAGAAATCCAGTTTCGACTGATCTCCCATTGTAAAGGTTTTTTCTTACAATTCAAGGCCAGCGTAAACTGGTTTCGTAGCTTGATGTGCAGCCCTGTGTACCTACACTATGACGTACGGCGAACACTAATCGTTTGGCAAGCGTGGTGACATCGCGTCCAGGCATTGTAATACAGAAAGTGGTGGGTGACAATAAAATACAAGTTTTATGCAATTTCCTTCAAGTAGAAGACGAAGATCTAGACGAAGTTTATTAAAACAAATGAACGGAAAAGTGAGAATCAAATCGTATATAGGTCAAACAGAAATTAACAATAGACGGAGGATAAAGAAATGAGATGAATGCTCCACCGATAAGGGTTGAGCTCTTTTGTTTGAAATAAGATGCAGTGCTTTTGGTATAGTGTTCGTGTTCCCGGTAGATCGGGCTCTGTGGCGTTCACTAGGAGAGGCTTAGGTCCATCAGTGGACGAGTATGGGCTGATAATGATGATACGTCTTCGCAGAGGCGATGTAGCAAACCAAGTCATCATACTCAGCTGACCTACGGCTAAAGGCTCCTCTGTACATTTCGTCCTACAACTTCAACGGCGTCAACCCATCTGGCGGGTTCATACTAGACCAATGGATTCCTTTACAAAGTCTAAATATACAAGAGAAATGTGCTACATATAGATCGTTAACCCTTTTAGAGTCACGGTGTTTTCCCCAGTGGGATGTTATAGACCAACCGTTACAGTAGACGCATTTGCGGCTGACTGACTTACTCAGTGTTTGGCACCGGTATTGTTCTATTCCACGCGATGATTCGTCCACACACATCAAACAGGCATGTGTACAGTTATTAGTCACAGTGTTTATTTCTGGTATTTATTACTGCCGATATTGATCTGCATCTGATATCTTGGATTGTTGTTTGATGAGACTACTCCGTGATGGGTTAGCGACGGCTATTTGTACACTGTTCCGGTAAGCCTGCAGTAGATAGCTGTGCAAGCGTGCATGTATACTATCAATGAGTTATTGTTTGGATTCAATCCACGTGTACGTAGTTTGGCAGTACTCACACAAACACGCACACTAAGTGATATCACTTATTGTATTCTGTACAATAAATTAGCGGAGGTATTGTGAGTCCATTAACGGATATCGATTACGAACACAACGCATTTTACGAACATAGTAGTCATGATCAATTTATTTCTGTCGCACCAAATCTGCTTCAAGTTCATTTATTGGAGGTTTTTCGTCTTTAACTCACTTTGACATAACAATACAATTATTTTTATTAAAACCCTAATTCACCGTCGTAACTTCGTGTTTCTGGAACAGATACCTTTGTAAACCAAAACACGTCTCGACAAACTTTGCGGTCTAAACAATTTCAATTTAAAAACAAACCATTAATCACTCATACAAGTAGTTTTCAAGAACCCCAAAAAACTATGTTCGTGACTGGGATTAATATATTGTCCGGCGTACAGTGAATGTATTCTTGACCGCACATTTTAATCTACTAGGGAATTCTATACAGACACGAAAACTGAGTTCAGTTTTCAAAACTATCCAGACTGTTGACATTACACATACCAACTAAGCTATATTATATGTATTTGCTGTTTTAGACAGATACTGACGAAATTTCTGGCTAAACTTGGCTAGAACTAGATATTTATATTTTATATATGGTTCAATGTTTTGGTGTTTCGGGCCTTGAATTCTCTTTTTAAATAAAGGGAAACTTAAAAGCCCCGTTTATAATGCAGTTTTTTCGAAAGCGACCATTTTAGTTTCTCATCCATAATAGAAAGCGACAATCATTAGGCCGGTTGGTCCGAAACCATACATTTCTTGGATCGTGGAGCTGTAGGCACTAAGCTTATTGTGGAACAGTAGTTACCTTACTGCTTAGCTTAGGTGACACCGGATTTCGATTCAGTCCTTTGAGTTTTTTATCTATGGGTCCTCAATTTCATCGTACAGACACGACTGATTGATTCCTTTTATATCAATCATCATCAACCCATATATCGTCCCACTGCTGGGCACTGGTCTCCTCTCAGAATGAGAGGGATTAGGCTGTAGTCCACCACGCTAGCCTACGGTGGGTTGGCAGACTTCACACGCCATCGAGAAAATCTCTCAGGCATGCAGGTTTCCTCACGATGTTTTCCTTCACCGTTTAAACGAGTGATAATTAAGTATTTATACGCACATGACTACGAAAAGTCAGAGGCCTTGGATTCGAACTTGAGATCTTTGACATGGCAGTCCTATGGTCATATCACAAGGCTATCACTGCACTCACTTTATATCAATATTGACCATTAATTAAACATCAAATTAAGACGTAAAGCTGGAACACTGATATCCAAGCTGAAAGTGTATATCACATTATGTCGCATGTAAAGGATAGTTTATCACAGCACTTATTATTATTAACTAATTCCACTAAGTGTTACAGAGTGGAGCTTAGGTTGTGGCTTGTGACGCCGTTCTTGAACTGAGTGCCATTGATTCGATAAACCTGAAGAATTATCTGATCAGGGTTACCCAAGGCTAGTTTTTTGTTGGTCATGTATAATGTAAAAACCTGTTGATGCCAATTTTATTTGAGCAGAAAGTCAATTCACCCACTCTGGTCCTATTTAAAGCTAAGGGTGAGCGAAAATTGTTCTGTGTAAAAACAGAAGATTGTCATATTTAGGGTAAGGGGACGCATCGTAAACTACTTTATGTGGACAGGTGGTCCAAAAAGGTCTAAATTGAGAAGATTGACACTATAACTTTTTTTTATGGTACTATTGTTGCATTCCTATATTCTTATTTATTAAATTTAATCATTTATTCGTGTCAGAACTCAACCGCTTTAATAAATTGGGATACCCGTCGAATATCCCAAGGTAATTCAGCATTTGTACGAAGTATATTATTTTTATAAAAAAATACAACCAGAACTGAACTGAGGGCTTAGACAAGTGGCATGAACGCTATTCCAATAGAATAGAATAGAATTCTCAATGTATGGGAGTGACACTAGCTTACGACATGACAAGTCAATTAATGTCTAAAGCTAGTGTCACTCCCATACATTGAGAATTCTATTCTATTCTATTGGATTAGCGTTCATGCCACTTTTCTAGGGGCCCTGAACAGAAAAAGACTGCTACCATTATTGGCAATTAGTTAAATGGAATTGGATTCACTAAGGAAAATATACTGTGTTTTCTGTATTACCTACGACTATTGGCTTGTAATAGGCTAATGCTTTTGGTAGAATATGATTCATGAGTTTCGTGTTCCATTGCGTTTTTGAAGGCCACTTTAAAGACACTTCAGATATCTTAAGATCTTGCAATATCTTAGTCTTATACAGCCAAGCTAACTTCTATCTGCTGTATAAAGATAAAAGATATTTGTTCTAAATTTCTCCTGAGTTTGCGATATTTCTTTCTCTACTTGTTGTCTGTAAGTGGCAATAACTACACATTTCATTCTCACAATAATATTATTATCTTTTCTAGTCGAGTCAATGAATCATTGATTGATACATTTTTATGTAAATACTCATCGACCCATTCATACTATACTGTTTTCTTTTAGCTCTGTTGAGCAATAAAGAATTGAGAGCAGGTCTATTTCTTAGTACACGTTCAACGTCGCATTACAATACGTTTTGCGATCTCGACTCTACTAATCGTTGACCTTGTAGGAAGCCTCAATAGCAGCGCCCCAGATCACAGAAGCGTTTGTAAACATTGTTATTCTCACTCTATAATCGACTAAATAGTAAAAACATTGTGATAATCGTTATCTATGAGTCAGCACGCCCACCTGTCCTGACAACACACTAATGTAAATATGTGTTAAATGCAGTGTTTGTGCATTACTTTGTTCTAAATCACACGATAATTCAGATGGAAAGAATTTTTATGGTTTCAATTGATTTCAATTGACAACTATTTGGTTGGATATCTATCGGAACATTTCTAACCATAAACATAAAATTGGTCCAAAATGGTAGATGTTTGCTGGCGAGTCAAACTGATGTTCCTGATATTCATATAGGTATGTTTCACACAAGGTGTTCAAGGAATTTAATTTGGTTTAAACAGTTCTGGCTGAAATTATGAATAATGCGTCAACGTGAGAAATTAAGTCTGTTTTCTTGAATAAACTCTAGGAATGGCAAAAGAGAGCACCAAAAATACATAGCAAGATTTTTCACCAAGGCACCATACTCTAAAACAATTCCTTGCGAATTCTTTGCGCGGCGGACTTTGAGATACTTCACATAAAAACCCTAGACTACGCGCGAGACATTCACACGACGAAACAACAATTTGATATGTTTCACCCATCAACATTTAAAATGGACCGTATTTATGGAGGATTAAGATTGGAAGTGGATGTAGTTTATTCAGTATAATGCCAGTCATCTGACGATGCAGTGGCGCTTCTACTTGGCATGGAGCCCGAGGCGGGCACACCCCACAGTCGTGCCCCTCCCACGCTGTCATCGCTTCACACCTCCCCCATCGCTACTCTGATTCATGCACTAAAATATGAAGCGGCTGTAAACCCAGCAATGTACTGTCGTGAGAGTAAAAGGCGATTTAGATTATATGCAAAGTAATGCGAGCATCTAAGTAACGTTCATCACGTGCCAGCATCGGTATTGTTGGTGCTCACCTCAACAGATCTGTCCGAACTGTATTTATGGCAACACTAATCGAGACCTGTCTTAAATCCATTAAAATATCTCCTAGACCATATTTCCAGCCAGCGTTTTTAATACTTAATAGTGTAGATCTCAAACCAATGTTTTAGATCTACACTATTAAGTATTAAAAACCGGTACTTGCTAGTCAATACTAGCAAGATCTGCAAGAAATGCTCCATCCAAAATTTGGCCTAACATTATACATAAACCTTGGCATATGCAGTCTTATATTTTTTATGATATCCTGATGTCAACATCATGAAATTTGAGAAATTCCTTATGACAATTTTCAGAACAGACTTAAATTATTATGTGAATGATAAAGATCTCTCTGTAAAGGCCGTGTATTGTTAAAATTCTCACACTGATTCAGCAGTACTAATTCACGAGGCAAATAAATTGATAGACTTATCAAAGTCAAACTGAGCTTCACATGACTTCACATCAGCTGAACCTTGGTTGTCTGAACAAAATTAAAGAACGCTATAGAAAATGGGTTCCAAAAATTGTCATGTATGATCGCAGCTTTGAGTTTTGTGTAATTAAAACCATATCTCTCCTATCTCACGGCTAAGTGGCTCTTGAGTTCCGTGAGTGTAGTTAATCGTAGTATTATTATTATTTGTTTTAAATGGTAGATTTGATATCTGTAATCTGGTTTTGAACCGTGATCTTCAGAGTAAATAAATAAATAATCCAACACTTAATAATGGACCCCTAACACTTGCATTGCCCCAACTGTACAGTCCCCGAGTTATTCTAGTTCGTTCTTATAGTAGATAGCTAATATCCTGGTCTTGGGCTTATGCCTAGTTCATGTTTGTACAAACAAACGCGTTGATAGAACGCACACATACAAGGCTTCCTACTTATTATACGCATTATAGACGTGTACAATTGTCGTATGCTTTTAGCAAAGATGTCAACAGCTCTTTAGCGAACCTGGGGTCTTAAATACGTCATACAACAGCGTGTACCATTGTGTAACCCTTTTGAATTATAATCCTACGCCGATGAATATTTTATATCAGAACTGCATTTATGATTTACAAGTTAAATTTGTTTACCCTTGCCTACATTTGCAGTACACGTCATCGCCCCAACATAGATGTTCCTTAATAAGATTAGTACATATTGCATTACATCGTGGAGCCTTGAGATTACAAATAAAATATTTCTTATGTTTTCTTCCGAAAATTGCTCGAAGTATTTTCCAAGTCTTTTATAAAATCAGCTTCGGTTTTGAATGACCTAAATGAGATTCTTAAACTGGACGTGGCGATCAGGACAAATTGGGTACCACGCTTTTAGGATACGTTCTTTTTATAATAATATTATGAAAAAAGAACCTAGTTGAAACATCTTCCGAGAACGTCTAGGTCTGTAGTTTCTGCGTATCAAAGTTCCCATAAATTTCCTGTTAGGTAACAACAGGCCGCTACCGTGTTGTGGTTGCATGCCGGATGTCGGGGTTCTAACTATATAAAAGCCGAACCTCTGAAAGCCCATCGCTATAATGCGTTATAATGGCCAATTAATTGTGTCAATGTTATTCGATCTCTCCGCTCCTTGCTACGGCAATCATTGATTCTAGAAATCGTTTTTGAACCATGTTTGCAGAAAATGTTATTTAGATGTGCGTTCATTTTTTAATGCCGAGTGATTAAAGTATTCTAAGTAACATTGTTGATGGTTAAGATGTGACGGACTTTTTCGTTGATTTGCTTTGGTCCAATGTCGAAAGCATTGAGGGTTAATTATTAAACAAAGAACGCATATTTAAGAAGGAGCTGCAACGGGTGGAATCCGTGTACAATGAAATCCTGGACTTATTCATAAGACAGTTTAAACAACCGTAAACTACCGTTAAATATAGATTATGCAAAAGCACTGTGCCTTTATCGTACCTGTTGGGAATTTGTAGTCTCTGATCACTGATATTAAGGGGAAGGAGAATAGAAGATAAAGATAGGAAGTGTTAAGTATTTCATAAATCTCAGGTTGAGTACCTATTTTTCTATCAGTGAAATGCGCTTGGCCGCCTATTTATACATTTTGATGTATTGCCGCTGGTCATTATACTGATAATGACTAGCACTGGCTACTAATTAACTTGAAATAGATCATTCATAGCTATAGATCTGCGCATAAGAAATTACAGACACTTGTTCAAATAATTTGAAATGCGCAATAAATTGCGTATTGACGTCATTTTGCATATTAACATTGATGTCTGCCTGTCACAGACAGTCGCCCAGAATAACGTCGCGACGTTTTTAATTTATACTCCGACATCGTTAAAGTTATGTCTATCACTCCACAACACTTATTCAAACAACTCTATCCGTCTACAAGTGCCGACGACAAGCGCAAGATAAAAGCGAATGTATTTTATAATTCGCAGGCGCATCACCGTGGTGACTCACGCGCACGCTAATTACAATGTACAGAGCACGTGTTCGCCTTGAAACGGTCCGTTTATTGATAACTCTTAGTTAATGAATGTTCTTGTGTTTTAACAGACAGATCCTTGCTTGTCCACGTTTGCGGTTTGATAAAGTTCTATAGAAAATTATGATTACGTGATTCATTGTTTTGTGCTTGTGTACAAACAAAAAAGATGATTTTTTGTGATCTTCACAAAAAATAAAGGTCATCATTTTTGTATATTTTTACATAGGTATATGTTATGAGGGAAAATAGACTCGTGTTAGGTTTCACTTTTTCTTTCAGACTTATGGCCAACAAAGCTTTTAGTCTTGTTGTGTTTAAAAAAACTGTCATTTTTTTTTCAAATGTTGTGGAAGACTTTGGAAATGTTCCACAACATATAAGAATTAAAAGTAGGAAATATTCACACCGTATTTATTGCTTACGGTTACATCTACTTCTACTTATAATTATAGTATTTAAGTTTTTTTTCAGAATTGTATCTCAAAGAATGTCAATGCCCACATCGCTATTCCAATTATTTTGGCACCAACACGATGTCATTCATTTAAATCTATTTTTGTTTGGAATTCACAATGTGTACATCAAATGAGAAATGCATTCGGTCTTGTAAAATTTAAATTTTCCAGTCATTTTTTTGTAGTCAACACTGAATTTGTCTCAAAATTTGGTGGTTGGTTTGGATTTATAAAAACATGTCGCCCTTAAAATGTAAATATGTCCCATATCCCAAAAAAAATAATACTATTTATTTGCTTTGCAATTCTTAAAAACATTCATATCATGAGTAATCGAATTGTTATTAAATAACCATTTAATTTCCTCTTTTGATTTTTGATAGATCTTAAAAGGATGAGCTGATAATTTAGCGGAAAAAAAATAAAAAAAATACATTTCTCTTGCACGTATTAACTTTCTTAGCTGCGGTTCGTCGTCTTACATACCTCAGGAAGCGGGCAATTAATGTACCAACAAGGATAATCACACGCACACTCTGTTCCCGATGATTAATATCTAGAGTACGTGACGTCACTCGCTTATAAGTACATAAGCCGTTTCGACCCTTTAAAACAAAACTTTATAACAGAGGCCTTCTTCGTTTATGAATGTTCTTTGCTGAGTTACAATTATTGGCTTCAGAACCCTCGAAACGTGATGTTTACGTAAGTAAAGAAACCCAAAAAGTTTCTTTCAAAACTCACTTAACCTTTAACTATTCCAAAATTCGAATTATATGGATGTAGCGCTGACACAAACGTGCCTTTTTAAATTCTGAACATCTATTGAAGAGGATTTTATTCGAACTCATGGCATGTCATCCTAAGCAATTCAGTATTAGTACGAGGGTGGCACTGAAAATTTCGGGAATCAAGGAAGTGACACAACATTACTATTTAAAAATGTATTTATTGCTTTTCGAAGTATTGTCCGCGAAATTTGACACATTTTTCCATACGATGGAACCAGTCATTGAGCAACCATTCCATTCGGAAGTTGGGGTCTCCAAAATGGCCGTTTTGTAGGCGTCCACAGCTTCTTCAGGTGATGAAAATTGATGATGGTATGTTGAAAATCTCTTACCACGCAATTTATTCTTTATTTTAGGGAAAGTATAGAAATCATTAGGGCTTAGGTCGGGGCTGTACGGCGGATAGTCTAATAATTCTATGTTTTCTTGCTCCAAAAACTCTTTTGTTCTGTGCGCGGTGTGAGAACTCGCATTGTCGTGATGGAGGATGATGCGGCGGTTGCAGTTCTCTTTACGGAGTTCAGAAACGACCTGTGGCAAAAAAATGCTAGCATACTATTCTGCATTAACCGTTCTTTGTCCCTCAAGAGGAATAGTCGCAACATGGCCGGTTTTGGAGACAAACGTGGCCACCATTTTTTTTGCAACACTCCGTGAACGAACAATTTTTGTTGGCCTTAACTCATTTTCGAACACCCAAACTCGTGACTGGTTTTTTGTTTCGGGTTCGTACGCGTATATCCAGGATTCGTCACCTGATACGATGTTGTATACAGCATTTGAGGATCCTGCGTGGAATCTTTCGAGAGTTCTGACGCACCAAGTAACGCGAGCCGCTTTTTGCTCTTCACAGAGCGAATGCGGTATCCATCGGGAAAACAACTTTTTTACACCTAATCGTTCATGCAAGATTATTTGTATTTGACTCATGCCATGTCTAAAGTTGCCTGAATTTCGCGGTATGTCACATGTCGATCTTCCTCAATCAGCTTACGCACAACATCAACGTTTTCTTGGGTGACTGCAGTTTTTGGACGACCTTGACGGGGATCATCACTGAGCTTGATACGTCCACGTTGAAATTCAGCAAACCAGCGATAAATTGTGGTGTAAGATGGGGCTTCATCACCAAATGCAGAAAGTATCCGATCAACACACTGTTTTTGTGTTAAACCACTTCGAAAGTCATAATAAATCATCGCTCTTGAATTTTCTCGAGTCAATTCAATTTTCTCAACGACTAAACAAGTTTGACAAGACCTTGTGACGAGACCGAGAACCTTTTTTAAAATAAATAAATGGTATTCGATTTTTAAAACCTTGAAGTTTTCAATTAAAACGATTTAAATATGACAGGAACAGTGGAAATAGTCCATTCCCGATACTTTTAGTGTAGCCCTCGTAAGGCCCTTAATTTTGGAAAAACGTCTAAGGGTTACGAAACTATATAATAGCATCATTACATTCCTACGATATCAATACAGGTGTAATATGCTGTTTTAGGTAAAGCCTAAGTAAATTCTTCCCAGAAAACAATCAATAAAGCAATTATTTTTATCAGCCTCAACCATCCGATACAAAATTCCATTAAGATTAGTCTCTATTTATTTCGCTTTACCAAGAATTGTTTTGTTTGCGCACTATCCTTATAATAACATGCCAGTATTCTCATCTTGGTTTGGCACCACTCTCTCATGTTTTCTTTGCTTTATCATATTTTCCTGTAAGACAGTTTTCGTGAAAAGGATTAAAGTTTCCATCACATTTTCGTATTGAAATATATCGAGATACGTTTTCCCGGTTTTGTAGCTGGATTTTAAGGAAAGGATCGAAAATGTGCGTGCCTAAAGAAATATCTAGAATTAATTAATATCTATTATAAAAACTTTTGCCTTTGAAGTCTTGCGATCATCATTCTAAGTCCGGTCCAACTAATATTCCACCACCTACGTCTTTACAACATGATTCATATAATGCACAGATCGTACGTTCGACCATACTTTTAATCCACCATAAAATAGTTTTACGTACATTTCGACAGTTTTATAACATTCGGACACGCGACATCGGTTACGAATACGATACCAATCGGCTTCGGCATTACATTAAGTAATCTAGTTTCGTAAAACTTATCTCTTGTGTAGAAATATTTTCACAATATACATGATATTATGTTGTTTGCAAATTAGAATCTCATGCAACTTGTTGGTAGTTCGTCATCAATTCACACTATTATCATACCTCAGTGCAGCATTATCGTTGTGTAGTATACGAATGGTCATTCAGAGAATAGTGTTTTGTAAATCGGTACATTCTGCGCATTTAAGCGATTATGAAGTGACATTGACACACATAAGTCTGAATATTAGAATTATGTTGCACGCGTAAAAGAAATTCGAGACCAAATAAGATAGAACCATTCCCAAGGATTTTATAGTGTTCTTTTTAAATATATAATAAACTTTTGTATTTTGTTAATAGAATTTTCTATAGAAATATGACCTTCGTTGTGAGTCGTCTGCTCAACGAGCGTTATAATGACGTCAAGCTGGTCCTTTGTCCTATTTACTGGAACCTCTACAATTTGCCTAGTTGGCCCGGCTAAGTAATTAGAGAGTGGGATATTAATTAAATTTTCCATTTTACGTTACGTAGGGCTAATTTCCTTAATTTGAGGCTCACCGGTATTTAAAATAGTCATTATTTTAAAAGTATTCTCTGTAATATAACAGTCTAGTAAGACTGCGATGTCTATCTCATCTGCGCGATTTGAAGAACCTTCTAATAATATAATTCGTGAACTGAGCCGATTTGCACGCATTTATAAATTTATCGGTAAATTATCTCCTAAGACCATGATAGATCGACATTCGGCTTTTAAAAATAGATCAGTAAATTACTTTCATAAACATTTAAAAACTACATTTTTTATATAGGATATCACCGGACTGTTAAAGATGGAGATGATGAATATACCAATAACTTATATTGACGAACGGAGGAAGTTTATTTAAACAAGGAGGTATCTAGTCTGTGGCCGGATATACGCTTGTTTAGGACAACGAAAACGACATTCAATGGCAATCTTTTTTTTTTCTACAAACCAACGGATTGGTCTTACCGGCTAACTCTTCGTTGTCACACTCAAGTAGACGTCCTACATTTCAGCACCGCACCGTTATCATTCACTTTCCCTAACGAGGCTTGGATCGAAACAATGTATGGACTTGGCTGTATAAAGTTTATAACTTCATTGTGTGTCTCGTGTTCTTATAAATCGTCGTCTATTGTTGCTGTGGTGACAGGGAGGGAAACCTTTTTACATGCATTATTGTGTTCTTTTCTGTTATTGTATTAGTGTTTCCTTCGCCCCAATATTACAGGTACCTACTACATATTACATCCTTCAGGTATTGCAATACCTTTTCCTTAGTTTTACGAGGTCGCATAGCTAGACCTTTCTAATTTAGTTGTTGAAATTAAAACTTAGAAAATAAAACTCCTCCTAATTCTAGTCACACGCATACACTAATTAAAAATGATATTAAAATGAAACCATTAATTACAATCATAATATGACAACAATGTCCGGAAATAGGACGATGTACGGTTAGTGCGAATTAAAAATAAACGGTCGTTGCAAACCTTGACGTAACCCGCGGTGAACTGCATAACATGAATCGTAATACGATCCGATGTCGAATACATTCGTCACACACACATGCGCAGGCAATTATCTTGTTAATGTGTTACGTCACTGAACGTTGCGTTAATTGTCGCGGACAGGTGTCTCTGTTCGCCAGGACGATGATTCAAAGCGGAACTCTATGGCTTGTCTTGATAAATAAGCGTGGACGCGTGGAACTGTGGTATTCCTTTATGGTTATATACCACCTGGAATGCAACTAGTTATAATGAATCCTATGACTCATATCGCCTAAAATCATAAGGAGTTCCTCGGGTCATGCGATTTAATCGGCGTTCTCTTCAAATCTGAAAACCATAACAGCACCTGCTTCTGTTAATGAGTTACGGAAAGTGTGATGTTATGAGTGGCATAACAATACGGTGGACATCTATTGTACAACTGATACTTATAAAGAAATCAAAGATGTATTTCGAAGTGTGGCTTAGAATTTTTTTATTTTAATCCCAATGGGGTTAGCATTTAGGATTGAAAAGATTGACCAAATTTTTCCCACTTCAATAAGATTAATTTGTCACTTGTACAAGAAAATTTTTGGACTTAGTAGGGGAGGTTCAATTCAGTGGAACCTTTATTTTTTTTAATATGCGAATTAGTTGATTGGTCTCATTACCACCCATATTTTATTTAATTTGCTCTTAAAGAAGATATAAAAAGGGCCTACCAATGAGATTACAACGTAAAACTCTCGTGCTAGTTCGCACGGTGGTTGCGTGCGACACCTCGAGATACAACACGATTGCCATAATGAAAACCTCTCCTTCCAAGTATTAAGAGGCACCACGTAATGCACAAGCAATTTGGTCTGTACCTAATGCAACTGTGTGGCCACTGAGATTATTCTATTTAAATCCATTTTTAACATTGACAAATTCATTTACTACAGACTGACAAACAAATTTTCGTTGTGAGCTTTTTACAGTAAATTTATTACTAATTTCCTATTACCTTACATTATTAGACCACAAGCTTTGTTTTTAGTGGTTTCTGGTTTGTCATCGTTCATCCTATAAGTAGACGGGGATACTTAAATCTATAACATTTATGTATACTATCACATTATTTCAAGAACAGATAGGTAACCTATTTGTAAGGTTTTTTTTTCTATGTAGCAACCTAATCCGACACAGCTAATATTTTATTTATTAACACTATGCCCAATGTTCCCATGTTTAAATGAATCTACTAATTCTAGGTATCATAGAAATGTTGAACTACCATTACGCCTGTATTCCCCGAAGGTTTAGGCAGAGGTGTACTGAGAATTTCATAGGAAAACCCAATAACACTATTCCCGATCTGGGAAATGAACCCAAGACCTCTAGCATAGCACTCATGCTTAGGATCACTAGACACATGACTATAGAAATGTTGACCTAAATATCGTTAATTGGATCGCCGACCTATAAAAGTACAGGGGGCCCGTTGTGTGCAAGTAGCTTGAAATCAATCGTATCAGTGTTAGGGAGACCTATGTTTTCAATGAACGTCTTCCGCTTGAGTTATGCTAGTAGTTCGAGGGTCCCTACGTACGGTGGCCAGCACATCGACTTACCACAATATGTCAAATTTTCTCAGCTGATTTTGAACTTAATCGTCAACATTTTAAGGTTTAAAATCATTTGGAGATATGTGACAGTTTTGTATAACCTGACGTGCTGCCGACTGTACATAAAGACATGTCCAAAATAACATTCTTTTATTATTATATTAAAAACAGTGTGAACAGAAACGATGAATGAATGCATAAGAATGCATTTTCTCGCCACTGTCATATACTATGTAAAATAGAGGTAACCGTTTCGTCTTTATGGTTTGTATGCGTTATTGGTTAACCATCATATTTTTTGTAAATTTAGTCACAATGAAGCCAGTAATTTTAAATAAGCCTACAGATTGGCAGTGCTGACTGAATAACCCTTTGTGACTGCCGATCCCACAGTCAATGGGCACGGCTGTAGTGAATAAGCGGCAAACAAGGTCGCATAGCTTAGTACACAATTAATGTTAGACTTTTTGCTCTTGACAAAAATTATGTGATATTAGCTTGATGAGATATTAAGTACTATTACGGCTATAAATATGGATCTAAACTCGATGACATTTGTAGTATTTTAACGACACGGGCTTGTTATTCAGAAAATCGTAAAATCTAAAAGGAGTAAGAACGAAATTAGTCCCTAGCAACATTAAAATATTAAAAAGTAAGTGTAGTTAGTATCACGTAGTTCCTAGAAGCCTACATGCATAGTACTACTAATGACCTAGTTATCTAGTAAACTAGTGCCGTAGTGCATAATTTTATACACTAGTGGTATCCTTTGTGAAAGCGCCGAGTTGAGCGCTGTTTCGCTGCAACTCTTATTCACGGACAGTAATTGATCAATTATGTTTATGTAAAAGCGAACTACTACTTCTCGACTTAAGCGATTTTAATGATAGCAATCACGCTAATTATGGAGACCTAATAGGAATAAAAATGCAAATCAGAAATCATTTTGACATGTGTCAGTTTGTTTCTGACACAAATGTCAAAGACTGGTATTGTATAGCTGCAAGGCGCATATAAAATTAGTCATTAGGGATCCTATATCAAATAAATCACGCGTTTATCTGCAAATTCGAATATCTTAATTTCTCTCTCTCAAAAGAAATTGATACATTATATTTTGGAGATAGAGATCAATATGCTATGTAAAGCTACAATGAATTGACCCTTATTAAGTAACTCATGCCGACATGATGGAAGAAAAGTATAGCGGTTTTTTTCTAAACCAATGCCAGTGATTTGTTTCAATGATACACGTCAGTGGAAGAATCAAATTAATGTAAGAGAGTCTTAGCTGTGCTTTAGGTAAATAAACCCATCCTTCTCTTACAACGGAACAATCATGCGTTTTGGCTATACATCTGTATCACACAGCACAGTAAAAACTTGCAGTATTGTACTTATACTCCATTTGGTTAGGTACTTAACTAAATGTAAACAAATCATAAAAAAGGTTCTTTCATAGGGCCATTTTTCATTTCGAAATAAAACGTCACCAAAATAAATAATTTAATCATTCAAAATCACATTTCCCTTTTATATACTAGCATATCTTACTTCTTTGTTTAATATTAGATGGTAATCATTATTCTTAAGCTTGCGAACAATTAATTAAATCAAAATTTATAAATATGACAAAGTATTGCAAAGTGCCTACTAGAAAGAATCTAAAAATACAGATATTCAAAACATTTTTCCACGGAGTAGACTTTTGATAACTCGGAAAAATTTAGAAGTAGTATTGCGAGGAAGCAGAGCAAAATAATAAACCGATATTATACTTAGTCGGGTAACCAGACGCCATACGTAACAGTTTGTATTTACTTTACTTTCGGTCGTTTTTGTGTTTCTTTTGCCGCAAATTGTGTTAATTAGTTATTATTTTGTTTGTTCTTTGTTTTTATTGATTGTTAGTTGTGTTGTTATTAATTTCACTACCGAATCATATGATACCATTGTATTAAAAGGTTGAACAGCTCTGAAAGCCGCCATTTTTATTGTTTACCTTTAGTTAAGTACCTAACCAAATGGAGTATAGGTAATTGTATATCAATGAAATGTGAAAACCAATATTTCAAAATACTTTTCATAAATTTATAAGAACAGTATTTGTCATCAGCTCGTCATCCTTACTCTTTACTATCGCGTTTTCTCACTAAGGTCCTTGTAGGAACAATACATAATTTCATACCTTTATATGAACAAGATCAAATTTCTGATGCATTGTTTTCTCTTGTCGCCAGCAGAACGAAGGAGCGGACAATCAGGTACTTGGTAGATGACGTAGTTGTGTGTGTCCTATTACGTTTAGTTTTAGCTTAACTCTGTGTCATTTCTGGTGGCGGAAAAAAAACAGTACATGTTGAGCTTGTTTGAGAAATAAAAGAGTACCTATTGTTTAAAAGAAGTCATGATCAAACGCTTGTGCATCTGAGGTTCCAATGGAAATCCTTACATGTGACGTCATTTCCTATTGTTTCTATTTGTTTGCATGATGAGTTAATGTTATTCATTAACATGATGTTAATGAATAACATTAACTCCAGAATTAGTATACCCGCATTCCATGCAAAACCTTAGAATTAATTTCGTATAACCCATATTAAAGTTAAATATGTATTAAAATCTTAACACAACCAAAAATGTCCACAGTTGTTTACGGCAAGCGCGTCTCATCTCCACGATGCCCGTCGGGCTCATCCGCCAGACTCTGGCTTCGCTGAGCCCGTCAACAACAACATCAGCGAAGATAACAACAATGGGCCTATATCGCTGCGTGAGATGCAGAACATTGCCAACAACAACGCGGGCGCGTACATAGTCAGCGAGAACGAAGAGAGGAACAGAGTCAGCAGGGAGTCGGTGGTGGAGTTCGAACCCTTGCCCAGTGGGATACGTGTTGCGGATCCATTGGAGCATTGCGCCGATTGGTTTAGTGAGTATTCTTGATTTCCATATATCCAATGCGCGGCTTATTCGACCCTCAATACCATCATATCATCACGCCTGTATTCCCCGAAGGGTTAGGCAGAGGTGTACTAATGTACACCCACATTTCGCCGGTATGTTTAGGTCCCATGTAATAGGGGGCGAGCCTATTGCCATTAGAGCACAAATCCAGACTCCGAGCTGCTACTGGGAATTTCGTAGAAAAACCCAATAACACTTTGATCGACTTGGGAATCGAACCCAGGACCTCTTGCGTAGCAGTCGCTTAATATCATGAGAAAGTTCTGCGAAGAACCGCAGGTTTGTGTAAAACCCTAAGACTAATTCAGAGACAAACTTATGTGTGGACTTACGCTTCTATTTTTTGAATTTTAATATATGGAAGCGTAAGTTTACGCCAATCTATAGCGAAGCGATTAATGCGTTAATCTATATCGCCGAATGTCTATAAACCTAACAGTTTTAAACATGCTTAATAAGAATTCTTGCCTTTTCTTCAACCAATACATTATTAAAAACACTTAGATACAGGTATGTATAATATAAGAAATTAATCTACAATACAGAGCCGTAACCTTCTTTAAATGTATTTGTAGTTATACATCAGTATTCACCCGTAGATTCAGTCAGGAAGTTCCATCCTGGTTTATTTCCGCTCATAATATATCTGAACTTATAACAACAATATAGTTTTATATCGGCGGAAAAGCAACCACGTTTTGTCCGCAAACGTTCGAATTCTCGATAACTTGTTTCTTGGAAGCCAACAATTTGCAGTGACTGCCCACAACTCACAAAGTTGTTTCCACAGCTACGTGACAATGGCGCTGATTCTGTAAAGTATCAAAGTATAAAGTTTTATTTGTAGGAAATACAAGCATTGATAGCCCAGTGATATGACAATTGGTCTGCCTTTTCGAAGTTATATGCGATTAATACATAAATAAATAAGTATGTCCGAGAGATTTTCTCGACAGTGTGTGAAGTCTCCCAACCTGCAGTAGGCTAGCATTGTGGACTCTAGCCTATTCCCTCTCATTCTGAGAGGAGACTCGTGCCCAACAGTGGGACAATAATATATGGATTCATCTGGATTCGTCATCATCATCATCAACCCATATACTGTGGGTTGATGATGAGGAATAACAAGAAAGCAATATTAGGAAAGTAAAACAACTTTTTAGTTGTTTTACTTTCTTATTATTATTTAAACTGAAGTGTGCAGTTAAAATTGTTCATAGAGATGACTTTGGTACTGATGCCGCTAATAAGTTTTATAGTGCAATACAAAGAATTCCGAACTACTTATAGTGCTTGTCTAAAAGTGACTAGAGTAATTCTAAAGGTCAAATAGATTAAGTTACCCAGGCGGGCTCACCACTAAAATAAAGCATTGTAACTAGATCGATATAAGCTAAGACAGTCATAAAACTCACGAATAAGCGCTCCCAAAAGATAAAGAGCCAAGATTTAACTCTTGGCATAATCCTTAAAAGAAATAACTTTTGATAAAACGACATTTTATTCACTTGAAGTATCTCCACAAAGCGTCAAAAATTGTCATCCAACCTCGCGTCGAGGGAAATGAATTGGCAATTTAAAAGCCTTAAATATTGGGGACCAAGACTCGTAATCCGTAAATCAGTGCCTACGCCTGCTTAAAATATTTAATTTTGGATCTTACGGTCATGTAGATTAGATCAGATTTTGATTGTAAAATTATTCAGACCTGTGACCTTTCATAGTTTAAAGCGAAGACTATTGTAATCGCTCGACCGTTAAAAAAGTTCCCATGACTGATTACTATCTCTACTTAGCTAAGTATAGAATAGAAACGGTTTCGGTTGTAGGCACGAGAATTTGAGTTTCAATGTCCTAAACTTAAAAACTTAGCTTGAAATCATATTTTATTCTATTATATTGTCCCACTGCTGGCTACAGGTCTCCTCTCAGAATGAGAGAGCTTAGGCTATAGTTACAGTATAAACATATTCTATAAATACTGTGCTATAGTCCACCACACTACGCTTATGCGGGTTAGCAGACTGCACACCGTGACGAAAATCTCAAGCATGCAGGTTCCCTCACATGTTTTTTCTTCACCGTTTAAGCGCGTGATTATTAATTATTAATACCCACACCACTACCCACATGACAAAGTTGGAGATGCGTGTCTTGGATTCGAACTTGAGACTTTGGCAAACCAATGGTCATATTACTAGGCTGTCACTGTACACTATTTACATAATAATGATTATTATTTTATTAAATTTATTGTTGGTCAATTATTATTTATCAAACGTTGCGGTTCCTGCCTGAGCCTATTTAATAAAAATTAATAATGTTGTCACGAAGATTACATAGTTTACATCACTTAGCTTTTACTTAACAGTAAAGAAATTGATTTTACATACTATATTTTGTTACAGGCGATGATGATTTCCCGCGTAACCAATTGCAATACCTCAGAGAAATCGGTAGAGGATGGTTCGGACGAGTAAGTATTTTAATTTTATACAATTGATTATACTATGGTAAATAATAAGTAAGATATAAAAAGGATATCATTATTGTAAATTTTTAAACAAAAAAATTTGTTATCTACCTCATTTTTGTTATAATCAACGCAATCAATAAAAATAATTTATATTTTAATGATAATTTGATGTTCAGCAGATGCTTTAGTGACGTCTTCTGTTTATAAATAGAAACGGGATGAATCACAAATAGGCTTTAAATACCCTGCAGTATTTTCCAAGCATAAAATATGATTTATGACATTTTATAGTAAAATTATGGTGCACCTTTTTTCGACCTTGTGTCCTTAATAATAAGGTTGAAAAGCAACAGCACATATAGGTAGTTGATCTTATTCATGAACATGATGTTGTCACTGTTGTTATTCTATCTTTTTATTATTGACGGGATTGGAAATGCTTTAAGTATGCACTATCCACCGCTCTGAGGAGAGCGGTGGGATGTGACGGACTCCGCTCTGAAGAGGCTCTGAAGAGCGATCTACCGACTAAAATCAACCTCGGCGTTCCGCGTCACCACTTTAGTGCCAAGACCACGGAAGTGCTGTATCATTAGTAGTGTAGTATTCTACCTAGTCGAACCTTTTATAGTCAGGAAAATTATTATTTTTCTCCAACCACTTTACCCTAACTTTCAATTTCAGGTAGTAGAAGGCGAGATAGAAGACGGTGGTTCCACGAGCACTGTGGCAGTAAAGATCCTCAACCAGAATGCCAGCCTAGAGGACAAGGCGCGGTTCCTAGACGAAGCCAGGATGTACCGGGACGTGCGTCATGAGAACGTACTGGCTTTCATCGCAAAGTGTCTCCAGGAGGATCCTTGGATACTTATATTTGAACTCTGTTCTATGGTAAGCATCAATAGCTCTAACTTGAGATTGAATTTACTTACGGCAATGAAGTAACTCTTTGGGGGTCTACGTTCAGTAGTGGACGGCTGATATAAATGATGATTGACTGAATGAACACTTTCTGAATTTCGACATCATCACTATAAGACCGAAAAACGCCAGCTCTTTGAAACTTCCTAAAGTTTTCAGGAACTGTTAGACCAGTTTTAAGTCTTCTCTAGATTCTTTACAAGTCTCAATGCAGTTTCTAAATATATACAGAATTTAATAGGAATAAAATTAATATAATTCACTTGCAGGACCTCCAGCAGTACTTGGTAGTGAATCGTCCTAAGATGGCGATCCTGAACGAAGGCGGTGTGCCACTAAGGCTCATGTGTGACGTCAGCGCTGCGCTCGCGCATCTACACTCGCGAGGATATTTATATGGGTATGTACCTAATAACCTTGCGTTAACCTTATAGATTAACTACTATACTACATATGAAGGTCAATAGTATAGCCAAAATAGCGCATTGTCACTTTTTTGTTGCTAAAAAATGTGCTAGCAAATATAACCTATAATGGCCGTACTTACATACATAACATCACGCCTGTATTCCCGAAGGGTTTAGGCAGAGGTGTACTAATGTACACCCACATTTCGCCGGTATGTTTAGGTCCCATGTAATAGGGGCGAGCCTATTGCCATTCACCGGGCACAAATCCAGACTCCGAGCTGCTACTGAGAATTTCATAGAAAAATCCAATAACACTGCTCGACCTGGGGATCAAACCCAGGACCTCTAGCGTAGCAGTCGCGCTTAGGACCACTAGACTAATGAGGCAGTCTGGCCTCACTTTACGCCTTTGGCCGTACTTTACGGTACTCAATTAGGATCGATTTTGTATGAACTTTCTTATTGAAATTTATTGTTATTTTTAATACTTAATAGTGTTACATTTTCTCTCCAGAAACGTATGGTGCGGCTCGGTGTTAGTGCGCGGTAGTACAGAGAGCGTACGCGCAGTTTTAGGTCGGTACGTGTCCGCGGAGCCGCCGTACGACTTTTCCGCCCCCGAGACGCGCACGCACCCGCCCGTCTACACGGTACGTTCAACTTGTCATCATTTTATTTAATATCTCGGTACATCTGCAATCCCCAGGGACGTGCACTAACAGGCGTTGCACAAGTAGGTTCTGGGGTGGTCTATTAAGAAGACACAGTGCTCCCCTCTATGTGCTAATGATGGCCCCCGGGTAGTTTTGGTGACTAAGATCCTACACTTTTTTTTTTTTTTTTTAAAAAAGGTTACTAGCAATGTGGATCACAAATTACTAGTATTCTTGTTAACCCCTCGTGCTAAGCTAAATGCTTGTGTTACGAGTGGGTTCACGTCGGTAGTGCAATGGGTGGGGTTCGAACCGGCAACCACATGATCGCAAGTCTGACGCCCTAGCCATTAGGCTACCGCCGCTTCTACACTGTCTGTGTAGGATACAGACAGTGTAGGATTCTTAGTCTAATCTAGTCTAATCCTCAAAGTCTGGAGCCTTTTGAAGGTTTCCCTTGTAATAGAAGGTACATTTGCAATACCGTGAGACTTGGGAGGACAGTAAATTTTAAATGTATCACAAAAGGCGTGCAATGTGTAAGGGGCGGTGGGGATTGTTACCTTTATAGCTTCGTTGTATGCAATTATGGAAATAGGCGGTGTTTGTAACTGTCATATTATGAATAAAAGTAACTCGTCTGTCTGTTTGATCACACACATTTTATCTCAAAATTTCTCTTGGGATGCGAGCGAAACCAACGAAACTTGGTTAAGAACTTATTAATAAATCAGCGACTGAAATATAACTTTGATCCAGTTAACGCCCAGTAAGTTAAGACAAACCTGTTGCGATGTGTAAAATTTATAAGTAGGTATTGTAAATAATTGTTGTCCCCGTAGGCTGCGAGTGACGTGTGGTCGCTGGGCACGCTCGTGTGGGAGGTGTGTGCGTGGGGCGGCGCCCCCGCCCGCCACCCGCCCGCCCCGCCCGACCTGCCCTGCCCATACAGGAACCATCTGTGAGTACTTCACACACATTTTATAACACGCATACACCTGGAATGGAATATGTCTCCACATGGCCACGCCTATCGCTATTTAGGTAGTCTCATATTACCCGAAAATATACCGGAATTATTTAACACAAAGAGAAGAAAAAAACACCTATTGTCTCGATAAACGTGAGCCGTAAGTCGGCTGATATAATGATATGAATAACTAGCTTAGTACGTGGGCATTATCAATAATACTTACTAATAATGTGTGAATTGCTTTTTTTTTAAAGTGACACTATCTACTCATATTACATATAGGATGTTATATACTACCGGAGCGGAGCAAGGCTTCACTCTTTAATGGTCAAGCAAGTTTTGTATTCACAAATCAATTAAGTGATATGTTTAGGGTAATATACAATCCCATGAATATAAATTGAAGCTTGATTATAACGAGCACATATTGTTGCAGGTACCAAGTGATGCAGCTGTGTTGGAACCCCTCGCCCCCGGGCCGGCCCACGTCCGCGCAGGCGCTGGCGCTGCTGCAGCACCTGCACGGCAGCCAGCGCGGCTGCGGCAGCTCCGACTTCGAGGAGCGCTGGCAGCGCCTCAAGCCCAACACCATCCCCAAGCTGGACGAACACGTCGCCATCGTCCACGCGCCCTCCACCTCCATGGCCTCGCACTTCACGGGCTCCGACCACGACCTCAACCGACACGTCCAAGACTCCCTCAGCGTCGACATGGACACAGCCGTCTCCCGGTCCAGCAGTATCATGTCCGACAAAGATATGTCTATACAAATTAAATCGGAAAGTTTAACCAACTTGCATGGATCGCTAGAAGACGTCAGAAATATCTACCTCACTCACAACGAGACAGCCGCGCTCGAATGCCATCAAGGAAACATCAGTCTCGAAGATAGCAGGGAAAAAGAACAGGACAGGTCCGACGCCTCTATGGATCCCTGGCTCAAGGAGATCATAGCTGGTAGCCAAGATGACGTCAGCTATTACAAAGATGTCAGTGACGTCATCAAGAATCTCGATAATATACTGAACTCTGAGAAAACTTCCAGTTCAGAGTCCAGTCACCAGGCTAGTCCCTCTAGAGACAATCTCAGTTTAGATTGCAAGAAAGATTACCCCATGCCATCTAGTATGGTCAAGTCCCCTGGTATTACGAATTTCCAGAATATTCTAGATACCGGTTTCAGCTCTAAATCAGAGGATGCTGAGACTTGCGAAGACGATGATCTCGACCGCGATACCATTGGCACTCTTAGCCACTCGTTCGAACGTCACAGCGAGGTTGACACTGCCAGTCAACACACTCTCGAAAACCTCACCCCTGATACTCCTATCAAAGATGTAGACGTTGTTGAACGAATAGAAATACCACTCGAAGTGCAAAGAGATCATACAAACGATATAGTTGATAATCAAGAAACTAAATTGCCAAATGAAAACAAAATAGTGAGTAGTGATAGTGAAATACCTAAACTGAAGGAATTATGTGTAGCGTCAATACCTAGTGCTAGTGATATCGAACAATTGATTGTTAGAAAAGACTGTCAAACATCATGTGATAGTAACTTAAAAGAAATAAGTACTGATATTAAGAATGAAACTAAGTCAATAGAAGATGTAGGAAAGGTGATTGAAGATACGCCTAGTGAAATAGAGAATAAGGATTCTTTAGATAAGATCGAACTGGAACAATTGGTAGATGATATATTCTTGCCAATAATGGTGCATGATAACACAATTAGTGGAGAACAATCACAAGATGAATTGCTTGAAGAGAAGCAGGAGAAAACAATAGATGATGAAGAAAATACAAACATTGATAGTGATTTTGAAGAAATCCTAGTTAGTGATCTCATAAAAGTAACTGAAAGTTCTAAAAAAAACCTTGAAGACTCTAAAGAGGATAGCTTAGAAGAATTGAGTGATTTAGAATCCCTGTCTCATGGACAGACACCTGAGCCAGTACAAATACAAAGTATGAATAAAGTTGAAACTACTAAATTGAATGAAACAGAAGAGACTGAAATACCGACAATCGTAATTGAGGAAGTGAAATCTCCATCCCCAGATTTGCCACCTGAAATAGTACAAAATATTTTTAAGGAAGTAGAAAGAGAAGGTATCATTGAAATAGATGTTACTGAAAATTCTATGAAGGAGGGTTCTTACGATGCTAAAGAATCTGTTATACGTAGAATAGAAGAGGTAAAAGATCAAGCAACTAATATAACAGAAGAAAGTTATATGCCCACAGAAAATTTGATAGAGGTCAGTGAAAATAATTGTGAAAGTAATAAAATGATTCCTGAAGAAGCTGATAACGATTTTAATTATGTCATAAAACCTGAAACAAATATTTGTAAAGAAGTTTCAGATTTCATTATGGAGGAAAGAAGAAGTGCAATGTTGCATGAAGGTAGGAAGGAAGGAGATCATGTTGTGAAACCAGAATCAACATTCACTGATGAAGATAAACTGGATAAAGAGAATTTTGTAGCCACAAAAGTTCTAGAATCTTCTACTTATAAAACACAAAAGTCAGAGATCGAGCCTAAAATTGAAAGAGACATTTCAGGAGAGATACCAATTGATGAAAGGCAGAATATTCCGAAAGATGAATCTAAGGATGCCATTATTGTAAATGAATCAAATGATACTGCTAACCCTTTAATAACTGAGGAAATAATTATTACTCCTATTGTTTTCAGTGAAGCTAAAGAAAATGTTCAAGATATTTCTACTGATACCTATAAAAAGGATAACAATACTCCTAAAGATATAAGTAACGCATCTATCGTTGATACAGAAGAGGTCATAGATATTCCTGCGAAGCCTTTTTCTGTAATTAGTGAAGAAAGTGTTCATAAAGATGTCCCTTTAGCTACTAACATAGAATCAACAATACCTGATACATTTGCCAATAAAATAATGGAGTCGAATAAAGAAGTTGTTATCCCTACAGATGCGCTAGCAAAGGTTTGTGAAGAAGTTGCCACAGGAGCTATTTCTCAAGTCGCACAAACAGTAGATGAAAAAAAATCCGTCTTACATCAAGAAAATAAACCCGTTGCAGAATGTTTAGTTTCTGTCGTTGCAGATGTAAGTGTTGAACAGACAAAATTTGAAAAGAAAATTGAACAACAACTTGGTACATTAGAAGACCCGATTTTAGAAACCTCCGAAAGGCAATCTCCATCTCGATCGTCCAAAGACGATATTATCACGGCAATATCTAACGTTCCTGAAGAAATTGTTGAGGAAGGAAATAAACAATTTTTAAATGACATTATACCTAGATCTGATACTGAACGCTCTTCAATCAAAGAACAATCAGACGACAGCACTGTATACATGGATCTCATTAATGATACTAATAAAGAAATACTTTACGATAACAGTATAGATAGTAATGTTAAAAAAGTCGTCAAATCGTGTTTAGAAAGTTCCAATACAAACAGCACTTGCTATCTCGTCAATAACGAATCTACAGAATATTTGGATCTGCCCAGTTTCTCAATGAAAGATGTCGATAATTTCTTGCACATGGAAAAAGTTTTCAACAGTCATCACGCTAAAGTGGTGTCCAGTACGCCTTTAGCGAGTGATAGTTCGGTTGAAGTGAACAGTACGATCGATAATTCCGTCAAAGACGAGTCTCAAATATTGTCAGAAACAAAAATCCCTGATTACGGAATTGGACTGTCTCTTACGAAGTTGGAGCAAAAATATGTTCCGGATAACATGAGCCCTTTTGAATCTCCAACGAAGAGCCACCACACCGATACGTACGACGAAAACAGTTCCGTAGTGCTTGGCCCTTTTGAGAATTGCACCTTAGAGCTGTTCAAAGGCGTCAAATCGACTGAATTAGTAGATATACCAAAAGAAGAACTACTAGCATTCTCCTCAAACTTTAGTGAAATGAATCTTGAAACGCCGTCTCCGTTACGCGACGGGAATTTTCTGAACGAGGTCCCTGATATAGCGCACGACGATTTACACTTCGACGACATACAGAGTCTGAGCGAGAAACAGTCGGACCCTCAGACTGAAACAGACAGTGGTCACTCGAATACAGAGAAGCGAATCTCCCCCCTAACGCCTCCTAACTCCCCAGGAGTATTTCTGGCGTCGACTTCACAGCAGAAGTACGTCGTTGATATTGACCTAACTCCTGAACCAGCACCAGGCATAGAACCTGTTCTACCGCTGCAGGATGAGATTGAACTCAACCAGATAGAGTTACAGATCACTTCCAAGCTAGCGATGGCGGAAAATGAGAATAACATGAACATAGAGTACTCAGGTCCATTGACAGTTGAAGGTTTGGTCACCAATGAAGAGATGTTGTTGAGGGAAAGTGATGCCTTGCCCGAGTCTTACTTGGCGGGGAACGGGGGCTCCGTGGAGGATTTGAGAGAAAATCTGACGCTCGATGAGGAGTGCGTCCAAGCTCTAAGAAATGAACTCGAACTGAAGTTGCCATTGGCACAGGTGAGTCTTAATAATTTCATTATTAATTTCTGTGTTCATCCCGCGCGAGTAAACAATAGTAGCAGAAGTCTTTTGAACTCCGCTGTTTTTAAGCTTCACTAAGCGTGATTACTTTTTTTTTTAATAAAAAGCTTACTAGCAATGTGGGTCACACATTACTAGTATTCTTGTTAACCCCTCGTGCTAAGCTAAATGCTTGTGTAACGAGTGGGTTCACGTCGGTAGTGCAATGGGTGGGGTTCGAACCGGCAACCACATGATCGCAAGTCCGATGCCCTAGCCATTAGGCGTTGGATATTACATTAATACAGTGCAGTGGGAATCAGACACTTTTTACAGGTCATCCGACAATTTAGCTGCCGTCATTTGCTATTTTAAAATCAGCTTTAAATCGGCTTTTAATTCCGTAGTTCCGCTACAAATAAGTATATAGCAATATTTTAGTTACTAAATGCGTATTTTTTTTTATATTTACCACATTGATGGGCAAAGCTTGGCCAAAAATGGGCGTTTCCCTTTGACCTTCACTTTGTCTAAAAATCGAGATTTTTCGGCTTATACTTATAATCAACGCAATGACCAAAAAAAGAAAACGAAGTCAAATATTCACTAAAAATACAAATTAAACAATAAAATAAGTAATCTAGGATTACTTAATAGCTCTATTGTCTCTAAGGAATCAATATCTTAAAAAAATCGTTGAATACTCCTTCCACGTTTTGAGTCATTTCCTAACCTTATTAGGGGCTTGCTAGACAATCATCTTCAAAAACCGGGCCCATAAACTTAGGGGGATAACTGTATTAAGCGTTAAGGTGTGCCTTAAAGTTTCGTAAAAACTAAATAATCGTTAAAAGTCATATAAGTTGGCTTCTTTACTTTCCCAAAATTTTAAGGATCACCTATCCTTAAAATTTTGGGAAAGTTCGTGATGCAGATGCAGGCATCATACACTTTTACCTATCATCACCCTGTTTAACAGGTAGCCGCAATAGAGCCTCCATGTGAACAAGAGTGGTCGACTGAGTTGCCGCCGCCGCCTGAACTTATCGTCAGCTACCCTGGAGCACTAAGTCCTATAGCTGAAGAGACCGGTCAGCAACTGTCCGCATACGAAAACGATATCAATTGTAAGTGGAACTCATTTGACTTAAAATTGTAATATGGTAGATAATTGGTGTTTGATTTATTAAAAATAAGGCTAGTGAAAAAAATAATTAAAATAAATAATTTGAATCGGCTAATAAAGGTGTTGGTTCATTCGGTTAATGCTTTTTTAATCGCATTCACGTTTTTTTGTGTGTCAAATATATCTATTAATATCTTTCTAATGGTGAAACAATTAATAAAAATTAGTACAGCACTTTTAGAATTTATCAATTACAAACAAATCTTTCCTCATTAAAATATTAGTTTATACATACATACACATAATTTCGCTTTTTACTTTTCCTAATATATTCCGATGGTATCGGAATCTGCCATTATCGTTGTCCAATGCTAGTTTTGCGACTTGTGAAACGTTGTTGTAGGGAACCTATCAACCCGCACCGAATCCTCGGAGAGCTACCCCGAACCGTGTAACAACAGTACGGACGATGTGACGGAGTTGCCGACGGGTGCGCAGAGCGGTACCCACGATCATACATACAACATACAGTCGCACGACCCTTCGGGAGATCAGTCGCACGACCCGTCGAGAGACCAGTCGCAGCACAACACCTACACACTGCACAAAGACCTCGACCTTGTCAGCAGTAAAGAGTGAGTATTTACGTTACGTTATCTTAGTGTTGCAATTAAATTCAAACAGATTTAACGGTACGATTGGCGCAGTTGCTAATCGATATATACGCTGACGCTGGTATTGTTTTTTAAGGTCCCATGTAATAGACGATAAAAACAATACTGGTGAATGTGGGTGACAGTCACCATCAAATATATCGGAATAAACAGACTGTTCATAATCATCTCAGCAACTAGATAAATTAAACCTTATCTCAGTGATACAAAGGATGTTTTAGAATGAACACTACACACGGCAGCTGTAATTCTGATTTTCTGATTCAGATGTATTTTACCCCATTGAGATAAAGTTAAATTTCCCTAGTTGCTCAGATAGCAATGAACAGTCTGTTCGCTTCGATATATTTGATGGTGACTTTACATCAATAAAACATCATCAAATAATGGAGACACAACCCAACTGACATAATTAATATTGCAAATTGCTTACTTAGACTCCAATTACGGCCAGTTCACATAACTATGTTACACTATAAATTATGTTGAAAGCGAGCAACAGTAATCATCACTATCTAATAGGATATTTGAATCGATTAAGTTGAAGACCAACACGCAAGTTATTTGGTTACGAAATTGCACTCCGGTAATTAATTCAACGTTAAGTCTTGTAAAATTGGAGCTATTAGCAACAACACGTCATTAGAAACTAAGTAGTAGTAGCAACAAGTGCATCAGTACTCTAATCTATTAAATTAAAAAAAAACTTTACAGAATTACAATGAGCGCAGACAGCTTGAACGCCAGCCCATATAAAAAACCAATACCCGATACCGATGCCGAATCACCGATCGACGACAAAACGTACATTAAAGAAGAAGAGAAAGAATCCTTGGAAAGGATATCGCAAGTATCGCCCTTTCTCCTAAGCCCTACGACCGATACTTCTGCCCCAGAAAACTCCGACAATCTCGACAATGCCACAGGAGTTTCAACCTTATCGAAAACTACCCTCCCAACAGACGCGAAGCTCTCCAAACCGTCCGAAACCCAGTGCCTGTCTAAAGCCACGAGCATAGACTCGTGGTGCTCCAACGACACCCTATACAATGTCGAAGAGAATTTTGATGACCTTGCGATGGACCCAGATGTACCCGAATTCGAACCAGAAAAGGAAGAAGGGAATAGCGAAAGTACGGACACATTGACTCACAATGAAGACGAAAAAGAAGCAAGTCATTGTTCAACTTACATCGTACACGACAGTAAGTCGGAAGCTTGTGAAACTTTCTCACCAGACTCGATAACCGCCAACGATAATTATACGTATACGAAAGTGAAGACTGACAACGCTGGTACAACACCGTCCGTTTTAACCAAATCTGATTTGAACGATTCTACGAAAAACACTACTAAAGATCTGGCCTACGGCACCCTGTTGTCGGGAATGCCGTCCTATTCAAACTGTACCACGGAAGTTGTGTCAGGATTCGATGATTGGAAGCTGGTGCAACCGGAGTTGGTTAGGAAGTCTCCAATGACCGGAGATCCGGATATGACACCACCAAACCCACCTGAAGATAAGCCGACCGAAATCACAAGCCCGCAGCTTGAATCCGAACCTAGTATCAAGAAAATGGACAGCGTCGACATATCCTGCCTACAAGATAATTCAATAGACAGCCACAATAAGACAGAAAACTGCGAAAGTGAAGGTCTTTTAGTCCACGTCGATAGTCCAAACTACATATACAAAAATATGACGCCGTCCGTAACCAGCACTCCTTTAACTAACTTGGCTGATTCTGAAAACGTAGAAGCGATACCCATGACACTACCCGGAATTAGTACAGAAAGCCCCGAAGATAGCGTCAATGTGCCGAACTTCCAAACCTTCCAACAGTCCGCTGAAGTCAGACCACAAGATTTGTCTTCTAATGCTAGTAATGAATGCGCGAACCAGGACACAGAAGTACTGTTGGAAGGAGATAGTAAAACTCTAAGCAAGAACAGCAACAGAGACAGTTTGCCCGTTTACGAACGTACACCCACGTATTCCGATTTCGAAAACTCGGCGGTATCCCAACCCCAAGATATGAATCTGAGGGAGAAGTCTAGTCAGAGTGTGGAAAGCGGGATAAGTTCAGAGGATTTTCAGAAATTTGAGACCTCTGTAAGGAGCCGTCCGCAAGATCTGTCATCGTTGATCGATGCTAGCTCTTTGTTGTTAAAGAGCGAGAGGATGTCAAGCGAACTTGCAATGAGTTCGTTACCCTTAGATTACGATCAGATAAGTCGGTCAGGAAGCCGAGAAATCGCGAACGAGCCGCAATCTCAAACGAATCCGCCTAATGTTACGAATTTAAATGAATCTCACAGTTTAGTTAATTTTAGAGAACCAAATTTTTTAATAAATTTCGATGCTGACGACGAAACAGAGCAGCCTCATTCGATTATTATAACCGAAACTACCATGGAAGCGTTCAAAGAGGTTCCAACTAGGGCTTACGACCCGACGGAATTAAAAATTATGGACGTAAACCACGCTTACGATCCCCATACGAGTAGATTTCAAGCACACGATGATTTCGAGAAACTATTGGAAAACAAAATTAATGGAGAACTAGATGTACACGAAGAAGAAAATTTAATAAAACCTGAGCATTTATCTCCAAAAGTAGAAACTGTATCAGAGAAAACAGACACAACTCTAAATAGTGTAACAAAAATAACTCCGAATACGTCGAAATCAAGCGACAGAACTCGCAAGATGAACGAAATGAAATGCAACGGTAGCAGCGAGAACTTCGCTACTGTGAATTTTCTTAACGAAACATTTGAAGAACTGATTGAGAGCAACGTAGACGATGATAGCAAAAACTCGAAGACTGATGAACAAGCGCCAATCGGAGACAACGCTCCAGACAGCGTGAAAACTACAGAAAGCTCCACAATACAAGAATCAGATGTACTGGAAAGTCCTAAAGAATCTAAAAGCATAAAAGATGAGTTGCAAGAGGTCGGTGAACTAACGAACGGAGTCGCCGAAGAGCCTTTCAAGATGACCGTAGTTACAGACGACTTTCTGCAAAATGAGAAGAAGTTCTGTCAGCTAGATTCTTTTTTTCCGCTGCTGAGTGATATCCGGTTCACTGGTGAGTTCCTTTTTGTTTTAAAAGTCAAGATTTAGTTCCACCTTACTAAAGTGCCCTGAGAACCTAATAATAATAAAATTCATTTACTTTTTTTGAGTGCTTTATCTAAAAGATTAACGAAGATTTTAGTAGAAGTAGAGGCTAGAAGTGGATTCATCATGTAGTTCCAGTGTGAATTCGGGGATATACTTTAGAATATGATACTTCAATGACATAATATGATGTGTGTGTTAGCTAACATGTAGCAATGAAAAATTAATGAAGTACAGTCGCCAGAACATCAAGTTATACTAATAAAACTGTCAAATTTGTCCAAATGATTTAAAACATTAAAATGTTTATGATTAAATTCAAAATCGACTGAGAAAATTTGCATTTTGTAGTAAGTTGACGTGCTGGCAACTTCAAGCATAAATTAAAATTCTGCATAATATGTAACTTCTAACGTCTTAGTAAATGAAATAACAGAAATGGGTAGCTGGCAAGTTTGTTGCGCAGCTTCTTCCCAGCAAAAATACTAGGAAGCGGTGAAGGGCGGGCGATTCTATCTATATTAAAGTACTACCTAATAGTATATCTTGAATAAATAACTGAGAAATTACAATACCAACCTTTATAGGTCCAGGAACAGAAATAATGAGCACATCGTTCACGCAAGACTCTCCCACTGAGCCCACGTCACCTGAATGTCCGGAGAAGAGAGATACTGCCGCGGAACTCCTAAAGGAGTGGGACAGCGACTCCGACTCGCATACCAGCAACTCCTCCAGCGGAGAGTTCATATGGAAGGTAGGTACACATTGAATATGTGGGTAGGAATGGGTTGGTTGGCATATTTGCTTGAGTTTTAATATACATTATGTTGGTATTATAAACTTATAGTTCCATAATGTATTATAAAAACTCATGCAAATGTCTTAAATTTAAGCCGGTGTGTGATTTCGCGGTCTACTTGTAACTAAAGCCAATATTAAGAAAATGTGATTAATGTAATGGTGTGGATACTGTAGTTTTTTGTCCCCGCTTTGTGTTGGTCTATTACCGTATAATATCTAGATATGTGTTGACATTTAACTTGATATAATAATTTACTAAGATCAATACCATTGGCAAAGATAAATGATTTATCTGTTTTGACAACTACTTATATAGCTTTGTTGGTAAAACTATAAGTAACGTCAAACTTGATAAGAATTCAATGTTTTAAACCAGTTTTAATTTGAAGTAATTGCGCCAAAATATTATAAATGAAATATCAAAGAAACAAAAATGTGCATGAGCTATCAAGTTAAATGAATGAAGAAGTTGAAATGCATTAAAGTCCCCAATTAAAATGAACTCCCTGCTTCCCTATCAATTATATTTTTTAGCTCCCTATAATTGTATTTATACACATGTACATGAAAAACTATCAATATAATTTTAATGTCTTGATTTTTACATTTTCAAACTACATATTGTAGGGGAAGTTTTTCCACTTCCCAGAAGACCAATTCTGATCATTTGAAATGGTCAGAAATAGGCTAGTTGACTATATTTTCTTATGGTCTGATAAAACTGCTTACCATAAATAGGAGGATAAGGAGTTTATAAGCATTTTCATTTCATGCTACACAGAGAGCGCCCTGTATCCGACGTCACAATCCGATATGCCATACAATTTCTATACTAATACTCTTTTGCGGGAAAAAAAAGGACAGAGCAGACAGAGCTCATCAACGAAAACTATAAACGCTTATATCTTAGAACTTTATTAGTCCATTTCAATATTTTTTTTAGTATCTCTTATATTTTATTTTACAATAGGCCTGATATTCAATAAATACATCTCAAGTCAACTACCCTATTTCAGTCTAGTGTCAATGTACATTAATGTACATGTGTATAAATATGGGTGTTGGTGTGGTGTGCATGTGATGTGACATGTGTGTGTGCGGTAGGACGGCGACGGCCACGAGACCGCGGTCGTACCATCCACGCACTTCGACCACGTAAGTTTGTGTCCTTATCTCTTATGTATTCATGCATGCCTAGTATATTTTGCTTGCTAAGGGTTTTTGAAAGACTTTTAAGGGCAATGTCATGTGGTGCTGCAACTAAATACGTATGTAAGTAATCTATGTGCCTATGGGCCCTCTACTCCGTATCTATAAAAAATAAATTTCCGCCCGCGGCTTCGCCCGCGTGGTGTACTCTTATCTTTTCATTTTAAGGGATAATATATGCCTATGTCACTCAGGAATAATGTAGCTTTGTATTTGTGAAAGAATTTTCTAAATCGGACCTGTAGATACAGAGATTACCCCCTACAAACTCACAAACTTTACCTCTATCTACGTATATGGGAAAAAAGCCTAAACATCGCTCCCACTATTTGCCGAAAGATTAGGCGGAAGTTTGATAATCAAATCCAAATTTCAGCGTAATATGTAATAGGGGGCGAGCCGATTGCCATTAATCGAGCACAAATCCTAACTCCAAGCTGCTACCACTTTTCTCGACCTGGAAATAAAACCCAGAGCCTCTATTCGTAGCAGTCGCTTGGGAGCACTAGTGAGGTAGTTAATGTAATGGGAAAATTAAGATGAAAAACAAATGTTTAATTTGTAATAGCCCGCGCAGGGCAGTTTTCAAGACGATTCACTATAAGTAACATATAAAATATAATTGTCTCTATTATTTTATCTTAAACACTTGTATTAAGTTAGTCATTGTGCGAGCCGTCCGATCATTATTTTTAGCTCACAAAAGTATTTTTTTAATCTCATATTACAAAATTAGTTTGTGACTCATTCATGTTTTGTGTAAATATTGATGTTATTTAAATAGTTTTTCCGCTACCTATCTTCCAATTTAATCAGCATTTAGATAATTTGGGTTTGCATTTGTAATATAATTTTTATTGTTGAAATATTCTCCTTTAGTGCATTTTTTTTTTATTTATACGTATCCATTACTTCACATTATTATCTCTTATGAATTATCGCTCATTGTATGAATTAAATCCATTACTGTAATAAATTGTACACATCATCATTATCATAATGTTCTAGTATATTTGGTGTTCATCCTATTCCATCGATACATCCATTTATCTCAAGCATAGAAATTATAGTTTAAATAGTGTCACATTATCTATTACTTAGCATAACGTACGTACAGTTTGTTCGAAATAAGTAAGCCGATCGGAAGTTAGCCGGTCCGAACCACCCCGGTGATAAAATCGTTTAATTCAGTGTTTTAATACATAATTATCGAATTCAGTAAACAAAATAATTAGAAATCTGGAACTTATACGACTCTAATTATCTTCACACCGACTCTTTCTGTTAAAATTTACCACTTCTAAACCACTTGCAGATAACTTCCGATCGGCTTACTTATTTCGAACAAACTGTACGGTCCGGAAGAAATAACTTTGCGTGTATGAGATTTTGACGTAAGTTATTTTGCCATAAAAACTCCTTGTAATGACAGGAGTGATTGATGACATGATTGTCCCGAGTTATTCCGATATTTTTTAACAAAATCACTTTTAGAGTCTTCTGTGCCCTCGTTTGGCCTTTCAGACACGTAATTATTTCATCTTAACTGTACATGTAAATTCCTAATGTACAGTGGGTTATAGCTGTTACCTGACCCACTTAGACGCCGCTGGCCAATCTAGGGTGGGTCAGGTTACAGCTATAACCCACTGTACCTCAAATCAGAGTCACAGAGCAGCGTGATAATTTAAATTCATCCATACTTGTATGACCTTAAGCTTTAAAATATGAATCCCCCTAGCTCATAAAAATATCATACTATTTACACCCCGAAAAACTACTAAAATACTCATTTATATACACAGCAGCGAACGGGCGAGTCTCGCAATAACAGCGGTGGGTCGCGGCATGGCACGCCCCCCGGCGGGTCGGCGGGCTCGGGCGCGTCGGAGGCCTCCGCGGACTCGGGCTCGGGCTCCGAGGGCGACGAGGTGGAGTTCGTGCCCTCCTCATGGGACTGCCGCGCAGCACCCTCGAAGTCGTCCCTCCGCAGCCTGGAGCAGGCCACACCCGTATGTATTGATAGTAATTTTATACGATCTTTGGGTGGTAACATGCATTTATTACCTCTCTAGTTACACGCAAAATACGCGCTTAGTCGTGGAGTTGCGGAAAATAGCCCGCTATACCATACCATACCTCCCTAGTTTTAGGGAAAATAATCAACAAATATTACGAAACATAGCAGCGAGCTGTAGTATCTTAATAGTTTATGGTAAGCCAAAAACCCAAAAATAACTATAGGCCGTTTAACTTGCGTATCGCCTGCGCGGTAAGAAGGGAGCGGGGGGACATGTTAGCGGATGGGTAAAAATATACTTATTATTTTATTCTTTACCAACAATGTCTATCTCGATATAAATCTTTGGATTATTGACTCCGTGTGTAGCGTTATTCTTACCGCGCAGGCGATACGCGAGTTAAACGGTCGGCCTATAGATTCTTTTATCTAGATTTCGCTCATAATTATTTTAATTCTCGCTCATTAGTATAATGACGTGAGTAACTCAAATTATGAATACTACATGTATTTTCTGGACTCTTTGTCATATGCGGTAAAATAATCATTCCTGTGACTAATATAACAAAAATAAACAGATGATTAACTGTTATTGTGTATGACTAATTTGATAAGGACTCCAATATTATATGTATTATAATAATATAGCGAGGTAATTTTATCACAGTTAAATATAGTACACGTTAATTCGACTGCTGCAGTGTATTATTATTTAATAACAGCGTTATTAATGATGTATTGTGGCTAAAATTACAACTGAGACCAGTTGTGTATGCAAGATTTTAGGGTTTTAAAGTCCAAGCTTGCTATTTTAAATCGAGTACAGTTTTGTAAGTGCAAGTGGTTTAGTGATATTATTTTATGTAAAAATCCGGTGTAAAGGTAATTGGGGTCGTAAATATATCCCATTCATGATTAATTTCTTTAATAATTTCGATATGTATATACTCGTATAACAACACTAAATTAGATGGCTATTTTCAGGCGCGCTCAGTTATTTCGAACAAACTATTATAGTTGCATTTTGTTTCTACATGTCGTCATTTATTTTGTTTATCAGCAGTAATTAATGCGCTCTTCTGATAGAGCGACAGTATAAGAACCGTATGTAAAGGTGAACGCACACTTATCAGAGCAGAAGGAAGCGAAGGAGCTAAAATAATCTAATTTTAGAAATACTTTTATGAAATCCAATGAAACGGACGAATCGCTGAATAATTCTGAAGGAAATAGTTCGGCGCAGTCGTTTTTTTTTTCTTTAAAGAAGCTAACTTCTTGTGGGACGCACATTACTAGTATTCTTGTTAACTCTTCGTACTAAGCTATATGCTTGTATTACGAGTGGGTTCACGTCGATAGTGCAATGGGTGGGTTTCGAACCGGCAACCACATGATTGCAAGTCCGACGCTCTAGGCATTAGGCTAACACCGCTTTTCTTCTTCGATTCTTTGATTTTTTCGGCGCGGATAAGTGTGCGGTCATCTTTGAACATTGTCATTTGATATATTTGCTAGGACCACAAGAAACGCGTGGTGTTCAAACGGCAGAAGTACCACTGTGTGTACGAGTACCCGCGCGAGGTGGCCGACATTGAGGCGCACTCGCCCGCCGCATATCTACCAGACCTGTCCACATACTCAGGTATTTATTATATCATTATTTAATTAAATATGTAGTAGTTATTTCTAACCTTTGATTAAGATGGATGACGTATCATTTTTATGGCCACGTGAAAAAGTTGACGGTAAATAGTGCCGATTAACAAAGCAAAATAAAACCCCCGACAATTGCATTATATCTCGACCGATTTTCATCAAACATAGCTAAGAACAATCCCGACTAATTCACCTTTCAAACAACAGAAACTAAATCAAAATCGGTTCGGGAGCTACGATGCCACAGACAGACACACATACACACACACAGAGAGAGAGAGAGACACGTCAAACTTATAACGACTCGTCGTTTTTGCGTCGGGGGTTAATTAAAATTGATTCAAAATAATAGTAAGGAAGAAATGAGCATTTAATACTTACTAGCAACCGCTGGTCATACTTAGACGAAGACTGCACAAAATATAGAACAGTGGCATACAATGGAGAAGGCATTCACCAAAACATGGGTACCCAGATTTAAAATACTTGTAAATTAAATAAAATGTTAAAAGGAATTATAAGAAATTATTAGATATTCAATACAATTAATAAAAAGATAATTATGTAATGTGTTATTTATAATAATGTTTAATTTATGTAATTATTTCGGTAAAGAAGGGTTTATTATTATTTTATGGGGTGACGTATTTTTAGTGGCTTCATGAAAAAGTTGACAATAAATAAAGAGCCAATTAACAAAGTAAAATTTACTAATATTGTATAATTTTAATGTTTATTAGTAATATTTGTTAAATATTGATTCAAAATAATAATAGGGAAGATAGAGACATTTTGATGTTATGCCAGACAAATGGCGAGACCGAGAGATGACGTCAGTGGCGTAGCTACCGGAGGGCTAGACGGGGCAGTGCCCCAGGGCCCCCAATCTCAGGGGGCCCCTCGGACTCTTCCCGCAACGAACGAACGAATCTGGAGAACGTCGAATATGGAAAACAACAAATACGAAACAAACGATTTTTAGTTGGTAGGGCCCCAGTTGATTTTTTGCCCCAGGGCCTTTGGTTACCTAGCTACGTCATCCAGTGGGGATGACGTCAAATCTTAGGTGCGGTACAAAATCTGTACTAACTTATATTCGTTTTGTGGTGTAGAGCATCCCCTCTCCATCAACACATTATATAAAAATAAATTTATCAGTCGGCATACGAATAAAATTGATAAATCTTACACTATTATTGAAATGTTTTTGATGCAAAAAAATATATCAGAAACAAATACTGTAACTTTTGATCAAATTTACAGAATGGGATCCAACTAGTGTGGAGGAAGCTGAGTTGGGTTACGGACAACTGTTCGGCGCGCCCAGCCCACTCGACCTTTTCCCACTCAGAGCTGGCATCGCGTTTGGAGCTGGTGCGTATTTTTATTACAGTTTCTAAGAAAATACCTTGTTTTTAAAATAACAAACATAACATTCCATCACGCCTGTATTCCCCGAAGGGTTAGGCAGAGGTGTACTAAAGTACACCCACAGTTCGCCGGTATGTTTAGGTCCCATGTAATAGGGGGCGAGTCTATTGCCATTCACCGGGCACAAATCCAGACTCCGAGCTGCTACTGAGAATTTCATAGAAAAACCCAATAACACTTTATTCGACCTGGGGATCGAACCCAAGACCTCTAGCGTAGCAATCGCGATTGGGACCACTAGACTAACGAGGCAGTCTTGGGTTCGTCAGATCTTGATTTTATCACATCTAAAAACCCACACTGCCTCATTAGTCTAGTGGTTTTTCTATGAAATTCTTAGTAGCAGTTCGATATCTGGATTTATAAATACATATACTGGCGAACAGTAGGTGTACGTTAGTACATTTCTGCCTAGTCCTTTGGGGAGGAGAGGCGTGATGGTATATTATGTTTAACCCACACAAAATAAGGTGCGGAAGTACGCTTCATCGTTACGTTATATAAAATTGTTTTTAACAGATTACGACGAAGATTTCTTCATATCGTCATCAGCGCGACCCTTCGAAAGTCTAGGCATCATGTCTACCACGAGTCAGTTCTTCCCGGGCAAGCACGTGAAGCCATCCCTCCTCGAAAGAGACCTCTCCGATGACATCACGGAGGACTTCCCGCCCCCACCATCACCTCTACCCACAACAACTTTAATACAGAGCCGCACATCCTCCCTAGACTTCACTACGCCCGACTCAGGAGTTGAAGACATAACTCCAGGTTCGACCACAGATGAAGACTTCAAAAAGAAAATCCCGGAAACAGAACTGACTTGGAGGCCGGTCGATAGCGCCAGCTCCAGTGAGTCCGTCAGCCCGAGCTCTCCGGGGGGCGAAGCGCTCGGCGGCCTGCGACACACCAGAGACAAACTCAAACTGGATCTACCTCCCAGCCCTCACATACCCTCACCACGACACAACAGAGTCTTTAACTTCGTGTTAGACAAGCCGAAGAGGAGAGAGGAACGACCAACCGAACTCGGAACAACCCCTCTCGTGATGACCGATGACACACCTATAGTGACTTCGACATTACCGTTACAAAAAGATTGTGAGGAACTGCCCGTCCCAGAACCGACATTCTCGACGTTCGGCAAGAGCCCACCGAAAGTAGAATCCGAACAGAAACTTATACTAACCGACGAAGTCGAACAAGACGGCACTGAGGTCAAGGTCGAGAGTCCCAAGGTCGTGGAAGCCGTCAAAGGCGAAGGTACCGTCCTAGACAGTGGCGACGAGGACTCCGGCATCGAGAGCAGCTCCAAGGCGACTCTAGAGCGAAATAAGACGAACGTCTCGTAATTAGAACAAAGTAGAAGTAGTTTTGTATAAATAGGTACTGAAGGCTAGATCTGAACATTTCGTAACTGAAACTTTGTTGTTGGAATAAAGTTGGAAGTTACATGTTTAAAAGAGAAATAGAATGTGCTTAGTTTGGATTAAAACCTCGTTTTGGTGGTTCATTAGTGCAATGTTAATAAATTTTATCGACAAAGTTATTCTACTTGATGAGTTACTTGTAGTACTAATTCTCATCTACTCAAAGTATGTTTTACTTTGTGGTTCTTATTCAAACTAACGATTTAATTTCTTGTGGAGGTTTGGATCCATCAAAGCGTCGAACTATCAATAGTCGACGAACTATTGCCATTATTAAATAAAATAGTATTACTATCAGCAAAAAGTATTAAATGCTGGACGACATAAACTTGATATACATATCGGAATTATGAACATCGATAACTTAGAGCCATTCATTACTGAACTGTCGAGTTAGTAAATCAATGTATATCAAATCATGTTAGGAATATTTTATAATATTCTAATTATGTATTTAATTGTTAACGATAAAAAAAATAACAAGTTTCACATTTCGCTCCGACATTACACTTTCAATGTAAATGTCATCTTAATTGCAGAAGTAACTATGCTAATGCAGTTATAGTTAAAATGGTCATTCAATGTTTTGATTTCCTAACTCGATTTCATACGCAGTACTCGCTAAACTGTATGTTTTGCCCAGTTAGGGGCAATTACTATAGTCAATGCAAGAACGGGCCCGCTCCGTTCAGTGATCACACAAAAAGGTACAAATCGCCATGAATTATTCTATAGGTGTATCGCTTTCTTTATCGCGTAATTTCTAAGGGCTTTGATAAATTTTACACAACAGACAGCCTAATTTTATGTGATCAATCGCGTCTGACAATTTTTGGAAACACATATTCGTTTAGATTATGTCGTATGCTATTAAATTCATACATTGTCACTTCTATAACATTTTTTAACAAAATTTAAATAATTTGCCAACGTGCATTCGGATTTTGTACACGCTACCGCATGTCTTCACGCGTCAAACCCGACTTAGCACACATTGGCAATGTAGCTTCATAACAATTAACTCTGTGAATTATTCAAATTGTTCATCCTTAATAATTTTACATTATAGTAAAATAAATTGTAGAATGGAACCGGCCTATCCTTTGATCTACAATAAGGCAGCCGATCGTCGTTGTTAGAAATTTTCATACGTAACGTTTTTTACTCTTATTTGGTATGTTGTAGTGATAGAATATAATCGCGTTGCGTTCGAGGTACACGCCCACGAAATTATATGTTGTATGTATAGTATTGTATAATTCCCACCAAAATTACTTTTTATTATTTTCATATGTGATGGATATTTGGCGTAGTGTGGCGTTCCCGGCGTGTATTCGTGCGCAACTTATATCTCAATGTCTAAATTAAATGTTATTTGTGAAGACCCATTACTTTACGCACAAGTGAGTATGCATCTTCCATCTTTTAAACCTCAAATAATATCTAAATTAAAACGTTTCGGTCTACGATTGAGGTTAAAAAGCCAATTCTAAGTTAAGTAAAAGTTTATATTAGATAAGTGTAGTGTTAGATGTAACAAGTTGTGGTGATAGATCGACATTGCGTATTACGTACACTCAGCAACAGGTTTAGCTTTAGTCGTTAAATTCCCAGTTATTATTTATTATGATTGAAGTGTAACGTAGTGGTGTCTCGATATATAAATCTGGATAGGTAACGCTGTTGCTGACTGTACCACGAAGTGTGTGCCACTATATAAACGTCATCACTAGTATGCAATACGTCCAAGTGTGAACCTAATGTGCAATTCTTCTCATTTCCATATCATCGCGTTTTAGTTTTAGTTACTGCTGTAAATATAATTTAATGTTATTATGTATTGAAGGAAATAATCTTTTTGAATATAAAAATTTATTGATTGTACTACACGTTTATTGTTCTGAACATTATTTTTTACAGTTTTAGAATGTTTTCGTTAATGTACAGATGTAAATAAGTGATAGATGTTCATTTTGTTGCGATGCAAGGGGAGGTAACAGACATGGTCGCCACTCTCCACGTGAGCGGAACAAGACAACATTAATTACATTAGCTCGATGTAATGTGTATGTTATACATTTCTATTTGTTTGTAGAAAATCTTACTCAGCAGATTAATTTACTTCAGATATAAAAATAAGGAATTTATTTGAATGAATTTTCCAGTTTAATTATGGTATTTATTGATCGTAAGTTGTTATTGATTTGTATGAGTTGTCGGCAGTATTTAGTGAATGTGAACGCATTGGAAGTCTTTTCATATTGTGACTTTGTCGAGTCTTTTAAAAGTATTTCTATGAAAAAAATAATAATTAATAAAACTTGTGACTCAATATAGGGCTTTTATTTATACACTAGCTTTCCGCTCGCGGCTTAGCCCGCGTGGAGTATACCTTTGTCATTTAGCCCATGTCACTCAGGAATAATGTAGCTTTCTATAGGTGAAAGATTTTTTCAAATCGGTCCAGTACTTTCAGAGCCATGCAAACGAACAAACAATAATAATAAATCTTTCCTTTTTATAATACTAGTTAACATTAACGTAACATTGGGAACGTGAATATATTTTATTAATCTAGAATACTGTGTTATCAGATCTGACATAAGTTCATGAGTGGGCCGGTCAACTCCTCCTCCATATGATGACCAGGCCCGACACGTCGCTGGTGGCTAGGAGACTCTCGTCGTAACTGAAGCTTACGCCAAGGACCGGATGTGCGTGGCCTGATAATGATAAATAACGAATCATTCCACATTGCCCCACCAATGGGGCAGATTCCACTCCCTTCCAATTTGCAGTGGAATCCACCTCCCTGGTTGGTGGGGCTGGTGCCACTAACTAAAAGAGTTACATAAGGAAGTAATTTGACATTCTTTATAATGGGGCTAAGAAATTACTTCCGATAAAAATTTGTATCGCTCTATCTCTCTAGCTATTGACAACATTACAAATGGGATGGCGTTGATTGATTAGACAGATTTCATAGCAAGCACTTCTGGCAAAACCATATTTACAATAGAGGAGCTCTTACAGGGGAGAGAATACCTTGTAATTTGTTAACAACAGGGTGGTCGGCGTGGCCCTCTATGTCCAGGAAGTAGACGCAGGAGTCCTCGCTGCCGCTGACCACGCACACGCCGCGCCGGAACGACATGATGGGACAGAACGTCGACTTCACGCTGTGCTGCGTGTGGACCACGTCGAAACGCTTCTTCAGCGTCAAGTTACCTTCGCGATCTGCTATCCTGCAAGAGAAAAGACAGTTAAACGTGTAGGTCGAAGGTGGCTCTTTTGCTTCAAAAGGGCAGTTGACCAGTGTGGAATTTATTAAAAATAACAGGCCTATCTTTTTGTATTTCTTAGACATTTTCCATGCAAAGATTATTAAGTTATTTTAGTGAAGGAAAATACGATTGCGGGCAGGGTTCGAACCTACGTCTTCTGGTTAAGTACACCAGGCGCTATTGGCAGCTGTCAAGCTTAACTAATTTTTTGTAATATTTTTGGAATGGCTTTAGAGGCTTTTGTGCCACAAGCTTAACTAGACGGCGCCAATGAGGTGCATAATAACATAACTGTTTTCTGGACTTTAAAAGAGACCATGATTCTCTGAATTTGTTTCGACGTTTCTTCTCAAAGGTCGTTAGATAGGAAACTTCGGCGCCATCTAGTTAAAAAAATATGTAAAAAAATCGACTCGACTTTAAAAGATCTTTTTACAGAAATAAATATCGTGTCATCATTTCATTTAATTTCACAAACCTGAACAAATAGAGTGAGTTATCGGCAGCGCTGACGAGCAGCGCCGGGTGCCTGGCCAGCCAGGGGCTCCAGCTGAGGCAGGTGACGGCGCCGCCCACGATGCAGCGCCGCAGCTTGCTGAGCCCGCCGCCCGCGCTGTCCATGCGGTAACTTACTATCACACCCTGTACATACGAACATGTTTCTATCATAGTAATGCTCTGTAAAACTATAGTTTCTTTCTTCACACATAACATAAACTTCTTTAAATACGAACAGTTTGTTTGAAAAAACTGAGCGAAAATTTCATATATGTGTCGTATTAGTGATTATTTTCTTTACCAATTTCGATTTTTATGTTTAAAAACAATAGGGGATCGGACAAATTTTCAAAAAGTATTTTAATATAATCATTATGGATACCTATTCCTATAAAAAATATAATTTTATTTAAATAAAGCTTTTTAAGTACTCAAAATCATGTTTTAATAATAATTGTTTAAAAATGCCGCGAAAACGGCACGTTATGTCATCTGAGAGCGCGTGACGTCATGAGTAAGTAAACAAAACAACTGCAAGTGGACTAAGTCTGCGTAAAGTTTAGTTTCGTCGTTTAAATCCTAGATTAATACGTATATTTACATTCTTTATTTGTTGACATGGAACGAAAAACATATCGTTGGTGTGTCAATGTAAGAATAAATCCAAAACTACTCCAAATAAATTATTCATTGATGTGCCACCAAAAGCAGAAAAATATGGTTGGACTTAGCAAGGAGAAAATGGGACGGTATGTCTTTATAACTCCACCTAATTACTTTGGTGAAGATCATTTTGAAGTCAGTGTCCAATGCTTACTACAAATTAATTAAATGCAGTGTGCCAATGACTTTATTTGTAGTAGGTAATAGTATACATTGATTGTGTAATGATATAGGTTATATTTACGAGAGCTTATATATTTTTTCACTTATTACTACAGCTGCCGAATGATATGGAAAATTACATGCGATATCATGTAATGGGCTTTGTTGATATAACGATGTTAAAACCTGGCTGCTTCCCTACAAAATTTCAATGTAAAGTGACAGACAAAGAAGTTTGCCATCAACTTTAACATCCCTGCTGCTACCATATTGCAAAGATTGGCTACAATGCAGGAACCTCTCGAAGAGAGTACATTGAGAAGTATATACAACTTTGTCACCTAGTAAGTACTTACCAGAACCAAATATATTTACTCCCTCCTGAGATTTTGACAGATTAACAATAAAGATATTTTATCTTTGTTTTAGGTTTGCCAACAGGAGTCATGGTATAACATCAACCAAAAAGTCAGGATAAAGGAGATCAAGTAACTGTAAAGAGTATATATCCAAGAACATTGCAACATGTTAAACATCTTAAACATGGACATCAACATTGTCAAAATCTCCCTTCACAGTAGAATATGTAAAACCAGCTGTGCCAAGTGTTTCCAACATCAATGGAGACTTATGTGGTTAGATCTGATAGTGATACATCATTGTGCAGCCAGTCAAAATTAATTTATCAATTCAACAATCATCACCTTGAGTCCAATCATTACAGTTGAAATCAATGTCGGCTAGTGTAGCTTATGAATAAAACATTATTTGTAGATATTAGCAATATAAGTTTCTATACTGCCTATATAAATAAAACAAATGAGTATAATAATTTTGCTTTTATTTTTGTACCATCATATAATTTAGGGTATACATTTTTTCCCAAATTTGAGTACTTATATTTGAAATGTAGTGGGTTAATAAACTTTCTATCATAGTTAACCAACAGTATTTCCACATTATTAACAATATTTAGTGACTTCAAAGTTATAGGCGGCAACACAAAAACAAGTCATTTTCAAAGTCACATACATTCAACTTGTATTTGAGCCATGTATTGTCATTCACCCTACAGTTATTGTAGTTTTATAACTCGCAGTAAGTTACACCTTGGTTTGTTGGTTCTTGGAGAAATTGTGTAGTTTGTTATCTTCTTACAGTATACAGATACTTGGTAGTAATGTATTTAATATTAGTACCAACTTGAACTGGAACTTGATTTGGAACAATCTTTGTGTTCCGTACACCCCCTGCATTTGATGGTACACATGGCAGAATCACGACAAAGTTAGCATTATTGCCGTATGATTGTCTTGCTGATCTGAAAAAAGTGAATAAAATATATTTTTACTCAAACGTGACAAAAAAGACGTAATATTAAGTTTATTCGCCGAAACTTTAAACTTTTTAGGTTATGTTTTCTTTGTTTCCTCAAGAGTAATTTTTCAAGTACATATGGTAAATAATGAATAGTTATAATACTTACAAAGATGTTTCTACATTTCTTAATTATTCAGCGTCACAAAAATCTGAATGACTTGAAAAGAAATTGCCAATCATTAGAATATCCACCCAGGGAAGATTTCGATTCTCGGCTTTCGTAAATCCTGGTTCCATTGTTAGCACTGATGAATAAACACTTGAGAGTTTTTAAATCGATTGCCGTATCCTAATTAGTCAGGTAACTATTAGAAACTTTAATAATTTAAGAAAAATCGTAGAGATACGTATCAGTACGGTATTGTTTACTCACTATTGACGTCACGCACTGTGATTGGTGTTTCGGTTGAGGTGAGAAACAGATTAAAAATATTGTAATTATCAAAACTTTATTTTATATTTAAAAATAGTAATGATTAATATTTTAACAAAAATATTCGATGTATAATCGTTAAAACTTATAAACTTTTTGTCTAAGTACATTTTAGATTTTAATCTGATTACTGTCCGATCCCCTATTAAGCGATTTTGGCTGTGCGGCGGTTTTGAACTTCAGAATTTGCATCAAACAAATAAGAACCATCACGATGAAACAAATACAAAACTGCATTGTGATTGATCAGGTAACAATAACGCATACAACACGAATCAAGTTACACAACATACCATCATGCCTGTATTCCCCGAAGGGTGAAGGGTTAGGCAGAAGTGTACTAATGTTCACCCACACTTCGCCGGTATGTTAAGGTCTTATATAGGGGGGACCCTATTCCAACCATAAATCCAGACTACATACTAGTACTGAGAATTTCATATAGAACCTCAACGCTTCGCTCGACCTGGGCATCGAACCCAGGACCTCTAGCGTAGCAGTCGCGCTTAGGACATCTAGACTAATGAAGCGGTCAAACAAATCAACTTATTCTCTAGCGGAATGCGAGAGAGTTATTATGGAACATAATGTTTTGGAATGTTTGCGGTACCCATTAGTTGCTAAACTGATATTTTGTTTGCATAATAAACGAAATTCTCTAAACTTCAAATGTTCTTGGTAAAATACGCAGTATGTTACGAGTTCTTAGTATTTATCACATCTAAAATTAGTTATTAGTGGAAAACCGCTCATACTTTGTCATTCGCCGCCCAGAACATTCTCCCGCTGGACTCGCAAGCTATCGATAGCACGCGACCTCCTAGAATACTGCTGCCACCTGAGGGAAGATAATAACGATATTTATTTTTATAAGATAACTCGGCAAACGAGCAGGCGAGCTCCCTGATGGTAAGTAGTCGTTGCCGCCCATCTGAAAATCCAAAGGGATTTCAGATGCATTGCCAAGCCTATTTAAGGAAAAAGGGATGGGGAAAGAAGAAAAGGAGATGGAAGGCGACTGAGAGAAGAATTTAGAAGGAGATTAAAGGTATTAAAATCCTTATTTATATGAACCGATCTTGTCAATGATGGCGCCTGTACAAATTATCCTCTCTTCAGTGGGATTGTGTCGTAGGGTAAGCAGAAACTACCTCCTCCTAGTATACATAGAATTAAAAACTGATAGTTTTAATTTGCGGTAAGGGATGCGTTGTGGAGTGGAAGAGGATGTAGTAACAAGGATTGAGAAAGGTATGTTAAGATGGTTTGGTCATGCCGAGAGAATGGATGAACGGAGATAGACGAAACAAGTATATAAGGCGAGTGCAGATGGACGTGTTGGAAGGGGACGAACGTTCCGCAACCAAACTGCGGATGTTCTTAAAAAAGGCCAGCCGAGCACCCTAAACCGACGGTCATGCATGAAGAGATTAATGAAAGTAGACACAGCGAAAGTCGTGTGCCAGGATCGTGGCAAGTGGAAATCCATAGTCTCTGCCTACCCCCATGGGAGACAGGCGTGACAATATGTATGTAGGTATGTACTGATAGTTTTTCTGACATATTGTTTTTTCATCAGTTTTTTTTAATCTTACCAGGTAATGCCATTGTTTGTTAGCTTAACTTGTATCTACCCACATCGAGCAATAGTTTTTATACATCGACCCACAAAAATAATGCTTTCAATACTGACAATAAAAGGACAAGTCTTACCTCTAGGATAGATTCCAGTCGATATGTTAAGTACTTCTACCATTCCTCTTGCATTGCCAGCCTGAAGTTACTTTTAAGGATATATTATTGTATCAAGATAATTTAAGTTCTGTTATTTTATAATCAAATCACATTTCTCTATAAAGAAACAAAGTGCAAACACGATAGAAATAATTGTTCCGTAATTCGGGTAAGTCATGGTTTGAACTTTAGCATCGAAGTAGATAAATGCACATTATTCCTGCAAAGAATGGAGTTTTCTTCCGCATGCTGGAAAGACAGATCTTATAAGTTTAATAAAAAACAAGAAAAATGGTTTCAAAAAATTTAAGTAGTAGGGTAGCTATGCACTGAATATTTTGTTTAAGTACTAGATGTTCTCCGGCGACGCGTTGTTTTGGCTCAGAAAATATATAAAACAAGCTCGTATTCGAATGTAATGCTGTGTCAAAATTTCTAAGCAATCGGTGAGAACTGTCGGAGATTTAAGACTGAACAAAAGATTATAATCATTTTGTTATAGATTTGGGGTTGTCTTTAAAGGATACAATGACCATATTGTTGTTGGCGGGCTGGAACACGCAGCACAGGAGCGGCGCGGCGAGCTGGTCGCGCGCAGTGCGCAGGCGCCGCCGCGCCGCCACCTCCCACAGGCACAGCACGCCGTCCAGCGCGCACGTCACTAGGAGCTCGTTCGACGCTGACCAGTCGCAACCTTCATGATGCATCGATAGACCCATCAGAACAAATTACATGTACTGATAAATGCCATAGTGCGTGTTATTATGTGACTTGTAAGTACCCAACATAAAGCGTAAATTTACAACGATGCAACTACGATGATAAGAAAATATGGTATGGTCATAATCTAGTTAATACATACATACATACTAATCCTAAATTAAATATGTATATTAATTCGTGAAGAAAAAACTTTGTTACCATTTTTAAGCACATTGCGCTTACGGAGAAGTGCAAGATTTGGCATAAGTTCCTATAAAGAATATGTACAGAAAAATATTGCGTGCGAAAATTTTACCACCAGGCGGTCACTCGTAATAATTAATACTGTAGACAAAAACTAATGGTAAAGCGCGACTGGTGAGATAGAGGGCCTGGGTTCGATTCCAATTCCTCCTCTAGAAGTGTTATTAGAGTTTCCTGTTACATTCTCATTAGAAATCTCAATGGCAATAGGGTCACACACACGGTACACGTCTGTCACCCCTTTGGGGAATTTAGGCGGGATGGTATGTAAATGTTACTATTTCCTAGTAACACAGGATGGAAGTGACTGAATCATCACTACTATCTACTACTAAAATTTACTTCGAAATCAGCACGAATGACGCAGTAGCCATTGGTGGATTTCTAGGCGTTTCCGAACGTTGCGAACTGTTTTCTCATGGCCCACAGGTAATATTTAAAATAGCGTAACAAATACTTAGCAATTTAGGCATGTGAATCATTATGATTCATTGAAAGGACAAAAGCGGATATTTAGCCCTGCATATACTTTGTCCTTCCTCAGTATCCGATAACAAAACCATGTGGTAGGTACATACCAGTGACAGGCATTGTGTGACCATCCAGTATGACGGAAACGCGAGGCGGTGACGCGGTGACGTCACAGATGGACACCGTGCCGTCGTCAGAGCCACAGCACAGCTTGGAGCGGTCATTGTTCGCGAACTTTACCACGCTCACCTGTTCAGTATGCTGGGGACATACGTCATACCACTCTATTACTTTTGGAAAAGAATATAATAACATGATCCTTTAACTATTTGACGCCACCATGGGTACAGTGACTGAGTAATTGCATACTTCACTAGGGGTCGCAGGTTTGCTCCAATATTTGTAGGGCGTACCGATAAATGTACCAGTCCTATTTATGTACAATTTGCGTATATTAACTGACTTCAAAAAAAGGTTGTTCTCCATTCGATTATTTTTTTTTGTTTCGAACGTCAGAACTCCGTCATTTCTAAATTGATTTGAAAAAATATTCTGTTGTTTGGGAAGTATACCCCATACTTTCCGTTTGGGGCTATGCAATCACAAAAGAAAATCCTTTTTTTTAACACCACACAGGTTTTAAAAAAGAATGGTTCTGAGAAACTGCCTCATTAGTGTAGTAGTCCTAAGCACCACTGCTACGCTAGAGATCCTGGGTTTGACCCCAGGTTGAGCAAAGTGTTATTGGGTTTTTCTATGAAATTTACAGTAGCAGCTCGAAGTTTGGATTTGTGCCCGGTGAATGGCAATAGGCTTGCCCCCTATTACATGGGGTCTAAACATACCGGTGAACTGTGGGTGTACATTAAGTATACACCTCTGCCTAACCCTTCGGGGAATACAGGCGTGATGGTATGTTATGTTATGTTATGGTTCTGAGAAACTTGTTTTGTGTTGCCACGTCACAAGAAGTTCATAGTTATTAATTACTGAATTATATTACCTGATCAAATATGTGATGTACTCCGGAGAATGCATAGTTCTCTGATATTGTCATGTCATTCTTTCTCTTAGAGTTTGATGATGATGGACTCTCATCCACCAGGATGCTTGCCTTAAAAAATACATTTACTTCAATAGTTATTACATAGACTTCTACAGTAAAATGTTTAGAAGCAGAAAAGTATTAAATAATTTAATTAAAAAACTTGAAGAAACTGTAATGATGAGAGAAGTAGGTATAGTTACTGGATGATATTTTACAAAATTTGATGCGGTTTTCACAGTGGTATTGAAGATCTGTGCTGCCCAGAAGCAGTCAAAAATAGCTGATTTAAAAATGTATAAAACCATCTTGTTAAATACTGTCTTGATTTATAAAATAGGTGAGAAATAAGGTCGGATTTTGAGTGAGATATGTAAAACAAGATTAATATAGGTACCTCCAAGTATACAGCTAGTTTTCATTCAAAAATATACCTTACTGCTAGACCTGGCTCTAGATGAGGATGAGCTGATAGAGATGTTGTCCTGAACTCCATACCGACGCTGCAGTAGCTGACTCCTTACATTTATGTACTTCTTTATTGTTTCTATGTCCTATAAGTAAATGTTATTAGACTGTCATTTTAATAGTATCATTAAGTAATGAGTTATTATTATTTTTTTTACCTTGAATTTCGCATTTTCTCTCAGAAGCTGACTTCGGCGACGTATGTACAGGGTTTCTATAGAAATTACAGTATTTAGTTGTCTATTCCATTACGATATTTTTTTAAGTAATGTAAGCGACTAAGCGGATCAGAGAGTCGGGTCGGTCGATAAGGGCTGAGTTCAATAAAGCAAATGAGAAAAAGCAATATATAGTTTTTTACTGCCTGCCCACTATTTATCAATCAATATTTTTTTTGTTTGGACGTTCACGCCATACCCACATCATTTATCACTGTTATTTCCGGAAGTCGATAGAAATTGTGCTTATCACTTTTTAGCAGACCTAGTACTAGTAATCTAGCGTCATCATAAATTTCGTTTACTTACTAAAGTTCGGATTATTTGGTGCTCTATATGCATTGAACCTTGCGTCTAGTGCAAATATCTGTTGCTGAAACGCCGCCGCCATTGTAACCATAAATTTTAACACAATGCTATTACACTCTTATCTTATTGTTCCTTTTTTACTTATTTAAAGCACACAAAACAGTAATAAACTTTTCGTAAACAAACACCTGCAATCTGCATTTTGTGAAGTTGACGTTTGACTGCATGGCCTCCGTCAATGTCAAATTAGTTGACGTTTGTTAGTTTTTTTTATTTTTTTGTTCCTTACGGAACCGGCTAAGGTCTGAGACCATGCTGCCTAGTCATCAGTTTACATTTTTCTTGAGTAGGGTAGATCCAGTTCAATTCATCAGTATGTTGACGTTTGTTAGGCCATGGCCATAATAATGTGCTTTTATAGAGATAGAGATAAACCAAAACTACAATATTTTTTTTAACTTTTTGATATGGACTCGGAACATTACTGCAACACTATTCAATAGATTTCATAAAATGTTTTTATAAACATTGTAATTTGACAAAAAAAAACAAGTTAAAATTTTGGACTATAATGTATGCTGCTTTCTTAGAAAACAAATCTATAAAAACAATTTATTCAAATCTTGACCTAAAGTAGGTATCGGGTCGTGGCTAAAGCCGAACCGAAACATCATTTATAACACCCACACACAGGCGCGCGAGCTTGTCGCGCGTCCTCCACGCGGGGCCGGCTGAGGCCAGCGATTTCTTAGAATCCTTATTTCCGATCCGAAATACTCGGCGCGGTGATACCAGGAAATCTTGGCGGCGTTATTCTGGGGCAATGCCGTGTAAAACCCGAAACACGTAGCTTTCTAGCAAGGTGCCTCTGCCCGCCGTTATAAATAATCAGAATGCGTAAAACAGAGTCGGTGACCCTCAATTACACACTCATCATCTTGTACTTACGTACCAAGAAATATCTTTATGCTTCTCTTAGAATTAAATATTTTTTTTTTCATACCGTATCTTCAGGGCTTTCTAAATAAAACTGCGTAGGTAGATGTAGATATTTTAAATTTCGTTATACATAATTTAATGAATGAACATTCCATACATCATAACATGTAAAATCCATCATACAACAAACGTACATATAAATGACAACGTGATACAATCCAGTGAACAGTTACATTATATTCCGACTTTATATTATTTACAAATTACCTACAACTATGAGACGGATTAGTGCTTTTACATGGATTTGATTCAAGACAAATAAGAAGGTATTATAATAACAGACACTCACTATTTAAAATATTCGCTGCAAATAAATTAATGACTTACAAATCGTTATCAATAAACAAGTTTCACTAATCCATCTTAAAAAATATGTAGTTGACTATTGTTTGTTGTACCTAAATAGTATAAAAAATATTTGCATTGACTTAAAAAATGCATGGAGTGTAAAAAAGTCACTATAAACTATAACACGTGAACATTTAAATCAGTCAGTCAAAACTTAAATAAAATTATGAAGGCAAGTATCACTAAGGACTGCACTGAACACTGAGACGTAAAATCTATAAAAACTTTCCGACGACTTCATCAATCATCATAAAATTTGGTAGAATATATCTGCACTTATGAAGACGAATCTATAACAATACGCCTCAATGGACAATGACGTCATACCGCAATAATTATATACGCTAACAGTTTTTTACAATTAAAAACATCTACATTATATCTATGTACCTATATACATAATTTTGTTAACAAATTCATTATAATATCAACATAGTTTTAATTCATTTTTCCCGATAAGCTACGCACATATTATACTCGAAATTCATTTATCCTTATAATCTAATCAGATTTCTTCCAACACTTGCTTACAAGTTAACAGGCTGTACGACTTAACCCGCACGTTACATTAAAATGATTAATTTTGAAAATAATTTGTTGTGAAATTTTATTTGTGATTTCAGTCTTATGCTACAGCCACACACACCCAATGTCGTTAGTTATGTATTGCATTCCATGACTGCCATTCCATGTCTGAATAGAAACTGTCAGTAATGTCAGCATAGAACTGGCATCGGCAGTCGGTCGCTTTTTCGAAGTATTTATATCAACTGAACAAAAACCGCATCTGAACTTGCAGCTGACGTGCAAAGCGATCGCATGAACTGAATAAAACGTTAATCGTTATTTCTGTACTGCTAAATAAACTGCTATAGCTCTCACTTTCCCGGTATAAAGGCCTCTGTAATTTGGTGATATAATTTCTAGCATAAAAAGTTACGAGCGAGCTTTTTATACGGAAGGCAATTTACAGCCGGAATTAATGACCTATCTTTCAATTGTTTTCTCTTTTCTCACGGATCGTCTGCCATCTGAAAAGACGGCATGGTTTGTCGGGACTCGTGCCAAATCAATGAAAGTGTCTTGCCCTATACTCACGATCACGATATATTCGTGACAAATTTGACATTATTTCAAACTTCGATCCCCAAAGGGAAAGAATTGGAAAACAACCGAGAGATCAGTTAATAATTTCAGTCGTAACGGTTGGGCTATGGAATACATAATAAAATTAAATTTACGTTTGTAAAGGCAGCTTTATATCTACGTCGCTTTGTGATGACGTCGGCAGTGCAAGTCAGCGCCCGCCTCAGCATTACGTCACGAAGTGCTTTAATTAACGACATTAAACTACAAGCGCAAGTGTCGCCACACTCAGCGTCCCTAGGTGTGGCCCTACATTAACTATTATCACCTAATTAAACAATCAAGTTATATAAAACTCGCATGGCTTATTTATAAAGTACACTAAAAGCCCTTTAGCTTGCATGACATGTGATATTTTATAAATATTATAATATTGGCGGATTTATAACATAACTTAAAAAAAAATAAGCTAAAACAATGGCATTACGTAAATCATCCACTCACGGACAGCTGCAAATTTTTTTTTTATAATCTCTGACGTAACTGTGCAATTCTGTGGAAATTACATGGCTTTTCGTTTGTTACAGAATCGATACCCCCTAAACAAACGAAATTAAAAGCAAAAACAATTTATTTCTAACCAGTTATTTGTCGGTCTCCGTCACTTCGCTATGGTCGTGAACAAGACTTTGAAATAGCGCGTCTAGGGCTTGGACGGCTGGCTCGTAAATTTTCAATTGGTATCGACTCTATTCCAAAGTAGGAAAAGCAATTTCCGGCTTTCAACTTAAATACCTACTTTAAAACTATAGGAAATCGCACAGAACGATAGCTTTTGAGGTCTGACGTGTAACAGGCAAGACCCGGCTTCTAAGCTATTACGGAAATATTACGACGTAGAATGTACATGTTTGATACGACAATATTGACAAAACTCAAGCAAAACACGAGTAAACTGCGATTTTTCAAACAAATCTTTCGCATCTAGAACAACGTTTACTTATAAATGTAACAGCAAAATTTGTTTCTATCTATCTATACAAATTCTATAATTTGAATCAACAATAATTATTATAGAAACAAGTTCTGAACTCATTTATCTTTTTATTTCAAAGCACCAAATCGTTGTTTGCCATTGTAACTTTAGTACCTACTGTTAATAGTCATATTGTTAAGACAACACATTAGAAAAACATTCTATTATTTTCATATTCCAACGGCTCAAGCGGAACATTAATTTCAACGGAACTCAAAACCCGTCAAAATCCTACATCAACATTATTGTACACTCTATATTGTTAACTTTAAGGTTCAAACTCTAACTATTAACATACGTATTGATTATTCAAAGCACACCTTCGTTTTAACACTGGATTAGTGTTTGAAGGCATTTATGGGTCATTCGTATGAGGATATTTTAATATTTTCAGCAGAAATACTTATTTTATAATTAACTATGATGTAGTCATAAATTTAATTATAAAAAGTCAACTAAGAAAACAAACCATTTTATTGGTTTATTAAACTTTGCAATGATAAAATATTGCTGATATATTGCTGGTAGGAAACTTACAAGATTTAAATAGTTGTTATTAAAAGTTCCGATTAAAATAGAAGATGTTGTTTAAACATTGCATTTTAAATATTTTTACATACATACATATTGTCACGCCTGTCTCCCATGGGCGTAGGCAGAGACTATAGATTTCCACTTGCCACGATCCTGGCACACTACTTTCGTTTCATCTACATTCATTAATCTCTTCATGCATGTCCGTCGGTTTAGGGTGCTCGGAACCTGGCCTTTTTTAAGAACATCCGCAATATTAAATATATTTAATTCAATATAAAACGGCATTTAGACTTATTATTTCATCAGCAGCAACGTTTCTAATTAATTTTGTATTATATATTTACATAACACAAACATCAACATGTAAATATCGGCTAGCTGTACAAATCTAACAGTTTTAGTCCCTGATCCGTCCTCGTAACAAAATGACCCTAACAGCTATTTCGTTGGAGTAACTGGCAACTTGCGTCCCCAGCGCATACTGATTACTTAAACAAACCGACACACCACCATTTTACCTAATTCACAGATAACAAAACCTCGTCACGTGCACAGATGTAACACATGCGTTGGGCACGCGAATGCCCGTCGTAGGCAAAGCCTAATTCTAGCCTAATTCGCCTACGTGTTATGCCTATAATCTGGTTTTTTTTTTCTTTTAGGTATATGTACATTATGTAAAGGCGTACTTATATAAACTAAGGCTCCTCCAGACTTACTTGAATGTTTAGTCACCGACCCTAATATTTGTTTTCAGTTTTTTTTTGACAACATTGCAATGATAACTGGTCAAATTTAATGAAAAAAAAAATTACGTCTATGCCTTTTGTACAAAACCGGTGCAAATATACTATAAGCTTAGCATTAAGTAGAGAGTTTCTTACTGGTGATACGCTATTATGTACGTAGATTTTGTAGCGAAGCGGATAAAATTGATAACTTTTCATATAATTTAATAATCGCTCTGTAGTTTTGCATGCAATCTGAAGTATGTTTCAATTTCAACAGTGAAGAAATTCTACGTATTGTGACGCACGGGCATCAGACAGCTCTTGGCGGGCGTAAACATTCGCAATGTTTATACGTAATATCATTCATTGCCAATATAAACGGCGCCGTGCGTGAAATACCGCTGACTGCGTCGATGGTACGTTCACATTACCATTTCCGAACAAGTTCTCCACTATAACCAGTCTTGACCTTATACTTAGGTACTGCACAAGCTATGTAGTCACGTAGATTGAGGACCGAAACTTGACGTTTCAAACTACACTTGTTTTTTTTTATTTCTCAATAGCAGTATTTAGCGCCTATTGCGCCTTCTATGCACCATATTCAGTCGTCGCAAGGATTCCATCCTGTTTACTCCGGGCGATGGATTAATTTAAGATTTTAGAATTAGAACGCTTCAATTGCAACTACGTCACAATCGTCTATATTATTTTTAACATCATCTAAATTGAGATCTATGACATAAACACCTACGAATAAACTCGTTTATTAGCTGAAAAAAATGATGTTTTCTTGGTTGTATTAATTAGAGATGTTACGATCCAAATACATCAAGAACGCGGTGGTTCAGCTGCTGCAGCTTTTTCTCAATTCTGGTAATGCTAATCAGCCGAACCAGTTGATAGTTTGCGGGGAACACTGTTAATGTGGCCGAGCACCTTCTTAGAAACGAAAGCGAGATAGTCACTAGTGAGAAATACGATTATCGTAATAACCTCCCAGAACGAGAGCCCTTTTCCAATCTCTGTTTGTAAATAGAACTCGACTATTAAAAATTTCACGGAATACTACCGTAACGTAAAATATGATTATACCTATGTTAGTTCCCTCTAATTACTCCATTAAACAGTCTTTTCTGTTTCCCAAGTAGGTCAAACTTAATTGTTTTGAACTTACGTATGTACACACAAGTTTTAGAACGATAAATATAAGTACTGTATATATAATTATAATTATCTATTCACAAATATATTGTTATTATTGACTGTTATTTAGGCATCCAAAAGTTATTAATACGGATTTCAGCTAACTAGATAACACTTTTTATAATAAATGGAATTCCCAATGTGACTCGTCGTTAAGAGGATAGTATCCGCTCCGCGCTCCATACAAACGTAGTTTGGTCTTATCTTGAATATTAACAAATGAAAGTCTTTGGAATTTTGCAGTAACAATCTTATCATTAAAATACGTGTTCCTGTAGTATAAAATTTCATTTCAATATACGGTTAAAAAGTTACACGAGCTCAAAGATTGGCAATTTTCGTTGAAAAACGGCCCAACTTTATGCTAGTATTTCTCGACAATGTATCAAAACAGAAACATTCTGATTCGAAAGAAACCCAGATAATATAGTGAATATATTTTTACAAGATTTTTTTTTACGTATTAACAATATTATAGGAGTAATCTCCAAAATTCGGAACATAAGAAATACGCGTGAAAATGTTGCAAATGTATTGTTGTTTCTCCTCTCGCGCACGCATTCGCATCGCGAGGGATAGAGACAGCGACAACTGTGCAACATTGTTGCGTTCGCGAGGGACACTCCTCTTAATGACGGTGTCACAACGACGTCCGACGCTATTCAGTGACATTATAAACAGACGTCTTCCGATGAAACAATAAATCGAGATAATTCACAGCGTAGCGTTGTTTCTAAACTATTTATAGTCGCCGTATTTTTTTTAAATGTTACGTAACTGCGTGAGAAACGTCAAATATAATTTCGATTCTGAATTCGACTAAAGAACGACCTAGTATTTTAATCCTTGCATTTTTAATAAAGCATGCCTTGTTTCGCAGAATGAAAATAAACATCAATCATGTACAGTCGCCAGCAGGTCAAGGTATACAAAACTGTCAAATTTCTCCAAATGATTTTAAACCTTAAATTGTTGAAGATAAAGTTCAAAATCAACTGAGAAAATTTGACATTTTGTGGTAACTTGATGTGCTGGCCACCGTACCTACTGAGTGGCCAAAACCAACTCAGTACGTAAATTATCGACAGCTATCCAAGAATAAGGAAAATTTGTCCGAAATCGTGACCACCATACTAGTCTTGCTATCCGAGTCAGCAGCACCGAGATATTTGTAAACATTCAGAGAATTGAGGAAAATTGTAGGAAATGACTCTAACACCCCGAATAAACAAACACGCAGTGTATGTGTACATAATCTGCCACTTTTTGTTTCAACATTAACAAAAACATATCGTTAGACAGATATTAGACCGTTCTAAGTATTCGGAAGCGGTCGAGATAAAGGTCATTATTAATCGATTCGGAATTATACTCGTATGTACCACCGCTTCCGAGAAGGTACGTAGATTAGTTTAAAAAAACTTAATATATACCTATCATAAGACCAACAACCGATTACGGTTTTTCAAAGAACTTATTTAGTTTTTACTAAGAACACACAGATGGTATTACCCAGAACATGATCTCAAGCGAACCTCTAATTGGAGAACTACTACGTATTCGAAAAAATAAGAAGTAATTACAGTTTTAATTAATGCTTATTTTCAACAGGCATTATTTTGACACATATTCTTTTTTGAGCCAGTTATGCACTATTTCGTCGTATTTAAAACTATTCTCAGATATTAATTAAAATTTATCCATCACAACATGAAACTTTAAAATATTTATTTTCTTTTGTACAACGCAACGTTGGAATTTTTTCATTTGCATCCGTGTACTCAAAGGTTTTTCAAGACTTAATATTCATACACAAGCTCTATTTTAAAAAGTCACTCTGTTTTGAAATTGCGAGAGATGTAATTATTCCTTTCTTTTGTTGTTTTGCATTTGCTGTTCCACATTTCTTTTTCAACATTAAATTCATTTATAATAACGTTTATTACCTCATTCGAGGCTATCAAATCATTTGATGGAAGTATATTATTATATAACATTTAGATTTTCGTTTTCGCCTAAATTTGTCGTTTTTTAAACAATTTTGTTAATTCTGCTTTTCCTTGTTTTTTATTTTTAATCCTGAGACGATCTCGTTATCGTCAGTATTTTATAAAAGCAGATAGTTTTGCAAAGGAATAATTAAATCCTTAGTTTTCTAAGACGATTAAAGCAATGTATGGTCAAAATATAGAAACGTCATTTCTATTAGGTACTACGTTATAACCGAAGGGTTTACTCCCAGTCGTCTTCGCTCGATGACCGCTGTGGCGAAGACTGATCCGGCTCAGGGATGTAGCTGGCCAGGGTATGGAGTACAGAGCCTCCTGCCCGCTCCGCCCCAGAGATGCCTCGTCGACGCATCGACAGCTTCGCGTGGAGGTCTGCCATGAGGTCGCCGCCGCTTGGTGCAGATCCACCCTGAGGATAAAATATTGCAGTTAGAAGAGGCAGTAGGAAAAACCCATCAGAAGTCACTGTCTAAATAGCAGTAGAAATCATATGAATACTGTGAAAGTTTAGGATAATTTAAACATCAAACATCATTTCTAAAGCAGCACAACTATTTCAATTTCTTTAGAGGGTCTGATTTGTTTTTATACATGTTTTGTTTTTAGAGTATTTTGTTACTTTTCAAGACTTATGTTGATATTACTTTATCATGAAGCAAACAATTTGAGACTTAAACCAGACGGGATTCATATAAATGTCAAGTGATCTAAGTGGTTTTAAGCAGTAGGTATACATTTATTCGATCTTCATTAATTGATACCTTGACACGTTAATAGGTAGGTCGCTTCGGAGAATTGAAACAAAACTGTGTTGATAATTGCGACGCCAAAAATTACGTAGATACTTATATATTAATTGTGGACTTGACCAAGTGCTCTAAATAGTACAAAAGCAATTAATAATAAGAGTACGTCACAAAGGCTTCTGCGCATGACAAACAAAATTGGATCAGCCTAATGACGTCGAATTACGTTAAGGACATTACCGTAAGTTTTCTCAGGACATAATGTAATAATGTATCTACGATGGAGTTTCCACATTATAAAGAGAATTAACTTTAGATAGGAAAGAGCCTTCCCAAAATTCCTAACACAATAATTTTATTCCAAGGTTATGAAGAAATAACTAAATAATAGTTTCTCAGCTATGAAAATATTACACTAACAGATGTGGACAGTTCATCGAATCGCCCAGTTTGGCCAATGATCAGGGCGTTAGTGGGCGACGGCAGATGAAGCCAATAACCTCGAGACAACCGACTGCCAAACGTATTATAGGTAACTGATATGTAAACGAAAATCTAATGATATTTGTATACAATCTGATAATATGGCTCTCCCTCATGAATATTTTAATCGAATAGGTCTGTTTGTATCTTGGTTATACAGATTTCTTTTCCATCTTAATTAAATGGGTGACTGATTACGAGTTCTGTAAATACCATACCTAAAGCTCAGCCTTTGCCTGCCAGCTTTTACTCGCATCGCCTAATACTTTTTGAGGCAAAAGGTTATGTCCTTCTCCAAATTTAAATCATCTCACCTTAGCATTTGTAAGTATAGATAAATAGATGAGTGTTGAGTAGTTTCGTAGATAAATAGATAAGTGTTGAGTAGAAGCGTCAGCATTAAATGCAAAATTATTTATTTTTTTCTTGAAAATATTGAATTCCGCGCCCAAGGCTGACGCTTTAGACTTAATCAAAACCGCAACAGGATTAGCTTTTACGAATTAACCGTAATTTACGTTGACCTAACTTTTTTATTTTATAATTCCTAATACTCACTTAATTTATAACTTTTAAAGTTCAACAAAACCTGATTTTTTTATTACAATTCGATAGGTACGGAAATCCAGTAGGTTTCTGTACAACATGATTGCATATAACACTGAAATTTTGGGTGCATATCCTATTCACTAGCGATGGTATGGTGCTTACTCATACCAAATAAACTAGAGAAAGTAGAAAGCACCTTTTTTTATTCTGATCTTCCTGTTATGATTTTGGTATATTAGCAGATCTTTCTCCTACTAAATTCAGCATGCAAATCACAACCGTCATTGGCTAGCTTGTAATGGAACATGACTACATAAATTATACCAAGTCTTGGATAATTGCCTGTTTTTTTATTCTTTTTTGGCATGAGAATATAAATATTACCTTCCCTTATTTGAAATGGAATATGTAATATTTCGGTTATATTTAAATATTTATTAAATACCCATCAATGGGAATAAGCCAACTTTCATACTCGTAATCATAATATAAATGAGCCAAACCTTCCTTCGTTTCGAAAAGCTCAACATTTGATTTTCAACATAATGACGACGTGTCAGCAATGTTCGATGTCATGGTTATGTAGTATGTAAGTGCGATGCAAATAAAAGCGGACTTTTTTATTTCGTCAAGAATTTTATTATTTCTGTTATGTTTTTATATTACTCTAACTTATTGCACTGCTTTCAGTATGTTTTTAGTATGGATGCGCTTTTGCGTTGTTGTATTTTGCTATAAATGACTTATCTTAATTTACAAACAACGAAAATTCGGTGATGACGCCCGACAATTCCATGGTATCCGGTAGAATATCCGACGCCTGTTCTAGTGAGCGCCGCGGATGCAAGCCGGTTCAAGATAAACATTTAATTAATAACGAAACGATATCTTTACGAAGAAGCACCGCATCGTATCTATTATAAACAAACTTATCATACATACAAGTAAAGGTCAATGGCACGCATTAATAATTGTTATTTTAAATAAACAACAAAAATTTCTCGTACAGTTTGTTCGAAATAAGTAAGCCGATCGGAAGTTGTCTGCAAGTGGTTTAGAAGTGGTAAATTTTAATAGAAAGAGTTGGTGTAAAGATAATTAGAGTCGTATATGTTTCACATTTCTAATTATTTTGTTTACTAATTTCGATATTTATGTATTAAAACACTTAATTCAACGATTTTATCACCGCGGTAGTTCGGAACGGCTAACTTCCGATCGGCTTACTTATTTCGAACAAACTGTACTAGGTATATTGTTTTTCACCGCCTCATAGTACCTACTACGGTCAAATGTCAGTGATAAACACTATCAAAACTTATACGTATTTTCCCAAAATAAGTAAATCTTAATAAATTAGTTACGGAATTTACAGAACAGATTTTCCATAAACCCAAACATTGATATTATGTATCATAAATAAGATGTTTGAGATAAATAAGACAAATTCCCAGTATGAAAATAATCTGTAAGAATTATTAGTAAGCTTGAAAAGGGTAGTTCCACTGCGCTCCCAGAATGTATTCCACTGGGCTCCAAGTTTTTATTACGAATATTATTTAAAAAAATATAAGTACCTAAATAGTTCCACAGGGCAACAAAATAAAATATGTAGAATCAGCATAAAAGGCAAACCGCTACCGCTGTATTATTTTACCGTGGATTCGTTATTGCCACAATGGATAGCGCATGATTTTGGATGATCAGTCTCATTAGTGTGGATCGCGTACAAAAAAAAACCTTCTGTGATTGGCCGACTGCGCTTACGCAGTATCAAGAGAGACAAAGAATTCAAAAGTATTATACTCAATTATCGTACAGGTAAAAGCAATTTAAGTCAAACGATGAATGATCTTAAAAAAATATTGTGAAATGTTGTGATTTTTATCCTAGCTTTAAAAACCTCTCTAATCTGAAGCTGTGATTTTTTATATGTTTATTTACTTTAATTATAAGAAAAACTTATAATTTTCGATACTTTTATTTTATTATAGAAGTACTACTTTGTTGGTTTTTTGTTGTAGTTTTAAGAAAACTTTATTATCTAAAGCTGTGATTTTGATTTGTTTATTTACTTTGATCGCAGTGATAGCCCTGTGATATGACTATTGGACTGCCAAGTCAAAGGTCTCGAGTTCTAATCCAAGGCACGCACTTTAGTTCTGTCTTTTCGAAGTAATGTGCGTATTCATAATTAATTATCACGCGCTTAAACGGTGAAGGAAAACATCGTAGGGGAAACCTGCAGGCCTGAGAGATTTTCTCTCAGACTTCACACGCCGTCAAGAAAATCTTTCGGGCATGCAGGTTTCCTCACGATATTTTCCTTCACCGTTTAAGCACGTGATAATTAATTATTAATACGCACATGACTTCGAAAAGACAATGGTGCGTGCCTTGGATTCGAACTCGAGACCTTTGACTTGGCAGTCCAAATATCACGAGGCTATCACGGCTATTTCAATTAAAGATTTCAAATAGGCTTGTGGTCGATTGACGTCAATGTGGTTGCTTTTTACTTATTCGTGATGCAAAAGTAACATTCAAATCAGTATGAAAAAAAAAACATTTTTTTTACAAAAACGCGGCCGGGCTCGATCCGAATAGTACCTATCTAATGTATATGAACGTATAGATACAAAGTGTGGAAGTAGCCCATCTACACCATTACGCAAGCCGGAGCCCCGTCCGCACTGACAGATATATTATGACCTTATCTCACTCATTACCTTAACGGAGACCACTTCGTGGAAGCCTCTCTCGGATCTCCTTTCTCGAATCATTGTCAACCTCGCCGGGATATTTTACGAGGAAAAAATTCATGAGTCTGAAGGTACTGGATATATTTGTTGTTGGCAACACAGTTACTCATCGTCTTCGTATCCTGTACAATGCATTATCCACGCGAGGAACGGTAATTGAACTGTGGATTAGTGTAGATCTTGTGGTGGTGAGTGTCGTTATAATGAAACCCATAATTATGTATTACTGTTTCTTGGAAGTAAGTTCAAAAATTTCAATATTAAAAAGAAATTTACTGCCTCATTAGTCTAAAGGTCCTATCCGCTACTGATACGCTAGAGGGCCTGGGTTCGATCCCCAGGTCGGCAAAGTGTTATTGGGGTTTTCTATTAAATTCTCAGAAGCAGCTAGGAGACTGGATTTGTGCCTGGTTAATGGCAATACGCCCGCCCCCTACTACACGCGACCTAAACATACCGGTGAAGTGTGGTTGTACATTAGTACACCTCTGCCTAACCTTTCGGGGAATGCAGGCATGATGGTTTGTTAAAAAAGATATTCAACGTTTTGTCGATTCGAGGCGATCATAATATAAAACGTACAAACGTGACGATTTGGGAAGAAAATCTACAAATTGCAATCATTTTCTAACAATATCCTTAGTAATGTGTAACGAACAAAATATCCCATTGAATTCCAAATAGGGGATAAAAATTCTAGTATAACCAGGCTATTTGAATGGAAGGCCTCCCGGGGCTGCTATGACCAATCGCGCATTGTCTGAGACAATGGACTCGCCCCAGTTCTGATCCTGCGCCCGAAATCAAGGTGTGCCTCACCATTGTCATGTGTGTTGTGAGCTTATACAACGTGTTGCTTGTGGTCACTTGGAATTTGCCTTAAGAAACCCTTCTAGAACGACGGCCTTTAGCTAGAGACTTTGCATTAATCAGTAGATGGTTGTCGTTGTTGTTAATGTGGTCAAGAAGGCATGACGGAAGGCATGATGAGAGACTGAAGCCAGCATTTGAAGACAGCAATTCGTGTTCTATTTCTTTTTAATGTGAACAAAATAATAATAATGCATCAATCATGTCTGTTGAAAATTATACATAAATATATTTAAATAATTTAATTTAAAAAATTACGTAGGAGCTGTTTTTGGTGCAGAGGATGCAAAATAAATTATAGTCATACTTGGTCCCACTCATAAGTCTGTCATACAACGCCTACAATTCCTGCAACTTTAGTTTCTTATTACCGATTCCAATAACTTCCAAAACAACTTTTTCGCCCAAATTGTAATATAGAGCATCGATAAGAATAAATATTGGATAAATATCATTTCTTAGTAACGCCTACAATTTTTTAAGAAAACCAAAATGCGATTTCAAGGTACAAACCTACGTTTTTGAAATCACAAGCATACGTAAAAAATAAGGACCAATTTGTATTGTGTTGAAAGTCCTTATAAGTAAAATATAAAGGCCATCAAAGTCTGTCAAGGTACCTACGTGGCACCGCTCTGGTTTGTTCAGAGCGTGGCAAATCAAACATCTGAAATGTGGCTTATAATTGGCTGGGCCGACCAGGAATGCAGTCCACCCAACCAGCGCGGTATGGCGACAAGTTAAATACGATTAATAAAGCATTCGTTGTATAATTTGGTGCTTGTTACACAGTATTCTATTCTGTAAGTTACAATTTATGGAGCTGAAAGACTGTTCAATGGATAATCTAATCCACAACATTGGTATGTTTGTAACCTACCGTGAAAAGGTATTGATAATGATCAGTATAATTATATGTGACGCATTTTACTCACTGGAATGAATAAGTAAATACTCATATTTTAAATTTTTGACAGTCCCAGGGCAAAATGTCGTTTAGTCTAGACTGGATTCATCGATTGGACGGTTCGTATTAATACGCATACTTACGTAATACTCTAGTCAACATTCTCTAGTCACTAGAGTATAATATATAACTTATTATTACAATAACTTTGTAGTAGTCTGAGATTAAACTTATGATCATGACAATACCGGTCCCTTATTTATTTATTTATTGCAAGGAAGATTTACAGACAAATACCATCAGTAACATTGAAACATAAATAATCCAGTGCCAATTAAAAATCTTCACAGATAAATTACAACTGATTAACCCTGAATGGAGATGGTTTGTTTTTATTAAAAAACTTTGACACTGTCAAGTTTGTTGATGCCAAATATTTTTCTAACAGCTGTTCTTTAATATAGTAGTATATAGTAGCTTTCTCAAGAGCAATATTAGCAATGTTGTGTATCAAATAGTACTGGATTCCTAGAACCCCTTACGACTTTGACCGATCACAACGTCTACGAAGATCTTTGGCGCCCACTGAGATCGTTGGTCGCTAATAATATCGTACGGAGATCTTAAAATAACTGAACATTTGTCACCACGCGAGGCGCCAACTGGCAAACACTAATGTACGCTCGTTTAATTAGAGCATAAAGTAGAACTGTCGTAGCCCACATTATACATTGAAGTGTTTTGTTTTTTTTTTTCAAAACCAGCGTTTCCTTGAATTGCTAAGCCAAAAGAAACTATAAAAATATTATGGATAACGGTTCCTTCTTTTATCTATTCGAAATTAACACATCCAGCGTGGTTACCGCTCGAAACTCTTATTATGGAGCAAAGAAACAATCCCGAACGATGCACACATAAATGCGACCACAAAAACTTTACTTAGAAATAAGTAATTCTTCTAGGAACCTGTCCATATGTAAGACATGGATGTAATATGCGTTACTGTACCTCGCACGGACGGGAGTTTAGCAAAAACAACTAATTAACCGAGTTAGTCATCCATGCGAACTGAGCTTAGTGCTAAATGTCAACATGTTTAATGTGACGTCATGTTCAACCCTCCAGTTGAATGCCCAACGGAATTATAGCACACGAGTTAATGTAATATGGCCATTCAGTTATTCCCTCTGTCCACGTAAATGTTAACGTCCATTCAAGCCCACGCGTTCATAATAAATTTTGAGCGGGTGTATGCTCTCAGAATGATGATAAGTGAGCTTGTTGGAAACTACCGGTAAGACGTGGATACAATAGTAGGTAGTAGACAACTGTCAAATCCTCAAAAGCTTTGAGCCGATACTTCTACCCAACACTCGTCAAAACTTTATAGCAAATACAAATCACCCTGAAAATGTTTCACAAAGAATATTACATCAAACAAATTTATCATGTTGTCAAATGTGGAGTTAAAACTTATCTATGCATTCAGATTTTTATTTCATAATCATTTTGTAATAATTTCACAACCAGCCGTGCGTCCGCGCACGTTGCCTTCGAAATTTACACGTATAATTTTGTCAATGATTTAAGCTGTTTTTCGTTTAGTATTCGATTCCCGCTACAATTAACGGTCAAAGGTTTATATTGCCTCACTGAACAAAACTGAATTCCACGATATCTGATCTATATGAAAATCTGATAAAATGGCATCACTTACAAAAGCGAGCAGGGTGGAATCTGGACTCCGGTGCACTTTAGTACTACACAGCAGCAAAGGAAATAGTGGCCTCGTTGCCTATTATTGACCAAGAACCAAACCACGCAACACATATTTTTCCATCACTATCGCAAAACATGTTTTGAACATTACCAAACATAATATCATTATATAATTCGCAGAATAAACGGTCACATCAGAAAACTTGGCATGGGAGATTGTCCTGGTTCCGCATTCTTCATAAGAAGAGTATGTTCGGAGATTTAGGGCCCAATTTGAATATACGGACAAATCACAGGGAGGCACAGAGATGCATACATGCATGCGTTAACTGGAAGCATACACAACGTTAGCTGGAAACGCACAACAAAGTGGAATGATGAGAAGCGCGGATTCCGTTAAACTGTAAGACGATCGATACCACACGACGCGCGCTAAATAAATGTTTGGGAAGACATTTTATTGCTGTCTTTGTATCCTCACGGTCGGCAGCCGTGACGGCGTGAGCAGAACTTCAAAAGGGCCCACATCAATGCGATTAGTTCCGCCAATCAAACCCGTCGCTGCTGCGTGCGGTCTATGGAGTTATTTAAGAGCAACATTAAAATTGTAAGTTCTATGAAGATTAACAATCTGCAATATTCTAATTGAATCATCTCTTTGAATATAAATTACAGCTTTAGACAAAACTTATTGAGCAAAAACGGAAACGTTTACGGAAAGCATAGAGTTAATACTAAAGATATTTGTATTTTAATGCTTTGGTACTACTGCGCTTGATATAATATGAGACAACAAACAACTTATAATGACGGTTAACACAATGATGCTCCCGGCAACCAACAACCTGTCACTACTAAACCACTATTAATCTTTAAAGACTATAAATTACGCTTATTTCCACCTACAAGTAAAACTGAAGTAGCATTCAGTATCGAAACAACTCACGTAATCACCTCTACTGCATAAGGAAAAAACGTCTGATACACGTCTTATGTGAGTAGCACGCTTTTTAGTATCAGAAAAACGCATCAAATTCTAAGTAATTCAGAAGCATTCAAACTGCGGAATTAGGTACTACCCAAGATGGAAAGTCCCATATGCACAAGTATGAAGATCGAGGTTCAAAAAGTACCTATAATGAATCAAGATAGCGATGAGTCACTACAAAACAAAAGAAGTTTTTATAAATTGACGTTTATCTTAGTACAATCTGAAACAAAATTACAGAAAAGGACGGTACTACAACCCACGCTCAAAATGTATTGTCGCCTGTACCCGATAATAACTGCATTTACGACGCTCTTATGCAAGTCTACGCTTTTAAAATAACAATGTGCTTTTAGTACGCATGACTTTTAGAAATACGTTTTAACACAGTAAATGAGCCGAACTACAAAAAATAGCAAGCCTTAGGTCCGTTAGAACATAGATTTGACTTGTATTGACGATAGTACAGTCGCCAGCAGGTCAAGGTATACAACACTGTCAAATTTTTCCAAATGATTTTAAACCTTAAATTGTTGAAGATAAAGTTCAAAATCAACTGAGAAAATTTGACATTTTGTGGTAATTTGATGTTCTGGCCACCGTACCTTGAGTGTTATTGTTAGTTAGGTACCCACTTGACGCTTCTACTAATTTGTTGCCTTGATTTTCAACTATTATAATGACATCATAATACATTCACGCGATCATCTGCGTCTGCTTTCACAGTTTCCAACTGAATGGAGTTCGTTCATTCGTTCATCTAATGAAGCAATTAGTTGTTTGCACATTTAGCTTCAGCTTCTCTGGGAGAATTTCCAAGATAATTTCATGGCTCAATGTATTTTCTATTTACACATTCAACCACAGAACCCGTACATCCCTTATAAGAGAACTGCGTAATTAGTTGAATTCTAGGATTGGAATTGGATGGTGCGGTCGAATTAAGAATCTATTTATTCATGACGTATTCGTGCCTCGTTTAACCGCAACTAGATAAAATCAAACATAGTTTGTTGACCACTATATACGTGGCTGTTCCGATTTCAAGTAAAATCGAAATACGTCAATGTTGCCATCATAAATCGCAAATGTTTACATTCGAAAAATACAGTCTGTTCATTCACAATGCAGTGTTTTCATGTGCGGACGCAATTTTGCGTTTAAATATAACTGGTCAGCGAAATCCCGAGCGTGTTCAAGGTTCCACAACTACGCAAAATATGCAGACGTCATTAAAAATAAGGAAAAAAATATAGTAAACAATACGATGACCACGTGGAGATGCTCACAATGGGTGCTGATACTATTATCGTAACGTTATCATGTACTCTAATGGTCTTTCTTGGAATCGAAATAGCCTAGCGTACAATTATCGCTGCTTCTGTGAAACGTCAGTCTGTTCGCGTAATTATGTGGGTGTAGCGACTACCAAGGTTTCGTTGTTTCACCAACAAAAATTGAAACTATTATAGATAGCATAGATAAGAACGTAATAGATTGGTAGGAAGCATAATTTACGCGAGGCATGGAACCGTAGCGGACCAAGTTTGCGTTTACAATAACTACATTATTTTTTCCGTAATGCGTGTACAAATATACAGACAGATACGTACAAAAATCTAGACGTTTTAATGGCTTTTCTGTTGCCCTGTAAAGATATAATTAAGTGGCTAAGTAGATAAATTTCCTTTTCGAACGAGTACTATTATAAATTATCTGTAACTTATATAATTAAAAATGTATCCATATTTACCGTCTCCTGTGCTGTTGGTTAAATAAATATTTATTTCTTCTTCTTTATATCATACATTATTCGTTCAATCTCATTATTAAGTGAAATACCCAAAACCACATGTGACAACCAGTCAACTACAAACAACAAAAATATATGGAGGGAGATTCCCCAAGGACGCAGACGTAATCACTAAGCGGATTGCAAATAAATACTGTTTTGTAAGCCAGACATTGTCTCAAGGTTTAATTATAATAAATCTATAAACTCAGCATTCCAGACAAAAACTTGGTCGCAAATTCGCAATGTAATCTTAGTTCAAATTGCAGACTTAGCAAGCTGGCATATTTTACTGTTTACATCTGCATCAGACATGTAATATATTTTCTCACGGTCGATCCCAAGATTTAAAGGTTCGTGATAAGAACCGATATTGATCTGCTAATGGTAGATCATATTTCAACACTCTCACTCTCTCTCTCTCTCTCTCTACTCTCTACCTAAGAGGCTATCCATTAATCAAAAGCGAAGTCTCACTGATGTTATAAATTTCCGTCTCTTTATAACCCACTTCAAGACAGAAAAACACATAATCTATTTTGAAAAACTTGGCACAGGAATAGCGTGAAGTTTTGTGAAGCATAAGTCGTGGTCGAAAGCTCTATAGTTATCTATATAAATATATTATAAATAAAAATCAATAGCCGCGGTATGTTAAAGCATCCCTTCCTTTTTTTTTAAATTTATTTGTTTTGGTTCATAATATTAGGGACATGAGTATGAAAGATCTTTTTTTTATAATCCACCGGAAAAGTCCGTTTAGTTGGAGATTTACTCAGGGAAGCTGCGTACGCTAGTCTTTATAATTAAATAAACATGCATCCTTATTTCCTTTTGTCACACCATAACTTAAGAGCGACTTTTTTAGATTTATTTAATTTAGTTTTTTTTTTTAAGTTTTCTAATACTTTGTGGAAGGTTGTTACGGTAAGAAAAATTAAGAAAATTGCAAAGGAAATTGAAAAATATCTGAAAACTCAAACGACTATTTTAACATCGCGCGTTTTTTATTATTATTTATAGACATAAATTCGAATTGAATATTCATAGCTAAAACCGGACGTCTGCCGGGTCAACTAGTATCATTATAAAAAGTAGATCCCAAATATTATCCAATCTTTTATGTACATGAAAATCAAATAAACCATATTTAAATAATACCTGACAGTATAATTAATACTAAGACTAATGCTTATTGATTTTTATTTAGACATAAGAACGTCTAGACTAGCCTTCTTACATAACACATTTCTTGGCTTAATCTCGTCTAATTAAATTATTTCGTAGAATCCTATCGGCAAAAATAACTTTCAACGGCTGTATTTTGTACAGTCAAGTGCAGAATTTCATAGCTACGTACACTCGGTAACGAAATATTTCAAGCCTAATGTTTCAGCTTTACTTATATTATATTGATAGAATCTAAATATAATAAGGCTTAATAAGTTTATTAATGTTTTGGACTATCACCCCTACCCATTACTACATAAGCAATGAACATATTCATGAAAATAACATATATGTAATCAATAATTTAAGATGATTTTGTGCATAATTACATCAGAAATGTAGTTCTTTATCACTATATTTTTATTTAACGTTGGAGGGTTTTCTCGTGAATTGTACGCTTCTACCGGGGCGCGTCGTAAAATGTTAATTGGTCATCAATGGCTCTGACATTACTATTTCTTCGAACCGTAAGATTTACGCTTTTATATCTACTTATTTTTTATGCGTGCCATATTTATTCTGCAGCTCTTAATGATAATACACAGAAAGCATAAAGTGTTGAAACGTGAAATGTTAGGATACTATGTAGTTTTCGGAAAAGAAAAACATGGTTTCTCCTCGTACGTAGGTACTTTAGATAATCGCAGTATCAACCCAAATGACCAGCATACATTTTCCCGAAGCGATTCGGCGTATTAATATCAGTGCTTTAGAACAACAAATAATAAAATATTACATTTTACAATAAAATATTCCGGTATTTACGTTGATAAACTTGCTATTGTGAACGAGATGAAATTCATGGAATCCCGAAATTAATTAACCTACTTTGTTCAACAATAAGATTATCTAGAGCTTAACAATTGGTACTGGCTTATACCGGTCTAACTTTGTCCTCATTGCTTCTTTTTGATAACATAGTTTTTGCTTTTCATCGTATTACAACAGATCATCTGCTGTATTCTGTTGGCCAGACGGCTATATAATTTACAGGTCGTCCATTAACAGTAGCACTGACCCAACATACATCAATTATTGCTATGGTTACACTCAATGTAATCCCACTAACGGTTTGTAGGCTGCAAAACAAGGTATCCCCTTCGGATCTATACTTAGCATGTTCTGAAACAGTAAGGAACTTCACACAGAACGCGGCCGAGCGATTGTATGCTTATAATGCGAATTTTGTATGCATTTAGGCAAATCAGACTACACCACAAACATGACGCGGCTCGGCCACCTTGTATTATGGCTATAGCTTCCGGTCTCGGACGCGCTCTGCATTTGGTGTGTGAAGCTCTTAAGTTGGTAACAAAAATTGTCTTACCTTGTTTGGTGTGGACTGTGAAGCTGAACGGAGCTTGGCGCTGCTAGCCCCGCCCGCTTGACGGATGGCAGCCATGAGGTTGGAATGTGCGTCGCCGACTAACGGAGGCGCGGGCGCAGGCGTTGACTGCGCAGCCTTCTCCTCTCTATAGACAAACAAATATTGCTAATTATTATCGGCTTTTAATATGAAAAAAACAGACTCATGATCCTCTCCTTTAATTTTATTTTTGCTCATAACAAAACTAAAGAAAGTGCAGTAAAATTTGTTTGAAAATAAATTAAAAGAAGCTAACGTTTTTGTATCTGTAGAAAAGCAATGTAAAGATCTATTACAGAAGGCGCAGACAAATTGTATACATCCTACATTTTTCACACAATGTAGACTGACAGTGATACTGATGATAGATCGTGAGAAACAGCATCTACAACAATTAAAAGATTACTATGTAATGAAGGCGGTCATTACTAAGGATACACTTCTCGAAATTCTCTCGATTCGCGCAACTAATTAAATTAAATATTTAATTTGCTTACAGAATGCTCCTATGTTTCTCGGTAAAACATATTACTTATTAATTACACCTCCACATCGTTATTTAAAATCACGATATTCATTTAAGATAGGTTCCCACCTGCGGCTATTAAATATTCCGTGACTTGTATATTCTGCCCCTATCTTGGTACAAAATCGCGTTAGCTATAAAATTAAAGGCAGATGTACCCTAAGCATTACAAGTAACATTTTGAGCGCAATAAAACGCTTGTAACGTAATAACTCAGTACTTAGAAGGCGGGTCATAAAACGTAACTATTATTTAAATGCAATGACAAACACAAAGGCACTTTCAGCAAACTAGATTTAGTCTAACAATGGTCTAGGTATTACATTTTAAAACGTTTTACAAAAAAATATGTCGACTCAATGACAGACGCATTTATTTTTCCAGCCATTAACATTCATTCACCGCTGGGCTGGACTCAATGGGGCCTGAATGGAAGAAGGAAGGCGCCGTCGAGGTCGGCCCAGAAAGAGGTGGCGGGATGATTTGGATGCGTACCGTGAGGGTTGGTTTAAGGTGGCGCAAGAAAAAAGTACCTGAAAAGAATTGGGGGAGGCCTTTGTCCAGCAGTGACACATATACAGCTAGAAAAAAAAAGAAAACGAACATTCATGCCTACGAATCACAGAAACCTTGGAACGAAGACTGTCACTATTCGGCATAGATAATTTTCCCTATGCGGTATTCAGATATTGCAAAACTTAGGTGTATTTTACGGGAAAAAGAATATCAAGCAACATAATCCTATCGCATATTTTATATTTCCCTTTCAATAACCTGTCTAAGTTATTATAACGTAAACGAAAGCAGGATATTGCTTGATGTATATTACGGATGCACTTCAGTATGTTACCAAGAGATTTAAAAGGTTTAAGAACGGATATTAGACACTTTTTCATCATTTTTACAAAAACTTTGACTCAGATTTGATTTAATTTCTATGTCAGAATGACGTATGACCCTGGCAGAGGGATTTGTTACCAATGGGTAACATGTAGGATTAAGATTTTGTTGAAATGTCTTTGGTATCTTATAAAACATCCATAGTAACAGGTTTGTCACTGCTAAGCGAGAGAGAGAGAACCCTACGATACTTAAAGAGTTACACACACTACAAAAGCGTATTATTGTGTGTGTTCGTGTACTACATCATAAAACGTGTGTATATGTGTGAGTATGTGTTCTCTGTGTGTATAAGTGACTTATATATATTTTTTGTGTCTTTACTGCATTAAATTACCTCTGACCTTTGCAGGGCTGAGTATCGATTCGGTCAGCTTTGTCTTGAGTCTAGACTAGCTTTTGATGTCACTATATTAATATTAGATCACAAAGTAAGGAGACACTTTAGTATTCAAAGGGGTTGATAGAGGGGACGCACTTAACTTTTGAAATAGAAAGTACTCGCGTACGCGTCAGAGGTAATTTAATGATAAAGGACTTTTATAATTATATTATTTATGTAGACTTTCGTTTATTTTTTTGCAGAAACTGTCTGAAAGGACCAACGTTATAATGTACTATGTAATTTTTTTTTATCAGCCGAAGGACATCAGGTATTCTTTTAGGAAAGGTCTGTCTAGACACCAGTTATATTTGATAAAAATTTATAGATTTTCAAGAAAACTAAAAGTACACAACAGACTTTTGCCTGAGACGAATTAAAACTAGAAAATGATCTGAAACACATATCAGCTCTACCTGGTGCGTGTCATTACCCAGAAACATGAAAGATGTACAAAAATAACCGAATTGATAGACACTGTTTAGACTAAATTACATACCTTTGTAATGTTTGTTACAAAAAAAATCTTTAATGGTTTTCTTTGTTAAACAGACATATTTTGAAAGGACTTAGGACCAACCAAGGCGACTAATATATCGTTATTTAACTGGCTTAGTTGGTTTGAGACATCATAAGGCTTTTCTTCTTCCCAGGCACATTGTGGACACTACACTAAACACTACATAGCTGAATACTGTGTCGTCAGAATTACTCAAATATGTATGCAAAATTTGAAAATCGATGTTAAACTAAACTGCCTCACATGTCCACTAGTCGCAGAGGCTGCAGTTGATCAAGCTATCTTGAGTTTAATTTACCGGTTGGGTAGTTTGGCATTGGGTTTACTCATATGGCAATGCTCTTCTTTGTGCCAGATTAATGGCAATGGGCTCGCCTTCCAACTACTGTATACTCAGTATACTCGTTATACCTTAGCCCACTCTTCCGGGAATACATTCGCGATAGTATGTTCAATGTTTCGACAAACGGAAATGAATAAAAATATTCTCGCTGGAATTTTTACAAAGTTATTCAACAGGGTAGAGGCGTGAGAATTAGCGGCTAGCAGCTTAGTAGTTGGGGTTTTACGATCAATGTGTGGTTGTTCGAAAGGATTACGCGTTCTATCGACTTAAGTGTTTATTTATTCAGTCATGCAACTGCTATTTGTAGCACTATTAGAACCTAAACCAAAACATTTGTGGTAAAACAAACAAAAATTGTTTGGAACGCTAGCTATCGAGAGCAGCTGAACTGGGTACACCTGAATTGAAGAACTTATGATGACTGATAGTAAAAACGTGTTTTTATTAATTTATTCCGGTTTATTGAACCTATAGCCCCAGAAGTTTCAAAGCTGTTAAAAGAAAGATGTGTGCATGTGTGTGTGTCTACAGCAAATACAACTTTATACCAGTCTATGTACTTACAACGCGGGCATTGTGCTTCATAAATTCAATAAATTACCACAAAACGTGACTACCGCTACCAATAAGATTACCAGTAGGGCCGAAATAATTATTGGACGTTTTGTTCTCAAACAAAAGAAACACTATATGCGACCGTATACAAGACTTTTCTTTATTGTGAGTGACTTTTTAAGTCCATAGACCACCACCGCTGCCGTCCATAATAAGAACATAGAATTAGTAGTAGTCCTTGGTACTTTGGGCCAATGGGGCCAATCACTCTGAGAATCTATTGATCAGGGTATGATAACCTCACGACTGGTCGAGTTGATAACTACGAGGTACTGACCTGCGGCGGACGTAACTAATTTAACCGTTTACAAAATGATTTGAAAATTACTACGTCACGAGTTCCTGCGAGTCGGTATCAATGTACTGTAAATGTCTGTTGAAGGCTGTTACCCGTTCGGATGGTAACGCACGGTAATGCCGTTTTATTTCGGAAGAAATATAAAAAAAGAAGTTTTATCGAACAAGTAAAGGAAAAAGTGGGAGTAGAGTGGTATCAAAAAGTGAAACTGAAGGCAGAGAGTAAAGAACAGCGATGATTGCTCCGTCGATAAAAGCGAAGCTTCTAAATGGGAGACATTATAAATAAAGAGTCAGGCAGCTAGATAACAGTTCAACCACATTAATAATTTAATTAACAAGATCCATTTCCAATGGCTTCAGTAAATGGTCAGATTTTCATATAAAACCTTACATTTGGAGTCGGGAGCTTCGTTCTCATTGCTCTACAGGTAAAGCAAAGAATTAATTTGAGTGATTCTAGATTGAATAGGGAAAAACAACAAAATCACCTGCTGGCTAAGCACAGACACACAGTTTTGACGACACAGAAACAGAAATATAATTTTAGATAAGCGTTGTATAAATAATACAAATTAACAAATACAGTGTAACGATTCTACCGTCACTGCAAACATTTCGATTGTAGATGAATAGGTTCACATATTCCCAGCGCATAAATTTACGAAACAACAAAAAATAATACCACTGATAAAAATAAAACGACACAAAACAGTTCATAAGACATAATTGTCACACCTAGCGCAATAAGTAGCGTTAACAAGGTATAAATTGTCTATTTATGAGTAATTCAGAGCATAGCTTGAAGCACTTACAATAACAGCAAAAAAATGGACTTGCTTACCTCTCAGGAGGGCAAAGAGATATGTACGCAATTTATTACCACCGTTTACCTCTGGAGAAAAATATGATTCCACATTTGGCATAATTACAAACAATTCCAAGGCAAATACATGACATTGCAACATCGGAATGGGACATTAAAAAGCTTCACACTTAATCCTACTACCCTATCTTTTATACATTCTACTTGTTCATATTAATCTTCATCAAGTTAAGCAATGACTGTCTTAATATCTGGTCTCCTAAGAGACAAAATTGCATGACTCTGTGGCAAGTTTTTGTCAGCAAAGCGGCGACGGTTGAGATGAATCCAAACAAGACATTCCAGTGTAGCTTTTGTTCCAAGTAACTTGATGAGATCAAATTCGCAAAAAAAGTGCACCTTAATAAAGTTATTTACTTAAATGTTTATCCTTTATGCGAATTTTGACATGATTTTACGATGGAATAACGTTTAATTTAAATATATAGACTGACGGCAGACTGTTTATATCCACCAAAATCAATAATCCGTCCACAATTGATTGCACAGTTAATTTTGTTAAGTGTGAAATAGTACGATAAAAAAGCTATTATAGAAGTAAAAAAATATGGGTGGAATTGTTTGGCCAATACGTGATCATTTAAACATTTATCACAACTACAATATTATTTTTGTTTTCCTCATAGAGCCTTACTACACTTTGGATATTTAATATAATATTGGATCTGGAACTAAACAATGTCCTATCCTATAATTTAATATTTTTTATCAGTGTGCAAGTCTAAAAAGAAAGAAAAACTTTCTTTCTTTCTTCTCGTAGGTCTGTCTTGTAACTGAACAGAATACAAAACTACAGAAATGGCATTTCGCGGTATAATCTTGATTTACGTACCTACAATCCTACATGTTAGTACGTACACAATGTATATACAAAATGTATTAAGTATATGAATGAACAAAGCCCACATAATGTTTGCAAGGTCTTTTGTTAATGTGATGTCACCAACAATGGCAACATTAAAGGATACGAATGGCAGAACTAAAGAATGAAATAATATATTTTAAGGATATCCTTTTTCTTGAATCCAGAAAAAGAGTGCAATAGTTGATTGATTATTAAATTTCATATCAGTGTCACTGATTAACTGCTTATAAAAATGTAGGTAATCAATCAATTTTATAACAACAAGCTTTTCTATCTAGCTTTACGTAGCAGGCTTAGGAGAAGATTAAGCTAATACAAGGGTAACGAAACGATCAAATGTATGAGAATCAGTGGGTGGAAGCAAGCATGTTAGAAAGGAACCGCTAACCCCATGATTATACCTCTGCTCCTCAATAGAGAGTAAATTGAAAGAAAAAGCCGGTATGACTGTAAAGGCCTTTGCGGTATTAGAAAACGAATGCCTACGTGCAAATTATTACACAAACTTAAATGAACAGCAATCTCGTAAATATCAGAAAACGGTACGTGATTGCAACCTGTCAAACCCTATGGATGCCGTAATAGCTTGCATGAATTTGATCCAATATTATCCGGGTCCTAGCCATAATCAATAACATAATTTCAGCTCAAGGCTTCAAGTGAAAGGCTCTATTTGACAGCAAAATGGAAACAGCTCATAACAATCCTAAAATACTGACAACAAGATTGGATCTAATGGATAAATCTATTCAAATTGCGCTCGGGTAAACAGAATGGACTTATGTAAGACCTATAACTTAAACGAATTACACGCGAAGTTCTATTCTTCTAATTATTACTAGTAATCGCGAACACGCAACGCCAATACAACTACATGATACAACTAATGAATAATATGAGCAGAAATTCTATAAATACAGTACAGTACACGGAATGACGCGACGTTTCACGTCACGTTTTGCAAACTTACTTCTTACGTGAAAAGGGGACTAGCCCAACGCAAAACTTAAAGTATGAAACCACAAAAGCGAAAATCGACCCTGTAAAGTACGTTTCGCGTCACGTTTTTCAATGGAGTACCTGCCTAAGATTGTAGAGGAAAGCTCGGCGTAATTTTAATTAAATACTTATGTATGTTTTACGATGGTGGATGGTTATTACCCTTCAAACTACAAGTGTAATGGATAAAAACTTTTCAATTATTTTCTTAATTGTTAAGAAAGGCAATACGTATAACAGACTAGTATAATTGGCAGGTATAGTCAAAGTGGTAATATTGGGAAAACAATCTGTAGTATTTTCCCAATATGTCAAATGGTCAATGGGTTTTGCCATACTGTGCCCATATATCAATATATTATTATCAATTCTGTGTCAAGTGCACTTCAACCGGCCATGACATTAGATTCTTTAATATCAAAAGATGCAAACTCAGGAGATAGCTCTGCAAAAGGCCAATGACTTCATAATACTCCGATAATGAGTGACAGATGAGCATGACATAATCAGGGAATCCCATTCATACCTTATTATGCACCTTTGCTCACGTGACTCGGAATGGTTTGGCGATCCTCCAGTATACTTATGCTAATCTTAGTCCCAACCCAATGATAATAAGTTCTCAAAACTGTTTAGCCTACGAATAATAAAATGGAGGGCTGTTCATTATCATTGCAAAGATAGGGTTCTATTGTCTATACCTTACTAAAAAAAACGATCTGTTTTGTATCCTAAGTTTACAAATAAAATTCAGTCTTATTTGCAGTCAATTAATTCATAATGATCGTAATGGGCGTACTAAAACTGCCATACGAATCTTATCGCAACTGAAATCTAATGTTTCACCGTAACGAGACGGTCAAAACAATATTTTACAGAACAATACATAATTTGCATGTGCGTGATAATTTAATTTGCGTGTGCGCACATTGGTTCGTAAGCGATAATGATTTAGGATCCGTTGCTTGGGTCAAACACATCAATACTCATAAAAGGATACATCTTAAGACATTAAAGTATTTTAGAAGTAAATTATTATTTCTGGTAAAAAGTAAAGACAGCAAAAAAGGCTTTTAAGGGGAAGTAGCTTAAGCACTATAGTATTAATTAATGCCGTTATACCCTTGAAATTTCAACGTCCACAATTTATGACCAATTCCGTTGAAAGTATACACTACTTCTTATGATTTATAATGCATGGGGCGACAGCACATCGATCAGTATGCCATCGAATACTATTTGCTAATCGATCAGCCACGAAATGACACGAGCCGCGTACATGTCTAGACCATCATAAAGTAACTATATATATTTAGAAGCTATATGCAACAGTATATGAATACGAAACTAACCGAATAAATTAGCATGTATTATATGGTAATTACTTGCTAATCGGCAATGCAGCCCTATTATAGATACATTATGAGTTAAGTACAATAGATCCCCTATTACATGGGACCTAAACGAACTTTAGAACCTATGCCTAACGCTAATACAGGCGTCACGGCATCTTAATGTAAGTTAAGGTTAAGTAATATAAGTTAAGGCTGACTCATACCATATTCTACTCGTAAAGATTAAAAAATAAATAATACATCATAGACTATTCTCTGAACAGAGGGCGAATTCTTATTTAATATTGCACGCACATACGAGACGACATTATTCGATGTACACTTTCCACCTGCGAAGATAGAAAGCGACCAAATGAAGTTCTCAAGTTCATGAGAAATCTATAAATAGATAGCAGTATGCCGCCGTACCCTGTAGGCGGATAGACCGACCATTCCAGTATCTCGTTAATTAGAATTTTTCATTTTGTGAGATACGTTTATCAAACGAGTGCTTTCAGGTGCTTTTTTTTATTACTTTAAGTAACTTCAAAATACTAATTGATTTCTCAGATTATTTTTTTCTACGTGTTCAAATATTTAGTGGTGGAGTCAATATTTTGTTGAATATGTTATCGATGTATCTGGAAATGTGTCTTGTGTCTCAATAGGCAATTATTGAGAAACTAGTTTAAATAAAAACGTAGTTACATGAATATTTATGAAATTGGTACCGTGTGATCGAGGAATTTGAAAAAGAGGGGAATGTAACAGCCGCCTTCGTAAACTATATGAGCTTAATTAATGAATAATTAAGTTTGCTGAAAACCCAAATAATAATGCAACAAAATAAAAGTTCAGTGTCAAATGATTGCAGGCTTTAATTATAATATTGATAGTTTATCTAACATCAAAGTTGATTGATGTACTTCTAAATCATTAGCTAAACAAGGCGCTTTACTCCGCTCTACCTAAAGTAGTTACGACTTTTAAAGTCACTGTTTAAATACGAGTATAATGCATAATATAACATTAAAGATTCAGTTATGGGCACGCCCATGTAGGGAAAGTCATTAGCATACGAAGAAACAATGCAGTCCGGCAAGGACGTTTGCATAAACAATTTCAATGCGGACGATGATTTATCTTTTGCGGACAGTAGACGGTACCAATATGGACAGGATTTTTTGAATGTCATGCTACTGGGAAAACATATTAACGAAGTTCTGATAAGTAACCAAAATGAATTCGTAGTAAGAACATTTTGTACTGTAAATTATAACCCGATAAAGCTTGAGCTGTTATTGTATTATGGTAGTATCTGAAAATAAATTTAATACCTGTCTTACGTTCCTTCCTAATTGGGAATCTTGACCTTGTCCAACGGATCACTAACACACTGTTCCAGAGATTTTCTTGACAGCATTTTATAGGTTTTATTTAGTGGGAGAATTACTATCAGCTCATAAAAAATATTGGAAAGTGGTGAAAATAACGCTATACAGCGGGTGGACATTTGTTTCTAGAAAAAAATAGCTAAAAAATACACGATCATAAATTGAGTCCTTCCAATGATAATCATAATTATCTGTCTTAAATAAATTATGTATTGCTATATTTTTTGTAAAACAAGCTGCAAACACAGTTTCATTATGATTTTATTAGATACCGATAAGAAATTAATCTATTTCTCAGAAAACTATCGAAATACTATGTGTAAATAGGTATCCGATAGGATTAGTACAGAAATCAACGTGTAACACACTATGCACACAAATTAATAGATAATAACATACACAGATAGCTATGAAATAGATATTAGGAACATATAAAAACTTGTAACCTAAAATAGTGAACTGAGAATGGAAAAAAAATATAGCCATGTAAAACCGAAGAATAAGAATATAGAGAATATTTATTTGTATTCTTTTCCTTGTCAGTCCAATGATAATGCTGATAACCTTAGCTGTTCTAGTAAATTATTCTTAGAATGTTTTGCACTTACTGCTATGACGTAATATTGATGTGCATGAATGGATACTATACTACGTAGGAATATAACAGAACGTTTTTATCAGTCAGTACCATTGTCCCAATGCAGTTATTTACATCAGGGTACAATAGTATCCCTCTATATCTATACGAAGGTAACAAACGTTTATCACCATCACGCGTTTGCCCATAGCGTCTGGTTAATTGGGAGCAAACTTTAAGAACCAATATCCAATTATCATTCAAAAATCTCTGACTTAATCAGCTATCGTGGAAGATCGACCCCTGAGTGATTATTTTCCAGTCCTAAAAAATCTCGTAGAGATTTTTCAAGTGCTATGCAGTCCCGTTTTTCTAAAGCTCCTCTAAAGGCTTTCAGGAATCTCCCGAACTGAATTCCTCCCAACCCTATTCATAGAAAATTCCATCTCAAACTTCCACGAACATCGACAACTGAAAGTGAACAAAAGCAGAAAACCTTCGTAAACTTTTTCGCCTGATCTTATTCAAAATTTCGCGTGAGCTCTTTACTTGAAGCTCTGTGTCGGACTGTTCTCTTTGTAAAGGAAGCTAATACTTACTGGCAGTGAATATAACAGCGAAGCATTTTATGTAATCATCGAGTCATCGTACTCTGGCCGTCGCACCAATTGATTCTGTTCCACTGAATTGGTACAAGGCGATATATAATACGTTTCGGCGAACGATCGGTTTATTTTCGTGTAGGGTGCTTTTGCCGGCCAGATGGAGTGACGACTTGCGGAAGGCAGCTGGCAGTGACTGGATGAGGAAAGCCGAAGATCGGGCTCTGTGGCGTTCACTAGGGGAGGCCTACGTCCAGCAGTGGACGAGTATGGGCTGATGATGATGATGGGGGTGCTTTTGATAAACTCTAGGTACTATGAATGTAGACTGGAGAAGGAAGGTGACTGGAAAGACCGCTACTTCTCCACTAGACTAGCATATTGAACTAAGTATAGCCTAAGATTTTTCATTATGATAGGAACCGGTGCCAAGCCATGGTGGAGTTAATGACTTGATAATAACGATAAAGAAGACTATACATTGAGGCTGGCATACTCGTTCCACGATTAAAGGCTGCCATTTTTTTCCAAATAAAGATTAAAAAAAAAAAACTATACATTAAATCGTTTATGAATATTCTCAATAAGCTGAGATGTATATTTCTTTTTCGTAAAAATCAAAGGATTTGTAAAACTTTTCCGACAATTCATCAAAAAACCATCAATCACGCGTTTAAAATATGAAACCTCTTTTAGCAATATTCAATAACATTCACTGCGAAACAATAAACACGAAATCAGAGTCAATTACTATTGTTTTAGTATTTCTAGTGTACCTTCAACCGTTTACCGAGAAATATGCAATGTAGATGTAAAGAGAATTTATAATTAGCAGCGATTAATGGAACTAGTCCACAGAGTTTTGTTAAGCAATTAATTTGGTAGAGATTTTCCGCCCACGATCAACACTAACTTCTGGTAACGTGTACCTATCGAAAAACTTCAGAAATTCCACGATTTTATTGGTGGTGCTTTGAAATCGTTCCGTCTCATTCTAAGTATTACCTAATAGTTGTATTTCCAAGTAGTATCGAGCATTGTGGTAAGTAGACTAAACAACTAATAAGCATTTATCTGTGTCCACAAACTATTTTTGTTTATTTGTTAGTTCTTTCATTCTCTATCTTAGTACTAGGGAAAAACAAACCACTGCGCATGAGACATTCGTAGCGATTTACCACAAAAATGTACATTTTCAAACACTATTCGACTAAGGTAATAATGAGGTACATTTTTATAGTTTTCGTGTTGTATTCAACTTTAATACATATTTTAAAACAACGCTACAACAAACGCTACAATTTAAAACCACAGTAGAGTACACTTTTTTTTTATCTATGCGTAAACTATGACAAAGACCGAATAGTTGTTAATTAATTCAGCGCAAGTCGTTAAAAAGGTCTAATGGCGTCATACTGTTAATAAAGTGCCACGGCTACTGTATTTCTGCAGTAATTATTACTGAAAAAGCAGCCTGCAAGTATGGCCGGTTTAGGCTTACCAGCGGGTGGTGTGATTCAACTCAAACCAAACAAAAACATGGGGACCATACATCACACAAGCCGCATTAACATATTTCCATCATTACGGCGTTTGAAAAAAAAACATGCTTCCATTTTTATTGCGACTGAAAATAACATTAAAGGCGTTCCTGGCCATACTCGCATTCTGATTGCCGCGGTAATTAAATGGCAAGTATAAATTATTTCAATACTGTAGCCTCCCTACTATATAAAGTCGCAATTACAGCCTACTGCTGTATACGCCTCCCTTAAATTGTTATTTCCTTCAATCCTGTGTAGTATCGAAATAACTCTAACCAACAATCGGAACTTCTTCATCAATATAACAAGCTTATCAAATCGACTGAACAAATACAGGGGAATTACAACTTTCTATCACAAATCACACCTATTTAGCAGAATAGAGCAACAATAAATCCGCGTACACAGAACAGGACTCGGTAACTGTGAAAGAGTCGTATTGCAACGTTCGGAGAATGTCTTCATTTCGCTAATTCCTAAAACAATATTCTTCGGTGCTTGTGCAAGATTGATGGCTGAATAGACGTCGGTCATGCGGCAAAAACTAACAATCTATTTATTATCCCTTACATAGACAGTAGATCTGGGGTTTGTCAACATTAATTGGGCCGACAGAGCCCAGTCTCATGCAATATGTGTGAATAGGGTTATTCACATCCAATTTGCCGGTGCTGGTAATTGGGTACCGGACAAGACGTCTTAGATATCTATACAGCTATCTATCCCCATTTAGTGTGCCTACTGGATAATCCTGTTTAAAATTAATGCAGGACATTTTGATTTGTAAATATTGTAGACTACATAAACATTGTGGACAGCTAAGTAAAGAAACGGACTCGGATTTTTATTCATGTGCTACGACTATTTTGTGTAGTTTATGAAGTAAAAAAACGATACTATCTATGAAGTAAGTACGAACATTCTGTTAAAATAATAATAGCCTTTCTCCAATAAGTAATGGGTAAAACCGCAAACTGATAGACTGTTTTTCACTGATTGCTACAGAAACATAAGAAAGTAAACATTATATTATTTGTACAATACATCGTTCTGTGGAACATACGCCGCTTGTTTTCAAAACGACTGTTTCTACTTACGAACACGGTACCGGGAAAGCGAGCGGTTTGTAAATAGTCACTTTATTCTAGAATATTCGAAAGTCTAGCACTTCAGCACTTCTATGATAATAGTAACTTCTATAGGTACTACACCAAGTCTCTCTTAATAATATTTGTACATTGTTTGTTTAATTTGGATGTCATTGAAAGTGAAAAATTGGCTGATATCACGTTTTGAATATCGGTAGACATCAAAATATCTACCGTAATGCACCGAATCAGACACATCGTTTTTGGCTTTTGCGATCAATACCGATTATTGCTGTATAATGAATAAAGAGAAGAGATATAACATTTATATGGGCAGACGAAAATTAATGTCGGTCTTTTCGAATTTTTATTCATAGTCGTTCTGATTACTGTGTATTCGGGGCCAAAGGACTCCCTAGCCTCATTAATTAAGTTTATAAATAGAGATTTCTTATCTCAGATATAAAATAATAACTCTTACATAGTTATAATTACGCCGATCCTGGAACCATGCCCTGATAAAAAAAACACGATTTAAAATATATTCAAGAATATTGCAAACACGCGATACATGCAGGTTTTTGTGTTGATCCCATGAGCTGATATTGTAGAAACACGATAAGATCTTCTTAAACCTACCAATGAAATTAAAAGCTACAAATAAGACAACATGAAAGTGTGGGACTAGGTATAAGTCATAAAAATATATCATGAATTGATCAATGGACAGTATATAGCATCATTGTATGTAGCAACTCTTTTTGTATAAGAACGTGACTATTTACTATTTTATGCACCTAGTTCCATAGATCTAGTTTGTTATCTATGAATCAGTCTATTTAATAGGAAGTCCTTCACTTAATAAACCCATATGAAGCGTTTTGTCGGTAGCACGTCAATGTTTAAAACCCAAGATTTATGTTTAAATTGTTTTATTTCACAGTCGTCATCAAATTCTAAGAAAAGTCGAACAGACCTTTATTTTTGCGTATAAGAAAGTAGTACACTGCTTTTAATAAACGGTCGTCGTTTTGCATACCTACATTTTCTCTATCATATAAGTAGGTACAGGGTAACTTTTAATTAATTGGCAAAACTGTATCATTAATGAGAATTGTAATATCTTAGCATGATATTTTTTTCATACTAACAATATATAAAAATCAAACTACTATGATTTAGAAATATGTGACGGACTTTAAATTTCAATGCAACGTTACATTCGCGTGGTTTTATAGACAAACTATGTACTTAAGACATACTGAGCCAAAGCGAAGCATGGTCGGTATACGCACAGTGGATAAATGTAAAAAAAAAAACATCTATATAACAATCAATAGACATTATGACGCATCAATATTGATGAGCACCATCACGCCCACTGATTGGTAGTGGCAGATGCTGTGACCACTTTTATCGCCAAAATGCAATATCCCACCACCCTGATTATATTCAGTATACGACTCTTATTATTACGCCGTAATTAAAATCATAGATAACCTTTTTTAAATACATACACATCAGATATTATTAATGATCTATGCAGATGATTAAGTATTCTTGACACAAGTATTCCGATGAAAAAGTGGTCGAAGGTTGGTAGTACTGCGGAGTATTAATTAAGCCTAATCTTATATATTTTTTGTTGCATTATTCTCGAGACACTTCATCTTAATCACGATTGATATGTACCATTAATTAATTTGCAAACTATTGATGAGTGTATTAATTAATTATTAACAGGCAGTAATTAATGCTAGAGACTGCAGAGCATGTCTTGTCTTCAAAATTGTATTACAGACAACATATGTGATCTTTTTTGGATTCTGAACTGTAAAGATCAAAAAGGAACTCTTACAGAATCTATTTTCAATAAATATTAGCATACCTACTTTTAATGAATGAGGTATGTAATTTTAATGACGCACACACTTTGTACTCTACTGGCCATGTACAATAAAACGAACATTTATTTTATTATGCTCTTCAAAATACTGTTGAGTTTGTTTTTACGTCTTTAGAGCTATTTAATATTCCATTGATGGAGTAAACAGGGGTCAAATGACCCATAACTCTAATCCGGAGGTGGAAAACACAGCGATTTACATTTTTCTAGGAAACTGTATCTATTATAACGCCTTTCTTTTGTAGTGAAGGTGCTTACGATTCATGTAATTCAATGCGTCTACTGGGAACCGTGGGCTGGCGGCAATCCCTGAAGCGTCGGCGCACTTGCCGCTCTTACGAGGAACCATAAGAATCAACGCGGATTTATACTAAATGAGGTATTCTAATTTGAATATTCCCACATTAACATCGTGAGAAGCATACATTTAATTCAAGACTCTTTCAAATATTTATATCCAAGAATTACATTAAAGTGGTGCGATTCAAACTCAATTACATGTTTACAAGATATCTAATAACACAAATATGTTAATCGATTCTCAGCTCACTAGTGCAGCTCAACAAAATAATTAACCAACCTGTTCCCTTATGTCGTTCCCGCGCAGGAAAATGACCAGATAATGTGTTGACATTGGTACCAAGTATCTTTTTTTGTCACTATAAAGTAGTAGTTGTCTGTCCGTTTCCTAAGGCTATCTTCTCAGGGGTGGCTTGTTGAATAAACACACGGATAATATATGGATAAAATGTGAATTAATTGAGTAATTGATCCTTATCTTACAGAACTTAAGTCTTAAATACTTAAGTTAATTAGTGCCAGAGATGCTGCATACTCCGAACGAGTTTTTTGAACGCATCTACAATGAAACTTTAATTACACAAAATCCCATAGTCAATCAGTGGATGTATCCAGTGTTTTTAGTATTAATGTTTAATTCATACAGCGGGTTTAACGTGCACCTTGTTGCTGTGGAATGAGTTTCGTAATTATATTAACTTTAGAGCTCTTTATCTAGGGTTGAAAAAATCTGTTCACCCCACATATGGTACGGGGTGTCACAAAAAATCAGGTAAAGATACATGATTAAACTAATATGGGTCTTGATGAATAAAAAATAAACACATGCTGGAACTCTGGAATTTGGTGATTTGTTTTTGTTCTAACCTTTTTGGCGAATGTTCTTAGAATGGCAGTAACAATGAGTGAGTAGAAAACAAATGTTGCCGATTATAATTACGTTACATAACAATAGGAAGAAAATGAATAATGACGAAGAAAAGCCTATTATTATCCAGTTTGATTTAATGACATCTGTATTGCGTGTAGAAATGTTGGAACAATGAGTAAGATATACACTTGTAAAACCTAATGTTACCTAAATGTCTGGAAATGTAATTATTTTTGAGTAATAAATTTATTCTTATTCTTATTCTTATTATTCTTATTCTTATATGATAAAAAAACATTTAAGTTTTTTTTTTTTTTTTAATATAATGATGTAAGAGTATAAGTTTCTGTTTAGTTGTAAATAATCTATTTTTCAACATATCGTCACCATGGCAACATCACGTATAAAACTGACAGATAATAAATCTAAAAATAAATAAAATCGATATTTTTAAAATAAGCAGTGAGCACACGCGCGAACATAAATTCGTTGTTAGAATTTTATTACCGAAACGTATGTAGGTACTATTAAAACAAAAAAAGAAACAATAAAAGCGAAAAATTACATGGAATTGGTTCGTTTCTTTCATCATTCAACGTTGAATCGAAATTAATTATAATACATAGTTTATAAATTAACGTGATATTTGTTCTTGTGTGGGTAGATAAACTATGGCCTGTTAAATATTTTGAGGTAAAAAGAGGTGTCAAGGAAAATGAGGTTCAATATTATGAACCAGACCAACCTATTTAAAGCATTAATGCGATGTTAATTGGCAGCAAAGCTGTTTATTTCTGCATTGGAACCTTAGTTTGTTTACACAGTCGTTTCTATAATACGGAAGTGGCTTGGCCATTTGGTCAATGCGAGTGTGACCTAATTGAATAATTAATTACGTTTAAATAATTTATATTTCATTGATTCATCCAAACACTCTAAAATAAACATCATAAAATCGGAAAGGCAAACGGAAAGTTTTTGTTTTGAAAAACGTTGCCCCATACGAAAATTTTCGCCTGTATCGTGTGCACATTTAGAAACAAATTATTATTACAAGAACATACTGACCCAAAACAACAACCATACAAATATGTGTTGTATGCGGGAATCTAACGCGTAGCCCATAGCGCAACAGGTCAGGTCAGCCACTGCGCCAATCGTGTCGTCAGATAATTTGACACATTCGAATTTTGAAATTTAAAACTTACCGTTTGATTTGGACGGCTGGTGCGGCTTCCATTGGTGGTGGTGGAGGCGGCGGTGGTGGCGGTGGAGGGGGGAGCGACCGCGCAGGCGGCGCAGGAGGCGCCGGAGGCGCGTCAGGTATGTCTGGTACCATCACCGGGACATCGACCTCTTCTTTAGGTATGTTAACATCCGGCAGTTCCTTCAGATCCGGGAGTTCAATCTCCGGAACAGTCACGACTGGAGCTACTGGTGATGTGACGACCGATGGCGCAATAGACCCATCAGTCGTGTTGGAGAATTGTACGTCTCCCGCTATGCCCGGCAGGTGTGGCAGGTCCAACGGCATTTCCAGTTCCGGTACCTGTTAAAAGATCGACATTAACCTTTTGAACGCCATTGTCACATATATGTGACAAACGAAATCTTACCCTGAACGCCAACGTCACATTATATGACAAAATATACGTCGCACCATATTATGAAATAAACAATTTAACCATTACTTTAGTGTTTGCACTACTTTGTGTAATTTGACAGAAAAAGTGGCCTGGCGTCAGGGGTACGGCGATACGTTTATGCTCTGGCGTTCAAAAGGTTAAATACTTCTTATTGTAATTTAACACCCTAATTGGCATTTTCAATGTTTAGGGACATACATTAAAAAAATAATGGTGGCAAAAATTTCACATTACGCAGAATTCTTTCCTGCGTACTCTGATTTTAATTTTCAGGTACTTGTAATGAGTTCAATAAAGGTCAGTAAGATGTACCTACTTATTATAATACATCCAATTTAAATAAACGACTTCAATCACATTGAGAATGAGAAAGCCCTGAAGATGTTCTACAATAATTGCATCAACGGTCATAAGCCCCGCCCACGAGCACCCCAGGTATTGCTTTGCATAAACGCCCACGTTTTCAAACTGATACATATTATATAGAGTCTAATAAAAAATTGAGAATCATGACATCCCATTATGTCACACTAGCTTTCCGCCCGCGGCTTCGCCCGCGTGGATTATACGTTTCTTTTCATTTTACGGGATAATATACAGCCTATGTCACTCAGGAATAATGTAGCTTTCTATTGGTGAAAGAATTAGAGAATATTAGAGCTATTAAAAAAAATATTGTACACACTTACCATGCCCATACCCGGTGCATAGAGATATTCATCCGCATCTCGTTTCAGAATATCTCTCTTCATGATAGAGCTAGGTGCCGCTTCCAGGAGGCTCTTGCTCTCGACCTTCGAGGTCACTATTGGCACGTACGCTGATGCCACCCGCGTGGTACCCAGATAAGGACTCTCGTCGGTATTAAAGATTAAAAGGTCGCCCACACTCGATAAGTTATCAATCACATTGTCCAAATTGAAGTCCTGTTTGGGCTCCGCAATCTTAGGTTCTGCTACTTTCACATGGTAAAAGTGAAGTTTCTCCTAAAATTAAACATACAGATCACATTTTTGTCCTCAATCTATGACAATAACAGTACACACAACACGTTGAGCTATACAGTTGCTCTAGAAAAATCACCGTTGTTGCGACGGATTATGAGCGGTCCAAAGGGCAAACTGTAGCCTTGGTGGACGCCAAATTCAATACTTTTTTTGGGTGATCGCAAATTGTTCGACTATAACACATGGCAGCAGAAATTGCGACATCAGCAATAACTTATTCACTATAATAAAACTTTTGCTTAATCATTGTTATGTTCCGTCAAAAATGACTATTTACACTACTATTTGCGATTTTTAAGCATAAGTTTTAGTACGCAAAGTACATTCATGACTTTAAATATGTGTCTTTTAGGGCATTGAATTATGATCAATGGTACCCTCGACTCATTCTTGCAACATGTTATATCGAAAGTGCAGTGAAACAGCGAATTAATAAACTTCGCGACAATATTGCCAAAGTCATGAGTAAACCTTAACCCTGGTTGTATAACTTGTACAACAATCTTAATCGCTTTCTTTTTCACAGTTAGTACATTATGTTAATATATTCACCGAAAAAAATATATACTTCATGCAATATTACAAAATGAAAGCGATGTTTTGCGGGTTGCGATTTTTTTTTATAATTCCGCAGATATTTGCCCAATATTTCAGAAAATACGGGATATACTTGTGTACGATGCTTTACGATTCTTTTATAGATATTTATTCGAAAGCCTGAAGATATTGAAAATAGTATGACTTAATGCTATGAGGGGTTTTTTTTTATGAATATTTATATTGTGATAAATAAATCGCTTGTCCAAAGTTATTCGCCGCTTATTGCTTTAGGGACCTAAGTTTGGTCATAGATAAATCATTGTTAATCAATTAGCCTATCGTAGTCCACTACTGGATAAAGGTCTCTCCAGCGATGATGTTATGATATTATATATCAGCTAACCTACAATGTCATGATTTTAATTATTGCGTCTAGGAAAAGGTTAACAGTTCACAAGTATATTTAGATTTTATCAATTGCTATTTACCCGCGCATATTGACGTCTTGTTTCAAAATCAACCTGCAGATAACGAGTTGCACCCATTGTTTCTACAATATTATAAAGTGAGACACCATAATAATGAACAAAGTTAGAAGTAATTATTGTCTTACCTGTAATCCTTTTTCGTTAGACTGCCCCTGAGTTTTACTGCTCAGAGTAACCTTTTTAGGCTTATGTTGATATCCGTCCGGATCAAGAACTGATCGGTAATGTTCATGGGTTATCGCGGCCGGGTACTTCGCACTCGAGAAAACCTTGATCGCCTTCTGCATACCAGTTAATTTCTCTACTTTAGTTCTAGATATTTCTATTCTCTCATTAAGCTTCGTTGTTTTGTCAATGTTTTGCTTGATTCTTGTCGTCAGTCGACCAAACACATCGTCCACAATATTGTTGAGATTATCCAAAGTGTCTGCAATCTGCAGTATTGTCTCTTCTACACTCAGATCACTTGGAACTAAATTAATTTTATATATACCCTCCATATTCTATCTCTTTTACGTGCGTATTTTTATTTTCTGTAACAAACATGTGTTGTAAGCCCCGCGTAACGATTCGATAAACCAATATGAATAAACAAATTATTGCTTATTTCATAGTTTTTAATTACTTAAGCTTGGGACTGAAATCTTACCTACTAAGCTTCTGAAAAATCACCTAAAATAAATTAATAAGGCACAAGAATTATCACTAGACAACACATCCACGTTCTTGTGTGTAATTATATTATGTCCAATAGTTTTATAGCACTTTGTAAAGCTCCTAAAGTTCATTATTTACAACTCAGTCACTAAACGTCTAATTTAACCGTACTGTATCACTTGTGTTTTTATATTAGGCTCAATTTTTCGCCAGGTTCAACGTATGCGAGTCAGTGAGCAACGAGTGAAGATTATCGTTCGCGGGGTCAGTGCTCCAAGAGAATCGGCAGTACGCGTCCGGCGACATGGTCGGGTCGAGTATCGCGGACTCCTCGAGCTGCCCTCCCGACAACATATTATTTAGGTGCTTGTTTATAACCGCGTCTCCCGGGCTAACGTAGCCACTCGACGTCGGCGGCTTTAATGGCACAGCGGTACGTACAGGTTGCTTATGACTAGGCAGGGCATCCAATGACTGCAACTGAATGTAGCTGCTGTCAGCGCCGTGTTTCACTGGCTGTGGCAAGGTAGGCATAATCGGCAAGCTTTCAGACCCAAACACTTTAGTGGGTGACGGTCCTAATTTGGGGAAGTTCATCATGGACTTCGCTTGAGCGTCCTCAGGTAGCACGTAACCTGATGAAGCTGGCGGTTGACTCGGGACGCTTGGCTGTACAACTCCAGTCGTAAATATCGGTGGTGAAAGAGCAGCCATGACGTAACTCGAGCTAGTAGGCTGTGCCGCCGGTTTTGTAATAGGAGCTGTGTGTGGCGCCGGAGCCGGTTGTACGTAGCCGCTTGCTGGATTTACTACAGGTTGCACATAACCACTAGGATTTTTCTTAAACGTTTTGTCACTATAGTAAGGAGAGTTTTCTCGAGAGTTCTCAGTTTCAGAATTCGAATCCTCATCCTGGGTCACACTGTTTTCGTCCGGCCTTACGGTTTCGTTTTCTAAGTGTAAGGACGAATCTGAACCGTCGTCTGACGTGGAAGTTTGTCTCTCGACGGCTCCGCGCGAGGTGTCCGACAACGCTGTGCTATCCGTGTGATCACTGGACCCGCAATTGTTCTCAGTGTTCTGTTTAGTTTCCGGAGTAGACACAGTAGTTCGACTGTTGGGAAGAAGTAACATCTCGTCTGACGATGGTTTCTCATCCTTGTTTGTTGGGTTCCATCCTCCAAACGCGTATTTAGAAATATCTTTCTCGGGTATTCCTAATCCATTTGGCAGAACAGGCTTTATATCTTCCATTTTTCTGTACTTTTTGTATAGTTTTATAGATCCATACATGGCACCTATTATTGCAAATATAGCCATGAGTATAAGAGTCATAGTGATACCATCTTTACTTCTGCAAGTCACTGAGCTTGGAGGACTCCATGGTCCAGGATACTCTAAAAGTCCTTTGTTCATTCTTAAAGGCATAGTGACTTCAGCTTTATCAGCCAATACCCCGTGGTAGCGATCCTCGTCAAAGTTTACTGCTCTGACTTGATAGGTTTCACTTTCATCTACACCTTCGCAGAGTATTAAAGAATAGGACAAGTCAGTCGTATTTAATATCTCTATTTTAGGCGTTGTGCTCTCATCTTTTACCCTTCTTATTTGGTAACGATCCACTGTTCCTTCAGGTTTCTCGGGAGGTTCCCATCTTAGAAGATTGGTTTTAACAGTAGGTGCCTTCATGAGACTGGGAGTTCCAATTCTTGTCCTCACAAAGATACCATTATCAGGACTGGACTTAGAACAACTTCTAATGGCTGAGTTACAAGCCTGAACAGTAAAGGAATAATTTGTGAAGCCCTGAAGGCCAGTCAGTTTCAATTGGATTCTACCAGCATTTTTATCTTTATCAGCCAATTTTTCAACTCTAAATTCCTTGCCATAATTTGAAATAACATATTTTCCTATAATTCCATTTTTGTGAATTGGTGGATCCCAGGAAATTACCAATGAGTTACTTTGTACATCAGAAATACCAACATTTCTTGGACTTGTTGGTGTATCTTCAATAGTAGTCACACCTGTGGAAGCATTTTCAATTGTCTTCAGGCCATAAATTGTATTCAATGCTAGGGTAAATAGGTATGTTGTGTATGGTTTAAGGTCTGTTATATTTACTTCCATTTGTCTTGGATCAGCAACATAATAATAAGTAGATTTGTTTTCAGATTTTGTGTCACAGTCACTGCTTGTGGCTAAAACAGGGCAGTAGGTGATATTATATCCTGTTATAATACCTTCTTGCAGTGTACAAGACATTGTCCAAGTTATTTTAACAAATGACTTTCCTGGAGCATCATGATTAACTTTTACAGGAAATCCATACATTGGTATACCATCTCTAGATATATCACAAGATGCCCACGTCATACCACTTGTTTTGGTTCCGTTATTAGCTGATATTGCAAACTGATACCTACTGTCTCGTGGCAAATCAATTACATGGGTATTCTGTTTCGGATCCAAAACAGTGAAGTCCATACGGCCAGTGCAAATTTGACTAGTATTATGCTGACACCAAAACAGTGTGTAGTTATCAATATGCTTGATGCCGACCCATGATAATTTGTATGTGCCATTTTCATAAGCAAGTTTAGTGACAGAGGGTACCTTAAGTGCCTCAGTATCTATTTTTGCTGGAATGTAAAGGTGACTGTGGTTAACAGATGATCCCATTGCATTAGTAGACCAAATGGAAATATCAATAGCCCCTAAACTTGCATCATTCAGTATAACATAACTCAAGCTTTTATTCTTATCTGGTTGCAAGGTCTGTGGGTTCTTAGATCCTTGCATTGCAACTACTTTATATGTAAAATTAGCACCAGCCTCTTCATATTCTTCAAGTTGTTTCCAGTATACATATATCACTCTTTTTTGTTCATATAGAGATTGATCAAATGCTCCAGTTATAGTATCTGGTGGTCGCCTAGGCTTCTCACTTGCAGTTGTAAACAGCACATAAGAGAAATCAGACCAGAATTTGTCCTCCGTAGCTAACTCTGACTTGATGTATATTCTGACTTCATATGACATGTGTGCATATGGTAGATTTTTAAGTAAAAATGTATAGGTCATGTTTTTAGGTGGCAAAATTGATGCATCTACACTGCGGAAATAAGCTGTGTTGTCAATTTTTGCTATTTGGTACTCTATCCTGTGCACAACTGTGCATGAAAGGGGAAGGAAGTCATACATGTTGTTTGGGATCTTCCACTGCAGGAGCACACTGTGGGTGTCATTATTTAACACTTTCAGCTGCTCTGGTGGATCAGGCTTCACAATAGAGAAGTGGTCAATAGTAAAATTCTGTTCATTACAACCAAAATAATTGCAAGCTGTTAAATGAAAATAATAATGATCTTCCATCTGTTTGTACCTGGGCTGGCTGGTGGTGCTCCATGAACAATACCTTAACTTGTTAACTCTTACAGCATTACAAGCTTCAAATTCATTTCCATTGATTGAAAATGATAATGAGTAGTTTGTTATACTATATATATCTGGGGATGTCCAAGTACAGTTTAGCTTTTCTAGGTTTTTAGATATACAACCAAAGTCAGTGACATTGGAAGGTGGCAGGTCCACCAGGACTCGGCTAGTGCACTGTTTGTTTGTCACATTGTTCCTGCAATAGTAAGTGTACACATTCTTCTCTAAATGTTCAATATACAACCTTCTAGTAGTCCTATTCACTATTTCTGAATCTATATGTTTTCCACCGAGGTTAAACTCCAGGTTATCAGCTGTGTCTTTCTCGGCCACACAAAATATCTCCAAAGGGTCGCCATACCGTAATTTAATCATGCTATCAGGATACACAGCGACGGAAATGTCTACACCTTGACACCTCGAGAATATGCACGGTAAACTTATCAAACATTTGATTGCTATACACCACATCCATAGTCCGAACTGTGGTCCCCTTCGGAACCCTTTGCACTTTCTTCGGGTATTGACACCTAAATTTGCCATAACTGCTGGGTTAAGCTGTCACTCCATCACGAATTGTTGCACATAATCCAACTAAACCGAACGCGGCGATGTACACATTCCTTGTTTTTTTTATCTCGCGAGCTAAATGGCGCACCGATGGTCCTAACACGATGACACACACTTCACTGACTGAGCATCGTCACTATACGCGCACAACATTTATTTATCTACGATACTGTTGACCGGGATCGAACCCTAGATAAAAGTTGGAACGGCAGGACCGAGACCCGTTTAGTTTTTCTGCATTGAAAATGTTATTACGCCTGCGGTGCAGTACTTACATAAAATAGAAGAAAACTTTGGGAGTATTGTAATTCTTAGAAACGCCAACTTCAGTCGGTTCGTACAGTTGCAGCGATGATTGAAGGAGAGTTGCCAGAATAAAATGTTTGAATACCCGTTTGTTGACAACTCCTAAATTCGTCGAACGGAAGAAATTGCAAAATCTAGTAATGTAAATGTATAATAAAGTTGTTTAAGATAACTGTGCGTTTCAGAAGCCTGAAACCCTATTACATGGGACCTAAACATATCGGCAAAATGTGGGTGTACCTTTGTACACCTCTGCCTAATCCAATACTCAATACTCAATGTTTATTGCATTCCACAATGTAGTTTACATGGATGGTAAGTTTTAAATTTTGTTCATTATGGACCCTGTCGGGCACATCAGTGTAGGAGAGGGGAAGCAATGTAATGTAATGAATTGTCTTGATAAAATCCTTCGGGGAATACAGGCGTGATGGTATGTTTTTAAGTTTTTATCAAATATTGTATGTATGATTATCAAATGTACATTATTATTTTTTATTATTCAGCCATTATCTTCCCACTGCAGGGCAAAGGCCTCCCTACTCTCCTTCCACTCCTCTCGGTTCCTAGCTTTTTGCGGCCAATCCTTCCAATAAAGGTCTAGTTCGTCCTACCATCTCCTTCTGGGCCTGCCGCGACGTCGCTCGTCTGGCGTTTTGTGGGCTCCACTCAGTGGTGAGTTTTGCCCACAGCTCATTTGACATGCGGCAGACATGACCAGCCCAGTTCCACTTTAGGCTTGCGGCTTTTTGACCAGCGTCGGCGATTTGAGTTTTGGAGCGCAGCATATTGGTCCATGAAAAACCTCATGAAGGGTAACCTCCCTCTAACCCTCAAGAAGAAACTCATGGACGTATGTATACTGCCTATCCTCACCTACGGTGCTCAGACTTGGTCTTTGACGAAACATCAAAAATCCGCACTCGGGGTTTGCCAGCGAGTTATGGAGCGCAGCATCTTAGGAGTCCGGCTTAGGAAATGTACATACACATATTAATTAATGTTCGTAAATATTAAGGGAAAAATTCACACAATAAAATATTGCAATTGTAGTTGGCAGCACTCAACTTGACAGCGAATGAAGTTAGCAATATACAGCAGCCGCAGCTCAAAAACAACAATGGACGCGTTCCACTTGGCGATCACAACGATCACGCTCACGACCGCAGTTTTTCCCGTTCCACTTGCTTGTGAACGTTACTGTCGAAAACTCAAATGGACCCACCTTTTTAGATGGGTCGTCATGGGCGTCACGTGAGCGTAAGTTATGACGTCATGAGCGACGTTTTCGCCGCGACCACAACGACCGCGGTCGCCATATGGAACGGCTTAAGGAGCGTTTTGATCGTTGTGATCGCCAAGTGGAACGCGTCCAATATTATCTAAAAAATGTGGCAGTTCAAATAATACTCCCTTAATAATGGTAATACAGTTTGTTCAAAATAAGTAAGCCGATCGGAAGTTAGCCGTTCCGAACTACCGCGGTGATAAAATCGTTTAATTAAGTGTTTTAATAGGTACATACCTAAATATCGGAATTAGTAAACAAAATAATTACAAATGTGAAACATATACGACTCTAATTATCTTTACACCGACTCTTTCTCTTAAAATTTACCACTTCTAAGCCACCTGCAGACAACTTCCGATCGGCTTACTTATTTTGAACAAACTGTATTGAAGTTCATGTCATTACATTCCATCAGTTTCCTTAAAATCATTTTATTCGGTTATAAATAAATAAACGATGTAATTATAACAATCTTATGAGAAAGTAGTTGTAAAAAGGATTACTTCTAGATTCAGTTTCTTTAAAAATATTTTTCATAGCAAACTAGCTTTCCGCCCACGGCTTCGCCCGTGTTTTTTTTTCGGACTTTTATTCTGCTATAAACCTCATGGAGCCGGAGACCTTTCCAACGAATGCAAAACCGTCGATATCGGTTCGTACGTTCTGGAGTTATAGCGTCAGGATGGAAAACCCGACTTATTTTTATATAGTAGATAGTAGGGTAAAATAGAGGATTATGCCAATATTTACAATGTAAATTATCTGCTACTAGCTTTCCTCCCACGGTTTCGCCCGCGTTGTTTGCATTAAATTTTTCCCGTCTTTGCAACATTTTTAGGGTTCCGTAGCCAAATGGCAAAAAACGGAACCCTTATAGATTCGTCATGTCTGTCTGTCTGTCTGTCTGTCTGTCTGTCTGTCTGTCTGTCTGTCTGTCTGTCTGTCCTATCGTGTCACAGCCTTTTTTTTCGAAACTATAAGAATAATGCTGTTGAAACTTGGTAAGCAGATATATTCTATGAACCGCATTAAGATTTTCACACAAAAATAGAAAAAAAAAAACAATAAATTTTGGGGGTTCCCCATACTTGGAACTGAAACTCAAATTTTTTTTCATCAAACCCATACGTGTGGGATATCTATGGATGGGTCTTCAAAAATGATATTGAGATTTCTAATATCATTTTTTTTCTATAGTTTGCGTGAGAAACACTTCCAAAGTGGTAAAATGTGTGTCCCCTCCCTGTAACTTCTAAAATAAGAGAACGATTAAACTAAAAAAAATATATGATATACATTACCATGTAAACTTCCACCGAAAATTGGTTTGAACGAGATCTAGTAAATAGTTTTTTTTTAATACGTCATAAACTGAATATTTTGCGCGAGAGACACTTCCAAAGTGGTAAAATGTGAGTCTCCCCTCCCCTGTAACTTCTAAAATAAGATGACGATAAAACTAAAAAAAATATGATGTAGATTACCATGTAAACTCCCACCGAAAATTGGTTTGGACGAGATCTAGTAAATAGATTTTTTTTAATACGTCATAAATCGTAATGATACGGAACCCTCCGTGCACAAGTCCGACTCGCACTTGGCCGGTTTTTCATTTATGCTGCACTCCTATTAGACTTAGCGTGATGTTATATAGCCTATAGCCTTCCTCGATAAATGGGCTATCTAACACTGAAAAAAGTATTTTTTTCAAATCGGACCGTTCAAGGATTGGCGCGTTCAAGTAAACAAACAAACAAACTCTTCGGCTTTATAATATTATATTTATAGATTAGTATAGATGATAACGATTTCAAAAACGTTTCTGTTTTGGCAACAAATTCAATTTTTTAAAGTTTGAATATTCAGTTGCGAATACTTTCTTAAGCCTTTAATGACGTTGTCATGGTGTAATAAAAAATACTATAATTGTGTAATAATTTCATTACACTATGATATTATAGTGGTTGTCGCACGGTCGACCGTCGGTTGCAAAGTTGTCCCAATTTCATGAACTTGAAAAATATATATATTTTTTTTAGGCAATTGAGCTGATTGCGGCTATAAACAATATTGTTATCGAGTCTTTAGTAGACAAAAGACATTATTGGCTTTGACATCGACTTTGACAACGCTAGTGGCACAGATGATGCGTTCTGAAACGTAATCTCTTGAACAGAAACCATGTATATTTTAGTCAACAACCTTAAATAAAAACTCCAATAAATAATATACTTAACTAAACACTTAAACAATATCATATCATTAATTCAGATTTTCATTACGTGTCATTTGTTCATCAGCAGTTTAGACTACTTTAGATACATGTGGTAATTTATTATTGACAGATTAAAATTATGTAATAATTAGTTTTAATTCCGAACGTACATTTACTAAATCAGAATCAGCAGTGTTTGATTTTTTTATAGATATTTTATGTATTTCATTTCATACGTTTTGTGTGTAATAAAGAAGAAACAAATATGTAAATAGTATAATTTTATGATATCATGGATGACACTAACTTACACTCTTTGGGATATACAACTAAAACGGCACTAATTAAACTCCGTGATGATATACGAAATGTGATAGAGGAACATAGGAAGAAAAATCCTACTGGGTAAGAAATCTCTCACTTTTTCAGTGTTTCCGTGATTTCAGACATAAAAGGCACAATGATTTGAACTAATACACCTATGTTATTGTTAAATTACGATAGCGTAGGTAAGAAATCAATCAAATTGTAATACTGTAAATAATGTTTCAGATTTGGCTTGGTACGGAATATTATTTCGTTTTCATCAGAGAAAGTGCTGTTGTCAGGTGTCGCTTACACAATAACATTAGTATACATTGTCTGCTTGATACTTACATACCTACTTGGTGAATCTGTACAAGCCCATGCTTATTTACTTTGGGAAGCATTTTTCTTATTTGTAATATTGTTAGTAAACTTTTTGGTGGCATTCAATGAAGAATATTTATACAGAAATGAGATACCTCATAGAGTAAGAAAAGTTTTAGGTAAGTATGGGGGATAAATTAATAGTTTACATAGTGATAAGTGTATTTGCTTTTATGTACTTATCAGATTATATATAATGGCTTAAATGTACTAATGGATAAATTTTAGTGTCACATTTTATACTCTATTACCATATTTATCACTAGGATGAGTGTTGGCTGCTTTTGATGTATTTACTCATAGTAGATGTATTGTGTTAGTGTTGTGTTCCCTGTGATAGAAATGTTTATAGAATATACACTCAAGATAATAAATTATACTACATTTGTTCTTAAGGGTTGTAGCATGATGTTAAATACCTTGTAAACTTCCTATTCTCTATACCTTGTCCACCAGGTAAACCACTTTTTGAGAGATGGAACTAGTGATTGCAGGAACTTAGTAATGCAATTATCTTTCCGATTATTGACAATTGCTTGCTGTCTAGTATTGATTATCGATTGTTTGGTTGTCGAATCGAAAATGGTGCAACAACAATGAATAATAAATAAATATGTATAATATTCAACTGATTGTATTAATTTTTGTATAATATTCATTTTCCATCTATTTCTTTTCTTTTAATATTGTTTAATGTATATTTTATTTTTAAATTAGAGTGGATGCCATTTTCCGATACTGATTTACATTTTACATTCAATTGCATCACTAGACACAGTAGAATGTAACTAAAGTTACATTCTACCGTGAACAATAATATTTTTTTTGGAAAATCTGTTACATTTATGGTATTATAATGTCTGCAAGAAATCATAATTAAATAACATAACATAATAAATAATATATTATCTAAATATATTTATTTTGTTACGGATTTTTAAAGTTACCTTTTACGTAATCTGGAACAGCTACGCTTTAAGGCATCTGTCAAAAAACAGTTCACATAATGGACAAAGTATAAGAATGTATTTCCTGAATTTAGTGCATTCAAACAAAACAACAAACAAACTTTTCTCTATTATTATTCTAGTATTCAATATACAGGGTGGAAGAAACATCAATGCACAAACACTTACCATGAATTCAGTACATAATTCTTGATCCCTTGTGTTGATATTTTGCACCAGTTATAAAAAAAGACTGCTTTTTCCTACAAAAGTGCTATACCTACATGGTCAAAATGTATGGAACAGCAGATTCAGGAGTACCAAAATCATGTTTTGATTTCACACTAAGCTGTTGTGCATCAATGTCCCTTCCACCCTGTATACTACTACTCTATGCATACAATAAATGTTTTTTTTTTAATCATATCTAAGAAATGCTAATTTATTATTATTATTTAAAATTACCTTACCTTACCTAAAAAAACATAATTGTCTGCTTTAATTTGTAACTTGGTAAAATTACAGAAACATTGGATGATGCAATAGAGAATTCAAAATGGAAGGAAAATCATTATCCACATCTATGTGCACCATTCTCACCGTGTGTGATCCTACAGTGGACTTATAGAGATTGTAAGAAATTTCACCTGCTTATATTATTTATTGTTATTAAAAATTAGTTATATGAAGTAAATCTATTCTAATATAGTAAATTTAAAAGTCAGCATATAATACTGACGGAGTATATTTTTTTAAGAAAATTGCATTTCCATGCCATTGTTAAAAAAACTTTATCAAGTCTACATAAATTACATAATTGTTGCAAAAATAACCTATGAATTTAAAGTATTTCATCTATATTTTATGTATTTAGATGAAGTTAGACATATTGATCTAGAGAGGGATGTATTCAGATACACTCTAATCTACTTATATAACACATTACAAAGCAATTATACTTATATTCATTGGAATTAAACCAGTGATAGTCATGATTTTAATTGCGCAGGCTTATCAATGAGATTAGACTGTTAAACATATCAGTCAATATTGATTTCTATTAAGCAATGTCTTATGGCTATGCTATGTTTTTATTATTATATTTATATTGGATAGAATGATAAAATACTAAAAATATGATGAATCTATCTTGACACTCATGCTTAGGTTAAATCTTATGATTATTATGAGTTAATATTTTCCCCCAGCTCTTATAGGTAAAGGAACTGCCACTGATGCTATTTCTTTACTGTTTTGACCTCTCATATGACTGGAATCCAACATTCTTTTAAAAACTTCAACTTGGTCTTGGCCTTGCAGGATTCTTAAATTATGTCAAAGGAGTTTTAGTGTTGTATCAAGTAGCAAAGCCTTCCTGTTATCATTGTTTCTTAATGGTCTTCAATGTTCATGTTATTTACAATATTGGTACAATTATCTAAGTAACGAATGAAGCATATAAGTTGAAGGGCATGAAAATAGGTTTTTGAAAGAGATGAAAATGCATGTGTGTGTGATATAGAGATAGAAGGTCAGAGGGTTGAACAAGTGAATGAGTTTATTTGTTTGGGAGTATGTTTACAAGAGATGGCAAGATTGATGCAGATGTGGAAAGGAGAGTGAATGCGGGAAATAGAGTGAATATACTTGCGGTTGTGGCTAACCAGTCCGTGTCAAAAAAGGCACTGCTGGCTATCCACAATGGCGTGCTGGTACCCACACTTATGTATGGAAGCTGGTGTTGGGTATGGCAGAAGAAACATGAAAGTAGAATTAATGCTGTGGAGATGCGTTCCTTGCGAAGTTTGTGCAGTGTAACTCGGAATGATAGATTGAGAAATAGTGTGATAAGGGAGCGTTGCGGTTTAAAAGATGATATAGTGACACGCATTGAAAGGGGTATGCTGAGATGGTTTGGACATGTCGAGAGAATGGATGGAAGGCGATAAACGAAAGGGATTTATAAAGCGAATGTCAGTGGAGTCGCCGGGAGGGGACGCCCTAGAAAGGCATACCACGACCTTATTGGTGAGATCCTTCAGAAAGGTCAGGTGCGTAGTACCCGCAACCGGCGCATGTGTATGACAAGATGTATGAATGTGGACGAAGCAAAAGAAGTATGCAAGAATCGTAGCAGATGGCGTTCTGTAGTTTCTGCCTACCCCTATGGGAAAAAGGCGTGAGTGTATGTATGTATGTAACTCAAGTATTTTCCTTCTCCTCACTAATCTTAATTGTCTTTGCAAAAACCTTATATGTGAAGTGTTCAAAATTCATGACAATTGACACACTCAAAGATTGTTAACTATTACTTCTAAATTTTATTGAAAACATCAAATCAATCATATTTCAGCAACAATAGTAAACCTGCCATGGGCATTACTAGTGGAAGGAGATGTGATAGTGCTGAGGCCAGGCCAGGAGGTGCCAGGCCACTGCCGAGGACTGCAGCCAGAAGACCCAGAACAGTTCTTTGGGCAGATCTTTCAGCCAACTACACCGGTAATGTATAACCATTGTTATATTGTATTGTAAGTGGCCCCGTCAGGTCGAAAATTTTGTGGTGGAATATGCATAAATGTATACAAACTGACTTTGCGTCATGTGCGCATAAATAATAATCAATTATCACGTGGTTAATGCTTGAACGGTGAAGCAAAACATTGATGATTTAAACATTGACATTTGCTTGACGGCGTGTGAAGTCTGCCCACCCGCAGTAGGCTATCGTGGTGGCCTATAGCCTTATCCCTCTCTTGCTGAGATTCGCAATGCCCAGCAGTGGGACATTGTAATGGGTTCATGACAATATTGTATTGTGAAATATCTTTGAGATTGAGAATTTAAGCGTTACAATATGTGTGAAGAATTTTTTTAGTAGTCTTAGATATTAGCACAAAACATGAAGGTCTTCATGTACATGTATGTAATATGAACATAAGTGATAATCAGTTCGACATGAAAAGTGACACGCGAAATATACTCGTACGTCGAGTCTGTGTCTATTGTAAATATTGAAAATAGTATATCTATTAAAATTAAACTACTTTTTACGGATTTTATCGCGTTATATTGATATTTTTAGTTCCCGACGTTTCGGATCCTTTACAGCATCCATGGTCACGGGTGGACATATAATATATCTACGGACGGATAATATATCTAACTCATCCAAGGCCCCGTAGCAAAACAAAAAGCGTCATCGTTTCATGGTGGACGTCCCAAAAACGCGAACGAATCGCTTTGAGTCCACTTTTATCATGCGTACTTCTAAAATTTCGAATTGGCTTCCTGAGTATTGCCTCCTATTGCCATAATTTAGCAGTAAATAATGTTACACCTTTTATTTTTAAAAAGCTTCCACGGAGTTTCTTGCCGGATTCTTTTCCATATGATTAACTTTTTGGAAACATGTAACTAGAGTCGATAAAGTTTCATAAATGCTTGTTCTGCTTGTAAACGCTTATTCGAAATAAAAACATTTAAACTTGAACTTGAGTGACCGACTCAAGTTTCCCGATGGATATACCTAATCCGGGTGTCTTTACATCACGAGTGAATCGGTTTCTTCTAAGCAATCGCGCTCCATCGTCGCTTAACATCAGGTTGTTCAGCGTGAGGTCCTGGATTCAGTTCCTCTAGCAATATGTTATTGGGTGATCTGTAATTCTAGGTAGAAATTCGGAATTTGGTGTCAATGTCATGTATTTTAGAGATATTTACTATAGTGGGAAATACCTGTGGTCCAGTTTTGGATTGGAACACTTTTCCTGTATTACCTTGTATATCTTAAAAGCTTGAACTTTCGGTTTGTTTCTTTTTTAGCAAAAAGATAACTTTACCACTCCCCGAATCCGAACACCGCATCGTAACAAAGCATATAGAATGTGCGAGACTCCGTTCCTGAAGAACTTGAAGCTGGCGTTGGAACAGGCCACCATCAGGCCTGTCACCGTATTTGAGAAACAAAGGTACCTGGTAAGCATCGCATTTACAATCGTATAAAAAAGATCAGTTGCAAAGGATCCATTCAACTCGATTAGTGTCAGTCAACAAATAATTTCCAATGGCCCGTCGCAATGTCGAATTCAAGACCAACAAAATTTAAACAATATCTTATTGACATGAAGAAGAAGTGAAAAAAAAATCTTACCTTGACTAATAATTTTGATAAATAATCTTAAAATCTCCAGTTTGTCATTAACTCTTCGCCATGCCAATGGCCCACTTTTCACCAAACGCCTTTCAAAACACATAACAAGTCGAAGGTCTCGAGTTTAAATACAAGGCACGCACCACTGGCTTCGAAGTCATACATACAGTTTGTATTAATACTTAATTACTCTCTTAAACGGTGAATGAAAACATCTGGAGGAAACCTATATGCCTGAGAGATTTTCTCGACGGCGTGTGAAGTCCGCCTACCCGTATTAGGCCAGTGCGGTGGCCTAATCCTTATAATTTTGAGAGATGTAATGGATTGATGATGATACTTAAAATAAACTTTTGTTTGTGGCCAGCTTTGTACTATTAAAACCTTCATGGAAGAACAACACATTATCATTTATCAATGAACCCCTCCATTTCTCAGTGCACTGTCAAGATAATGGAAGGTATTGTTCTGCCGTTGGTGATATCCCTCGTGGTGATAGCAAGCTTCGTCCGCCACGTGTACCATCTCCCAGGCGTCACGCACTGGACCGAGATATACTTCCTACAGACTATAGCTGCGTCGCTACCGCTACTACAGATCGTATTCCCGATCGCGTGGGTCACTTTGAACTGCTATGGGTTAGCTAGGTGAGTTTTTATACCATTACTGTATTTGCTGAAGACTTATATAATTGTAAGGACAATTTTCCAGCAAACGTGCAGGCGAGCTACATGATGGTAAGTAGTCATCGCCGCCTATGGACATCTGCAAAAGGAGTTGTAGATGCGTTGCCGATTCAATTTAAGGAAAAGGAAGGGGAAGGAGAATGAAGTGAACTGACGACGGCACATCCCCGATCGAGCCGACCCATTCATACTAGCATGTAGACATCCCAGCGCGATACTACTACTTGCCATATTCCTCTTCGATTTTTAAAGGGACTTTATGTCGTCTTTAATTATTACCAATTACAATGTCTTAAACGCCATGTATCCACATTGCGAAACTGCCTCGCGTTGCGAAGTTATCTATGCCGCAAGTGTAGGCCCCGCGATCAGTCTTGCAAAGTCGATAACCGCCATTTTTTTTCAGATTTAAACTTTTATCAGAAATTCGTCAGAAATACGTCCGTCCTAAGTCGTGTTCTATATCAGAGGATGCAAGCGACCCGCTGATTCAAGCGATGAGCGAATCCAACCTGCAGCCGGAGAGTCTCAAGTCTTTGGGGAAAACGTTTTTCAACATACTGACTGGGAGGGAAGATATGGTGTGCAGGACGGCCAATATTGTGCATGTACTTGGGTCGCTGTCGGTGAGTAAGCTTTAGCCCGACAAAAATAGTTTTTTTATAGCTAGCTGTGTTGTGGAGTGAACTGTTGTTTAGGGTCGACCCCTATTTCATAACACCTAAAATACCGAAAAACTGAGGCTGTACATCAGTACACCTCTGCCCCTTAGAATACAGGCGTGATAATAATAGTTGTTATAATATTTCTCGAATAGCCTGTGATCACCAGTTGAGTAGTTAATTCAAATCAAATCAATGTTTTTATTTCAAATAAGCTTTTAAAAGCGTTTATGAAACGTTTTTGACTCTAGTTGGACGTTCCAAAAAGTTGATCCTATGGAGAAGAATCCGGCAAGAAACTCCATGGACACTCTTTTAAAATAAATATTTTACATAATTCACATATTCAACACCGATTGGTGTTTGATTTAGGCATTAAAAAAACAACAACTAGCCTAATAATGATAATGTTAATTAATTTTACTGATAGGCACTTAGCTGCGTGGACAAAAAGGGTATCCTATCCTGGCCGAATCCTACAGCGGAGAAAGTGTTTTTCCTGCGCAACTCCAGTCCATCATCTCATAACTCTAGCAAAACGAGCCTGGTGGGGTCCATGGGTCACCAGAGCGATGATACCCTGGACATACCGGCAGAAGGTACGAGGACTGCTGAACCTTCAACTATTGTTGAGGTGAGTGAAATCATATTTAGTACGGTCAGCAGAAGAGTACGGTATACAGGCAACTAACGAACATCCGTCTGACATAGATTTCGTTATAAATAATTATGCACCATTTTGAGGCTGTCAACAAATCCAACGTTTAGACACATTGCGTCATATAGGTATTACACAATCTTTGTCAAAACACATATGTAGTTAGCTACCTGTATACCTAACGCTTTTGTTGACTGCTTTTTATAACAGTTTAAGTATGAATTTGAGAGAAGGCATTTTGTTAGCGTCTAGCACAGGAATAGCGAACGTTTCTTGATCAACGTGCCATCTTATCTATATTTTTTTTTTGATAAGGACAGAGCCAAACAATCTCAAGTTTAGAAATAAACACTGACAACCTTTTTAAAATTCTATATATAGTATATATCAGTAGCGAAATCTGTTTTCTCTGTCTGTACAATATGGTATTTTACTTTATATAAGAAAAATACTATAAATAATTATATTATTGAGTTAGTTTAGCATTTAAAATGATGTTTTTTGTGGCGTATTAGTAAGGTGACACTTCATTGTACGGAAAGCCTTTACAATGCGAGGCCGGCCTATGGATTTGGCTAGTATGTTACGTAACATTATATAAGTTAGGTTTTAGACTTGACTCACGACCAAAACGCGCCATTCTGCGTGGAGTTCGACGACCAGCGCTGGCGCCAGCACCTGGCGCGCCTCAAGCCGCTGGGGCTGGCCGCGCTGCTCAACACGTGTGCGCCGGCGCCCAGACACACCTACGCACACTTCTGCGCTCATCTCACCTGCGAGGCTCAGTACAGGTACACTTCAACTGAAAAATTACACACCTATAATTACACTACACGATTAAAACTAATAGAAAGAATTTTCTAATTAAAGAAAATTTCTAGTGAAAGAAAAATTTGATCTCAGGCAGGGTTTGAACCTGCGTCCCTCTGGTTAAGTACACCAGACGCTTTACCAACTAAGCTACCGAGACCACTGCCTGTGATGTCGAATTTCTCTTCCACCTTCTACGTCTTGAGGCGACGTCGGCACCATCCATTGAAGACATTACGGTTCAAACCCTGCCTGAGATCGAATTTTTTTTTCACTAGAAATTTTCTTTAATTAGAAAATTCATTTCTTTGTGAAAATTTCGCAATATTTAATGCTAAAAAATAATAAAAAATTGTCAAAAGATATTTAAAACCTTGCTACATATTTACGACCCCGACTGTGTTCTGCACCGAGTGAGCGTGCACGCGCTCACCATTTAGCCACTTGCGTTCAACTTCAGAGAGCCACGGATACTAGGACCACTAGACTGCCTCACTAGTCTAGTGGTCTTAAGCGCGACTGCTACGCTAAAGGACCTAGGTTCGATCCCCAGTTCGAACAAAGTGTTATTGGGTTTTTCAGGGAAATTCACAGTAGCAGCTTTGAGTCTGGATTTGTGCACAGTTAATTAACTGTGTCGGTATGGGAGAGTCTATTAGCATTGTAATAGACTCTCCGATACCGACACAATCATCGACCTATGATTCGCAAACGTCGTTCGTCTCAGAAATTAGTAGTAAGTAAGGCGCCACTCATTTATTACGTAAACGATTTAGAGGGGGAAGGGGGGTCGACCATGTCAAAAATCGCTAATAAATAGTCTTACGTAGTAGATGAATGGTGCCTAAGATTACCATCCAAGAGAGTGTTCAGTGATAAAGCCTAAATTCTTTAACATTGTATTTTCCTTATAGTGAAGACTTGGTACCAGTGACGAACAGACGATGTCTGTGCGAGTTGGCCAAGCAGATCGGATTCACGGACGCAGTTACCGAGTCATACAACGTACAAGAGTGCCTGGCGATATTTAGACAGCTGGCAAGTATTTTTTACGGTAATGTGGTTACTTAAGGGTCCGGCGGACGTCGAATTGCCCATACAAACGTAATTCGAACATAATTCGAAAATCTTACATAATTTTATTAAATTAATGTATTATTCGGATTCGGGTGCCATTAATCTAGGTGTACAGATTTTGATTACCTCCAAAATACTTCACTGGAAATAAATGTAAGAGAATGTAATTCTTGATTTTTTGACGAAGTTTCGACTGGTTTTCCGGTCTCTTATTCAATATTAAAAACAACAATATTTACACGGTTCTAATTCGTGGAACCTAGCTTACATTATCAATTTTCAGAATAACATCAGGAAATTTGAATAATAATAACTTTTCATTCATAAATGAACGATTTACGGCACGCGACGCAATTTCGATCAAATTTTGAAGCAAAGTAATGCTATCTCATGCGTTCTAAGCGAGGGGTGTGGCCTCCTGCCGGCCGTCGTGCGCTCGCTTTTAAATCTACCTACAGTCGGTGTTTCATTGTATCTTGTACGAATGCGACGTGTTTGTTTTTAAATCGATTATTTATGACGGTTACCTGACCTTATAAGTAAGCTGACCCCTTATTGTACGAAAGTCTATACAATGCGAGGTCATCTTATACTGGATATGTATAACAAGCTATATCTAAAGCACCAGTACAAGCTGACCGCTTATTGGACGGAAAGTCTATACAATGCAAGGTCAGGTTATACTGGATATGTCAGATGGCGGACATCACTAGAATAAATTGATATGGATGTTGATTTTGAAGTATCTTGGGGTGCTATTTATGAAAGTGGCAGTAATTTTGTAATCCAAGATGGCGGACATTATTTATATAGAGAAATTGATATGGGTGCCAATTTCGAGGTTTATCGGGATGCAAATTACGAAAATGACATTAATTTTGAAATCCAAGATGGTGGACATTATTTTTCTGAATAAATTGATATGGGTGTCAATTTCAAGGTTTATCGGGTTGCAAATTACGAAAATGACATTAATTTTGAAATCCAAGATGGCGGACATTATTTTTCTGAATAAATTGATATGGGTGTCAATTTCGACGTTTATCGGGATCAAATTACGAAAATGACATTAATTTTGAAATCCAAGATGGTGGACATTATTTTTCTGAATAAATTGATATGGGTGGCAATTTCAAGGTTTATCGGGTTGCAAATTACGAAAATGACATTAATTTTGAAATCCAAGATGGCTGACATTATTTTTCTGAATAAATTGATATGGGTGGCAATTTCAAGGTTTATCGGGTTGCAAATTACGAAAATGACATTAATTTTGAAATCCAAGATGGCGAACATTATTTTTCTGAATAAATTGATATGGGTGGCAATTTCAAGGTTTATCGGGTTGCAAATTACGAAAATGACATTAATTTTGAAATCCAAGATGGCGTACATCATCAGGTTTCCCAGAGTGCTGATTCCGAAAATGACAATAATTTTGTAATCCAACGGACATTATTTATATAAAGAAATTGATATGGGTCATATGAGTGTCAATTTCGAGGTACCTAAGTATATTGGAGTGCTGAGTATAAAAATGAAATTATTTTGAAATCCAAGATGGCGCAAATTAATTAATTAATGTAATTTTTTAATTAGCACTCCGGGAAATCATTCAATTGACATCCATATACATTTATTTACCTACGTAGGTACCTACCCACTTTACCGTGGCTAACAAAGAATAGATACAGGTGGCATTATATCCGTCTGGAGTGGACGTCTGGTCTATAATCTTTGGTCATGAAATCTATGGAGCATATTTCTTTTCTAAAATAGTAAGAAATAAAGAACTATACCATCACGCCTGTATTCCCCGAAGGATTAGGCAGAGGTGTACTTATGTTCACCCACACTTCGCCGGTATGTTTAGGTTCCAAGTAACAGGGGGCGAGCCTATTGCAATTAACCGGGCACAAATCCAGACTCCGAGTTGCTACTGAGTATTTCATAGAAAACCCAATAAAACTGCTCGACCAGGGGATCGTACCCAGGAGCTCTAGCGTAGCAGTCCCGCTCAGGACCACTAGACTAATGAGGTAGTCGGAAAGAAAGAAAGAAAGTTTATTCTTTGTCACAACACGAGACAAAACTAATAAAAATAAATAGATGTAGGTAGATGTATGAATGTGGACGAAGCAAAAGAAGTATGCAAGAATCGTAGCAGATGGCGTTCTGTAGTTTCTGCCTACCCCTATGGGAAAAAGGCGTGAGTGTATGTATGTATGTATGTATGTAGGTAGCAGACGTTGTTAATGTGTTCGATAAAAAAAAAGCCTATTGGCGTGGGAATTTCCCAGATCGCATTGATGCTATTCTGGGAAATTCCCACGGGTGTGAGAAAAACGTGATGAACACGAATAACACCGGGGGCACTGACTAGGCACATAGTAGGTACCTACCTGCCTAATCGTTGAATTTGAAAACTGCGGAACGTACGTAGGAAGTGGGTAGGTAGGTATGAGATAACTGGCGACCTGAGGCTCGTAGAGGAATTTCTTAAAAATGAATTCCTATTCTCGATATTGTCTATCATCTTATCAAAAAAAAATTCATATGTATCACATTTATTGAACATGTCATAAATTATTACAAACATAAGAAAATTAAATTCTCGGTTGCAAACGCTGAGATGCCTATAAGTCGCTAGGTATGAATGTTCCGGCTACGCCCACATTATTTCGACGGAGAGAGCAATATTCAAGACGATTTTTACACTCGCCGCGTATCGGAGTTGTCGGCTTCGTCCGCCGGCCTCTTAACGGAATTCTCTTTATGTCGCCATTTAATTTAACTGCCTCATTACTTACTTATACTACTACTCGTTCGATTCCCGGGCCATATATATATATATATATATATATATATATATATATATATATACATATACACATACACACACGCACACACACCCACGCACAAACACACATACACATACAAAAAAAATACAAATTAGCTACCAACTTGTTATATTCAGTGTACTCCAAAGGGAAAAGGACTGTTAACCCTTACTACAGGTTAATTCCTAACCTATCTAGGGTGACAGAACCTCATCCACTAGATTGTAATTATATTATCTACCATGTTTAATTACTTACCTACCCAATATTATGTAACTACAATCATTTCTTATATGAAATAAATCATTCATTCATACATTAAAACTTACACTAAGCATCAGCACTTGCGATCATGTGTTTGCCGGTTCGAAACCCACCCATTGCACTAACGACGTGTACCCGCTCGTAAAACAAGTACATGTTTAGCTAAGCACGAGAAGTTAACAATAATTGCTAATAACTTTGACAAAAAAAGCAATAACAAAATCTTTCGAGAACAGTGTAAGTAATAATAAAAAAATATCGTTAATTTTGTCTGTACAGCAAGCGGACACAATCCGTCGTGAGACTCGCTTCGTTCGTTCTCTTCAGCTGAGCACGCGGGTCAAGGTTCCTCTTCCTCACATGCTGGCCGTAGTCGTGAAGGACCAAGCCAATCAGCTACAGATGCTAACACAGGTAACTTCTATGATATTTCTTCCACAATCTAGTAGCATTTAACACGCTAGGTACAGATTCTCCTATGTTGTCCCATAGTAGGATAGTTAACTGGATTTTTTTTTTGGTTTCTTTATAAATAGAGCCTAACAATAAAAAACTATTTTAATTTTAGGCTAGACAGAGAGTGTTGCTAGACAAATTCTATGGAATTTGTATGGCAACAATGCATACTGACGCTTATTTTACGGGAAAGAGACAGAGCATCCCCTTTAAAAGCTTATATCTTAGAACATTAGTAGTTTTCAATATTTTTTACACTATCTCTCATTAGCACTGGTATTTTTTATTTATTAATTTAAAAATAACAGATAAGCAAACAGTAATTCTTGCAGCCAATTACGGATTTACAATTCTCTTTCAATTTACTTTTGTAAACAGAAAATGTTTATAAATCATACAACAGCCAACTACAATGTACTCAGTTCTCTAGCTCTGGTATTTTATGTTCTCATAAATTCGAAAGTAACTCTTTCGGTTGTAACGATATTGATGAATTTTGGCACCATTTGATTCCAGCTTAGAGAGGACATAAGCTATCTTTAGTCTCAAAAATTCCTTTTCCAGTTTGTTCGAAATAACTACGCTTGTTTGAAGTTAGCCGTTCCGAAGTACCGCGCTGTTAAAGTGTTTTATACATAAATATCGAAATTAGTAAAGAAAATAATCAGAAATGTAAAACATATATGACCCCAACAGTCTTTACACCGACTCTTTCTCTTAAAATTAACCACTGCTAAACCGCTTGCGGATTTCAAACGGACTTAGTTATTTGAACAAACTTTAATGCGAGTGAACCCGCGAGGAGCAGCTAGTTTTTAAACAATTCTCACTAATGGCTAGGGTACGGCTGACATAATTCTGGACTCGTGCGTGGATTACTGGAACGGGCGTGACCTCACACCGATCTCACCCGCCGACAGGAAGAAGATCATCGACTTCTACCAAAGAAACTCGCTCACCGCTTACTGCACTGCCTTCGCTTATAAGTACGTCCCCCAATACTTATCCTCAAATATCAATTATGCTTCCTTTCTGATCTACATTTGTTTTTCTTTTATTTTTTGGAGAGATTCTTACAGCATTTGTCAAAATTCTTCTTTTATTTATTTTTGTAGAGATTCTTACAGCATTTGACAAAATTCTGAAATGTCCATTTCTTTTATGTTTATAAATTGTGATTCTAAACTAAATGAAGATGTATAATTATGCAATGATAGTCTAGTAATATGACCTTTGGACTACCAAGTCAAAGGTCTCGAGTTCGAATCCCAGGCACGCACCTCTGACTGTTTGATGTCATGTACGTATTAATTATCACTCGCTTAATTGGTGAAGGAAAGGAACCACATCAATCCATAATAAATCATGAGAGATTTTATCGGCGTGTGAAGCCTGCCAACCCGCAGTAGGCTAGCGTGTAGCCCTTGCTGATACGATAGAATGACCATAAATAGCTCAATATCTGAATTGGCCTTTTTTGGAAAAAAAAAATGAGCCATGGCAGCTTTCAGTTGATCTGTATGATGGAATTTCCAGACTGCTAGGAATTTTGAAAACTGATTGCAATTTAGTTCGTGTATCAAATAATGACATAATTGTTAGGCCCTTAACGCGCGGCATATCTCCCTCGCTGTCTGCGATGTACCTCGAGCTGCCCGCCGACAGTAGGAAGCTGTACGCCCCGCTCTCGCAGCACTGGGCCGACGCACCTGCTCTACACTTCCATTCTACGGGTGAGCGAGAAAAATAAACAATCTTTGCATATGGAACATGACTTCCGTCCAAATCAATCTAGATTGAAAACTTTTTTTTTCAGACTCTTTATTGTTCAACGAAGTGACAGATGACGATGTGAAAGACGCCGAGGGTTTCTTTGATATGCAGTGCAATCAGGTAAACTATACATGTACCTCTTTTCTTGTGCCGTCATTACTTAACTATGGTGTTTGCTTCCTGTTGCAAAGTTTTATGTATAACTAGCTAACTAGGCAGCAATTGAAGCGGCGGTAGCCTAATGGGTAGGGCGTCGGACTTGTGATCATGTGGTTGCCGGTTCGAACCCCACCCATTGCACTACCGACGTGAACCCACTCATAACACAAGCATTTAGCTTAGTACGAGGGGTTAACAAGAATACTAGTAATGTGCGACCCACATTGCTAGTAAGCATTTTTTTTTTTTAATTGTCTTCGCAATTTTCTTAATTTTTTTCCCTAAGAAAAAAGTTTTAATTACACTTTGAAAAAGAAGGTGTCCAATACATTTTGTATTGGAATACATATTGTATTGGAAAACTCTTTTCCAAGTATAATGGTTATTGCCATTAACCGGGCACAAATCCAAACTCCGAGCTGCTACTGAGAATTTTATAGAAAACCCAGTGACACTTTACTCGACCTGGGGATCGAGCCCAGAACCTCTAGCGTAGCAGCTCGCTTAGGACCACTAGTCTAATGAGGCAGTCATCCATTACACAGTTATCCATTAAAAATCTGGAAAACTTCCACAGGTGTTCATAGGCATGGTAACAATGCAGTACCAAGCCCAAAGCGACATGGTAGAGTTAATAGAGCGTCTAGAGCGAGCCTGCATCCGCTTCGTGCACTTCAGCAAAGAGAACGAGCTTAGGTCCAGGGTGTTCAGCGAGAAGATGGGCCTGGAGTCAGGCTGGAACTGCCACATATCACTCATGAGCGAGGAAAATGCCAGGTAACGTAGACTGCATGGTATCAAAAACATCTAAATGTCTTCGTAAAAAGGCCTGAATAAAACCCATTATTTGTTAGTTCTTGGTTTTGTATGAATTTTTATTATAAAAGATTTTTGTTTCTACATGTGAATAAGTGTACTGTCTAGAGAAGAAATGCGTCGATTTAGTAGGTGTTATAAACTATATTCAATGAGTTTTCATTTACTTTTAATAATATTATGTTGTTTATTTTCTAGACAATATATCTATTCTAAAATGGATGGACAGAGTTCAGCTGTTCTGACACCGCAAGAGAAAATAAACTCGTGCTATTTAAACCAAACTGTTTCATCACATTTTTTATTAACACACGAATATTGGTAACACTTGTTAAAAATGCAAAAAGCGCATGACTGAATTGATTAACTGTTTTATAATTACACTAAAATCATCATAAAGCACGCAATGCGTCGCTACACGTTGGGATAACGAACCAACCGCCATAAACAATGCGAGTGCTACATGTTGGGACGACTAACGAGGTTTTATATAAAACATGTGTATCATTAACTTGGCGCTTCAATTGGCATTTAATTGGACTTATCTATAACAATCACATCATCGACACACTCACGGCACGAGAATAGATATTTCTTCTGTCTTTGATTTGACTTTTTGATGTCATATTGATGTTGTACACAGTGATTGGGTACAGGAAATTAAAAAAAAACCTGTTAAACATCCTGCTGTTGAATGCCTAAGACTCTGTTATAGTTAGAAATAGATGTTGTCTTTTTAAATCTTAACAAAAATACATGAGGTAATTTTAGTATATTTTAACTCTAAATGTTAGTGTTTTTTTATAGTTGAAAGTGATGAACTACAGCCTACAAGTATGAAAATCTCTTTAAAATAATGTTGGCAAATATGAGTGTCGTCAAATCAGGTAACCTTAGAATCCTTTAGCATATTTCGTCTTCTTTGTTCAGATGACGATACAAAGTGTTGCCAGATGCAACCCAAATAATGAAAGGTGAAATTTTTGAAGTAATTGTCATGCAGAGCTGTGGTCCGTCACTGTTATCGTCACACATTGTTGACAGCAAGAGCGCTTCGCCGCTGTCGTCGCAAACCTTGGCCCAGGGCAAGGAGCGAGCGACGTCGCGGCTCAATAGGCACATCGACACGTGTGACGCGGCACTCGGCTTGTACTATAGGTTTGTTTCTCTCGCTCTATCGCGCTTGCTTGTTATCTCACGTCACGACTCATTTATCAGTCGTAGTGTCTCGCTGTTATGTCTGTCTATATGCCAGCATGAATGGGTCGGCACGACCGGGGAAGTACGTATACTACACTTCCACAGAATATCGACGTCAATTAGTACGGTGAGTGTGGAGCGCCGGAGGCCCAATTTCTCCCACAGTCCCCTTCCTTCTCCTTTGCTCCTCCCCCTCCCCTGCCATCTTCTCCTCTCCCTCCCTTTTCCTCTTCTCTTCCCCCTCCATTTTCCTCTTAGTAATAAGAAATAAGTCGATATATTATTTTGTTTTTTTTTTTACATACTATCACGCCTGTATTCCCCGAAGGGTTAGGCAGAGGTGTACTAATGTTCACCCACATTTCGCCGGTATGTTTAGGTCCCATGGAATAGGGGGCGAGCCTATTGGCATTAACCGGGCACAAATCCAGACTCCGAGCTGCTACTGGGAATTTCATAGAAAAACCCAATAACACTTTGGTCGATCTGGGGATCGAACCCAGAACCTCTAGCGTAGCAGTTGCGCTTAGGACCACTAGACTAATGAGGCAGTCAATATCTATATCTGGACGTGACATAACAATGCTGCATAGTATTTAATCTTCACTCATGATTTTGTTTACATTCTTAACTTAGAATGACAAAGGTTTTTTAAATTATTCCATATAATATAAATCTTCTGTTATTTATATGGCTTCATTCCCAAATATCAATGTAAACAGGATCATAACACATTATTTTAAGTTTCGCTTTGCACTTAAGCTTGAGCTAACTCGACTTCAGTATTAACTTCCCATGTTGTTACTAATTAATACTAAAATCAATGTACACTGCATTCATATCACCCAACGCTGTCATTACTATAACCATAGTGTAATGAAATCTAAAAGTGGGGCAACTCGCCTTCTAGACAGGTCAACGATGAGGTGGGTTGCGGGGCAGAGCGGCGTCCCCCCGACCCTTAGTCGCAGGCGTCCCGTCCGGCCGACAGGTAGTGCGCGCCGGTACTCCGCTGAAAGTTTGGCTCGCGCTAGCGCTTATTATAATTTCTTTTACAATGCGTTCTACATGTGCAGTTTACGGTTGTTTGTCGGCATCGTACAGAAGTAATAGTGAAAACTTGAGATTTCATCAATTTCCAAAGGATGAGAATCGGTAAGTGCCTACTAACCTATTATACCTAAATAAATATTATCTCTACTTAGTAAACAAAGTCGCTATCCGCGACGCCGTGCGTTTACTTCTAAATTATTTTAACCTTCCAATGGATTTTGATACGGTTTTAACGAATATACGAATTTTATAATATTATAATTTGTTGATAATTTTGTATTTTTGTTTTGTTGTTATGATTTTGTTTGTTTGTTTGATCGCACTAAAGTACTGGTCGGAATTGATTTCATATTTGTGTTGTATAGTCCATTTATCGAGTAAAGCTTTAGGCTATATAACATAACGCTATGACCAATATAAGTGGCGCACAAGTGATAAATGTTGCAAAAACGGGAAAAAAATATTCCTTTTGAGCGCTTCCGTTGCGTGCGCTGCGTAAACGGTTAAAGTTATGCAAAAATATTGTATGACGGAAATCTTCCGCTTGAAAGGTTCTAAAAAAAAGTCCGCAACAGCATAGGTCTATCTTTTAAGGTTGACTTAATAATACCCTTTTATGGTAACCAAATTTGTTCCAAAATAATGCATTATTTCCGAAGGTGTTTTCACAAACATAATATTAATCCATATTCAAATAAATACGTAATTCATCACAAGTATTTAATTTCGAACAAAATTGCCCTCGACATCATTTAATTTAAATGAATATCTCAGGAGAAATCATAGTTTTTAAAAATATATCTTTAACTTTACACGGACTATGCGCACGGAGCGCGCTCTCAACCCGATGCAAGGCGAGGGCGGGGCGGTCATGAGGGGGAGGGCGCAAATGCTTAGATAGTAGGTAACTATTCCACGCGGGCGAAGTCGCGGGCAGAAGCTATTTTTTATAAAATAGTTTTTCGTTGTATTAATATTCCAGTTTCTATCGCTACAAAATAAAATTAACGTGTCATTATTTTTTGTGACAACCCTAAGCTATTTTCAATGTCTAGACGATTGTCGGCATTTCGACGCGGACAAAGGAGTGCGCCCACTATTAGATTTCATTACACTTTGCTATAACGCATAACTTTTAAGCGGAAATACCTTATCGGAAAAGGCGTAGATAGCGAAAGTATAGGACATTCGAACCCATTGTGACGTAAGAATGATTCTAATAGGAACATATTAGTTGGATAGAATGCCTGCCAAAGTCAAAGTATTTTTAATGCCCATAATTATTTTAGTGTTATTATCTGTGTTTAGTACTATTGTTAACTTAGTTGAATCATAATTCTAAAGTATTTGCATTACTAGCTCAAATTTAGCTTTTTTTTATCAATAGTTAAAGATTCCATTACACAGGAAGTTTTTTGTCACAGTATAGATGCATTGAGTTGAGAAGAATTCGCATTAATACTACATCTCTTTTACGTAACGATTTGAGTCCAAATACCGAAAACCTACACGTTTTAATGCTCAATTTCGATCAACCTGTTGCTAGTTGTTTTTGGCACTGATAATATTTTTGTTGTATGTATACCGGGCTATTTTCCGCAACTCCACGACCAAAGCGCTTATCTTGCGTGTACTGATAACAATAATCCAATATTTTGTGAATTCTTTAGTTCCAACATCACGACGTCGAAAGCTTTATCCATGTCAGCGCCAGGAGCCATCAACTTGGACCATAGCACTGTAAAGTTTGATAACGAGATCAAGAAAGCGAGACATTCTATCACTACGCACACCAACTTGAAGGTACATCGACCTTTTGAATTGCGGAATGGTCCAGCGATCAATTCCAGATGGATGGATTCCCGCACAGTACAAATATTTGTATACCCTAGATACTCACGATACGGGATTAAATACTATCGTGTATTGCAGTCGAATTTTTCTTATCTTTTTTTATGGGACAGCTCGGCAAACGAGCGAGCGAGCTACCTACCTGATGGTAAGTATTCATCACGGCCTATGGAAATCTGCAATACCAAAGGAGTTGCAGTTGCGTCGCCGAACCTATTAAAGAAGGGGACGAAGCAAAGGAGAAGGAAGGGGACGGAGAAAAAGAGAAGGAAGGGGACAGAGAAAAGGAGAAGAAAGGGTACTGAGGGAAGCTTGGGCCTCCGACGCTCCACACTCGCCTTACGAAATGCAATAGTATGCATACTGCCACATCACGTCGATAACAGTAATTGTTGTATCGTCCAGTTCCAACGCAGCAGTATATCAACGAGCCACCCGTCGGCGGACTCCCTGCTGGACGACGAGGACGAGGAGGGCGGCTCCCCCGTGGACGCGTGCCGCTCGCTCTCCTGCCTCACCGACTCCACCGACCACTCCGCACCCGTCAACTTCGATATGAGTAACAGGGTACTTTCTTCATACATTACTAGCTTTCCGCTTTTCGTGTTTTTACTCGATGTAGCGACATCTAGCGCGCTACATCGAACTACGTCGAGCAAATCTTGAATCGCACAAGTGGAGTTTATCGCGTGACTCGCATATATACAACCGCCTGAAATCAACCGTTGGGCCGTAGCCCGCCAGGCAAAAACACCTGCCTGGTTGGAGGTGCAATACATCTCGCCTCTCTACATCGACTTTTCTGTACTATACATATAAAAAGTTTTTATGTATAATACAAAATTTTATATGTATAATACATCATGTATGTATTATACATATAAAAAGTCCTCTTGAATCACTCTATCTATTAAAAAATCCCGCATCGAAATCCGTTGTGTAGTTTTAAAGATCTAAGCATACATAGGGACAGACAGCGGGAAGCGACTTTGTTTTATACTTTGTAGTGATTTTCTCCTAAAAGCGCAAGTTTGCAGTTAAAACTAGCCAATCTACCAAGACAATTTCTCTTTTCTATTTTCCCTGCAAGGGCTAGAATAGAATAGTTAAAATTGTTGGTTAAGGCAATACAAACATAGATAACCGAGGCCATAGATACTTACCCACTTCACATCTTTTGGCTCGTCTGTTTGTTTGCCCCTGTAAGTGCTCCAATCGAGCCGGAAAGAAAAAAGTGACGCCATATGCCACTAAATGGGGCCTGGTTTTTTACTAAATCTTACTTCAGTCAGCAGCCCTCTCAAACAATACCATTGTGAGCGAAAATATATAAATATTATTATTTATTTTCGTTCCTGAATTAAATCAAATCATATTCATTTATTCGCAAAAATTAGGTAGAATTAGTTATATTTTATATTTACATAAAATCAGCCATATAAACTAATTATTAACCGTTGCTAGTAAGCGAAATTTGTACATTAAATCATCCACCAGATTAAGCATTAGCAGGTTTCTATATGTAGCTAAAGCTGACTAAAATATTTTGTGATAAAGGCGAAGCTGCCCCGCGGCATCGAGAACATTCGTCCGCACATAGAGCAGGTGGACAACGTGCCGCTGTTGGTGTCGCTGTTCACCGACTGTACGGCGCGCTCCGTGCAGCTCATGATACAGATCATGCAGGTAACAACCACTATAACTCATATATATCGCACATTTTCCTTCGAAAGCCTAACTTATCTTGAGCTTTGATATAATCTATTTAGGCAAAAGCGTCGGGTTTGGGCGCGAAATTCAATTTTTTCTTGGATTTTCGCAAATTTTTCGACTATAAAACATTCTAGTGCCATGTACCTAAAATGTGTTATAGCCGAAAAAATTGCGACAAACCAAGAAAAAAATTAATTACGCGCCCAAACCCGACGCAAACTAAATACCGATGATTGAATTTCGGCGTGACTGTGCTCTGAAACTAGAGGGTAGAAGCTCCTTATGCATTCCTTAATGTTTAATGTCTTGTATATTTGTTTGGCAGGATTACGGTGAAGTAGTATGCGTCATGGGTTCGGCGGCAAATTGCCTCAATATGGAGATATTCATGCAAGCAGATGCAAGGTAAGAATTATAAACTGATAATTTATTGATTTGCTTTTGAATCCATCTCTGTAGTGTTACTAAAGGGAAATACGCACAATGAGGTAATTGACTGCTGTAGAATTTATTGGGAATAGCATTCTTATTGAAAAATTAAAATACATATGACCAACCAAATAAAGGCGGCGCGGGGCACATAACGTTCAACCAATCAGTGGGCGAGGTGAGTTTCGTCGCATGCCATTTCACAATTCCACGGTTTCACTTCGGTAGATTATAATCAACCGAAAAATAATGCATTAAATTGTAAGCAGTAAATTGAGTTCACAATCTATCGACAGTTTACAATCTCACTAGTTAGATTATAATATAACGGTTTTTACAATTTTACGATGACATAAACGTATTTCCTATTCTAGCATAGCAGTAGAGCCATTATATCCAGTGTTATGTCAGAAGATGCCTCCGTACCAAGTGCCGGAGTCTTGCATTGGACCTATCGATTTGGCGAGAGCGCTTAACTCTGTCCCATGCTCGCTGTCGGTAAGTAGTAATCTTTAAAAAAATACTACTTGGCTCTAATTGACCAATCACATGCAATAATATGCATGCATTTTACATATAACTTATCTTTCTCTACCCAAATTTAGATACTATGTTAAAAAAATTTGCTGTTCTGGTATATTATTAGCTTATATTGGAACTGTATTTGGATATTGTTAAAACTATATTTTGATGAAAGAATCTGTTATTGAGTCTGTTTCCCAAAAAATACCCTTTCTGCATAAAATCTCATAATGTTAGTAATAATCGAATCGCAATCCGTTCAATATTATAAGTATATTCCTCTCGGCTAGTACACACGGCTACACATCAAGCTATACAAAACCAGTTTACACTGACCTCCCATTGTAAAGGATTTCCGCACAATTCAGGGCCAGCCTATACTGGCTTTATATAGCTTGATGTGTGGCCGTGCGTACCTCATAAAATCATTTAAGATTTTACACTTTGCATTTTAATAACATTTGATAAACATTTTCACGCTGCTCAGTTACAAAATAAATGGCAGGACCAACCATTCACCAATTACTGTAGTCAAAAGGTATGTATTGTGACCGTTTCTTCTGAATATAAATTTATTTTACCGGTGATAGTCATGTATACTGAAAACTCTGCATAAACCTCTACTTTAAGGAGGATCGTTTCGCCTCGGATGCCGAATTTTTTTTTTGTTTTTCGCTTGTTGTTCGTCTTTGACATTTTCTACGATAATGGCAGTAAAAATCTCGACATTAACAATAACTTATTCTTGACTTGAGTACATAAACTTTTGCTAAAATATTTTTATTGTAGCACATATATGTATTTGCGTAAAATAGAGGATTTTGACAAAATTGTCAATTTAAACTACTATCTGCGATAATAACATTATTTAAGCTTACGTTTTGGTAATTAGTTATGACATTATAGTGTTGATGTCGCAATTTCTACGTGCAATTTTCAAAATACGAAAAAAAAGAACTTCGAGCCTGAGGCAAAATGATTCGCCTTAAATGTATGTTGGTAAGATATTGAATGGTGATGACAGATGACCCGCGATGCCGACGTGTCGCTGTTCACGCTGATCACAATGTCGCGGCACTACATGTCATGTCTCTGGAACAGCACGCAGTTCTGGATATGCAGCGTGTGCTTCATCGCCCTATTGCAGGTAAGAACACCACTATAAAAATTTAAAGAATAAAAACTTATTTTGTAAGTTGATAATTTGATTAAATTTTATATTATTGTTTTTTAATGTTGTTTTTTTTTTGTTTTTCGTAATTTGGTCGTGTACTCGTGTATAACATATTCTTCTATCATGGCAGTAAGAATTAGGAACATGCCTGCGTTTTTTTTTTATTAATTCTATACATCATAACAACACAATAAAAGATATAATTATTCCCGGGAATGTTCAAATTTTTTTTTTAAATATTATTCAACATACATATCGACGCGGTGAAGTGTCAATACCTCCTAACTGACATTTGTCGAGAAATTCACTTTTTTATTATTTTGAGTTCATTAGCGTTATTTGCCTTATTATTATAATATGTATAAATTCAGCATAATATAAAGCATAACATTATTAATAATTCTAAATTAATAAACATAATATTTTTTTTAATTGTCAATAAATTAACGCGTTTTTTCCAGTTAGTTTAAATTTTTGACTTTGTCAGTTAGGAGGTATTGACACTTCACCGTCGATATCCAAAATTGAGCTGTTTAAACGCCGCCATTTTTCGCGCGCTTCAGATCGATCGTGCGATGATTGCGGCCCATGACGTCTCATGGGCCGCAATCATCGCACGAAGTGTTTGTTTATTACAGGTGTTTTGATTAATTCTTAAAGATTTTACCATGGAAGAAGCTAAAAACCCTTTGTATCGGTATTGCATAGTACCAATAGGCAAAAATACTATCAGAACTACTCCCGATAAAGTATTTTTTTCTTCTTTCGGTCATCGTATATAGTCTCACCACTGACGAAAATCGCTCAAGACACACAAATTAAAATATATTTCCAAGATAATTCCTCTTCTAGCAGCTTTCGACTAGGTATGTGATTAAATTCAATGTCGTGGCCCGTGACGTTTCATTTCGGTCGACCAATGGCAGCGCGTTTTGTAAATTTGAATTTCGCTCGCATAATTAGCACTTTTTAATTATTATTTTATACAAATAAATAACAATTATCTAACAAAATGTTGTTACAATAATACTTTAAGTATGTTTAAGATTCCGGAAAAAATATATTAGGCAAATTTAAACTTCATGCATATTCCTAATTCAACCATACCGCCATCTAGTGAGCTATCGAGCGTATCGTTCGCGTCGTTTGTATCGCTGACTCTGTAGTTGCGAACCGAACTATGAAAAGAGTTGAAACAATTCTATATACTACTCTGTCAAGAAAGTACAGGGAAAGATCAATAATACACAAAATGTTTGTTATTCATTCAAATTTATTTTATCACCTTCAAAGTATGCTCCTTCAGAAACGATAGACTTACGCCAACGAATAATCCAATCATCAAAACATTTTTTAAACGCTGTTTCCGGAATTGAGTTCAGTTCTTGCCGCGAATTCGCCTTTTTGTCTTCTACTAATTGAAAACGTGTACCACGAAGTGGTAATTTGAGTTTATGAAAAAGAAAGAAGTCGGCTGGAGCCATATCTAGTGAACATGGTGGTTGCTCGATGGTATTTGGTGAGTGTTTGGACAAAAATTAAAAAGGCGTAATAATAAAAAAATATTTCTACAAATCTGGCCTTTTTCATAGAATTTGCTCTCTTTAACGCCGTATAACGCTCAAATAATATTCTTTATTTACTGTTTGACCTTCCAGCAAGAATCCGATTGCACAACACCGCGATAGTCAAAGAAAACCGTCAACATAATTTGATTCTTTGATCGACTTTGGCGTGGATTTTTTGGTTCTGGTTCAGTTGGAAGGCGCCACTCCGAAGCTTGTTGACTAGTTTGCATGTCAAACTCGTAAACCCACGTCTCGTCACCAGTAACAATGCGTTTCATGAATGTTGGGTCGGAATTGACTCGTTCTAGCATGTCCTCAGCGACTCATGCGATTGAGTATTTGGAGAAAATTCTGGTCTTTTGGGACTAGCCGAGCGGAAACATGTTTCATACCCAAGTGATTATTTAAAATGGTACGGATCAACTCGTGAAACACAGTAAGTTCGGCGGCTATCTCTCTCAGAGGAGGATTTCATTCAACTTTTGAATGAGGTTGAATGAAATCCTCATTCAAATCGTCGACGCCATCTAGTTAAAAAAAATATGTAAAAAAACGACTTGTAAAAGTGTCTTAAAAGATCTATTTACAGAAATAAATATTTCATTTCATTTCATCATTTCATTTCATTTCATCATTTTATTTCATTTCAATTAAGTCACTATATATTTCCTTCACTTTTGCAATGTTAACTTCAGTTTCAGACGTTGATGGCCTACCAGAGCGAGGCAAATATTCTATCACATCTCGACTGCTTTTAAAATCTTTGTACCACTCATAAGCACGTGTTTTTGATAACGACGATTAACCGTAAGCCTTCTATAACATTTTCAGTGACGAACACGAAATTCCATTGGCGATGGAAAATTCGAGACGAACTCTATGTTCGATGTTTTTGTCCATTATGAAATTCGCAATACACACTAGATATGATATAACTAAAAACAGCACTGTATTTAATATATTATGTAAATAACAGATGCAACTCAGACTCCGCGCCAAAATGGATAACAGTTGTGCCAATCTAACAACAAAAAAAACAATAATTTGAATTTGGAACCATAAACAAATCATCCATTCCTGATACTTTCTTGACTGAATGTATAATACGCTGTGGAAACCATATTCTCTGAAATCAGATTATGCATAAAATAATTAGTAGTTGTATGGGATAGGTGGGGTCCCTGTGCGCGTTTGTGCCGCTGTCGCTGAGCGTGGGCGGCGCGCTGTGGGGCGGTGCGCTGGTGGTGCCGGCGCTGGCGGCCGCGCTGGCCTTCGCGCCGCTCGACACCGCGCTCATGCAGCGCGCCGCCACCAGGCCACACCTCCTCATGAACGCTAAGGTAACCTCCACTAAACATTTATAGGACATCGATTAGTAAAGAAAACCCAATTGCTAGTTATTTTAGTGAAGGGAAAATTCGACTGCGGACAAAATTCGACCTGCGTCTCCTGGTTAAATACACCTAACCTGCGTGGCAGTTTAGACACACACAGTCATTTCGAATTAACTGTTACTGCCCAATCAAAGCTATTATCTAAATCAAGCCCTATTTACTTGAATTTTTCTAAGGCCCCGAACATCGCAGATTTTTTTGTAACCTACCTATTGTATCCCACAGATGGCGATATTCGTGTTCTGGTGCTACGCATTAAAGTTCCTGCCGGCCGCGATATCGATTCTAATCCTCTACGCGTTTACATTGCGTGCTTTTTGCGAACAAATATCTCAAGTGACGAACGCCACCGCGTGTTGGATAGTGTACCCGATCAATAAGGGGGACTTCAACGCGACCCATGACCTTACCTTGAGAAGTTGGCACGGCTGGGGAGACGACTTTTATGATGGATTCTTTTTAGCGCAACATATCACTCTTGCGCTGATTACTTTGCATTTAAGTAAGTATTATTTAAGGCTTATACGTCAGGTTTGGGCGCGAAATTCATTTTTTTCTTGGTTTTTCGCATTTTTTTCGGCTATAACACATTTTAGGTACGTGGCAGTAGAAACTGCGACATCAACAATAACTTGTTCACAATTGAGTATTACTGCCATGTATGTAGAACGTGATATAGCCGAAGTATTTGCCAAAAACCAGGAAAAAAATTAATTTCGCGCCCAGTCTCGACGCTTTAGCCTTAAGGAACACACGCTTTGCGATTGATAGTTATAAAACTAATTTTCTTTTGGTCCAGTCAGAGTGTAACATGAAATGTTTTATAGTAAAATAACGCATAGATATCTCATTTCGTATGTCTTGCAAATATACTTACGCTCACAACTATTTCCCATAGTGGTAAACAGCAACTAATGCATGCAATTTGCTACGATTCTTACATACTTCTTTTGCTTTGTCAACATTCACCCATCTCATCATTTTGTAACTATCTTTGCTTGTAATTTCGAATATCTATAACCCACATTTGATTTTGATTTGTTTCATGGGTATTCTGTATGCTGTTAAAAATGTAGACTACAGTTTTTTTTTTATTTCTCTCCATAAGGCTTTTTATATAAGCATCATTCACATGCTCACATGTCAGCTGAAATGCATGAACGAGAGTTGACGAGATGTATATTATGTCACATTAAAATTGTAAAACCGTTTGATTATAATCTTTCTCGCGAGATTGTAAACTGTCGAAAGATTGTGAACCAGAACATACCCTTTAAAATTGAACGCATATTTTTTTTTTGGATGAAGTGGTACATATACGTAACATACTAAACGAAAACCCTTGATTATGTCCAAAAATTACAAGCGTCTTCCGATAGAACTGTAATAACAATACTAACATGAATATAAATGTATTAGTCCTTTCTTTCATTCTTAATTGTTCACAGTTGTGATATCGTTGTCATTCATTCATCGACAATCTTCTATATGGCAGAAGGGCTTTTGGACGAATAAAGTGTGGTCAGCCACTGTGGTCGTTTTGTAAGTATTCCCAAGTTGAATTTATTATTAACATCTTTATAAATTTTGTGTTTATGTTATTCATGACGTACGGTTGGTTATAGCTGTTACCTCACCCACCCTAGGTGGGACGGCGGGGTCTCGGTGGGTCAGGTAACAGCTATAACCCACTGTACATGTGAGCTAGCCTAGTGAATTACTGATATAAACATTGGACTGCCAAGTTATAGGTGTCCAGTTCGAAAAATGTTCAGATTGTTCGAAAAAACTGTGCTTGTCTGAAGTTCCCAGCAAGTGGTTTAGCAGTACTAAATCTTAATAGAAAGAGTCGGTGTACAGTTTATTGGGGTCGGTATATGATTCGTATTTTTTATTATGTTTATTACTTACAGTTTGTTCGAAATAAGTAAGCCGATCGGAAGTTAGCTGTTCCGAACTACCGCGGTGATAAAATCGTTTAATTAAGTGTTTTAATACATAAATATCGAAATTAGTAAACAAAATAATTAGAAATGTCAAACATATACGACTCTAATTACCTTTACATCGACTCTATCTATTAAAATTTACCACTTCTAAACCACTTGCAGACAACTTCCGATCGGCTTACTTATTTCGAACAAACTGTATTTCGATTTTTATGTATAAAAACACTTAATTATTCGATTTTACTTTTGTGGAAGTTCGGAACGGTTAACTTCAGACAAGCTCAGTTATTTCGAACAAACAGTATATCGTATGACAAAGAAATAATGTGCAATGTTATCTCCAAGTCTGAAAAGCTATCGTCATAGGGCCGGCGCACATATGGCGAAGCGCAGCACAAAGCATTTTCGACTGTCAAACTATTATCGACATTGTACGCGTTGAAATAATATCGAAAATCAATTTACACAACAACAAATTCCTGAGAGCATCGATGCGACTACAGACGAAAGTAAGCGCGCAGGATCGTGACTCCGCGAGCATGCGCGCTACTCGCTCTGGCGGTTACTCGCGCATTCTCGGGTAGAAATTCGCCTAATGTGTCACGCGTTTATAATATTTCGCGGGCATGCTCTGCGCTGCGCTTCGCCATATGTTTGCCGGTCCATAGTGGTTGGTCCTATAAACACATATCATGTTAATTTTCAGAATCCTGGCCCAGTTAGCGTTCAGCGGTACAATGTTGAGCAGCAGCTACGGCTTCTGTGACAAATGGGGCGTGTGCGGTCTGCGGTACTATGTTCCATGGCCTCTCGCCGTCGGGTACGCCGCCTCGCTGTTCCTAGTGTTCACACTCAACGAATTTATCAAATGGCAGGAGATCAAGTGAGTTTACATAACAGTGTAGGTTTATTAGTCGCTTATTCGTCGAAATAAGTCCGACGGCCCAACCAGAAAGGAGTTCGTGGCTGGAACACCACTGTATCTCAACAACCAAAGCACCTAGCTGAGATCTGTGTTCCCAGAATAAGTCGCTAAATCACAAAATTGGTGTGTCGTTCGTAAATTATAAGGGTAGTCTAGAAAATTGTTAGCCAATCAGAATTAAAATCGGTGATGGTGACCCTGCCAGAAAAAGCCACACAACATAACACACCATCATGCTTATATTCCCCGACGAGTTAGGCAGAGGTGTACTAATGCAGAGCCACAGTTCGACAGAATGTTAGGTAATACATGGGAATATAGCACAGAGGAGCCTATTGCCATTAACTGGACACAAGTCGCGCCCAGCCACTAATATTTCACTAAAAATATACCACAAGAGGAAATTAGGCTTTATGTAAAGCCTCATTACCTCACAATATCGCAAAGCACAATGCTGATGAACGGAGACATAGCACGTGAACATATTTTAACATTTTTTTACTTTTGTTTCCTAGGGCGGACGGTCGCAATCAACGCCGCGCCCGCCTTGACTTCGGCACGAAGTTGGGAATGAACTCGCCCTTCTAAACTATAACGTCTAGTCAATTACGCTTTAGTTAAACTGTGAATATATCGTATCGAAGCCTCTGGCGTTTATTTTTTAAGAGAAATGTGACATTGTACTTAGTACTATTTTGTACTTACTTTATTTACATAACGTTTTGATGATTTTAAATAAATGTCTTGATATAATGTGGTGTTTAATTTTATACAATATAGATGAGAATTTTTGAAAAATGCTAGATGAAAGAGGGTTAAAAGTAAAGAAACTCCAAGATTGAAAACAAATGTTTTATTAAAACTAAATTATGATAATTTTGTGATGCTTATTAAATGTTTCCAGTCATTATTTTGTTAATTCCAATTCCTTTGTTCGCTCTAAGGTCAAGATTAACGGACTACACGCAAATAAAACCATATTAGCGAAATGTTACTCTTACATCAACTACCCTCTTATTACTACAACACTAAATTGACCTTGATCCACTTACACGAGGGACGATTACTTCTGGTAGTTAATATACTAATCATCTTTGAAATCAAACATCTAAAAATTGCCGCGTACAGTTCGGTCAAAATAACTGTGCGTGTCAGAAGTTAGCCGTGCCGAACAGTCGCGCAGCTAAAATCACGTAAATTATGTGTTATTGTGCCAAAATATCGAAATTAGTAATAACTATCTTTCGCCCGCGTGGTTTCTCGCATTTTCTGTACTATAATATAAGTATTATACATATAAAGCTTCCTCGAGAACCACGCTATCCATTGGTGAAAACAGCATGAAAATCGGTGCAGTAGTTTTTGAGTTTATCGCGAACAGACAGACAGACTCGGCGGAGGACTTTATTTCATAATATGTAATGATAATGATTACCGAACACCAACCATCTTTACACCCGAGGTTATCTATTCAAATGTACCACTTCAACATCACTTGCAGTGAAATTCAGACGCGCACGGATATTTCGACCATATTGTACACAAATTGCGCACAATCGGCGACACTATAAAGAATACATAATTTAATATATTTTTTTGTGGTTAATAACATTATTTTATATCTTTTCAATTATTACACTACATTAAGGTTAGTTGTTAAACGCTTGTACTTAATAGGTACGTAAATAATTTTCCTATTACTAGGACTCATCTGGTAAGTCTAATATTTCTTGAACGAATGACGCGACATCAATTTCCTGACTATGTTCTTGACAAAATGGATGTGTCAACAGCGCATCGTAGTTCGGTCTCTGTTTGTAATCTTTCTGAAGAGTTTGGACTATCAGGTCCTCGAACTCTGCGGAGAACCGGCCGCCGGGTAGCCTTGGAGGATCGTCTTTCACGACTTGTTTGAGCTGTTCGAATGGCGTGCCCCAAGTGTTGTATGGGAACTTGCCCGTCGCCAGCTCAATCAAGGAAATGCCAAGCGACCACACGTCACTACGGATGTCGTACTGGCCTGGGTTGCCACTGGGGTCGATCCTCTCGGGCGCCATGTATGGTTTGCATCCCGCATCAATTGTCTTAGCAACAGAGTCGACTAAGTATCCTGATATACCAAAATCACACATCTTGACTTCACCTCTCCTGTTGATTAGGATATTCGACGGCTTTACATCTCTGTGAATTACTCTGAGGTTAGAGTACAAGTAGTGAAGAGCATTGACTACGGAAAATGCAATTTTCCCAAGAATATTTTCAGGTATGGTGCGGTTATTGTGGTAAACTTTCATGTAGAATTTGTCAAGACTCATGTCCATAACCTCCATGCAGATCCAGACATCTCCCTCACGGAACATGGCTCCATAGAAGTGTACTGTGTATGGACAAGCACTAGCCCTCATGGACACATCCAAGTCCATGAGCAGACGTTTTAATTCAGTAGACTGGCTGTTGAATGATGCTGTGATTCTCTATAATAAAGACAGAGAAAAATACATATGGATAAGGCAAAATGGTAAATATAATATTGTCTTAAAAATTTAATCACCTATAAGTGAGGTAGTATTTTTTTTGGTAAATTAGTTTTTATTATATTTAGATAAGATAAGATGGATATAATTAAGATTATGAAATAAAATAGCCATTGAATTAGAAATAAAAACATTATGCAGAATCAGGGCCAGATTATATTCATCAGGCAGTGTAGGCAATTGCCTAGGGACCCTGCATAGGGTAGGGTATAGTATCTTGGTCCAAATTATAGTAGCATACTAGATTACAAAGTATATTATTTTATATTACTAGATTACATAGTACATTTGTGCAACCATAGTTGTATTGCTGGTGGTCTAACTTAAAATCTGGTATTTTATTATTCTCAATAAATTCTCCACAACCTTTTCCCCAAAAGAGGTTGTAGACTGCTTTTTGCAACTCTGTTGCGTAGCATGTAAAAAGCCATAGGTACTCAACCTGCAAATGCCTGGGACATTTTGTGGTTTGCCCATCTGGTGTTAGTTTATTTTAAACCATTTCATTTATTTTTTTGCAGCTTGCAATACCACAACTAATGTGTGTTTATGGCAACTATAAAAAAAGAGTTGAGTACCAATAATGTAAAACAATAACATACCTTGACTGCCATAGTAGTGTCACTGGGGATATGCTTCATCTTCTCCACAATACCATATGCTCCACGGCCTAAGTCACATATCTTGATCAAATCATCAGCATGCACGGTAAACGTTTTGTCATCAACTGTTATTGTTGTTTGCTTATCCAGGTTCCTTGGTGGTGTCCTATGGAAAATGTTATATGATAAAGTTAATATTTTTTAAATTAAAAAGAATGATGGTGACAATGGTCTAATCATAACTTTACATGATCTTTGACGCATGGGGATAATCAGGATGGTCTCAATGTGTTAAGAATGAATGGTCACCCATCCATATATAGACTGCAGCAAGCGTATGTTAACCTTGATAGAAGATGTCACTAAACCACAAGTCCCCCTTGGGTCAGAGCCTTCATCCTCCTTATGCCTTCACTATTTCAATAACAGTATTTTTTTTGTTAGTTCTTGAACCTCAATCTTTAACTAACCTATCAGTTTATTAAGCAGATATTATTATTTATTTAATGAAGACAATGTTTGATTCACCATTACAATCCAAGCAATAGCGGTAAGGAAGTTTGTTGGGATAAAATTAATTGTTATTTCGATAAAAATATAGATCACAATTTTCTAGGTAATAGACGTCAGGTTCAGGTAGGCAGGTGATTAGTTGACACTTACACGACCTGCTCCTCTGGAGGCTTAAAGTTGAAGCCTGGCGGCGGAGGTTTTCTCCTTCCCGACATATCGCCGACGTGCTTTTAATGAAATCCGAGCCAAAAATCACAAATCAGGATTTTTCCAAATTCCCACCTGATTGACCCGACTGTTTACTCAATGCTATAAAACACAAACTTTACATCTAAATCACATAATCATATTCTTAGCCAGTACTAGGCACAAAAGTTGTACATATTTATTTTAAGAAATATACAATTTTTATCAAATAATTCCAAAAATGAAACGCTCAGATCGAGTTTAGTTTGACATTTGATTTGACAGTGGAAGTGTTGCCTTAACGTAAAGTACTGCCAAGCCACCTGACATCAATTTGCAACAATGATATTCTCGTTAATCTTGATGACGATATTTGTACGTCATGAAGTTACGCACGGCTATGGCTACACACTAGCTACACATCAAACTATACAAATTCAGTATCGACTGACCTCGCATTGTTAACGCTTTTCGAATAATGCGACGCCAGCCTGTACTGGATTTGTATAGGCTTGATGTGTAGCCGACGTAGCCGTGTCCTACATATTAACTGTGGTGGACAACTCATTTTATGGTAAAAATACATAGTAGGTAATATGGGCCTCCAGACCACAGTGGGCCTGAGGTTGAATGCACTGAGGAGTCTTTTTTATAACATTAGGAATTTACTGGAAGCAAAATCAAACACATTAGAAAAATATTAGTAATTTATATTTTTTCTTAAATTAGCTGCTAGCCTTATATTAAAATAGGTCATGGACTGATTTACTTCGAAGAAAACCTGATAGCTCTCACAGCATCTTTTGCTTTCTTTACTGCTTCTTCTTTGATTTTATGTCGTTTCTCTTTTTCTGCTAACCCAACAACAACATCATGTTGTAGAGCACTTTTTACGTTAGCTTTAGCAAAAAGTTTACTTAACACATAATCATCATCATTTTGTTTCTTTTCTTTGTCTCTATGCTTTTTCTTTTTGACCTTCTTCACTGCAACTAAATTTTCAAGTTCTATTTCTGGATCTGGAGAGTGTTCTCGTTTATGAGATTTTTTATTTTTTTTAATAGTATAAGGTTTGGCATTGGCGCGTTCACGGGTTTTTTCTTTTGTTTCATCATCTTTATTACAATTTTCCCCAGAATCTAATTGTTCCATGGCATGTTCAATACTTTCACTTTCCCCATGATCACTGTCCACATTGGCATCTTCATTTTCCTGGCTTTTTAAAACATTCTTAAGTAAATTCTCTTCATAATCTTTCTTCACATGCATGTTAACTATATCTAATTCAGATAATACATTATCAAATGGAATATTTGTAACTTGATCATCAAGTATATTTATTTCAGGTACTTCAACCTTAGCAGGATTCAATAGCATCTCTCTTTTCTTTTTGTACTCCTCTCGAGGGTCTTTCTGCATTTTATTATCTTCTTTATCATTTGAAATCTTTTTACTAATTTCTTTTGCCATCCTTTTCATAGCTTCTATCTTTTTCTTTGAAAGTGAGTCACCTCTACTTGAATGGATCCCATTATTCTTGTTACGTCTTGAGTTATGGTCTACATTTATTTTAGTATGTTTAAAAAGTGATGCTGTTTCTGTGTCGCCATCACAATTCAGCTCTTCAAGGGTGAAAAGACCTTGTAATGTACTAGTGGTCAGAACATTCTTTTGATTGGGGTCTATTAATATTTTGTTACTTAGGAAATGTTTGAATATTTGCCTTTGATATATCTTTTCTTCAATAGTTCCTGCTGATAGTAATCTGTAAACTGTGACATTTTTTAGTTGGCCTATTCTCCAAGCTCTTTCTTTAGCTTGGTCATCAGTGGCTGGATTCCAGTCAGGGTCATATATTATAACTCTATCAGCACCTGTTAGATTAACTCCTAAGCCTCCAACCCTAGTTGTGGCCAGAAACACTAAATATTCAGGATTCTCATTAAATGTTTTTATCATGTTCTGTCTTTGTCCCACATTTACTGAACCATCCATTCGCAAATACTTAAATTCTTGAACTTGTAAATACTGTTCTAGCAGACAGAGCATACCTCTAGATTGAGAGAATATCAAGGCTCTGTGACCCTGCTTTTGCCAAATTTTCAATAAAGAATTTACAACCGTCATTTTACCAGATCTTTTATAGTTGCCAAATCTTTCTTGATCAATGTCATCACTATCTTCATGAGCCTCATAGAGGTACAAGTCTGGATGATTACATATCTTCCTTAAAGTGCACAGAGCAACTAAAATTCTTGCTCTCAAAGGATCCCCGAATTTATTATCTTTGTCTAAAATACTTCTTACAGTTGTACCTGTCAAGTAGCCAATATACAGATCTTTTTGTTCCTGAGTTAGAGCACAGAATAAGACTTGCTCATTCTTCTCTGGTAGTTTTATATGGTCCTGGACTTCAGCTTTTGTTCTTCTTAACATGTAAGGTGTAATGATTAGTTTTAAGGCTTTGGCTATTTCTAACGCAGTTGCTTCCTGATATTCAGTAGCATTAGCGTATCCACCCTGGGTTATGGGTAGTGCAAAATGATCCATAAATGCGTTGTAAGTGCCCAAAAGTCCTGGCCTCATAAAGTCAAACAGTGACCATAGTTCTTGTAAACTATTTTGCATGGGGGACCCTGTAATCAATATCTTATGAGGTGTGTGAAACTTTTTAACAAGCTTACTGACCTGGGTGTCAGGGTTCCGTATCTTGTGGCCCTCATCTAAAATTATATAATGCCATTTGCGGGATGTTAAATCTTTAGTGTACTTTACAATGCCAGCATAAGTAATCAGCAGAATTCCATGTGCAGTATGTAAGTCTCTAATAAGTTGATTATGATTTCCTGCATGAGACCCTGTATGATGAAGAACGGCTACCCTTAAATGTGGGCACCAGTAATGGAAATGAGATACCCATTGATAAATTACTGTAGCTGGGGCAACAATTATTGTCGGGCCAAGTCCACCCCAAGACCCCAAGTCGCTTTTAGATAAGCCTGCAAGAAATGCAATTATCTGAATTGTTTTTCCGAGCCCCATTTCATCCCCAAGCAGTCCTCCAGATTCTACTTGATGTAGTTCCCATAGCCATTTTACTCCAATCTTTTGGAACTTGTACAACTGCCTCCAAATATAGTTAGGCACACACAAGCCATTCTGCAGTTCATGAAGTTCTTCTGGATCCTTGTTACCCTCCAACACATATTGCACATCAGCTGTCCTTGGTCCACCACCATAGTTACTCGATTTGGCTAATGCAAAATTTTTCTTCCATATATCAATTCTCTCATTGTAAAGTGTTGTGTTACCATCGTCTATAATTTTCTTTAAGTTTTGTTTGTATGTAGATGTAGAGGTAGAAGGACCTGGAGTTATAGTACTTAAAGTTTCATCAGGCTCGTCATCTGAAGGGAGATATTCATCATCAGAATCTTTGTTAATGGAAGATGTGGAACTTTTGGTTCTAGAAGTTGATGGCTCTGGAAAATCTTTATAGAGTTCTTTGGACGCTTGTTTTCTAAACTGTTTAGATTGTTTATTCGATATTATTTCAGCAGCAGCTTTACTTTTATCCGAAACATTGTCCTTTTTAGTTTTGATAATACCTCTTTGTTTCGCAAGCGCTAGTTGGCTTTCTAAATATTTGTTTATATCTACCATCGTAACTAAATGCAGTTTTATTCATATTTGGAATTAATACACTTAGTTTAATTTTATTTTCTTATACACAAGTCGAGTCTATTTTCGAGTTCGGATTGTTGTTCGAACGAACGAGAGCGTCACAGCGCAGCGTCAGTCTCACTTCTCAGTCACAGTCACTTTCTTATTGTCAAACAAACAAATGTCAACTTGGGGGTACTGATGACACTTCGACTAAATGTTTATTCTTTATTTAAACTAGCTATGGTCGTTGTCGATTTTTTCGTTAACGTTACGTGAACGTTGATTTGCCTTCGTCAACGAGTTAACGTTCTACTAATGTTGATTTGTAACTGAAACAGTTCATTTATCGAACGAATATATATTTTTTATAATTCGTGTATATTTTTTATAATATTTATTTTTTATTGCCTGATATTTTATTGTTATTTTCTAAACAGTTTGATTCAATTTATGAATGAAAAATGGTTGATTGATGCTTGTATTCAGATACATTTCCTTTCATACTTTTTCTTCAAGCATAGACGTATGAACCGGTTTCCCTCGTACACACGGCTACGTGTGTACGAGGTAGAGATGGGTAGCTCGCGAATGAGAGATAAAAATGAGCTAGCTCTTTGTTTCCAATCTAGCTCTCACTCACTCACTCACTGAGAGACTAGCTCTCCGGCTCAATTAGTTCAATGAATCTTCATTGTAAATCGATCTTTATTTTTGTGGAGACAAAGTAGAAAATGCTTTATCATATTTACTTATCTAGCTCTTCGCATCAATTCGCTCAGTGGTTCTTCATTGTAAATTGATCTTTATTTTGATGGAGACAAAGTCGAAAATGCTTTGTCATATTTACAGATCTAGCTCTCGGTCTCAATTAGCTCAATGGATCTTCAATGTAAATTGATCTTTATTTTAATAGAGACAAAGTAGGAAATGCTTTATCATATTTACATATCTAGCTCTCCTGATCAATTAGTTCAATGGATCTTCATTGTAAATTAATCTTTATTTTTATCAAGACAAAGTAGCAAATGGTTTGTCATATTTACATATCTAGCTCTCTGGATCAGTTATCTCCATGGATCTTTAATGTAAATTGATCTTTATTTTAATGGAGACAAAGTAGGAAATGCTTTAGGATATCCACATATCTAGCTCTCCGGGTCAATTCGCTCAATGAATCTTCATTGTAAATCGATCTTTATTTTTATAGAGACAAAGTAGAAAATGCTTTAGCATTTTAACATATCTAGCTCGTTGATCGCTCACATGTTGTATTGAGAGGGAATATAAGTATATCTTTCGCTAACCGAATAACTTATTGACTCAAGATTCAATTTGAGCTAAATGAGCTAAAGAGCTAAAAGAGTGATATATCTCTTTTGATTGAAAGAGCTATATCTCTCTTTTCTTTTCATTGAGCTATTTCTCGCATCTCTAGTACGAGGTGTATGCCGAGGTGTATGTGTAGCCGTGCGTACATACCAATATCGCCATCTTTTTGTTTATAAAATATGTATTTCAACTCTTGGCTGCGTTATTTAGAGCTTAGAGCTAAATTCATTAATGTCGTCGACGAATTCAACTAGTTGATTTAAAACAGTTAACGTCAACGTTGACAGGAGATCAACTGTTGATCAATACACTAGTTCGTTATTTCAAAGTCGATCGCTAGAAACGTATAACTATGGCCGCGTTCCACTTGGCGATCACAACGATCGAAACGGTCATGACTTACGCCCACGCGACGCCCACGAGCACCCATCTAAAAAAGTAAATCGAAGTGATCGTTGAGAAAATCCTAAAATCCGTTCCACTTGAGTTTACGACAACAACGCTCACAAGCAAGTGGAACGGGAATAGCGATGGGTAGCTCGCGAATGAGAAATCAAAATGAGCTAGCTCTTTGCTTCCAATCTAGCTCCCACTCGCTCATTCGCTGAGAGACTAGCTTAATTAGCTCAATGAATCTTCATTGTAAATCGATCTTTATTTTTATGAAGACAAAGTAGAAAAATGTTTTATCATATTTACATATCTAGCTCTCCGGATCAATTAGCTCAATGGATCTTCATTGTAAATTGATCTTTATTTTTATCGAAACAAAGTAGAAAATGTTTTATCATATTTACATATCTAGCTCTCCGTATATTAGCTCAATGGATCTTCATTGTAAATTGATCTTTATTTTTATAAAGACAAAGTAGAAAATGCTTTAGCATATTAATAAGTCTAGCTCGCTGATCGCTCACATGTTGTATTGATAGGGAATGTAAGTATATCTCCCGCTCACTGAATAACTCATTGACTCAGGATTCAATTTGAGCTAAATGAGTTGGAGAGCTAAAAGAATGATACATCTCTTTTGATTGAAAGAGTTATAATTATCTCTCTTTTTTTTCATTGAGTGGTTTCTCGGTAAACGGAAAAAAATGCGGTCGTGAGCGCGTTATCGTTGTGATCGCCAAGTGGAACGCGGCCGTTGAGTGATATTTTGACAATGACATTGACTACTTCTTGAGGATACTTTGACAGGGTTCTTGTTCTCAGTTTGTCATTTCATCATTTATTTTCATTTGTCACTTTTGGACAGTTGACTTTCTTGTCCTGTGCACATGTGGTTATTCTACAACGTTATTGGTTTTTGAGAATTTATGTTTAATAATTAAGTCAAATAAACATATGCAGTACGTTTGTTGATAACGGCCTAATAAATAAGATATATCCTATCACGCGTGTGATCCATACTTTTAATTTCATAACCTCGTCTATTATTATTTGTGTAAATTGATAATGCAGAAACTAAAAAGAAAAATTGGTGAGGACAATGCCAGTTCACTCAAACAGAAGAAGTTGAAGCCCGAGAAAACTGAAGGCAAAGCGGAGCAAAGTGATAGCGCGAAAAACAGTAAATTAACAAAAAACTTTAAGAAAGATGGGCCAAATAAGTTTGGTAAGCCAAAATTTTCTAAGGATCAAAGCAAGTTTGGCAAAGGCAAGCCGAATTTTGCGAAAGATCAAAACAAAGGTGGCAAAGGAAAGAACTTTTCAAAAGATCAAGCTAATGGTGAGAAACCTAAGTGGTCTGAGATGAAAAAGGAGAAAAAAGAGCTGCGACTAGTAAGACGTAAAGCGAAGGCCACTGCTGAAGTTTTTGAAGTGTCACATAAAGCTAAATTGTTGTCTGCACAGATTCAGAGGTAATATAGCCTTTTTTATATTTGTTTAACAAAAATTTTGCAGGCATTGCATAACCATACCTAGTAAGCTACCATCCTGATTTGCGGGACTGAACCCACGGAGCTGTATTTCATTTCATGGTGTGTGTATTAAATGGGAGCTAAACCCAAGGGCCTCTGCTTTATGCCTTTTTCTTTTTTAAATTTAACTATTATTTCTAACAACTTAAAATTTAGTATTACCCATAAAAAAAATATTAATAAAGGTATATAACAATATCAATACTATTTTTATACAGATATTAATACTAACCAAAAGAAATATATTTTTAATTTAAAAAAACATTTTGTTATGATTTCAATTGGTCAATAACAAAAATAACACATTTTTAAATGTTTTTACACCTTTTGTTAAAATAGAATGTAAATTAATACAGTAAATTATAACATTATCAGGAAAGTAGTAAAACCAGAGTTCAGATTAAGTTCCTGTAAAGAACTGCATTGTCTACTCAAAGGGCATTATAAGTCAATAGCCCTAACACATGATCTGAGCAGAGTTATACAAGTCTTGCTGAAATATGGTCCCGATGACATCAAGAATGAGATCACTGAAGAGTTATTAGACTTAATGGTTCAGATGGTGCAGTCTAAGTACGGTCAGCATGCTGTCAAACGCATATTGAAGTATGGTACAGAGTTCATACGGCATGAGGTGCTAAAGAAGTTCTTCGGTCACATTGTATCAATAGCCACTCACGCAATAAGTGCTCCAGTATTAGACTATGCATATGGAGAGTTTGCTACAAAGAAAGAAAAGTTTCACATGCAGCAAGAGTTCTATGGGGACATTTATAAGAATGTAAGTAATAGTATGAAGACAGTAAATTCCTAATACATATTAAATAATATGGTACATATATAAGAAGAGGCAGTAGCCTCATGGCTAGGGCATCAGACTTGCGATCATGTGGTTCCCAGTTTGAAACCCACCCTTTGCACTACCGAAGTAAACCCACTCATAATACAAACATTTAGTTTACTACGATGGGTCAACAACAATACTAGTAATGTGTGGTGCACATTGCTAGTGAGCTTTTTAAGGCAAAAATGATATATTTCCAGTTCATGGTGTTCTTTAGGACATGTACATATCTTTTCATTTTATGGGATAATATATAGCCTATGTTACTTAGGAATAATGTAGCTTTCTATTGGTGAAAGAATTGTCAAATTAATTTCAGTAGATCCAGAGATTATTCTCAAGAACTTTACCTGTTTATAGTATTAGTATAGATGTTGACACTTTTAACAGATTATTTAATAGCTGATAAACAAATAGTCTTCCTGTTATACAGAGAGATTTGGAAAGTGTGTATTACAAGTTTGGAATGCCTGTCCCACCCCCTGATTTTGAGTTGTGTTTGTATATTACTTGCATGGCTAATTAATGTTATTTCTTAAATCTTTCAGACTAAGGATGATAAGGTGAAGACACTGAGTGATACATACAAGGACAGTCCCGTAATGAAGACTGCTATCCTGCAGGCATGCAAAGCTAACATACAGAAAATTCTGGACAAAAATTTACATGATGGAGAGTATGTGTTTTTCTGTGAAATATCAGAAAATCTTGTAATTTTATAATCCACTAGCTTTCCGCTCGCGTGGACTATATTAACGTTTCTTTTCATTTTACGGAATAATATATAGCCTATGTCACTCAGGAATAATGTAGCTTTCTATTGGTGAATGAATTTTGAAAATTGGCTCAGTAGTTCCAGACATCCCCCTACAACGTCACAAACTCACAGATTAAAAATATAGTAGGCAAACTCACTGACTTCACTCTTGGACCTAATAATACGAAATTTGCAAAGAGGTTCCCGTACTAGATACTAGACAATTAGTATTAGATAATTATATTAGCGTACTTATAAATTGCAAAAATATTATAAAACTTATATTATTATTGCAGATTATTTCACTCAGTCCTGTACGATTACATGCGCGAGTGCAGCTCAGAAGACCGTGTGGAGTTGATTTCAACCTTGAGTTCGCTGATAGTACCTCTCAGCAATTCACTGCCTGGTGCTAATGCCGCCTCTATATGTGTCTGGCAAGGCACTAATAAAGATAAAAAGGTAAGGAGTCTTTACTTTGGGAATTGCTTGAACAACCTGTACGCTTTCCAGGTCAAATATTATGCACAGAATGTATTTCTTTTGTTTTGTCATAAGGTGTCAAGGCCTCATTAGTCTAGTGGTCCCAAGCGCGACTGCTACGCTAGAGCTCCTGGATCGATCCCCAGGTCGAGCAGTGTTACTTGGTTTTTCTATGAAATTCTCAGTAGCAGCGCGGAGTCTGGATTTGTGCCTGGTTATTGTCAATAGGCTCGCCCGCTTTTATATGGTACCTAAACATACCGGCGAAGTGTGGGTGCACATTAGTACACCTCTGCCTAACCTTTCGAGGAATACAGAATGGTATATGAGGATTATTAAAAAAATATTCAATCGTTGTTTTTAATTACTTTTATTATGAGCTATTGGAAAGGCTATGTGTCCAATAGAGAGCAGAAAAGCTGTTTGGTTATTCCCTTAGAAAAATATAAAAATCCAATTGCAGACTATTTTGAAAGTGGTGAAGGAACACGCCGTGCCGCTCAGCAAACATAAGACTGGATACCGCCTTCTGATCGCCATATTTGATTCAGTTGATGACACAGTTCTGGTGAAGAAAGCTATTGTTTCCACATTAGCAAGTAATTTGAAGGACATCGCTAAAGACCACTGGGGAAACATGGTAAGTAAATATAAATTTGACATTAAAAACTCCAACATTAAAAAAAAAAATATTGGGCTGTTTCGTTTACTATTTAACATGTTTTCAGTGAAGCCCTTATTTGAAATAATAATAAATAAGTATCATAGTAAATAAAACCTACAGAATGCATATGTCCTGTGGAATATACAACTTACACTTACGTCCTAATCCTAGGGGCGAAAAGCAATATCACTTCTTTACATAGTATAAAACAAAGTCGCTTCCCGGTGTCTGTCTGTCCCTATGTATGCTTAGATCTTTAAAACTGCTCAATGGATGTTGATGCGGTTGGCTTTAATAGATAGAGTGATTCAAGAGGAAGTTTTATATGTATAATACATACATATGATAGTACAGAAAAGTCGAGAAAACACGCGGGCGAAGCCGTGGGCGGAAAGCTAGTATAATATAAAAAAATATTTCTTTCAGACATTACATTGGTTAGTGAAACCTAAAGATTCAGGAGCATTTCACCCTAGTTTCATCAAGTTCCTTGAAGAGGGCGCCAAAAGCGGCACGTCCAAGAAAGACGCAGAGCTTCGAGTTTCAGAATTGAGGGAGGCAATCCTGCCCGCTCTGAAGAAAGATTTGGAAGAGGATCCTGCATTCTGGCTTAGTAGCAAGACGAATATGCTATTGGCAGTTGCTGTGCTGTCAATAGGTAAGAGAGAAGGACCCTTCAATTTAAGACGACCCCTATATTCGAATCATTAAACATAGACAGTTAGCCTCATTAGTCTAGATGTGCCGAGCGCGACTGCTACGCTACGTCCTGGGTTCGATTCCCAAGTTGAGCAGTGTTATTGAGTTTTTCAATGAAATTCTCAGTAGCAGCTCGGAGTTTGGATTTGTGCTCGGTTAATGGCAATTGGCTTGCCCCCTATTACATGGGACCTAAACATTCCGGTGCAGCACCGGCGAAATGTGGGTGTACATTAGAACACCTCTGCCTAACCCTTCGGGGAATACAGGCGTGATGATATGTTATGTAATAATACTTAAAAAACATTAAATATACACAAAAAAACCTTTCGACTGAGCGCTTATTTTGTGTGAGGAAATATGAGAAAAAGACTTACGAAATGATATTGTCATATGACTTAAATGATACATTTGCTTCTACAGAATCGACGAAAGAAATTCTAGAAGCCTTAGCCAAAGTTATCTGCCAACCTGAGTGGCGCATCAGTACTGATGACAAGGACTTGCTTGCGGTAGAAGATGCTGGCATACATATGTGTCTCAAGAAGCTAGCCAGTCTGGACAAAGACAAGGAAGGAGACACACTCGGCCAATCCATTTCAGAACATTTGTCTGATGAAACTGTAAGTTTATTGAAGTACTGTCGCCAGCAGATCAGGTTATACAAAACTGTCAAATTGTCTCAGCCAATTTTGAACTTAATCATCAACATTTTAAGGTTTAAAATCATTTGGAGATATGTGACGGTTTTGTATAACCTGATAAAATGCCGCTGGCGACTGTACATAATACAATAAGTATAATCTTTTATCAGGTATCAACGCTATAAGGCGGGATTCGGAAAGTTTCATAAGTTTTTATTATTTTGCAATGCTATCCATTATTCTAGAAAGGATTAAATTCTTTTAAATTTCCCACCAGAGATTTTTGCTAATATTTTTTTTTCTTCCTCCTAATAATAAATCTGACCGCTTCGGTGGTCCCAATCGCGACTGCTACGCTAGAGGTCTTGGGTTCGATCCCCAGGTCGAGCAAAGTGTTACTGGGTTTTCCTATGAAATTCTCAGTAGCAGCTCGGAGTCTGGATTTGTGCCCCGTGAACGGCAATAGGCTCGCCCCCTATTACATGGGACCTAAACATACCGGCGAATTGTGGGTGTACATTAAGTACACCTCTGCCAACCCTTCGGGGCATACAGGCGTGATGGTATGTGTATGTCCTATCCTATCCTAATAATATATCCTACTAATAATATTATAAATGTGAAAGTTTGTGAGTATGGATGGATGGATGTTTGTTACTCTTTCACCTAAAAACTACTGAACTGATTTTGATGAAATTTTACAGTATTATTGTTTAGACATCAGAATAAAATATAGGCTTTAATTTATAACGATATTTTGGGAAATTCCCACAGGATTTGGGAAAATCTATTCCACGCGGACGAAGTCGCGGGCAAAAGCTAGTGTAATAATAAATCTGTTTATGTGACGTTTCTAAGTTTGATTCTTGGTGTCTTTTTTGGCGGACAATATAAATAATAATGTTGACACTCGAGCACTGGAATTATTCTTACTAGTATAATCCCAGGAATTCGTTACTAGTACATTTACTAGAAATAATTTATTATAATTTCAGATCATACAATGGCTGCCCACCAACAGAGGATGTTTCTTTCTTTTAAAACTAATAGAAAGCAACAAGGATGACATTGCAATTGCATTGAAAAAGAAAATCAAGCCGCAAGTCAATATCTTGAAACAACAGACCTCAGAAGGTGCAAAACATCTGTTACAATATGTCCAGAAAAAATAAACTTGATTATTTAAAAACGCGTTGTTTTGATATCGTAAAAAAACAATAATACCTAGTATAAGAGTAAATAAATCTTTATTAATTACTAATATAATAAGCTGAAGAATTTGTTTGTTCAGACGTGCTAATCTCTTGATTTAAAAAATCCTTTGCATTGCATTGCATTTGATAGCCCACTTCTTCAGGAAGGTTATAGGTTATTTCACATCACGCTACGATCTTTAGGAGCGAGGCAAAGCAGGTAAAACCACGGGGCACAGCTAATTTAATTAGATTCAGAAAAAAAAAACAGTTTCGAGAAAATATTACTTATTTATTTATCACATAATAAAGAACACTCTTCCTTAATTTTTTTGCAGGAAGTATTTAATTACATTATTTCATACATACATACATACGGTCACGCCATTTTGCACTGGTGCACCTACATACATTATCTGACTTACAATTATTTTATTGTCTATTATGAATTTTTATTTTAAAAACACTTAAATACTAGAAAGGCAGGGCTACCCGTGAATTGGAGTTAAAAGGAACTGTATATTTTTTTACAAAAAAAAGTTGCAATAGATTGAAGATCATGAATCCAGTTTTTTAAAGTTATAACTATATCAGATCATGAGCTAATGTTAATATCTACCAGGCAGAGTAAAATATTACAAAAGACAACTTTTTTGGGTTGTTTAGTTGAACAGTTCTGTTTTGAGCTGATCAGCTGACTACAAATGGGTATGTTTTATGTACTATTGCACAATTTTTAAATGAAAAGAAAAAATAATAGAACTAAAATATTGCATCATTTTAAAATCGGTTGCATTTTTCATTGGACTCGAAAAATCTATTCATTTGTTTTATCTTCTGCACTGTGTTCTTACTATTTTATTTATATAATAATTATTATATTTTCATGTTCATCTAACGAACTACTAATAAACCTACATTTGTCACTTTTTTATCCAAAGTTTTCCTATAGGTTCAGCAGTGGCATTATTTACAACATTCAGTGTTCTTTCTAACAAATCTTCTTGGATTAAGTCGATAGATCTGAAAAATAATTGTTAATTAAACCTCCATAGCAAACAAGTACATCAGCTGGGACAATGTTATCTATATATTTATTTTCTAATTGGGATTGGTGTTCAAGCCTTAAGTTTATGTCCGTGAATTTTCATGCAATAAATGTAAAAAAAACTGGTCAAGTGCAAGTCGGACTCGCGCACGGAGGGTTCCGTACCATTACGATTTATGAAGTATTAAAAAAAACTACTAACTAGATCTCTTTCAAACCAATTTTTGTTGAAAGTTTACATAGTAATGTACATCATATATTTTTTTAAGTTTTATCATTCTCTTATTTAAGAAGTTACAGGGGGGGGGGACACATTTTACCACTTTGGGAGTGTCCCTCGCGCAAACTATTCAGTTTAGAAAAAAATGATATTAGAAACCTATCCATAGATAACCGACACGTATGGGTTTGATGAAAAAAAAATATTTGAGTTTCAGTTCCAAGTATGGAGAACCCCCAAAATTTATTGTTATTTTTCTATTTTTCTTAATGCGGAAAATCTTAATGCGGTTCATAGAATCATCTACTTATTATGTTTTAACAGCAAAGTTCTTATAGTTTCAAAAAAAAAGGCTGTGACACGATCGGGCAGATAGACATGACGAATCTATAAGGGTTCCGTTTTTTGCCATTTGGCTACGGAATCGTAAAAACTAAACAATTACATTAAAAACAATGTCAATTGTTTACCAATCTCATCCACATATTTGGTGTGATACAAATATTCGTTATTTTACCCTAATATTCATAAAAAAATCCGAATATGAAATGTTAACATGAATACAGTTCATTGAAGCCTCAAAAAAGTAAAAATTATATATTAAAACTCAAACAAAATTTATTGTTACCTGTTAGCATCTAGAACTTCCCAGTTATCTTCTTTAAGCTTCATATATGTCTCAGATACTTTCTTTTGGAAGTTCAACACTTCATACCTGTGTGGAATAAAACATAAAATTATTATACATTTAGAAACAGCACCAAATCACTATTAACAGACTTAGTTCTGTTAATATATTTGAAGAGTAAGGGTAATATTATTTATTTAACATACTTATTTAGTTTTGAGCCAAGCAACATTTGGCCCAAATTAATCATGCTTTTTTAATTGAAAATTCCTCCCCGCCACCCGTGACCATGGATGCTGTAAAGGATCCGAAACGTCGGGAATTTAAAAATATCAATATAACGCGTTAAAATCCGTAAAAAGTAGTTTTATTTCAATGAAAATTCCTTATCATCATATCAGCCAAATTAAGTCCACTGCTGAACGAAGGCCTCCCCCATAGACTTCCACAACAACCGGTTATATGCCGCCTGCATCCAACGATTCCCAGCAACCTTTACCAGGTGACCTGTCCATCTTGTTGGAGGTGGTCCCACACTGCGTTTTCCTTTTGTAGGAAAATTACTTAGGGAGGAAGTTATTCTGTATTATAAGTATATTATGTACCAGAAAACAATTTGGTCAACTATCTTATTTAACTGACTGACCTTTCATTTCCAAAACCATTTCTTTGTATGATAGAGTCAAGTGGCATGGTTAAGAAAAATACTTTATCTGGTTTGGGAAGCCCTGCATCTGGGGTCTTACACCAGTTTAAGTCCAGACCTGGAACACAGATGTTTTATTAATTTTTGATTCAATAAAGTTACACTTTTTTCTTATAATCATAAATAACTGAACATCTTTGACATTGAATCTAACCTTATTTCTCACCTTTTCTTTAGTAGACTTGTATAATGACTTTGAAATAAATTTTATACACTATGATTATAAAAAAGCTATACTTTAAAAAAGTTGAACATTAATGGCCAAGAGCCAAACAACAAAAGCAATATTAAAATAAATTAACAAATAAGGAAGTTATAATATAACATACAATTTCTATAATTTAAGACCGGTCAACGTCGCTATTGATGCAGGTTTTATATTGCATGGAAACTACACAATTTGTTGTGAAATTGAGAAGAAAAAAAATTAAAACTTACCTTTGGCAGCTGAGAATGCAACACCTGAGTAACAATATCTATCTACAATAAGAGTGGTGCCTGCTTCTAACTTTTTAATAATGTTCTGAGCTCTCTCCCATCTATTTGCAGAGAAAAGCAAGTGTATCACCTCATCCGAGAGATCATTCTGTAACAATTAGATTTTTTAAAGACATTGTATAAGTACAGGTCATTGATTAGTTAACATATTTAACTATTATGTGTATTAATCAAATTGTAGGATCATACTCAAATACTTGTATTGTAATATCAAATAAATATGGTCGCCAGCACATAGAGTACATGGTTCACATGACTACATTTCCAGTATAAGCTGATCTTGTATTTTACTCTAGATTTTCCATTCATCATGAGGTCAACTTTAAACTAGAAAACGGGCTTGATGTGTAGCCATGCTTACTTTATATAGATAATAAACTTGCGCGAAATCGTTATATCAGTTACATATTTTATGCCTATAAATTATGATAACACTGAATTAGATTTGATAGAAATTGAAGTTTTATAATACTTATTGATTAGTTACTAGATAAAAGGCAAATTGAAAGAAAGAAAGAAAAAGTACATATTTATTTATTCTAGCCATTACTGTTCCACTGCTGGGCAAAGGCATCCCCAATTCCTTCCAAGGTACTCTCTTCTTGCGCCACCTAGAACCTGCCCTCGTGGAATAGTCACCATCAAATATATCGGAGTAAACAGACTGTTCATAATTATCAGAGTAACTAGAGAAATTAAACCATATCTCAGCTACACAAAGGATGTTTTAGAATGAACATGGCAGCTGACATTCTGTCATGTATTTTATCCCATTGAGATATAGTTTAAATTCCCTAGTTGTTCAGATAACTATGAAAAGTCTGTTCACTCCGATATATTTGATGATGACTGTATGCATCCAAATCATCCTGCCAACTCTTTCTGGGCCCACCTCGATGATATCTTCTATCTTCAGACACCCATTAAGTGGAGAATACTTAGGATATAAAAATAAATTAAAGGAGTTTTATGCAGTGTGGTCATTGAAAAAAAATTGTATAATAATATCATATAATAATATTGTTTTTATATATTACCTTACCATCATTTGAAATGGTAACCAAAAGTTAAATATAATTATTTTAGAAAAACTTACTTTGGATTTCAAGTAACTGTCTATAATTTTTCCAACATCTGTATCCCTTGCTGGGAAGTTTGTGTACTCTGCCTGAATGTTCTTCTTTTTTAAATTCTCAACTATGGCAAAAAAAAAAATCTTAATGAAATGGTCAGTTTTTTTGCCATGATTTACTAACGTAAGGTATGTGTTTAAAAAAAACTTTCTAAATTCCAAGATGGTATGTCAGAGCAATATAGAATATGCAACTGTACACATGGCTTTAGGTCAACCTACACAGATGCAGTTTAAGCTCATCTCGAATTGTATAGGCTTCTCAAACAATAAGAGGCCAGCGTAAATTGGATTTGTATAGCTTGATGTGTAGCCGTGCATACCTGCATCTATACTAGAGGTGGTAAAGCAGATACGAATTTAACATTTTATTTTTACAATAAATTTAATATAGTGACTTTTCGCATGTGTCATACCAAGGTTCCTGGCTTGTGTTGATTTTCCAGTTCTGTCCACCCCCTCAATAACTATCAGAACACCACGCTTCATTTCAAATGCTATCTGTACCAAGACGTATTATTAATGAAATCCTACGGCTCAGCCTGTGAAGCATGAACAAAGCAAAGATAAATAACTTGCTCATAGTGTCATACTCAGCCATTCAGTAAAGCAGAATACGTCTACTACTCGTCGTTTTACGTACCTTATATATCAGAACTGATCAAGATAAATACAGCAAGTTCAAAATAAGTTTACTTTTTTCTAGCGGTTAGGTTAATTGCTCAAGCAAACATCTGAAACACCACGACCGGCAGTCGGCAACGGACGGGTCGGTCTTTTTATTTGTATTTTTGACATTGACATTTTGCCAAAATGATTTTGGCTTGACATTGACTATTTAATTTGACACCAGCATTTTTTTTTGTAATATTTTGGTAAGAACATATTAGGTACGGTTCATTCAGGTTCATTCGGTAAAATATAATTTTAAATAAATTATGCTATTCTACACGGCCATGTCCAAAAATGCCCGCCATTTCTTAGATTCCTTAAATTATGGAATAAATGGCAATAGTCTGTGGTACACAGGAAATATTATAGAAGAGGCTGGCACAAAGGCCTCTGAAGCTATGCCAAAAATATTACAAAAAAAATAGTGAGTAGTACGGCATCAAGTTATAAGAATCCAGTTTCCACTGGCCTCCTATTGTATTGAAAGCTATACGATGCGAGATCAGTTTAAACTGGTTCTTTATAGGTTGACATAAGGGCCGCGTTCCACTTGGCGATCACAAGGATCAAAACGCTCCTTTAGCCGTTATGACTTACGCGCACGCGATCTCCACAACGACCCATCTAAAAAAGTGGGTCAAAGTGATCGTTGAGAATATCCTAAACTCCGTTCCACTTGGGTTTACGACAGTAACGCTCACAAGCAAATGGAACGGGAAAAACTGCGATCGCGAGCGTGATGGTTGTGATCGCCAAGTGGAACGCGGCCAAGGTATAACGGATGCAATTTATGACTACATTGCCAGTTTATAAATAAACCCTCTTAAATCGGCAAGCTTATAAAAAATAACAGAGATAGGATACAGGATTATTGGTCGTGTCGTGTTTAATGAATTTTTGAACTGCTCATAAAATTATACAGAACATCACACTAAAATAATCTTTGGAACTACAATGAAACTATCTATAAAGCTGATCTGACATTCATAATACGGAAAGCATTGTTTATTGTAAAATATTTGTCTTATCACTCGGGTTGTTAAAAATTATAAGTATGGTTGAAAACATGCTTTAAAAGTTTTGATATCGAGAATTCAAGACATAAAAGACATAAAATTTTCCTTTGTAGAAAATAAAATTGGTAATCATTTCTACGGTACTGGTAGCCCTTTTCTTATCATGTCATTTTCTAGTGTAGATACTGTGACACTGTGTGAAACTATAATCGTGGTTGGCGCGACTGCGGACTGTTGATTTCTTTGTTTTTATTTTATGTAAATGTCGCATTGCAATTTTTATTTACACCATGAAGAAAGGATATAAAATTACCGATGTTAGGAGGGAGAAGAAAATAGGCGTAGCAGCCGAAAATCTGGAAGAATTAATCGAGAAGTCATGCAAAAAGTTAGGCGTAAGTAATTCTTTTATTGTTTAACGTATTATTGGTGGGTAAAATTGTATATTTTGATAATGTTTGACTTTATTAGAGGTAGTTTAAGTTATGTTAAGCTGTGTTTATCATTCTGACTAATGGGTCAGGGTGAAGCCTTGACCGATTTTTGTGTACCTTGACCTAATTTCCCTCGTCGGGATTTCCAGTTCAATGTCAGCTGCGCAGAATGCCGGCTATGCGTCGCGGAGGACGGGACGCAAGTAGACGACGATGACTACCTGGCCACGCTGCCCTCTCAAACACTCTTTATATTATTGAATAGAAAAGAGAAAATGGTCACTGGTATGCTTTTTTACAGAAATTATAAATAATGTCTTTGGTATATTACTCTGATGACTCTCTGACAAGGTAGATCAGATGAAACGGGATGTTTGAATTATCCATCCCAATTTTTAATGGAATTAATAAACTTTTCGAGTGATGCTAGAAATGAATTAAACTATTATTAGAAATGGTTATAACTCTACTTTTTATGGATTTTATCACATTATATTGATATTTCATTCTCAAAGTTCATCCTTTGATCTATGTGAGTGACTCACAATGATAAAGAGAACATTTTTTTTTCAAAAATCAAAAATTTAAATATATACTCTATTCTCAGATTTCGACTACTACTATGATCTGATCCGGTCACACAAGAAGGATTACATTGACACAGGGGCCGCAGCCAAGGAATTCCTTAGCACTAACATTAAGGAGAAGTTCAAGGTATTCCAGAAGTACATTGCTGCTGCTGATGATGCTAAGACCATGCTAAGTGAGAGGACACAAGACCCAGGGTGGTTTGAAGGTGAGCTTTATGATAATTGTGTAATTTTTCTGTGGATCACAAGCCAAATTAGATAACAGTAATATGTATATGGAATGGCCAAATATGGTATGTAACCTGGTATAGGTTACATACCATATTTGGCCATTCCTCCTCTGGAATAGAGAAATAGTCCCAGCAGTTAAGAAAAACATATCACTCTAATATTGATTGCCCACCTTGTTTTCCTTCACTGTTTAAGCGCATGATAATTAATTATTAATACACACATGACTTCGAAAAGTCAGAGGTGCATGCCTTGGATTCGAACTCGAGACCTTTGACTTGCCAGTCCAATGGTCGTATCACTAGGCTATCACTGCACTTTTCTGAACCCAAGACGATCTGCCTTAATACAATGGATGCCTAAAGTGACGATCCTTATTATTTTGTGTAGAGTTTACCATGTTTCCGTCGAAATAATGTTAATATGAAACATCTGTACAGCCTATTAATATTTTAAATGTTATTTGTGTCAGGATTGGAACCATCGGAAAAAACAAAAGAGCAGTCAATGACGAAGCGTGTAAAAGATCGAATGCGGGGATACTACTACAAAACTAAATCGGCGCTCCAGTCGTCCGAAGTCTACATACACTCAAGAAACGGACTTGGTAAGAAACTTATAGACCAGTTCCTGACAGATCTACGAAATATACTTGAATCACACAAGTACAATGAAACATACTTCAACCGTAAAGCGAACAAAAGCACCCGCATTTGCGATGAGAAAGGTGTGTTCCAATGCGCGGGTCTCTGGAGCAACGACAAGTGTCTCTACGAAGGCGACCACGTCATCAATCCCTACAGGAGCCGCGAAGAACGAATCATATTCCAAACTTGGAATCTCGACCATAAAATTGAGTTATCACGGTCAATAATCCCGAAAATTTTGCAAGCTATCGAAGGGTTGTATAAAGGTGATATTAAATGTATTTTATGTGATAAAGATTCGAAGATAGGCGTGATCGAAGCTGACAGGTATTACTTGCAAATATTTACTCGAGAGAATCTTAAGCTGGTGCACATTGTGTGCCATCACAAGGGTAAGCATGATGCAGAGTCAGGGGTGTACACTCTCTGCAAAAAATGTTATGGCAATCAAAGTATTGAGTATAACTAAGATGTTATACACTCATGTAAATGCAGATTCAGATGTCAAGGGCAAAAGCAAAGGATAGAAAAAGTATATTGTGTCAACCAACCTTTTTGTTCATCATAACATAACATAACATACCATCACGCCTGTATTCCCCGAAGGGTTAGGCAGAGGTGTACTAATGTACACCACATTAGTACACCTCTGCCTAACCCTTAAATACATCTTCCTATATAAAAGTAGACAGACCACCATCACCATCACGCCTGTATTCCCCGAAGGGTTAGGCAGAGGTGTACTTAATGTACACCCACATTTCGCCGGTATGTTTAGGTCCCATGTAACCTATTACGGGGGCGACGAGGGCGAGCCTATTGCCATTAACCGGGCACAAATCCAGACTCCGAGCTGCTACTGGCAATTTCATAGAAAAACCTAATAACACTGCTCGACCTGGGAATCGAACCCAGGACCTCTAGCGTAGCAGTCGCGCTTGGGACCACGAGACTAACGAGGCAATCTGTTCATCAAGTGGTCTAAAGTATATTTTTGTGCATCAAAGTGTAAAGTACCAACGATCACGATATGTAAGCCATTTAAGGGTGGGTGCAATTTGAATTTAGTTTTGAGGAATCAAGCTTTATAATACTTCTATGTGTATTCGCCTTTATTTCTGAATTTGAAATCTGAATCTGTATTTGTACACAAAAGCAATATATTTGCAATCAAAGTATATTTATATACAAAGAATATGTTATATTTTCTGCTATATTGCTATTTTTATTAACAACCTGCGATAGGCGGTTATTGCAAGAAATCTTATCTTGTTAAATATTTTTTATAGTTCTCACATAGTATAGTAATTCCTATAAATTATGAGAGCTGTAAATATTATTTTATTTTTGTTTTATTGAACAGTGTTTTACAAGTCCAATGATATGTTATTTCGTACATTATATTCGAAGATACTCTGTCATGTACGTACGTGATTAAATCTGAATTAAGTTAAATTAATTTAATAAGTTATAACGCATTTGACCAGCAAGGACATCTGAAAAACATAAAGGAATTGATATACTTTGTTAAATTACTTTGGACTTGTACAACAGCAATTGCTTTCAAAGATTCTTTTATACAAATAATTTCCATGAAGTATTTAGTTATGTAAGTTTAACTTTATTTAAATAATATTATTTATAATTCTATACTCAGTAGGTATAAATGGCGATGCTCATTAGAAATCACGCAGTCTTTGTGATGGTCCTTTTTATAACAATTTATCACTTTTTATTGTCGAATATTTACCCATGTAGGTATTTCTATTCCTTGATTACTCTCCTTACTCTCCATGACATAGTATAAGCGTTATAAGCGTGGTTATTATACTTTACCTCTTGAATGAATTTAATTTTAATATTATTGTCATGCACATGAATTAAAGGATTGTTATTGGGTCACAGCTGAACTCCATGATGCAGATGCATGATGCATGCATGATGATTTTTTTTTTTTATTAGGGTGGGGTTTATTACTATTTTACCGGTCGAAAACGGCGTCTGCCTGTCAGCCAAAAAATAGGTGCGAATTGGGAAATACGAGAATAACGCGGGTCACAGCTGGTAATGAGTAATAATCAATCACGGCCATGGTGTAATGTAGCAAGCTTGCAAATTATCTATAGTAGAAAAATCTGTGGCGCATAGTGGCTTTAAGAGTCTTACAATAATGTTATGAATTTAAGTTATAAAATTAAGTTGTTGTATATATCTGTTATGTAAATTATATCAGATGTAAACAGATAATGCACTTCGGCACTAATTTTAATCGTGTGAACATAAACAAACGTGGGGATCTGGGAAATAAATTTGCCGAGTTCGGAGGGTAATTTAATATTAGGACAATTAAAGGGTAATTTAACATTGGCCCACTTAGGGGGTAATTTAATGTTGACATTTCTATCCAAGGGTAAGTATATGCAAAAGCATTTTGTCGAAATTTTGTCGTCTTATATCTCGTGCTGAATGGCTGAAGACGAGATATCCGAAGATAAAATTATACCGCGACTCGCATGATAACTCCCAGGTCAGCCGAGTGTTTTTCTATTTGGAATGAATAATTCCTTTTTTACTGTAACTAGGTCTTTTAAACGTAGGTACCTAGTTAACGAGTTAAAAAAGGAGTGATAGCCTAGTCATATGACTATCGGACTGCCAAGTCAAAGGGCTCGAGTTTGAATCCAAGGCACGCACCTCTGACTTTTCGAAGTCATGTGCGTATTAATAATTAATTATCACGTGCTTAAACGGTGAAGGAATAGGTACATCGTGAGGAAACCTGCATGCCCGAAAGATTTTCTTGACGGCGTGAGAAGTCTGCCAACCCGCAGTAGGCTAGCGTGGTGGACTATAACCTAATCCCTCTCGTTCTGAGAGGAGACCCGTGCCCAGCAGTGGGACAATGTAATGGGTTAATGATGAGTTAACGAGGGTTTAATAAGAATACTTGAATCCTACTTAAACACAATATGGGTGTGCAGGCGTTCTCAAGTGAATATGAGTTTGTAATAAGCTGCCTTGTGCATTCTCTGTCTTACGTCTCGAATCAATAAACTACGTGCCTGGCGGGATTACCACTGCGAAAAAATAAAAAATAAATTCGAAATTCTGTATCAGCTACAACAATCTGTCGATACTAAAGGCCTTGTCGATATTAATTCTGAATGACCGACGACAGATTTTGTATTGAAGCAACGCATGATAGTTTTATGATATGACAATGGTCAGCCAAGTCATACTTCCGAGGTTTGAGAACACGCACCTCTGATTTTTGGAAATCAGGTGTATAAATAGGTATTAAGCGATGCAAAGCGAGCAAAAGACTTGGTGTACTATAGCCCCTTATTCCCCTAATATCATGCTGTGAGGAGACTCGCGCCTAGCAATGTGACAGATGTTATTGATGATAATTTAATCTCAAATATGATCTCAAAGGTCTAGTCGAACTAGATGTAGTTGAATAGATAATGGACTGGTTGAATTGCCAATATTTCTTATCACTCATGACTCGATGGAAAGACAATCGTAATAAAAACGTCTCGTAAAGAGTTTGATTTTCGTTGTCGTTATACAATACAGGATTTTAACATTAAACCTCATTATTGAAACAGGGTTGTTAGATAGCCATAAACAATGCTTTTGGGATGTTTATGGATGCGTTATTGCTTGTTATGGAAATAAAAACTAAATATAAAACGGGACTAATTATATTATTTTTTTCTGATTGATGTTGAACTTATAAATCAAATTGTTACATACTAAAACCAAAGAATTTCTATAACTAAATCTTAAAAGGTCGGTGTTATAACGGCTTGATAAACAATCCAAACTATAAAAGGCACTTGTTAAAGTAATATTTTTAATTACAAATCAGCAAATGTTGATTAGCGTGTCTATAACACGGATTCATCTACTCAAATATAAGATTTCTAATTTTTTGGGTCCGACAATTTAGAAAAATATACATTTATTTACCTGTAACTATCAACAGATGGTGCTAATTGCGAATTGACATTTGATTTTTCTTTAGCCAAATTACTTCTACATATTTATTAATTAAGTACCTAGTGCCAATTTTTAAGAAAATTGTTAATTGTCAAATAATGTTTAATTATTTTTAATATTTTTATTTTCTGATTTAATTTTTTTTTGGTATCTTAGATAGGAATTTTGAAATGAGATAGAGGGCCTTTTCCATAAACATACTTAAACCGCTTTAGTCAAATATTAACCGAAAAAATTAGATCGAATCTGGTTAAAATATAAAATGTATATTTGGTAAATAAAATAAAGGTATTTATGTTCTAAGCTTCTGTAAGTATGTATTGTGGAAAAGACTCTTGAAGGTTGTGTTAAGAGCACTGCGTCGAATTTCTTATTGCTAATTTATTGTAATTCTAATACTGTCCTGTTTATTATTGAGACAGCTCTATTAATCTTTCCTATTCTATCTTAAGCTAAATATATTTTTTCATTATTAAAACTACTCTAATGCTAAATTGGACTTCCAAGCGATCGTTGGGGAATTTACTTTTAAATATTACAAAATTAATTTGTGACTTTATCTCAGTATCGGCCGCAGTTATAAACATTGTAATTTTTAACCGACTTCAAAAAAATATGACGAGGTTCTCAATTCGACTGTTTCTTTTTCATATAAAAATAAATTACCGATTACCTACGTTATGGAAGATCTGAGAATTTTTCTTATGAGTATCTGATGTGGCATTGTTTTTTCTGTAAATTACCTGACGATTGTTTGAGAGACTAGTTCTTATATAAATGTAAGTAATCGTATCAGAAATCCTATTTTGTGACAATCGTTTACCAACTTGTTTAGATAGATATTAGTGATAGTGATGAATAGCAATATTAATGTTTAAGCAGATTTGTAGTCCCGCGTTTGATTTGAACCGGATGACTGGAAATCGGGTCTCGTTACATGCTTTCCGTCCTTGAAACATGGAATTATTGTCGGTAGCTCTGTCAAAATAAGTGCAGAGCCACGTAGTATCTTCAAAAACCCAGTACTTAGCACATATTTGGGGGGCTAATGACCACTTTTGATTTGATAATATTTATGATTCACCGACTCACGCCCACACAACAGCAACTTGCCCTACAATTCCAATGTAAGCTGACCTAGTATACGAAAAGTCCACACAATGCAAGCTCAGCTTATGCTGGAACTTTACCTATGGCTTGTATAATTAGTATATTAATCCTTTGTGTCCGTGATTTATGAAAAGGGGCTATTTTATTTTAAACACGCGTAGGGATTGTATTAGAAAAGTTTTAGTAGGTAAGGTATGGCACTCGCGAGTTTCAATACGATTTCCAGCATTCGGCTTTAAAACAATGCGTTTATATGTAATAGAAAAAAATATATATTGTAGACACAGACAACATACTCCATACAGTACGGCACGGGATGCGGTTTCGCAGAAAATGTAGCGATAACTATATTTTAAATATATGTTTATCAAAATAAATAAAACATTATCACACTATATGGAGTAGGTAGGACTGTGGTAGAAGCTTCCATGTAGCATATAGTGAAGTTTGCATAGTGTAGCGTGTTGTGTAGAATTCTCGATATACAGTATTAATCCGATATACCTTCTCCTTTGTCTAAGTAGCGGTACGTAGTGATAAGGACGATATCATTATATTTAAATATGTAGTACACTGGTACAAAAATGTAGAAATTAATACTGCACATGTGGAATTTAGTATTGGTATACTGTGTAATGGCTTGCGAACAATTGTGTTGTTTATGAAGAATCCTCAGAAACTTTAATTAATTAATCGAATAACTAATTGTTACCTATTGTAATTAGTCATTGCCATTTCACAATTCGACGGTTTCATTTCGATAGATTATAATCTACCGAAAATTTTTATTGAGTTCACAATCTATCAACAGTATACAATCTAGCGAGATAGATTATAATCTGACTGTATTTCCAATTTTATGGTGAGATACAGAAGCTGGTAGGCTGGTACTGTATTTATTTTAAAGATTTTGACAAGAATTAAAAATAGCATGTTATGCAAGCCAGCATTGGTTGATTACTGTTTGGCAAATTCTAGCACTTTTAATACAAATTCTGTTATATATTTATATTCACATGTGCAGACTATAATAAATCATGTTGTTTAGAAACCCATGTATTTTATGGAGTCTGGAGGAATTTAAAATATACTAGTCCATGGTAAACTGTTTAAATAAAATATTTTAAATAGTTTTAATATTTTTTTATTCATTACACAGTGTTGAGAGACATTTTACAAATATGACTAAAAATCATTTTTGAAAAGGCGGAATCCGCAATATTGCTTTTACTTGGGCAATAACTAAATTGGTTTTCCGGTGTAACATAATAGATAAAATCGTAAATGTACTCAATTTACAATGCTTCTTATATTTAATTATTGAGAAGTTATTTCTCTCAACCCTTATCTTCTCTTCCTGCCGCCCACCTTTTTACTAGGATTCCTTTGTCCTTTCCCAGCTTTAGGTTTCTTGGCTGAGAAATTGGTTGGGTTGCTTCCCTTCACCTTAGCCTTGAAGTTGCGCTTGCCTTTGTTGGGCTTCGTGTTTTGCTTTTCCTCTGATCGGCTGTAAAGAAAAGTATGAATTTGAATGTATTTCATATAATATAATTACAGAGGCTTTGGAAGTCTGTTCATGGCAGGGAATGGTCACTTTCTTTACCTTGATTCAGATACAAAAAGTTTTTAAGTACAGTCGCCAGCACATAGGTGCTGTTTAAAACCGTCAAATTTATCCAAATGATTTTAAACCTTAAAATCTTGATAATTAAGTTCAAAATCAACTGAGAAAACATTTTTTGGTAACTTGAAGTGCCAGCCACCATACTATAAAAATAGGTAAACATTACTCACTTCACTTGCTCATCATTAATATGCTTGGCAACTGCCTTTTCCATATCAATCTTAGGCCTCTTGTTCAGAATATTATCAAGCATATTCAAATTATTCTCCCTTTCTTGCTGGGGTGTTGGTATTGGCAGTTTGCGTTTCTTTTCTTTGCCTGGGATTAGCTCATGAATACCTTTGCCACGAGCTTCTTTTTCTTTAGGCAACTTGTCTTGGAATTTGCCAAGTGATGCTGTTGAAGCCTTTGCTACAGTTGCTGCTGTTTCTAGCTGTAAATTAAACATAATAATTAAAGGTGAAACTATGCACAGATATGTTAACAAACATCCTGAGAATAATAATTAAAAAGATAAATGATTTGTAACCTCCAAAAAGTTTCTACACAAAAATTTATAAGTAAGTCATTTACAGAGGGTTATAGCTGTTACCTGACCCACCGAGATCCCGTCGTCCCACCTAGGGAGGGTCAGGTAACAGCTATAACTCACTGTACATATTTTTCTTTAAAATAACTGTTTAAATGCTCCATGTAACTGAATAATTTCTATATTATTACCTGTGTGGCTGTGGCTTTGTCTGATGTGACTGGCAGACCAACCCTTGGGATTTTTACTTTTCTAGCCCGGGCAATGTTCTTCAGCCTTTGTAACTCATTCTTAGCAACCTTTTCTGATTTTTCACTAGCTTTTTTCTCAAACATGTCAGTCATGGGGTCCAAGTTCTGTGGAACTTCTATCAACCAATTCTTCTCTTTCTCTGCTGCTGCTTTCTTGAAGCTGATGAAGAAACAAAAATACCATATTAGACTTGTAGCACACTGATATGACACCTGTAGTAGTTAAATATGAACTACCAAAAAGTTCAATATAAAATAGGTTACATTTGCAACAATTCTTCACCCTTTAAAAATTATGATGGTTAAATCTTAATTATGTTATAAATAAAATCAATTTACCCATATAATGGCACCCATTTCTGCAACTGCTCATCCCACTTCAACTTATCCTTTTTCTTCTTTGTGATGCCTTTAGCCTTTGCAAATTCTTGCCATTTGGTCAATGGCTTTGGCTTTGGACAGGGCTTAGCCCTAGGAAGCACTGTTTTGGGTTCAGGTAACTTGACTACAATGGCCTCATCGAGGCGCTCCGTGGGCAAATCCCATATTTTATTTAGGAGTAGCTGTGTGTTATCACGAGTCAAGGATTGTAAATATGTGTCTTCGTTTGCCCTGAAATAATAATTAAAGTGGTTCTCGTTATCTCAAATAGTTCAGGGAAATAATGAATAATAGTAACAAAATAAAAATAGGGACTCACTGTAGTAATTTTATATCCAAGTCATTTGTGTCCGTTGCAAGTAATGAGCCTATGTCAAGTTCAAGTTCTAAATGCTTTTCAACTGTAATAGGTTTATACTTTTCCGCTTTCTTCTGTTCTTTTTCTAAAATCTCGTTAACAATATCCATGTTTCTTGAATTATGATAAACACATTTCCTTTCCAGATAACCTCAAACTTATATTTTGATTTGACGTTTTGTTTCCATTCATAAAAACTAATGCAATACACGTGCAATAAGACGTGCAACGACTTTCTGATCTGTACAGTGTGTGAACCGTTTCATTTACTGCTAATCAAATTAAACTGAAGTACAATAGAATTGAAAGTTCGAACGTGAATACTGTTTTTTTATAATAATACTATTATTTCATGCACTTTCAAAATTAAAAGATTTGCTTTCCGATGTATTACTTTACCCTGGATATTTTGCTTAACTATCTTTACAAACTTAAGCGATCTTTGATGTCAAACCAATTCTGTCAGTTGCTGTCAAATGTCAAAGTCATGTCAACTTACTGACTAACCCCAGCTAACCTGACTAACACGGCAAGGCCCAAGTTTGGAACTGTTGTTATTGTTACTGTACAAATTACAATTTACAAAATATAGAAAGAAAAGCACGGAGTAGTTAAGTACATAAGAAAAAGCCTGACTGAAACTGAACTTGATTAATTCTTAGAGACTTGGATTTTTTCGTCGTGACGATATGACCAGTGAGGCAGAGAAAACTTACTGTTTCAAAAATGAAAATAAATTCATCGTAAAAAGTGGATGTAAAAAACGCATGTGGCGATCTCTCAAGCAAATATTAACTGCTGAAAGAGCACTGCCATGGCCTAATGAAGCTGTTTTATGTAAGAACTTTATCAAATTCTAATCACACAATTTTGCAATGATTACTTTTAGTTGAATTTAATATAACCTTTTTATGTTTCAGATTATTCGATCAATGCACCGCCGACGTTCAAACCAACTAAGAAGTATTCGGACATATCTGGCCTACCTGCTCCATACATAGATCGTCACTCCAAGCTATTTTATAGCAATGCTGAAGAATTTGCTACTGTTAGAAGTTTACCAATGGATATTACAGCAGGATACCTTCAACTCAGAGGAGCTAACACTATTGTGGGATGAAGGATGATGAACAATATAGCAGAATATTGCTGCTGTTATTTAGATATTGTTACTAAGCAATTGATGGATTAGTACAGTGTGTCAACTGGAGCAGAGAGTAACAAATAGTTTATTTACTGGAGTTATATGATTACGAGATAGTACATAAAGTGTGCCTTACATGGGCTTAATCATCATCCACAAGACAATCTTTACAATTACAACCATTCCTAATGTTATTTTTCATTTTATTTTGTAGAATGTTGGAAGTTTCCATCTAAGATAATAGCTAAACTCACAACTATTTGATGTATCTAATATCAAACTTTTTTAATATCATTTTTGTGAAGAGTCAGTGTTTGATGTCATCTTAGAATAGAATGTGACGAAAAAATGGATCTACTTGTGACAAAATTCTGTATATAATACTGGATTATATTACTTCTGTACTGAATTGCTACTGTACTGTAGTTTCAGCTTTTCAGAATATCATAATAGAGATCAACCTCTTTAACAATAACCAGCTTCACAAGTTGGCACTATGATATTCTACCAAATGTGAGGATATCTCACTGACCTCTATATTAGGTTGCACACCTCAGACACTCCATAGAAACACTCTATTTCCGATTCTTATTACAAGTAGGTACGCACGGCTACACATCAAGCTATACAAACCTGTTTACGCTGGCCTCTTATTGTATGGGAAACCTATAAAATGCGAGATCAGCTTAAACTGGTTTTGTAAGGTTGGCCTGTAGCTGTGTGTACATACATACAACTGACGACGACAATGACGAAATTTGAACACACGGCTACACATTAAGCTATACAAAACCAGTTTAGGCTAACCTCGCAATGCGGAAAGCTTTTACAACGCGCGGTCAGTCAATATTGGATTTGTATACTTTATGTGTTGCCGTACGTACACGTGGACCTGATAATTATACCATGACTATAACCTGAGGGTAGGTATAACAAAATAGTTTAGCAGACACGCTACTGTATGAATAAGCGGGGGACGGCGTTTGCGTAGCGACTATTTCTATTTCGTACTATGTAGTATACACAGCTACACATCAGGCTACACAAAGTAAAAAATTGCCTGTCAGCCTATCGCTGACACATTATTTGGGGAGTATTTATAACGCGAAAGTTATTTTATTCTGGATTTGTATAGCTTGAATTATTCAAGAGTAGCACTTTATGATTCAGTGGTACGCACGGCTACACATTAAGCCATACATGTCCAGTTAAAGCTTATCTCTTGTTGTACGGAACACATAATACAATACACGGTCAGTTCTAGTATAATTTGGCTAGTATTCGTGTGTACTGTAATAAAGAGGTAGTAGCCAGTACAAAAGAAAGAATCTATAAGCCAACCGTTTAACTCGCGTATCGCCTGCGCCGTAAGAAGGGAGCGGGGACGGGTAACGCTACACACGGAGTCAATAATCCAAAGATTTATCTCGAGATAGCATTGTTGGTAAAGAATAAAATAATAAGTATCTTTTTTAAGTATTTATTTTCGCGCCCCCGCTCCCTTCTTACCGCGCAGGCGATACGCGAGTTAAACGGTCGGCCTATAGACTAGACACCACTAGACACCTATGTGTATAGCTGGCTTAATTTTTTAATATTCAAATTAAAGTGATATAAGTACTGACACATTTCTGAACGTTAGTGACTAGAGATGGGTAGCTCGCGAATGAGAGATAAAAATGAGCTAGCTCTTTGTTTCCAATCTAGCTCTCACTCACTCACTCGCTGAGAGACTAGCTCTCCGGCTCAATTAGTTCAATGAATCTTCATTGTAAATCGATCTTTATTTTTGTGGAGACAAAGTAGAAAGTGCTTTACATATTTACTTATCTAGCTCTTCGCATCAATCAGCTCAGTGGTTCTTCATTGTAAATTGATCTATATTTTTATGGAGACAAAGTCGAAAATGCTTTGTCATATTTACAGATCTAGCTCTCGGTCTCAATTAGCTCAATGGATCTTCAATGTAAAATGATCTTTATTTTAATAGAGACAAAGTAGGAAATGCTTTATCATATTTACATATCTAGCTCTCCTGATCAATTAGTTCAATGGATCTTCATTGTAAATTGATCTTTATTTTTATCGGAACGAAGTAGCAAATGCTTTGTCATATTTACATATCTAGCTCTCCAGATCAGTTAGCTCAATGGATCTTTAATGTAAATTGATCTTTATTTTAATGGAGACAAAGTAGGAAATGCTTTAGGATATCCACATATCTAGCTCTCTGGGTCAATTCGCTCAATGAATCTTCATTGTAAATCAATTTTTATCTTTATAGATACAAAGTAGAAAATGCTTAAGCATATTTACATATCTAGCTCGCTGATCGCTCACATGTTGTAATGAAAGGGTATGTAAGTATATCTCTCGCTCACCGAATAACTCATTGACTCAGGATTCAATTTGAGCTAAATAGCTAAAAGAGTGATATATCTCTTTTGATTGAAAGAGCTATATCTCTCTTTTCTTTTCATTGAGCTATTTCTCGCATCTCTATTAGTGACTGAGTGTGTGACAGTTAGGTACGTTTTATGACAAATTGACAATATAAACTGTCAATGTCAAATACAAAAGTCTATACAACGTGCATTCCATGCCTGGAGTTTACTTCTTTAAATGAGGTCTATTGTAATTAATTGTATAAAACAATCATGTCTTCGTCCTTCTTTTTAAAAGGAAAATCCAGACAAGTTCAAAAGAGAAAAGGTGAGAAACTAAAGAAAAAGAATCCTAAAAAACAGAACGCACCTAACCTAGAAAATGGTCAGGAATCTTCGGACAGTGAACTAGATTTGCGGAAGTTTTCTGACGCGGAGGAGTCAGAAAGTGATCATGAAACAGCTGAGCAAAAGAAGTTACGTCTTGCTAAGAAATATTTAGAAGAAATCGAAAAGGAAGAGGCGAAACGGGCGGAGCTAAAAGAGGTTGATGATGCCGTTGAAAATCGTTTAAAGAGAGACTATCTGGAACAGAAAGGTAAATTAAAAATTGAAGTAGCTGAAAAGTATTCGGAGCCAAGTGAAAGAGATTTAAAACTTATTCGTGCTAAGGAACATCGTTTAACACTTACTTGTGTCTGTATCAGCTCTGATAATAACTTTGCATTCACTGGTAGCAAATGTGGAACAATAATAAAATGGGGTATCAAAGAGAAAAGAAAACTCGGCAGTTTAACTCATAAAACTCATGGCAATTTTATAAAAGGTGATGTTAAGGCTCTTGCTATATCTACAGATGGTAAATATTTAGTTTCATCTGATGAAACACCTTATATAGAAGTGTGGGATCCAGACACACTCAAACATATACACACATTCAAAGGACATAAAGATGAGGTAACAGGGCTTGTTTTTAGAAAAAATACACATGATTTATATTCTGCCAGTAAAGACAGATCAGTTAAAATATGGTCTTTGGATGAAATGGCTTATGTGGAAACTCTATTTGGACATCAGTCGCCTATTACATCTATTGATGCATTAACAAGAGAGAGAGCTTTAACAGCAGGTGGGAGAGACACAACAGTTAGGATATGGAAAATAGCAGAAGAGTCGCAGTTGATATATAATGGACCTGTAGGAAGTTTGGATGAAGTGAAGCTTTTAGACGAGGAACATTTTGTGTCAGGAAGTGACAATGGCTCACTATGCATATGGAGCGTACTTAAGAAGAAGCCCCTATGTACAGTAACAGAAGCCCACGGCTCTGAGAATGAAGTTCCAAGATGGATTACTAGTCTAGCAACTTTATTAAATTCTGATGTCTTTGCATCAGGCTCCTATGATCTTAATATCAGGCTCTGGAGAGTCTGTGACCAATATAGGAAAGTTTTGCCCATGTTTAGTGTAAAAGTATCTGGTTTTGTAAACTCAATGCAGTTTACAAGTGATGGCAAACAGTTATTTGCAGCTGTCGGTCAAGAACATAAGGCTGGTAGATGGTTCAAGTTAGGAGGTGCCAAAAATGGACTTTTAGTTGTTAATTTTACAATTAAGACATAATAAATATTGTATTAAACTATTTTATTTCCACTGTTCTTTTCTCCTGCTCTTTATTTTCGACCTTCAATGGAATGGAGTTGGTATGATATAGGCTATTCAATAAGTACCGTAAAATGGGGTCAATAGAAATCGCGGGGTGTATAGAAACAAATCTGAGAATTTGATTTTGGTCGTTCTAGTTGCTCTATAGTCTCTTAAAGTATCTTTATTTCTACTGTTAATAACACTGCAACATTTTTCCTTTATTCTGGCAATCCTAAAATTTACGTCAAGTTTAATGACTTAAAGAAAAAAGCCGTTGAAGTGAAAGACTGCGTACAAGTGTTTATGGACTGTCTAAAACTTAAAAAAAAACATAATATTCTTCACTGTTATCTCTTTGTAAATTTGCATACTTGGATAGTTAGGTTTCTCATCTATTAGGAATAAAAAGGTTATAATCAATATTCCATCATTTTGTTCTTATTTTTTAGTAAAATCGAGACTTAGTATTTTTTTACTGAATTCGAGGTGAATAGAACCGAGTGGGGGGTGATTAGAAACGCCTTTAGGGTTTTAGGTATTTAGACACGAAGAAAGGGGTCAATAGATATGAGTGAGGGGTTAATAGCAACGAGAAAGGGGTTTATAGAAACATGATTTTCAGGGTTGTCAATCGAGTATTTTCATCATGACAGTTTTCATTTAAAAATTTTAGTTAAAATGTTTTTCTGTGACAATTTGAAATTTAGATTTTTTATCTTTAACGGCTTTGGTCAATTTTAATTTAACAATTTCTGGATTTCTGACATAAATATATGAGACCGTTTAAGGATATATTTGCGATAAGCCTCATTCCAAAAATACCCTAATTGTGGGTTCATTTGCAGAAAGACTTATTCTTAAAAATACATATTCTCGATATGCCCAATTTTTTTAAATGTTCGTTAATACATTTAGATATCGTGTATTCTAAATTCTACTTTATTTTTACTTGGTTAATTTCAACTCGTACGCGTAAGTGATTGTAACGACGATTAGTATTTTGTGTTCGAATTATAATTAATTCACATATATGGTAAATTACATCATTTCTTGTACTTGATTTTCACGAATTCTTCATGATTATTTTAAACAGATACATCGCGGTGTGAACGCTAGATATTATACCTATATGATTATAATTACAAAAATTAAACTCTTCAATTATTGTTGATAGTTGTTTACTGAAAAACAAATAGTTACATAGGTATAATAAAAGTTGATTTTGACAACCCTAACGTTTTTTCTCTATTCACCCCTCTGTCGTATCTTTTGACCCCAGTTTCAAGGTAAATAGAAACCGCCTACTTTTTCCTATTTAACAAATAATTCTCAAATTTATGCATAATTAAAGAATTACCATTTGGTAAATTAAAACGAGACTCGCCATTCGACAATTCTTTAATAACAGCTTTCATACAAAATATGTAAGAAAATCAGTGTAGAAGTTGAAAGTTGTGTCTATTCACCCCATTTTACGGTACTTATTACAGAAAAATACAATTTTTTTATTTTGTTTCTTCAAACTAATCTCCGAAAGAGTTATATCAATAGATTGGCCTGTTTGAGAGGAATAGAATAGACTTCCTTTAGTAAAAGGATGAGTGGAACTTCCAGTCTAACCGCAAAGAGCGATTACCATCTACCATCACATCTCCGCAATCCAATTTGTGGGCAATACGAACATAAAAGGAAGGTTTATTGTTAACACAGAAGGAAAATTGTAAAAATTTTGTATTTAAAAAGTTGTTAATTACAAATTTTTAGCCTAACTTATTGTTACTGTATTAGTAATAAGTTAGGCTTAAAGGACATGTATCCAGGGCCGTAAAATAAAAAAGTAAAAATAAAGGAAAGGCTGGTGACGCTTCTCCTACCATTTAGGCTAAAGCGTCGGCTTTTAGCGCGAAATTCAAATTTTTCGACTATATCCTACGAATAAGTATTATTTAAATTTTATATAATATTATTTATTCGTAGACTATAACACATTCTAGAAAAATGGCTAGCTATCGTAGGAGATTTAGGTAGTAAATTGTAATTTTCGCCGAATCCACAATTTCACATTACTATAGAGTACCCACGGCTATACAAGCTATATAAACCAGTTTACGGTGGCCTCTTATTGTATGGCACGTCTATACAATGCGAGATCTGCTTAAACTGGTTTTGTATAGGTTGACCTGTAGCCTGTAGAAGTTTTAATACTCAATCGTGAATAAGTTATATTATAGCTTTCGCAATTTTTACTACCATGCATCTAAAATGTGGTATAGCCGAATTATTTGCCTCTCACATCCCGTTATCGCCATAATGTAACAGCAAATTATGAAACACACAATATATTTTAAGTGTCCATGGATTTTCTTGCAGGATTCTTCTCGATAACGTTTCATATACCTACGCTTGTAAAAGCTTATTTGGAATAAAATATTTGATTTGATAAACCAATAAAAACTTGAATTTCGCGCCCAAAGCCGACTTCGTTGACCTATACGTACTGATTCGTATACCGACGGCTTTGTACTCAGAGGCACGGAGGGGGTCTTGGTGACCGGTATGGTGACTCTCTCACAGAGATAAAGCTTGTATCCAGCAGTGGGTGGCAGTGGTATCAATAGGTGGTCAAAAAGGAAAGTAAATAAAAAAACAAAAATAATCCTAATTAATTTATTTCCGACAAAACCTACTTAAATCCAGTGTTAGGTGTCTTCATCTGTGACGATATTCATTCTTCAAGCTGTTACAAAGGTTTAAACAAGTATTCCCTTATAATTGTAACGAGTGATACCAGTGCTAAAAAAAAGGAAGCCGTATTGTGTACTTATATCGCTCGTTAAACTGGAGAGGCAGGGAGGGCGGTCCATTTTACCGATAAACCTATCCGCATGCGAATCTGCAAATCAGCACAGGATACTGCCACAGCAAACAGGCCAGCGTGCAGCACCGGCCTGCCAAACAAACGAGTATATTAGATCGCAGTCTGCTGGTCTGCCGGCCGCCACCTACGTCTCGCGTTTACGTGTAGGTAAATACTTAGTGCTTGTCTCTGATGCAACTACGTCGATATCCCTTATCAAAATTGATGCAAGTTTCAGAATAATATAGAACGAAGTGTTTTGCGACTTAGAAATTGTGTAATACTTAAAATAAAGTTAAGTGACCAAATCTGTTTGCCCCTGCGTGCCGGAAATTAAAATACTGGAAGTACATACATAATCTTGGTGTTTCGTTTGGACGTCAAGTTTACCTACTTTATGCGTGTCTCGGTTTGTCAATAAATATAAAATTTTACTCATAACTTATGTACGGCAACAACAGCAATTCAGCAGTTGTCAGCAAACAGCAAACCCCCCCTCCCCGCATACAGCCTCGCTCCCCGCGTTCTCCACGCCCTGAGCATACCAACATTTCGATTAATATTACAGAATCAGTTATATCATATTTGCAACAAATACTGTACTTGAAGTGAAAATAAGTAATAGGCCGCATGCTCTACTATTGTTGATTATTAAAATCATGTTGCTAATGAAATCACCATAACCTTTAAATCACCGAAGTCTGCTACAAAAAGTGAATGTGAGTCTGCATTACATAAAATGATAGATATAACTTTTTAAAATTGCGAGCTTTAAATTTTGTAAATACACGACTGTGTGTTAAAAAGGTACAGGGGAAAGCAAAGGCCTACTACTTAAAATAAAATTGACAATGGTAAACATAATACATAGAAATACATTAAAAGTAAACTAAAGACTCCAGGCATCCATTCTTACAAGTTATTTACCAAGAATCATGAATGATGATGTCCCACTTTAATGCCCAATTTAGCCCAATAATCACTTGTGGTGGTACATGATCTTCCAGTTATTTTGTTATATTTAACCTGAAATAATATCTAAGACCACATTGGTCATACACCTAGTGCTGATTAATTACATAATATTATATTTAAACTATTACAATATGAACATGAAGACTCAAATACAAGTGACTGAATAATCTGATCAAGAACTCCCTACACTTAAAGTAAAAAAAAAACACAACTAAAAGTATTTCAACAAATGAAATAAACTCAATTCAGTATATTGTATTCAGTAATTCATATTAAAGATATGTTTAAGAATTTAATGCAAAAGTACTATATAAACAAAAAATATAAAGTATGAAAATCTCTAGAGATACAATTCTTAAATTATGCAGTTAGCCTAAGTAATGTTAAAGTTAAGGGAACTTAAAATATAATTTGTTACGTTGCATGTTTTGCCACTATGTTGATCATAGTTAGGTCTAACTGATGAGTTTTAGTACCTTGGCCGAAGGCTGCTCAGAGACATGTAGTACAGCACTTCAGCTCACAGCTGGTACTTTCAACCTGTAGGAGGAAAAAAAACTAGTAATGTGCAGCAGTTATTTATGGCAACTTGCAATACTGCATTATAGGTGCATTTTATTTAATTTAAGATGGCTTAGCTCTTCACTTCAATCTTTCCGCCGAGGCAAAGATGAGGTCGACAGTGGAGCTAGCACATCCAGAAAATGCTTGTTCACCCTACTTTTGTAGATATTTGGGTTGTATACACTTGGAAACACAGATGCAGAAAGGGATTTCCACTTCTTGGCTGTACGCATTATTATGTCTAATAAAACAACAATTTGGTAACCTTGTTTTATTTTGTGATAAGCACTTTTGAAAAAGTCAGGTACTTACAAATATACTAATTGGATTTAAAGATATCAAAGTACCCACAATCTGTAGACATAACACGCATTATGAAAGATACATTATTTCCATATTTATGTAGGCAAATAAAAAATACTGGTTTGTTGTATATGTACCCTTGTAACTTTTGTAAGATAGGACACTTTACACAATGTTAAAGTGAAGATTATTATCTTCATGACAAAAGTATATTTGGAAAATGTCTCTACTTACTCAATACTTCAATGTCTGGAGCGTGATCGTGAGCGAGAACGGCTGCGGGTGCGACCACGGGAGCTCTTCGAGTCGGAGCGGCTGCGTGAGCGGGAGCGACTGCGGCTGTACGACCGCGACCGCCTTCGAGAACGGGAACGAGACCTGGATCGACGACGTGAACGAGACCGTGAACGCGAGTTGCTAAAAGAATAACCATCAGACAACACATATGAATATATCCTCCGCACAGCACCGGTGACGCAAGCGCCCCTCCTGATGTGTTAAACGCAACTGAGACGTTGGAGTTACACAACTGCAATATGTACCACCTCTGTCTGTGCAAGCTGAATAATACAATTTGTATATTAATTTAGTTTACTAGCTGACCACAAGAAATGAATTATTTTGAAGAAACAGAAAACTAGAATTTAAAAGAAAGATAGAATCTTCTATCACAATCACACCACTTTTAAAATTACACCTTTTTCCTAAAGGTGTGGCAAGATGTATTAGTGCGGGAACATCTTGTCATATAACTATACACAAGTCCAGCGTCAACTGGCCCACAGTTAAAAGTATAGTACCACACCCCAGATCTTTTGTCAAGGACCTGTCTGTTTGTAAAGTCAGAATAACAGCTTTCTTTATGTATTTTCTATCTATTTTCTATACTAAGCTAATACTTAGTTATTTTTAGTGAAAGATGGACAGGTGTGATTTATAATGATTAATATCCATTATAGATATATTTATGGTGATTAATAACTATTATAAAGTCAGCAAAGACTCCTAAGGGTAGTAGGGTGATGATCCTTCTACCCTTCTGAGCCCTCAAAACAGGCATTCCTTAAAATATGCCTTATACCACTACTACTTGACGACAATATTCCATGGGAGGGTGGTACTTGGTGCCAACCCATTCATGCTGGCATGTAGACATGAGTGAGTGAGAGTCACTACTTACTGTTTTGGTTAATATTTTTGTTTATAAAAAAGTCATATTTTGGTCAGAGAGTAGCATTTTTATAATTTGTATTTTTCACAATAAACAATTAGAGCTCCATCAAGTCATGATTAATCGATGGGGTTCATATCCATGTCAAACTGTTCTACAATGAAGGGCGAAGCATACAAGTGGCCAGCTAGTACACCAACATGTCTGACGGCATATCTCGATGCAGGAAGAAAATACATCTACATTCTCTACGTTACCTGCGACGACGATCGTATCGGCTTCTGTATGGAGAAGAGGGGCGGCCGTAGCGCGCCATCTGCACGCGGAGCTCCCTGCCATCCAACATGCGTCCGTCCAGCGAGTCCAGAGCCTCCTCTGCATCACGACGGTCGTAGAACCTATAGTTATTGAATCATGATGCGTTATCCCCAAAAATACCACAATTTACGATGGTGATAACCACCAAAATATTCCTTGTGATGTCATAATTAAAATGAGGGCATGCCTTGACCTAATATACCAGTCGCAGTACGGTGTCGTAGGTGAGGCGTAAGGCCGGGCGGCTACCTGATAGGGCAGGTGGTACTTTACCGGTAACTACCCATGACGTCACAAAAAGTAAAATCTCTAATAGTCAATTAAATTACCTGACGAAAGCGAATCCTCGGCTTTCCCTGGTGTACCGGTCTCTGGGTATGTAAATATCACCTACTTCACCACATCTTTCGAACACACGACGCAAATCTTCAGGCGTCGTCCGGTACGTAAGATTGTCCACTTTTAACGACACCATGCCGTCGATACGCGGCGGCGGCCTTCCGTAACTCATCTTGATTTATATTTCTCACAATCTCACCGTATACAATAAATAACTGCCTCACTTTTCGGTCACAACAAGAAAATAAAATGGCGTCAACGATTCACAGGTCGAGCTCGGCGTGCAAGCGTAAATTAAATATGGCTACCGGATGCGGGAGAAGTAGGATAGGATGACGATCACGAAAGAAAAAAGCCGGATGTGGATAAAATGTTGCCACAAAAAAATATATAAATATATTAGTAACTTAGCGTGATGACTTTTTATTACATTTTTTTTAATTTTAATGGAAATCATTTTTAGTTAATTTAGGCGTCTCTTAACAGTCGAATTGTTTTTTTTTCGATTTTTTTAGATTCGTGTTCAGGATATTTAGGTACATTTTAATATATCATCGGGTTACCATGGAGCTTTTTTGTATATTGTCAAAAACTCATATTTTCGAGCATAATTAAATTACCCTTATTTTTGGGATATAACAAAACTCTACAGTGCTTGTAAATCTATAGTATACGTAAAATATTTCAATAAAATGTCTGGAATAAAACAAGTCAGAAATAAAACTCTTCTTCCCGATTTAAGAAAGGAAGGTGTTCTTACGAAGGATATACTGCTTTCTACTCATGATAAACATATTGGCCCAACTGGATCTAGATTGTTTTCGCATCATACACTTGCAAGCGTACGGCGCCTTAGCTTTTATCATCCGTTCTTGTAAGTACAAATCAAAACGTCTCCTCTTTGTTTTCTATATTGATTCAAAAGACCCGTTGTTATGTTAGTTTAAACAAAAAAAAATACACTATCTCACACTCACTAAGGTTTCTTCTAGCCTCATGGCTAGTGGCTAGGGCTTTGGGTTTGCGATCATGTGGTTGATTTCCGGTTCGAGACCCAACCATTGCACTACCGACGTGAACCCACTCGTAACCTCAGATCAAATAAAAAATTAAGATGGAACTTTGCAAACAAAGAAGTGAGGCCGGCTAAAACTACGCTTTGCCGTGTACAACACACAATTATACGCACACACGTATTCCGAAACTACGCATTATCTTGTCAGTCGAGCTCAAAGACTACAATATAATATCGGAGATAATATAATATAATATCGAGCTATCGAAAGCTCGACTGACAAGATAAGGCGCAGTTCACTATAGGCCGACCGTTTCACTCGTGGTAAGAAGGGAGCGGTAGGAAGTAAATAAATACTTAAAAAAGATACTTATTATTTTATTCTTTACCAACAATGTCTATCTCGAGATAAATCTTTGGATTATTGACTCCGTGTGTAGCGTTACCCGCCCCCGCTCCCTTCTTACCGCGCAGGCGATACGCGAGTTAGACGGTCGGGCTATAATACATGTGTGCGTGTAACGTGTTAAAATTGTGTGTTGTACACGGCAAGGCGTAGTTTTAGCCGGCCGCACTTCTTTGTTCGCAAAGTATTTGAGCTGAGCTCGTAACACAAGCACTTAGCTATGTGCTCGCTAGAGTAATATAATTCTGTGGCTAAGTGCAAGAATACTAGTAATGTTATAATGTGCGACCCACATTGCTAGTAAGATACAAAATGTATAATGCAGGTCATACAAATATTTAATTCTATTTCCGAATTCTACCTGTGACTGTTTCTAATAATCCTTTTTTTAATTTCGTTTTATATGACCCTTTGATTTAATATTATCTATTATACATATCATTACAGTTTACCAAAAGATAGTCTGGATTTGGTTCTGGCTGCGACCTACAATCACACAACTGAGAGATTTGCGGATAAGGAAGACCTGTATTTGCAACCTGAAACTATTGGCTGTGACACCTGGCGACGCCTAAGGAATACTTATGACAAACACCCTCCTGTCGTAATTCCATTGGTACAGCTATATTTTATTTTCGACAAATTAATTATTTTTCCTATTCTACCATAATTATACACACATCAAGCTGGACATTTCCAATATAGGATGCTTAGGCTTTCCGAACAATAGGTCAGCTTATACCTATGGCTTATATTGTTGTTTTTTAAGTTCAGTGTATAGCCGTGCATTACGGTAGTCTATTTTCTCCAACTTACAAGTCATTGGTAACTTCCATTTCAGGGTCATCCAATGAAACGGGGGGGAATAAAGGAGCACCGTTCTCCGTTCAGTGTGAAGCTTATGAATTCCGGAGTTCATTCATCACAAACCAACCCTGGGTTCAGCAGACAGCCGGCTGGTGGCGCTATTTTCTTCTACTAAAATTTAAAAAAAACCTGTATGTACAACATCTCTGTATCTTTAGGAGTACCTAACAATTCGAAATTTAAATAATGTCTTTTTCCTTGCCTCCGGTACCGTCTACGACCGTTTCGATTGCAGAATTACCATGGGGACCTTAGTCAATATCGGTCAGCGCAGAATGATACCTATTTTGTTTCTATCTTCTATACATTCTGTTATGCATTGGTACTTCAGTAGAACGATTTTGTATATGCAGATAGTTGTATACCACGATACCTGTGGAATTGATTTTTTTTTCTAGGGGCAGATGTCGTAGTAGGACAGTATTTTCTCAATTATCTAAATGTATGTAATTAAAGTAAGATAATTACTGTTGTCTTTATTGGACTTGTGGTAATATAATTTAAATGTGATCCCTGCTTTCTTACCTAAATAATAGTTGCAGCCTAATGGGATTTTGTCTTTAAGAGTTAATTTTTTTTACCTAGAGCACGCAATTTAAATGTAGAAATATAAGTTTTCGTTGTCTTTAAAGTTGTTAGAGATTTCATGTTTGTTTTATTTCGTTTGTTAAATAATGTCGCGTGTCTTAAAATATATTTGTTATTTTTTAACTTCGTTTTTTTTATTTAATTTTGATTATACCTACATGCACAACGAACGAGTAACTAAAATAATCTTACTGGCCACTTGGTGCGATAAATAAAAAATTTCTTAGTGCCTACATACTTCTTGCAAAACCGAGTATCTTTGCGTCAGACATTCGTAATCATTTGATTAAGTTCGTTTAGAAGATATCCTAAAAGATTTGGTTGAACCGAATATGTAAGTACCAGCGCCCAGCGGGGCAGTAGGTATGATGATGAAGTAGGTACATCAATTTTGGAGTCGCTTGACTTGTCCCAAACCAATTGTGCAAACCAGTATTCAACCATTTTAAGAATTTATTTGTACTTTACCAGTGCTCATTTGGCTTGCTAAGCTTTCTTAGTCTAAAGCCCTTAGGGTGGAAGACGAGCTTAAGATCTTCACAACGACTTGTCCGAGTCGAAAATTTCGCTTTGGGTTGAATGTAGTAAGCAATAAAATATATGAAAATAAAGCACTCTACAAGTTTAGTGTTTTAAATAGGTAGGTACCTATTTATTTTATGATTGTACCTATATTTTATTTTACACGACTAGGTATTATGGAACTGACCTCTATATTTATAATTATTATTCGCCTATTTGTAACTAAAAGAGATGACAAAAGAGTTATTTTATTTTCTTTTTTCGGTTTGAGAAACTGGCAGTTTTGCTATGTTTAAACCTTCACAATGCAGGTATTGTCAAATAAAATTAAACAAGATTTGGTAACTTCTGGTCTGGCAGAAAAGCATTGGAAACCCAATTTACGATACACCAAAATACAAAGAAAATTGATGAAAAAATTTGCTTAAACTATGTAAATCTTATATTTAGCGCGTCAGTCAAAACTTTTTAAATATTAGCCTTTATCGTGATATGGAGTTTTTGGATTCTCTTGGTAAGACTTCCCTCACAATTTTTCACCTTTTGTCTGAGTAATTTAATTTCTCCAAGTAACCGGATTCCTAATCTGAACTATTTTCTTTTAGATCTAGATACTATAGATAAGAAGTCGCACCGGGTACGCTCCTGGTATTTGTATGAGCAGTACAAGTCCCTCGAAAGAAGTCAATTGGATGCTGCTCAGAAGTTGAAAGATCGCTCGTACCAGGAGAGGATTTTACGTCAAGAATTATCAGAAAGGAGGGCGAGGCGCAAACTGTACGACCAATTCGGACTCTGCCAAAGCGAGTCCAGATTAAAAAAAAACGATAAAACCGACAGCGCCAAGACTTCAGTCAGCGCAAGTAACGATGATTTTTTTGAAAGTTTTTGTGACTTGCACGAGGACGAACAAGTGACTCAAGTCACTGGAACTGAGTTTTCAGACGATACATTTAGTCACGAAGACTTATCGGCAAGTAAATGTTGCTTAGACGATTTTAGAAATGCTGAAGATCATAAGGATGACAACTGCAGCTATGCAGGAAGCGTTAACAGCGTAGTTGAGAATTTAAAACCCACTCTCGACGACTTTCTACAACCTCAAGAAATGGAGTTTACACAAAATTCTATAGTTGAAGATATAAATATGCAACTTGATTCGGTCAAAGAAGATATTAAATGTTTAGAGAAGTTTGCGAAACTTGAGGATGTCGATAAGATCTCAGATAAGATCTCCGAGGACGAAAGTGTGACCACAGTTGATGTTCAAGAATCGAAGCATGTTATGGTTAGCGAAAAAAATGATCAGGAATATAATAATAATATAATCGCAATATGGTCCCGCCTAGTCTCGTTCGCATATCAAGTTGTACAATTAAACCATGGTGATTGTTTAAACATTTAACTCGCATTTGAGGTAGCTGCGGTTATGGACTTTAATTCAAATTATGTTTGGTTATAGGGAACTGCTACTGTGATTACAGTTCACAATTTCTGACGGCGGTACTGGCGTGTGATGTATTGCGGAGAGGCGTCAACAGAATGTGTGAGTAATTATCGTTCTAACTATTACAGCCGGTCATTGTCAAAAAGTGGAGTCGGTCATTTTAATGTTTTTTTTTCAGTTTGTGGATTTTTTCTTTGCATTCTTTGTGCTGCTGCAGATATTGTTTAATCGATAGGTTGGTTGGTTGTTAAGTGATTTTATACCAGACTTATACAGGACCCTGAACAGTTATTAATTCGTAGGAGTTTTAATTTTAGGTAATATTTTGCAGCCTTACGTCTCACCAATAAAGTTTGCTACTGATGAATCGGACGTGTCTAGCGAGAGTCTTGAAAACGTGAAATGGAAAAAATCAGTACAATTAAGAAAATACAGGAAAATATGTGGAAATAAGGTAGTTGTAATGAGTTTCACTTCTCTTTATGGCTTCTGTATGCGAGTGAAAAATAAACCCCATTCTTAAAATATAATTATTTTCAGCCAATGTCAACCAAGAAAGCGAGAACTTGGACTAAACTACGATGTTCAAATACAAAATATTCAGAGAATCGTTGGCAACCCTTTTGTAATCATTCGTTCGACAATCAAGTTGCAACTAAAAAAATCCGCCGCGCTAGCGAACCATGGCGTAGTGTTGCCAAATTATACACTTCAAAAGAAGAACTCAGCCAGACATCTTCGTCAAGTAGCAGCATATGGCCAGACTTTCTGAAAGATAAGGTTTCAAAACGTTCTATAAAACATCATTGTTGTTGTTGCCATAAGAAGGCGGTGAATCCGATGTTGAAAATAGCTCAGTACATAGATAGCTTAATGAAAGACATTGATGACTCTAAGTATGATATGTGAAATTGTTGTTACTCATTAAAAATTAAATATGACGAATGTTATTTTATTTAAATCCGACAAAGCAGGTGAGATTGTAGGAATAATGGTTTTTAGGCATGGATAACTCCTGACACATCTTCATTTTCGGATATTATATCCTAAACAATTAATATATCCTTCCTTCCATTTCCAAAAACATACGTCCATATCCGAGTAACTCTCCGACCGCTCTACAGAATGACAGAGCCCCCGATATATACAGTTTGTTCGAAATAAGTAAGCCGATCGGAAGTTGTCTGCAAGTGGTTTAGAACTAGTAAATTTTAATAGAAAGAGTCGGTGTAAAGATAATTAGAGTCCTATATGTTTCACATTTCTAAATATTTTATTTACCAATTTGGATATTTATGTATTAAAACACTTTATTAAACGATTTTATCACCGCGGTAGTTCGGAACGGCTAACTTCCGATCGACTTACTTATATCGAACAAACTGTACAAATGTGAACATTGTGAACATAGAGAGAGAAAGAGCGCGCGACGAGACTCAGGCTATTCGTCTCGCTTGGGAAACATTAGAACAGAGTCTGAGATATTATACTCAATATATTTATTGCACTCCACAATGTTAACAGGTGTTACACAGTAATTTAGTAGGTATCAATCATGGACCCTGTCGGGCACGGCAATTTAGGAGAGAGGAGGAAGGCATTCTATTTTTATATTTGTTATGCCTGCTACTTTTTTTTAGTTCTTTTTTTATGTTCTTAATTATTTTTATTGCCCCCTTTTACATGGAAACTAAACATACTGGCGAAGCGTGGGTGTACATTAGTACACCTCTGCCTAACCCTTCGGGAATACAGGCGTGATGGCATGTTATGTTATGATATATTACATATCCAATCTTTTTCCGGATTTAGTTAGCCCATGCCTAATGGCTTTCTGCCATGGTAGTGGTTCAAGTTCCATTACCAGACTGAAGTTGGACCCAACCATTGAGAAAGGTAGGGAAATAGACGGTAGGTATGTGATATACACCATCACATTACAATAAATAAAAAACCACCGTCCACCGGCCTAGCGGAGGACGATCCATGATGATATTCCCCACTTCCTTTCTATTCCTATATGTATTTCGGGCAAGTCTTCATGAATGTTGGTTTGGTTTGCAATATTTCTGAAGACCATAATAACCATATCTTGACTATGGAATAAGCTTGTAAGTCAGTACGCCTAGGCAGTCGTCTGCTAGGCAACATCCGCCTGCTGGGAGGAATCGAGAGGATAGTACACACGGCTACAGGGTAACCTATATGAATCCAGTTTAAGCTGATCTCGCATTGCATAGGGTTTCCATAAAATAAGTGGCCAGCGTAAACTAGTTTTGTATAGCTTGATGTGTAGCCGTGCGTACCTTTGGTTGAAGGAGCAAATCACCTCTTCCCCCCCACCTTGGCCTCGACGTTATCCCAATGTCTCCACAGAACTCAATCTCTCGGAAGAAAATCTACTAATAAGTCACGTATTAAAACAAGCCGTAGAGGTAACTCCCCTTCTTAAGTACGGTGTATATGTACACACGGCTACAGGTCAACCAATGATACGGCGGGTGAAACCCTGGGGCACAGCCAGATAGCATAATAAATTGGAAAAAAGCTATCTTCACGCATAAACCTCTGAACCAAATTTTATTATCTTAATTTTATAATTGAAATAAATTGGCCTGTTTGAGAGGAATAGAATAGACTTCCTTTAACTATCTTTTTGTATTTTTTAGGCATTTTCCATGCAAAGATTATTAAGTTATTTAAGTGCCAGTTAGTTAAGTTAGTGTAGTTTTAAGCCATAAGCCGCGGTGGCTTAGCGGTCATAGCGTCTGGTGTACTTTACCAGAAGACGCAGGTTCGAATCCTGCCCACGGTCGTATTTTTCCTTCACTAAAATAACTTCCTTTAGTAAAAGGATGAGTGGAACTTCCAGCCTAACCGCAAAGAGCGACTACCATCTACCATCACATCTCCGCAATCGAATTTGTGGGCAATACGAATATAAAAGGCTACAAGTCAACCTATACAAAACCAGTTTAAGCTGATCTCGCATTGTATAGGCTTCCTATAATATAAAAGACCAGCGTAAACTGGTTATGTATAGCTTGATGTGTAGCCGTGCGTACGTACGTACGTTGTATGATATTTTGAGGCTATAGTATCACTGCGACCGCAGTCGGTCTATTGTGAGAAAGGTTGTAACAAGAGTCTGGTATAATTATGGTAAGAAAATTAAAACAGATATAACAAATATGTAACACTTTAATACACGTGTCGCCTGTACAACAGCGAATTTAAGTTAGTTACAATATTTTTTTATAGATTTCTACGTAGAAGTTTTACATCGAAAATGTTTCATAAGAACGCATCCCCCTTCACCTTTAAATTCGTTTAAAAAACGAACAGCATATCAGATAAAATAGAACACAAAACAGACAATATGTAATTTATTTATTCGGTATAAATGTATTTTTAAAACTAATATTTCATTGTTATTTTCAATCAGCTATTTTGGTTCTCTCTTTTTGATACAAGGCAAAACACAAAGCGGCGTGTAAGGCATGTTAATCAAACAGTATTTCTTCACAAATAAAGAACGATGAATATAATCACCAAATAATACAAATGATTATACACAACTAGGCCAGTACATATTTAAAACATTATACTATTACAAGAGGTTAAAAAAAACGTTTTTTTTATAACAATGTGGCAAACAAATAAATGATCTGCCTGATGGTAACCCGTAATCTAAACCTATGAACGCTAGCAACACCAATTATTTTTCATAGTTGTAAATAAAATGATAAAAGACGGGCAATATCGAACATTATTTTATTGCAGAATACGTGTACAGTGAGCAGTATGTATGCGAGCGATCGTTCGCAAGTCAACTTGTACATCAATTGCGAGTCCATGCTAGGACATAATTGTAATTGCTTCAAAATTGTAATCAAACAGATTTATTCATTTAAATATTGATTACAACTGCGTTTTGCAAGCTTATTTGAACAACATTTTGGCTATAGTTATTTAACTGGTAAATTGGTGCAATTTAATAATATACTTTGACAATATCGGCAATAAATAAAATTAGAAATATTGGCCTATTATAAATATAATAACATACAGTGCACCCAGTATATCGCGGTAATTTAAGGGTCAACCGTCCACCCGACCGTCATCCGTCAGAAGTGAGACTTATGCTGACTTATGTTTTATTTTAAAAAGTACACCGAGAGCACTATATTGTAGGTATTTATTTAAAAACTAATACCCGACTAAAGAGGACGCACACTTCTTGTTGACAATTAATAAGAACCGCTAAGGTAAGAAATCTATCGAGATCTCTTTAAAAATACTCTGATCATAACTAAAATAGGATCTGCACTAATATGTATATTATATAGATGTACTTGTCTATATTTGTGCAAAAAATATTGTCAAGTTGTGTTCTTGTTTGGTCAAAGTTAGGGCTCCTTTTAGTAAAATCAATTTTCTTTTCAATTCATATCAAATCATATATACAGTAGTCGGGTTTAATGCAGTTCTGTTATACAAATATATATATTCATGTTGACTTTCTAAATATTTATATAAATATATTATATATTTAACTATTAATATATTGTGTGGCGGTTAAATGTAAGGCGTGCTTTACTGTTGTACGCGTTTAAAGGCTTTTATTTTACTAAAATGTTTGATAAAATTAAGTAAAGCCTGTAAAATAAGATGGGTAAAGGGGCTAGCTTTAATATTAGGTGCTTCACGTTTGTGCTAGATTTTTTTAAAGCTGCCATACACAATTATTGATATGCCAGCTACAAAAATTCCTTTATCGACATTTGATAACGAAACTGCGACGATACGCCAGCATTATCTTATGTGTATGGGAGCTATTACAATTTCGAGATTATTCAAATATTTTTTAATTTAATTATGCGAAAAGCAGACTTTCTTCCGCTGTGCAATAAATTCATATAATATGCCGAATATAGTTTGCCCCATAAAAAAATTCTACACATAAACTATTTGATATTTCGATTTAGTGTACAATACATTACAATAAGAATAGTAAACAATTATAAAATTGACTCTATTGTCTCTTGTTGTACACTCAGTGCATAAAAAAATAAACAAGTACAAAAAAAAGCTTGAACATTTTTATTGGGAATTCAATCTACACGATGTCGAAATAAATAAATAAATAATTGCGAGATCAATAAATAAAGGGTTCTCTGCAAGGAGTAAGTAGTGTCGTAATAACAATATCTGAAATAATCATACACAGATAATCCAGTTTGACCAATCAATCAATGTTGGACGTGGATAAAGTTATTTCCTTTCTTAAGTGAATCACAATATAATTTATTAAGTAGTATATATTCAATTTAAATTCACACTGGGCATGCAGACAATTAATCATCAAAGACAATGTAAAGAAATTATTATTATTTATTATTTTCCCGAGAAAGATATTTTATTATGGTAATTGCACATCCCTTTAAAATTAACGACCAGTGTCTCAAGTTGGTTTGTCAATTGTATTAGAATCAACGAATAAATAAATAGTAGTCCAATGGCACTAAATGACAAAAGAACTGACAGATTTGGTCGCAAAATTGACTGAAATCAAAAATTCTGAAGTCATTGTATGATGATTACGACATACTTGGGGTTGCCATACTGCTTCCAAAAATGGGTTCAAAGGAAAACTTCATATAAATAGCAGATATCTCTAACAGCATCTTGATAAACGGATAGATAATAAGTTTATTCTTGGGCCGTACCAAAATAAAGTAAAATAATCAATATTTACATTTCTCAATAACTGAATCAAAACTTAGAATTTTGCAAGAATTGAGGTGTGAATTAAAATGAGCACTAAGTGTAGGACGAACGCGCATCATTCAACCGTTTGATAATAAATAACACAACTCATCGTCACGTGCTGCTTAGTTCGACAGTCTAAGGCCATGGCCACACTACTAGAAGCTTATTGCTAAGAGCCAGTCTGGGTGCTTAGTGAGTGAACAAACGGTATAGACAATTAACACAGTTGGCCATACTGAAAGCGACTCGCTCTTTGCTTCTTGTAAACAAAAAGTTTCTCATAGCTTAGTTCTCAGCTTGGCACGTATAGTGTGGCTTTAGCCTAAACGAAGTGGTGCCAGGCCGAACAACCTAGTATAAATAAGCTACAAAATATATCATGCACTGAGTGTACTCGCTTACGCTACAATTTGAGCTAGTCGCCTAGTTGTCTGGCGGGTTGTCGAAATAGTCGATCTTCTCTGTCGGCGCCGGCGGTTGCTGCGCCTTCAGTTGGCTGCGAGCTGCCCACGCGTTCGTTGAAGTTAGCGTTGCCCAGCCGCTTGCTGATCTGTAGGGAATTGAAGTGTGAGCGAATGTTGGGAAAATAACGTTTACTTACCAAAAAAACTAATTGAAAAACGTTAATCATAATAATTTATGTTTACGTTTTCCTGATACGCAGAAAAACGGTAGCAAAGTAGGTATAGCTTATAGAGTATTGGAGTGTTGGTGGTAGTTCGGAGGCTGCAGTCTGATTTGTGACACCTAAGTAGAGTAACCGTTCCCCAGGGATGTGCCCTAACATGCGTTGAACAAGGGAGGTTCTGGGGAAGACACAGTGCCCCCATTTATGTACTGACGGTGGCCACCGGGTGGTTTTAGTAGATCCCCAAAGACCGGTTGCGATTTGAAGGTTACCCCATGTAAAATAGCTTGAAGGAACTGGAGACCTGTGTATATGGTTTTAACCCGGTAAAAATGAAAAAAATGCGTTT